>BSBK01005905.1:1078374-1804248 GCA_027943335.1 Chamaecyparis obtusa
TTTGTATTTTTTGTATTTTTCATAGATGATTACAGTAGAAGGACATGGATTTATTTCCTTAAAAGTAAGACACAATTCTTTAGTCGGTTCAAAGAATTTAAAGCTCTTGTAGAGAATCAAACTAGTAAGAAGATTAAGTGTGTGAGAACTGACAATGGTGGTGAGTTTTTCTCAGCAGAGTTTGAAAAAATCTATAAAGAACAAGGTATCAAGAGGCATAAGACAACTCCTTATACCCCATAGCAACATGGAGTTGTAGAGAGAATGAACAGGACACTGATGGAGAAGGCTAGGAGTATGCTTAGTGGAGCTGGTTTAGAACAAAGGTTTTGGGCCGAAGCTGTGGCCACTGCTTGCTATTTGGTTAACAGATCTCCTACATCAGCCCTTGTTGGTAAGACACCCATGGAGGTGTCGTCTGGTAAGAAGCCTTCAATTAGACATCTTCATATTTTTGGTTGTGAAGCTTATGCACATGTTCCAAAGGAGAAAAGATCTAAGTTGGAAAACAAAGCTGTTAAATGTATTTTCATCGGATACAGTGCTGGTGTGAAAGGATACAAGCTTTGGGATCCTGTGACTAGTAAGGTTTTGTATAGTAGAAATGTTATTTTCAGAGAGCTAACATCTTCTCCTATTGTGCTACAACCAGATGAAAAAGAAAAGGAAAAATATGTTGTTCAATTGCCTCCTACCCCTAAGAAGATTGAACAGAGAGACCATGTTGGGCCTAATGATGAGGAGAGCTTTAGTAGCTCTGATACTTTCGAAGAAGAGGAAGAACAACCTCATTTGCAACCCTTGAGTAGATCCACAAGAGAAAGAAAGCAACCAGAAAGGTTTGGTTATTCTATGTTAGATTCCAGTTGTGCTTTTGCTTTGATTACTAACACTGATGAGCCTAGATTTGTGAAAGAGGCTTTGGGCATGGAAGATGCAGGTTCCTGGATTGAAGCTATGGATGATGAGATGGCTTCATTGGAGAAAAACAAAACTTGGGACCTTGTACCTTTTCCTAAAGGGAGAAAATCTGTTGGTTGTAAATGGGTGTTCAAGAAGAAATTCTATGCAGATGGTAGTGTTGAAAGGTACAAAGCTAGATTGGTTGCAAAGGGGTATTCACAGGTAGAGGGAATAGATTATGATGAAATATTCTCTCCTGTTGCAAAGTTGACATCCATTAGATTTATGTTATCTCTTGCTGCATCATATGATTTAAAGATAGAATAGATGGATGTGAAGATAGCTTTCCTTCATGGTGATTTGGAGGAAGAGATTTATATGTCACAGCCTGAGCACTACATTGTTAAAGGTAAAGAATCCTTAGTTTGCATATTAAAGAAATCTCTATATGGTTTGAAGCAATCTCCTAGGATGTGGTACCTTAAGTGTGATGCCTTTGTGTTGTCAATTGGATTTGTAAGATCAAAATCAGATCATTGTGTTTATTTCAGAGTTGAAAATGATCACCTTCTTATTTTTGCATTATATGTTGATGATATGTTGTTGTTTGGGAAGGGTAAGGGTATGATTTCTAATTTTAAATCTCAGTTGTCAGCACAGTTTGAGATGAAATATCTTGGGGCAGCTAGGTACATCTTGGGTATGGAAATCAGTAGAGACAGGTCTAACAAAAAACTTTGGTTGAGTCAAAGTAAGTATGTGAAGTCTGTGTTGGACAGGTTCAACATGGCATATTGTAGACCACTATGTGTTCCTATTTCTGTGGGGACAAAGTTATCTATAGATGATTGTCCAAAATCTCCTAGTGAGGTGGAGGACATGAGTAGAGTACCTTATGCTAGTGCAGTTGGTAGTCTTATGTATGCTATGGTCTGTACTAGACGAGACATTGCCCAAGTAGTGGGAGTCCTGAGTCGGTTTATGGCTAACCCTGGACGGGTACATTGGGATGCAGTTAAGCGAGTATTTAGATATTTGAGGGGTACATCAGATTACTCCATATGTTATCATGGTAACTCTTCTGGATCTCCACATTTAGTTTGTATTCGTGGGTTTGTGGATTCAGATTGGGCAGGTGATATTGACAGTAGGAGATCCACCAGTGCTTATGTGTTCACTATGTTTGGTGGTGCCATTAGTTGGATGAGTAAGCGACAACCTATGGTTGCTTTGTCCACTACAGAAGTTGAGTACATGGCTGCTACTCATGCTTGTAAAGAAGCCATTTGGCTTAGAAGATTGTGTTTGGATGTTGGTGTTGATGCAGAACAGATTACTATTTGGTGTGACAGTCAAAGCGCTATTTGTCTTCCAAAGAATCCAACTTTCCATGCCAGAACGAAGCACATTGATGTGCAGTTTCACTTTGTGACAGATATGGTGGAAGATGGAAAGGTAAATTTGGAGAAGGTAGATACTGTGAAGAATTTTGCAGATGCATTAACGAAACTAGTGGGTATTGAGAAGTTCAGATGGTGTTCAGAGTCTATGGGCCTTTTGGCCTATAGCGGTTAGTTCCTATTATGTTCCTGTTGCTCTTACAAGGTGTTCGACAAGTGGGAGAATGTTAGGAATAAGGTGTCTCAACCTTGGATAATTCCTATTCTTGTTATTTGTTTTGTAAAATGTATTTCTTGTAAATAATGTTGATGTGTCAGCATCTTGAATTGTGTGTAAGGAGATCATGGCTAAAACGGTTATGACAGATTCCTATGACACGTAAGAGCTATGTCACGAAGATTCAATGACAGGTGAAGACATGTGGCAACTGATAAAGTTGAGTATTGTACACTCTTCCCCAATCATGGGGTTCGGGGCATTGGCCGGAAAAAAATTTTGGGGTTCCTATTTTCTCGGAGAATGGTAAAACCCTAATACGGTTATCTTTGGGAGTAGCCCTAAAAAGTGAAGTGCATGATATAAGCTTTTTTAGGGTTGTGAAGAGATATGATGCGAGTGTATTGTTGGAACATTTTATGTTACCGTGATTTGTCTTCAAGGGTTTAGAAATCTTCTGAAAGAACTTGCATTGCAAGTGTATTGTAAGCTGTAATAGTTTTGATAATACATTGTGTAGGTTTTGGAGTGCTGGGGTTTTTACCGAAAGGTTTCCCCAGGGTATAGCATTGTGTCGTTCTCTATTTTTCTGTATGTATGGTATGTGGTTGCAATATCTTTGTTAAAGTAGTTAACAAATCTGAAATTGTAAGGATTTAAAAGAATTTTGCACAATACTCTCCTATAGAGATTAGCGTAGGAAGCTGTTTTCGCACCTGAGTTTTCTTACATCCAGATGATTCTGATTTTGGTGAAGCTTGGAAAGCTTGTAAAGAACCTGTTACTCTAGATAGAACAAAATGGCTGGATTCCATCATTCAAGATGATATGCTATTTAGAGGGAGTCAGTTGTGCATTCCAAGAAGATCTGTGAGGGAGAATCTGATCAAGGAGAAGCATAGCGGAGGATTGCCTAGACATTTTGGTCATGATAAAACCCTTGCTTTGGTTAGTAAGAATTATTATTGGCCACTGTTGTAGCAAGATGTCAAGAAGTTTGTATAGAGTTGTAGAGTATGTTAGATGGTGAAAGGAGTGAAGCAAAATATAGGGTTATATCAGCCATTACATGTACCAGAGAAGCCCTAGGAGGATATCAGTATGGACTTTGTTCTTGATTTACCAAGGACACAGTGGGGACATGATTCAATTTTTGTGGTAGTTGACAAATTTTCAAAGGTGGCACATTTTATTCCCTGCAAGAAGACTAATGAAGTTGTTCATGTAGCAGAATTATTTTTCAGAGAAGTAGTGAGACTACATGGTTTGCCAAAGAGTATAGTTTCAGATAAGGACACTAAGTTCATTGGATATTTCTGGCGTACATTGTGGAAGAAGTTGAAAATAGATTTGAATTTTAGTTCATCACATCATCCACAAATTGATGGACGGACAGAGGTGGTGAATAGGAATTTGGAAAATTTGCTGAGATGTTTGGTTAGAGATAAGCCAACAAGATGGGATTTGATTTTACCATAGGTAGAATTTGCATACAATAATTCTGTCAACAGGAGCATTGGTAAATCACCATTCCATATTGTATATGGGAGTAGTCCAAGAAATGCATCTAAGTTGAGAAAGATAGATAAAAGAGAAATAAGTAGTGCTGAAGCTCAGGATTTTGCAGAATATTTGAAGAACATCCATGAGGAGGTGAGGAAGCATATTACCAAGATGAATGCATAGTATAAGGCTAAGGTAGATGAGAAAAAGAGGCATAAGGAATTTCAAGTTGGAGATGAAGTCATGGTTCATTTGCAGAAGGAGGGATTTTTGGTTTGTACATATAATGAGTTGAAAATGAAGAAGTTTGGGCCATGTAAGATACTGAAGAAGCATGATTCAAGAAATGCATATGAGGTAGAATTGCCTACTAAGAAAAATATTTCACCAGTGATTAACATTTTAGATTTGAGAGAGTATCATAAAGAAGGTGTTTAAGATGAGGTTACAGCAACACAGTGGAGTATTCCAGCAACCAGTTTAGATATCAAGGAGATTGAAGACATACTAGATAGTTGTATTGGCAGAAGCACAAGGAACAAGACATATGAAGAGTATTTGGTCAAATGGAAAGGATGACCTGTTGAAGATTCATCATGGCTAACAAAGGAGGTTAACCGTCTTAGTTTTCCTCTGCACACCTAAGTCATGACAGAGTCACTTCTCAAATTACCCCGGGTGTCTGATGTAGGAGCATCGTAGGTGTAAGAGCAATCTTGCATCACCCAAAAATATTTTTGTTTTTGTATTCAATAAGGGCTATCTTGTGCAGAGCTACTATTTGTGGAAACTTGCTATTTTTAGTAAGTTGGTCATTCGATCTTGGAATGTTCTGATTTCTTCCTTGGAGGTTCATTTTGGTCATATCAGCCTGCAAGTAAAGTATCATTAAAAGATCAAGTCTAGCTTTGTAGATATTGAAGATTTTTGGTATTGGCAACAAGGTACAGAAACTTTGAACTCATTTTTTAAGGCTTTAGAGGCCCCGAATGAGGTCAAAAATTTAGGTGACAAGTGTTGGCATGAGTTAAGCTTGTAGAGCGCTTCGCGGCCTTTTCAAAATGGGGTTATAATAGTCAACCGGGAAAACTGGCGATGACTTATGGTCTTCGGAAGTCGGGTCACCTGAAATGGCAGAAAATGATTTTCCTTCAAAATTTATGTTTGGGTTTCAAAAGCTATTTTGAGCCAACTTTGATGTAATAAATTGTAAAATAAAATAATTCTAAGTTTGGTCGGCCTTGTTAGCTAAAATTATGGAACTTTCCCAGGCGGTGGAAAATTGCCTATATAAGCAAGGTTGTAGTGTTGTCTTAGGTAGTTCGGAATAGTTCTAGGTAGTAGATTTGAGTAATAATTTGAGGCTTTGTCCTAAGGAATATTGTAAGGGAATGCCCATGTGGCTTTGCATATTGTAATTTTGAAAGTTTGTAATTCCACATTTGTTGAGATAATAAGAAGCCCATTTTTAGTTCTTGCATATTGTTGGTCTTTCTCTATTTATGTTATGTGTTTGTGGTATTAAGGTGAGCACCTTTCATCAAGTGATATCAGAGCAGGATTTCTTGAGTGTGTAAACAGATCATCGATTGTGAGGTAGTTTGCACCAGGACCGTGGGTTAGGGTTTTTATGTAAACAGATCACCAACTGTGAGGTAATTTGCACTAGGACCGTGGTTAGGGTTTCAGAGCACATCATCAAAATGCTTCCATGAAGGTAATGTGGTGGAAGAGCTAGTGTTGTAGAACCTGAAGTTAGAGTGCTCTAGAGACAAGTGCAAGCATTGCATGAAAAAATTCGTAGAGGAATGAATCTTAATGTCAGAGATGAAAGCAAGGATGAAGCTGAAGAAGAAGATCAAGAAGGAGAAGTCAAAGTTGTGAACCAGGAGGAAGAAATACTTTTTTGGGCCATTTCCAAGATCGAAAAAAGACCTAAGATTTAGGTTCTTGCATTTTCAAGAAATTTTAACCTAGAGGAGTTGATCGACTGGATCAATGAATGCGAAGAATATTTTGGGTATGAAGATATTGAGGATCCTGATAGGGTCAAATTTGAGAAGGCCAGACCAAAAATTCATGCGAAGATCTGGTGGCAAGAGATTCAATTGGAGTGAAATAGAAGAGGGAAAGAAAAAATCACAAGATGGGATTAGATGGTGGATAAATTGAAGTGATAGTTCATCCCTGTTGATTATGAGCTTGACCTACTGAAGAAAATACAAAGTTTGAAGCAAGCGGGATGATCTGTTCAGGAGTATACAAAGGAGTTCTATCGAATCCTCATCAGAACAGGCCATGCAGAAGCTGATAAGGAGAAATTTTCCTGTTACCTTAAAGGGTTGAGGCCAAGCATTTAGGAAGAGTTGAATCTAGTTCAAATGAACAGTATTGAAAAGGCATACCAATTTTTCCTAAAAGTAGAGGAAAAGCTAAACAAAAAATTCGAGAGCAGACAAAATGGAAGAGGTCACGATGGATGATCTGGTGGATGGTCATATGGAGGCTGAAATGAAGATCTGAAAAAGAAGGATGAGGCTAGTAGTAGTCAAAATTAGAGAGGAAACAATTCTAATCATTTTCAAGATCAGAACAATAGAGATCAGAGAAGACAAGGAAGAGGACAAGGTTGAGGAAGAGGAGGCTTCCGTGGAACATGTTTTCACTGTGGAGAAGAAGTTCATAGGGAATTTGAATGTCCTCAACACCAAGGAAGGATAGATAGGAGGAATGAAGGCCAAGCCAGAGTGCCACATGTAGATGAAGATGCTAGATCCTCAAATTCTGAAGATGTTGAAAGAGGAGAAATGTTGATTAACAAAAGAGTCCTACTGAGTGGTGAGAATGAACCTAAACAAAGGAGGAGCCTGTTTTGCACTAGATGCAAGTGTGAGGGTAAATGCTATGATGTGATTATTGATAGTGGAAGCATTGACAATTTAGTTTCAGAAGAGATGGTGACAAAGTTGAAGCTCAAGAGATAGAAACACCCACATCCATATCGGATTGCCTGGGTGCAGGATGACCACAAGGTCATGGTCAATGAACAGTGCCTAGTAAAGTTCAAGATTGGTGGGTACAATGATGAGGTACCATGTGATATCATACCTATGGATGAATGTCACATGTTTTTGGGTAGGTCGTGGTAGTTTGACAAATGTGTTGGACACGATGGTCATGTGAATACCTATTCCCTAACAAAGGATGGAGTGTGACATAAGCTAAAACTATTGAAAGAGACCGAAGAAAAGGTATGTGGTAATGCAAGAATAAATTTTGTTGATGGAAGAAAATTCCTAGATGGTATGAGGCATGAGCATGTGTGTTTCGATTTAATTCCAAAAGGTGGTAAAGAGGAAGTAGAGAATGTACCTGTAGAGGTTGCAAATTTGTTGAATAAATTTTAGGATATTGTATCTGATAATGTACCTGATGGATTACCACCAGTAAGGAAGATTAGTCATCAGATGGATTTGATTTCATGAGCTAGTTTTCCAAACAAGGCAGCACATAGAATGACACTAGCAGAAAGTGAAGAGTTGAACAGACAAGTACATGAGTTGTTACAGAAGGGAATGATTCGAGAGAGCCTGAGTCTATGTGTTGTACTAGTAGTATTAGCACCAAAGAAGAATGGAGAATGGAGGATGTGTATAGATTCTAGAGCAATAAACAAGATCACAATCAAGTACCGGTTTCCATTGCCACGAATGGATGATATTATGGATTGTTTGAGTGGAGCTATGTATTTCTCAAAGATAGATCTGAAGACTGGATATCACCATATTTGGATCAGAGAAGGGGATGAATGGAAGACTTCCTTCAAGAAAAAGGAAAGACTGTATGAGTGGTTAGTCATACCTTTTGGGCTAGCCAATGCACCGAGAACTTTCATGCGGCTCATGAATGAGGTTCTGAAAGAATTTGTGGGTAAGTTTGTCATTGTTTACCTAGATGATATTTTGATCTTTAGCAAGACATTGGAGGAACATATGATGCATATTCGTATGGTGTTTGAGAAGCTGAGAGATGAGAAATTGTTGATTAATTTGAATAAGTGCAGTCTTGTGAAGAATGAATTACTGTATTTGGGATTTGTAGTTTCAGCAGAAGGTCTGAAAATGGACCCAGAGAAAATGCATGCTATCCTTGAATGACCTACTCTAAGGAGTGCTACTGAGGTAAGATCTTTTCATGGTTTGGCTATTTTTTACAGAAATTTTATTAGAAATTTAGCAGTATTTGTGGACCCTTAACTGAAACAATGAGAGGGGATAGAAAAGAGTTCAAGTGGACTAATGGGGCAGATAAGAGTTTTAAACTGTTGAAACAAAAGGTTATAGAACAACCTATTTTAGCATTTCTTGATATTAATAAGGTGTTTCAAGTAGACTGTGATGGTAGTGGTACTGCAATAGGAGCTGTTATGAGCCAAGAAGGTAAACCTATTTTTTATTTCAGTGAGAAGTTAAATGTTGCCAAGAGAAAATATTATGTTTATGATCAGGAATTTTATGCTATAGTTCAGGCATTGAAGAAGTGGAGACACTATCTGCTTCCTAAAGAGTTTGTTTTATCTACTGATCATCAAGCTTTGCAATATTTGAATAGTCAAAGAAAGTTGAATCAAAGATATTTCAAATGGGTTGAGTTTTTGAAAAGTTATACATTTATTTTGAAACACATAATTGGACAGCCTAACAGGGTTGCAAATGCACTTAGCAAAAGGCAACTATTGTTGATAGAGATGCAGATTGAGGTGGTTGGGTTCAAGGAACTTGAGAATTTGTATCCAAAGGATCCAGATTTTGGTGAAGCTTGGAAAGCTTGTAAAGAACCTGTTACTCTAGATAGAACGAAGTGGCTGAATTTCATCATTCAAGATGATATGCTATTTAGAGGGAGTTAGTTGTGCATTCCAAGAAGTTTTATGAGGGAGAATCTCATCAAGAAGAAGGATAGTAGAGGATTTGTTGGACATTTTGGTCATGATAAAACCCTTGCTTTGGTTAGTGAGAATTATTATTGGCCACAGTTGCAGCAAGATGTCAAGAAGTTTGTACAGAGTTGTAGATTATATCAAATAGCAAAAGGAGTGAAGCAGAATACAGGGTTATATAAGCCATTACCTATACCAGAGAAGCCTTGGGAGGATATGACTATGGACTTTGTTCTTGGTTTACCAAATACACAACGGAGACATGATTCAATTTTTGTGGTAGTTGACAGATTTTCAAAGATGGCACATTTTATTCCCTGCAAAAAGACTAATGATGTTGTTCATGTAGAAAAATTATTTTTCAGAGAAGTAGTGAGACTACATGGTTTTCCAAAGAGTATAGGTTCAGATAGGGACACTAAGTTTGTTGCATATTTCTGGCGTACATTATGGAAGAAGTTGAAAATAGATTTGAAGTTCAATTCATCACATCATCCATAGACTAATGGATAGACAAAGATGGTGAATAGGAGTTTGGAAAATTTGCTAAGATGTTTGGTTGGAGATAAGCCAACATGATGGGATTTGATTTTACCACAGGAAGAATTTTCATACAATAATTCTATCAAAAAGAGCACTGGTAACTCACCATTCCAGATTGTATATGGGAGTAGTCCAAGAAATACATTTGAGTTGAGAAAGATAGATAAAGGAGAAATAAGTAGTGCTGAAGCTGAGGATTTTGCTGAACATTTGAAGAACATCCATGAGGAGGTGAGGAAGCATATTACCAAGATGAATGCGCAATATAAGGCTAAGGTAGATGAGAAAAGGAGGCATAAGGAATTTCAAGTTAGAGATGAAGTCATGGTTCATTTGTGGAAGGAGTGATTTTTGGTTGGTACATATAACAAGTTGAAAATGAAGAAGTTTCGGCCATGTAAGATATTGAAGAAGCATGATTCAGGAAATGCATATGAGGTAGAATTGCCTACTGAGCTGAATGTTTCACCAATGTTTAACATTTTAGATTTGAGAGAGTATCATGAAGGAGGTGTTGAAGATGAGGTTACAATAGCACAGTGGAGTATTCTAGTAACCAGTTCAGATATCAAGGAGATTGAAGACATACTAGATAGTTGTATTGGCAGAAGCACAAGGAACAAGACATATGAAAAGTATTTGGTCAAATGGAAAGGATGACCTGTTGAAGATTCATCATGGCTAACAAAGGAGGAGGTTAACCATCTTGGTTTTCCTCTACACACCTAAGTCATGACAGAGTCACTTCTCAAATTACCCCAGGTGTTTGATGCAGGAGCATCCTTGGTGTAAGAGCAATCTTGCATCACCCAAAAATATTTCTATTTTTGTATTCAATAAGGGCTATCTTGTGTAGAGCTGCTATTTGTGGAAACTTGCTATTTTTAGTAAGTTGGTCATCTAATCTCAGAATGTTATTATTTCTTCCCTGAAGTTTCATTTTGGTCATATCAGCTTGCCAGTAAAGTTTTATTGACAGATCAAGTCTAGCTTTGTAGATATTGAAGATTTTCGGTATTGGCAACAGGGTACAAAAACTTTGAACTCGGTTTTGAAGGCTTTAGAGGTCCCAAATGAGGTCAAAAATTTGGGTGACAAGAGCTTGTGCAAGTCAAGCTTGTAGAGCACTTCGTGGCCTTTCTAGAATGGGGTTATAATAGTCAATCATGTCAATTGGCAATGTCTTATGGTCTTCAAAAGTTGGGTCACTTGAAATGGCGAAAAATGATTTTTCTTCAAAAATTTTGTTTGAGTTTCAAAATTTATTTTGAGCCAACTTTGATGTAATAAATTGTAAAATAAAATAATTCTAAGTTTGGTCGACCTTGTTGGCTAAAATTTTGGAACCTTCCCAGGTGGTGGAAAATTGCCTATATAAAGAAGGTTGTAGTGTTGTCTTAGGCAATTCAGGACAATTCTGGGTAGTAGAACTAGGTAATAATTCAAGGCTTTTTCCTATAGAATATTGTAAGGGAATGCCCATGTGGCTTTTTATATTGTAATTTTGAAAGTTTGTAATTCCACATTTGTGGAGATAATAAGAAGCCCATTTTCAGTTCTTGCATATTGTTGTTGTTTCTCTATTTTAGTTATGTGTTTGTGGTATTAAGGGGAGCACCCTTCATCAAGTGGTATTAGAGCAGGAGTTCCTAAGTGTGTAAATAGATCATCAATTGTGAGGTAGTTTGCACCAGGACCGAGGGTTAGGGTTTTTGTGTAAACAAATCACTGATTGTGAGGTAGTTTGCACCAGGACCGTGGTTAAGTTTTCAGTGCACATCACAAAAATGCCTCCATGAAGGGAAGGTGGCAGAAGAGCTGGTATTGTAACACCTGAGGTTAGAGTGCTCCAAAGGCTAGTGCGAGCATTGCAAGAAGAGATTCGTAGAGGAATGAATCTTAATGTCAGAGATGAAAGCGAGGATGAAGCTGAAGAAGAAGATCAAGAAGGAGAAATCAAAGTTGTGAACCAGGAGGAAGAAAGACTTTTTCGTGCCATTTGTAAGATCGGGAAAAGACCTAAGATTAAGGTTCCTGCATTTTCAGGAACTCTTAACCCAGAGGATTTGATCGACTGGATCAATGAATGTGAAGAATATTTTGAGTATAAAGATATTGAGGATCTTGATAGGGTCAAATTCGTGAAGGCCAGACTGAAAGGTCATACGAAGATCTAGTGGCAAGAGATTCAATTAGAGGGAAATAGAAGAGGGAAAGATAAAATCACAAGTGTGATTGAATGGTGGATAAATTGAAGTGACAGTTCATCCCTATTGATTATGAGCTTGACCTACTGAAGAAAATGCAAAGTTTAAAGCAAGCGGGGTGATCTGTTCAGGAGTATACAGAGGAGTTCTATCGAATCCTCATCAGAACAGGCCATGCAAAAGTTGATAAGGAGAAAGTTGCCCATTACCTTAATGGGTTGAGGTCAAGAATTTAGGAGGAGTTGAATCTAATTCAAATGAATAGTATTGAAGAGGCATACCAGTTTGCCCAAAAAGTAGAGAAAAAGTTGAACAAGAAGTTCGAGAGCAAACAAAATGGAAGAAGTCGCGATGGACAATCTCATGGACGGTCATATGGAGGCTGAAATGAATATCTAAAAAAGGATGAGGCTAGTAGAAGTCAAAATCAGAGAGGAAATAATTTCAATCATTTCTAAGATCAGAACAATAGAGATTAGAGAGGATGAGGAAGAGGACAAGGTTTAGGAAGAGGAAGCTTTCATGGAACATGTTTTCACTGTGGAGAAGAAGTTCATAGGGCATTTCAATGTCCTCAACACTAAGGAAGGATGGATAGGAAGAATGAAGGCCAGGCCAGAGTGGCACATGTAGATGAAGATGCCAGATCCTCAAATTTTAAAGATGCTGAAAGAGGAGAAACATTGATTAACAGAAGAGTCTTGCTAAATGGTGAGAATGAACCTGAACAAAGGAGGAGCTTGTTTCCCACTAGATGCAAGTGTGAGGGTAAATGTTGTGATGTGATTATTGATAGTGGAAGCACTAAAAATTTGGTGTCAGAAGAGATGGTGACAAAGTTGAAGCTCAAGAGACAGAAACACCCACATCCATATCGGATTTCCTGGGTGCAGGATGACCACAAGGTCATGGTCAGTGAACAGTGCCTAGTAAAGTTCAAGGTTGGCCGGTACCATGATGAGGTACTATGTGATATCATACCTATGGATGAATGTCACATGTTGTTGGGTAGGCCATGGCAATTTGATAGATTTGTTGTACATGATGGTCATGTGAATACCTATTCCCTAACAAAGGATGGAGTGTGACATAAGCTAAAGTCGTTGAAGGAGACTGAAGAAAAGATATGTGGTAATGCAAGAATAAATTTTGTTGATGGAATTAAATTCCTAGATGGTATGAGGCATGAGCATGTATATTTCTCTTTAATTCCAAAAGCTGGTAAAGAGGAAGTAGGGGATGTACTTGTAGAGGTTGCAGATTTGTTGAATGAGTTTCAGGATATTGTATCTGATAATGTACCTAATGGATTACCACTGGTAAGGAAGATCAGTCATCGGATAGATTTGATTCCAGGAGCCAGTTTTCCAAACAAGGCAGCACACAAAATGACAATAGTAGAAAGTGAAGAGTTCAATAGACAAGTACATGAGTTGTTATAGAAGGGATTGATTTGGAAGAGCCTGAGTCCATGTGCTGTACCAACAGTATTAGCACCAAATAAGAATGGAGAATGGAGGATGTGTATAGATTTTAGAGCAATAAACAAGATCACAATCAAGTACCGATTTTCATTGCCATGAATGGATGATATTATGGACTATTTGAGTGGAGCTATGTATTTCTCAAAGATAGATTTGAAGAGTGGATATCACTAGATTTGGATCAGAGAAGGGGATGAATGGAAGACTTCTTTCAAGACAAAAGAAGGATTGTATGAGTGGTTAGTCATGCCTTTTGGGTTAACCAATGCACCGAGCACTTTCATGTGGCTCATGAATGAGGTTCTCAAAGAATTTGTGGGTAAGTTTGTCGTTGTTTACCTAGATGATATTTTGATCTTTAGCAAGACATTGGAGGAACATATGATGCATATTTGTATGGTGTTTGAGAAGCTGAGAGATGAGAAATTGTTGATTAATTTGAAGAAGTGCAGTTTTGTGAATAAGGAATTAGTGTATTTTGGATTTTTAGTTTCAGCAAAAGGTCTAAAAATGGACCTAGAGAAAATACAAGCTATCCTTGAATGGCCTACTCCAAGGAGTGATACTGAGGTAAGATCTTTTCATGGCTTGGCTAGTTTTTACAGAAATTTTATTAGAAATTTTAGTAGTATTTATGGACCCTTGACTGAAACAATGAGAGGGGATAGAAAAGAGTTCAAGTGGACTAATGGGGCATATAAGAGTTTTAAATTGTTGAAACAAAAGGTTACAGAACAACCTATTTTAGCACTTCCTGATTTTAATAAGGTGTTTCAAGTAGACTGTGATGCTAGTGGTACTGCAATGGGAGTTGTTATGAGCCAAGAAGGTAAACCTATTGCTTATTTCAGTGAGAAATTAAATGATGCCAAGAGAAAATATTTTCTTTATGATCAAGAATTTTATGCTATAGTTTAGGCATTGAAGAAGTGGAGACACTATCTACTTCCTAAGGAGTTTGTTTTGAATATTGATCATCAAGCTTTGCAATATTTGAATAGTCAAGGAAAGTTGAATCAAAGGCATTTGAAATGGGTTGAGTTTTTGTAGAGTTATAAATTTGTTTTGAAACATAGAAGTGGCCAGTCTAACAAAGTTGCAGATGTGCTTAGCAAAAGGCAACTATTGATGACAGAGATGTAGATTGAGGTGATTGGGTTCAAAGAACTCAAAAATTTGTTTCTAGAGGATCCTGATTTTGGTGAAGCTTGGAAAGCTTGTAAACAACCTGTTACTCTAGAGAGAATGAAGTGGTTGGATTTCATCATTCAAGATGATATACTATTTAGAGGGAGTTAGTTGTGCATTCCAAGAAGTTATATGAGGGAGTATCTCATCAAGGAGAAGCATAGCAGAGGATTGGCTGGACATTTTGGTCATGATAAAACCCTTGCTTTGGTTAGTGAGAATTATTATTGGCTACAGTTGCAGCAAGATGTCAAGAATTTTGTACAGAGTTGCAGAGTATGTTAGATGGTGAAAGTAGTGAAGTAGAATACGAGGTTATATCATTCATTACCTGTACCAGAGAAGCCTTGGGAGGATATCAGTATGGACTTTGTTATTGGTTTACCAATGACACAGCGGGGACATGATTCAATTTTTGTGGTAGTTGACAGATTTTCAAAGATGGCACATTTTATTCCCTACAAGAAGACTAATGATGTTGTTCATGTAGCAGAATTATTTTTTAGAGAAGTAGTGAGACTACATGGTTTGCCAAAGAGTATAGTTGCAGATAGGGACACCAAGTTCATTGGATATTTCTGGCGTACATTGTGGAAGAAGTTGAAAATAGATTTGAAGTTCAGTTCATCACATCATCCACAGACTGATGGATAGACAGAGGTGGTGAATAGGAGTTTGGGAAATTTGCTAAGATGTTTTGTTGGAGATAAGCCAACAAGATGGGATTTGATTTTACCACAGGCAGAATTTGCATACAATAATTCTATCAACAGGAGCACTAGTAAATCACCAATCCAGATTGTATATGGGAGTAGTCCAAGAAATGCATCTAAGTTGAGAAAGATAGATAAAGGAGAAATAAGTAGTGCTGAAGCTGAGGATTTTGCTAAACATTTGAAGAACATCCATGAGGAGGTGAGGAAGCATATTACCAAGATGAATGTGCAGTATAAGGCTAAGGCAGATGAGAAAAGGACACATAAGGAATTTTAGGTTGGAGATGAAGTCATGGTTCATTTGCAGAAGGAGCGATTTCTGGTTGGTACATATAACAAGTTGAAAATGAAGAAGTTTGGGCCATGGAAGATACTGAAGAAGCATGATTCAGAAAATGCATATGAGGTAGAATTGCCTACTCAGCTGAATATTTCACCAATGTTTAACATTTCAAATTTGACAGAGTATCATGAAGGAGGTGTTGAAGATGAGGTTACAGTAGCACAATGGAGTATTCCAGCAACCAGTTCAAATATCAAGGAGATTAAAGACATACTAGATAGTTGTATTGGCAGAAGCACAAGGAACAAGACATATGAAGAGTATTTGGTCAAATGGAAAGGACTACCTATTGAAGATTCATCATGGCTAACAAAGGAGGAGGTTAACCATCTTGTTTTTCCTCTGCACACCTGGGTCGTGACAGGGTCACTTCTCAAATTACCCCGAGTGTCTGATGTAGGAGCATCTTAGGTGTAAGAGAAATCTTGCATCACCCAAAAAAAATTTTATTTTTTTATTCAATAAGGGCTATCTTATGTAGAGCTGCTATTTGTGGAAACTTGCTATTTTTAGTAAGTTGGTCATCTAATCTCAGAATGTTTTGATTTCTTCCTTGGAGGTTCATTTTGGTCATATCAGCCTGCTAGTAAAGTTTCATTGACAGATCAAATCTAGCTTTATAGATATTGAAGATTTTTAGTATTGGCAACAGGGTACATAAACTTTGAAATCAGTTTTGAAGGCTTTAGAAGTCCCGGATGAGGTCTAAAATTTGGGTGACAGGCGCTTGCATTAGTTAAGCCTATAGATCACTTTGTGGCCTTTCCAGAATGGGGTTATAATAGTCAATCGGGTCAACTGGCGATGACTTATGGTGTTCGAAAGTTGGGTCACTTGAAATGGCAAAAAATGATTTTCCTTCAAAATTTATGTTTGGGTTTCAAAAGTTATTTTGAGCCAACTTTGATGTAATAAATTGTAAAACAAAATAATTCTAAGTTTGGTCAGCCTTGTTAGCTAAAATTCTGGAACCTTCCCAGGCGGTGGAAAATTGCCTATATAAGGAAGGTTGTAGTGTTGTCTTAGGCAGTTCGGGACAGCTCTGGGTAGTACATCTAGGTAATAATTTGAGGCTTTGTCCTACAAAATATTGTAAGGGAATGCCCATGTGGCTTTGCATATTGTAATTTTGAAAGTTTGTAATTGTGGAGATAATAAGAAGCCCATTTTTGGTTCTTGCATATTGTTGTTGTTTCTCTATTTATGTTATGTGTTTGTGGTATTAAGGGGAGCACCCTTCATCAATAAGATATGATCACACAGTAAAAGAAGAACTAGAAGCAAAGATACAATAGAATCTATATACTGACAGAAGAGAAGACAAGCTAGAAGTAACAAGAACACTATCGAGGAAACTTGAAAATCTCAAGGAATTGTTGACTGAAACAACAAAAATGTACAAGGAATTATATGAGAAAGGTAAAACAGTAAATGGGGAATAATGCATAATAACTATCAATATGAATTTAATGCAAAAACAGATACAAGCAACGATTGATTTACTGGGTACAACAAAAAAGAAGGATGGTAAAGATAGTATTTATAGAATAATAAGAGTCAAAGGACATATTAGTGCCATAAATAATTTGAAGAAGCAATGGAGCACAATATTACAATTATCAAGAACTACCACAAAACTATTTTAGCAGAAGCAGATTTAAGTTGACACCCAAAGGACATAGTTTTGTTTTTGCCTTTGGCATTGTTGTCAAAGGGGAAGAGAATATTAGAAGGGAAGATAGAATGTTAAGTATGTTGAAAAGAAAGATTGTAAAGAACTATTAGGGAGAGAAATATCTAAGGGGGAGAGATATAGAATGACGAAGCATGAATAGAAAGGTTTTGAGGTTTTTCGATCAATGCGAAAGGGGGAGATTGTTACTTGACAAAATCCTCAACAAGAAATTAGCCGTTAATCAATGATGATTTTATTAAGGTTGTCATTTATGGAAAATAAGATAAAGTAAGAAAAAACTTATCAACATAAGATACTATCAGTAAGTATTATCGGCATAAAGGAAGAGTTATTGAAAAGCATTAGCGGTGGAAAGAAAAGAAAAGGTTACGAATGAGGATGACATCAAATTAGAAAAATAGTTTATGGAAGATCGAGAAACCCTAATTAGGTCAAGTAATTATAAGAAGAGATTGAAGACAAAGAGAATGATATAAAGTAAGATGATGTGTCGATAATGGTGAAAGAGAAAACAATCAAAGATACAATTTAGAGAATGTGAAGAGTAATGTAAGGATTAGAGATCAGAATAGAGGAAGAGCGAAATGGGATCTGACAAGGTTTTGGAGAAAGTGTCTACAATTCAAATTTCTTGTTGATTTATTCCTAACAAGTTTAGCGACAAGATTGTGAAATATCTTAATTGGGTAGTCTCTAACTAGACTTAGAATATTTATTTCAGAACTTATTATAAATCCTTTAACCAAGTGAACACTATATAAGTGGGATAAAATATCTTAACAGAGTATTCTTGAACTTTCAATACTCCTAATAGGGTATTAGACACTCCTAATAGGGTGAAGTCATTCAGAAGATGACATTTATGCAAGATCTTAACTGGGCATCTTATTATTGCAGTGATAAATTGTGGGTATCATCCCCATGGCAATTTTTCCCTCTAACGAAGGGTTTTCTGTGACACCAAAATATTGTGTTAAGTGTTTGAATATTTATGGGTTATATGTTTAATTTACATGTTATCAGTTATCAGTTAAACATTACTGAAGCTGTCGGTAAAAGACAAGACAATTATCAATATAAGTACTTTACTGGCTATCAGTTTATGTTTAGAAAGTTAAATAGTGTGAAATATCTATGGTATTGATTCACACCCCCACCTCTCAGTACCCTACCTAATAATTTCCAATAGTTAAGGCAGACCACCAATATCCAGCGTGACTTTTACAGCCTAATATCATTCCATCATGGAAATGGGATATCATCTCGATGGATTTCATCATAGGTTTGCCTATGACTCCCTCTAGACATAATACCATTATGGTTATTGTTGACTGGTTGACCAAAGTGGCACACTTTTCTCCTATGAGAGAATCTTATACAACAACTACAGTGCTACAATTTTTATGCAGAATATTGTGAGGTTACATGGTATCCCCCATAGGATTATATTAGATAGGGATCCAGTATTCACTTTTGCATTTTGGACTTCTTTGCAGTATGATCTTGGAGAAAAGCTGAATTTTAGTTTGGCATATCACCCTGAGACCGATGGTCAGACATAGTGAGTTAATCAAGTGCTTGAGGATATGTTAAGGATGTATGTCATGGATAGACATACTCACTAGGAGGACTATTTATATTTGATTGATTTTGCCTACAATAATGGGTATCAAATTTCGATTGGCATGTTGTCTTTTCAGGCTTTGTATGGTCATCCTTGTCGTACACCTTTTAGTTGGGATAGGCTAGAGGATCGTATTTTGTTAGAACCTGAGATGCTTCGAGATATGGAATAGTAGGTGGAGCACATTCACGAGCATGTCACCACATCTTAGGATAGGAAGAAGAAATATGCAAATGCTCATAGAGTGGACAAGTAGTTTGTTGTTGGTGTTAAGGTATTTTTGAGAATGTATCCACAAAAGAGTTTGATCTGTTACGGAAAGGGTTCAAAGTTGGCACCTTGTTTCTATTATCTCTATTTGAACATTAAGGATTGGCTTTAGTATTAAATGATTTCAATTGGTAATCATAAGTTACTTAGTCGGTAATGGTTGGAATAAGGAGAAAAAAAGTCAGTCAATTAAGCATACAAAGTCTTCACACTAAGAAGATACAAGATAGAACTTAAAGATATTAGAATACAGGTTTAACCAAGCATGTTTACCAAGCGTCAGGATTTACTAAGTACTGAGTCAGTAATCACCGAGCATTTTACACACTGAGCATCAACTATTCACTGAACAACGAATGTAGTGATTACCAAGTTATTCAGGAAATGACGTAGTAATCAGGAATGACACATATCTCTACACAAATGGTTTACATGGATCTATAAATGGTTTACCAAGATCGAGACACATTTAATATGGATGTAATCATTTAATTTTGTGATGATTCCTTTGTAACAGTTAGATCTAGGTTATTTTTGTACACCATTGTTCTTAGGTTTTCTAAGATGTTGTAACCCTAATTAGGTCAAATCAGTTTGATATATAATTGTAAAAAGATGTCATTTTAGTCATGCATGATATATGAGATCATGAAGCAGTAGCCACACATAGGACATTAGAAATTAGACAAGGGTTATATGATAGAGAAGTTATTCAGAGACAATATCAGTTTATTAGAAACATAAAAGGCTACCAAGTAGGACAAAAGGTTGTATTCAACACATTGAGGTGATATTTATTTGATATTTCATAGATCTAATTCAAAAAAGCATAAGTTTTCATTTACAGATATCCTACTGTTATCAATTTAATCATTGTAGCAAATTGTAAATCTCTTAACAGAGTAGATTTGACCGTCTTATGTAAATCTCCTAACTAAGTGAACACATAATTTGTGTTGCTAAAATCCTTTAACAAGGTAGATCTAGTCAATATTTTGTTACTCCTAACAAGGTGAGATCATTAGAAGTGATCAACAATTGTATTTGCAATCAACATACTTTATTTACTGCAGTAGTGAAGAATTTGTGGCTGTCATCCCCACCGCAGTTTTTACCTTCTAACAAGGGTTTCTACGTAACCAAAATATCTGAGCCATGAGTTAAAATTTTCATGTATGATTTATTGTTTTGTTTACATGCACTTTATATTTCAAGTTATATGAATGTATGTTACAAACAACGGACTCCGTCGATTAGTTAAGAACTACTATTGCATATTGTTTAGTGTTGAAATTTTTTTAGGGTACCGATTCACCCCTCCCCTCTTAGTACTTTATCTTTCCAATCCCAACAATTAGTATTAGAGATTGATCTCTTATTAAGGAAGTTTAACCTCTAAAGAGGTAAAGATCTAAGGATGGAAAGATATAAGTTGGACAAGAATATTGAGAATCAAAAGATTCAGATGCAAATCTTCATTGAAAAATACAAGAAAGAAAGAGATGAATTGAAGAAGTTATTGATTCAGAGGAAGGATATGGCTATTTGGTATAGTGAGACTGATTATCATGAAGAAGATATAGATGACCCATTTGAGAACACTAGATCTAGATCTAGTAGTATATCTGATATATCTGAAGGAGTATTATCTGATTTATTTGAAAAGAATCTACATCTTACTAAACAAGTCAAAGCCTTGCAGATTGGTCAAGAGAGAAAAATGGTTAGAATTATTGATGTCATGAATAATGCTAGGTAAGCCGAACAAGAAATAAAATTAGCAATTGAAGACAGAAGATAGATGACTAAGAAGCTACAAGATAAGGAATCTAAGATACTGAGACTTACCGAGCATCACTTTGAAATTTCTAATCAAATGGTTGTTATAAGTCAGGAAGTTAACCAAGTGAACAATGAGCTTACAAGGAAACTAGAAGACATCGGTGAACTCAAAAAATAAAATGAGAGATTGAAAAATGAATTCAAGATGCAACAAAAACATAATGAGATGATTAAGAAAGTTGAAGATGGTTCTATGAAAATTGATGAATTTTTTATCAGTCAAAGATGACTTGGAAGTACTACTAGATTAGGCTACACCGAGAAAGGAGGATCATTAAGACAAGCTGAACAAATGAATGCCTACACAAATCAAAGACCAAAGAAGCTATCATGTTTGTTAGGAATAGTCCCAAGAGATAACTGAGAGGGGGGTGAATATGTTATCTACAAGATTCAATTCTTTATCCAATTAAGTATAGAATAACATTAAACATAAACACAATATAAGAACACTTAACACAACACCACAATTTTGGTTACGGGGAAACCCAAATAGGTAAAAACGCTGGTGGGAATTAGCACCCACTATAAATTGCACTAGAGTATTATGATCCTTGTTAGAAGATCTTACAACCCTATTAGGAGTTGATCTTTACACTGCATTAAGTATAATGACCTGGTCAAGGGTTGGACCCTATTAGGAGTCTTTTATAATTAACCTTGTTAGGGGTGAGGACTCACTGTCCAGGAGCACACTACTCAAAGGGGTGAAGGTTGCAACCTTCTGTTTAATAGATACACACTATATCTGGATCTTGGTGAACTATGTGTAGACCTGTTGTCTTGATCAGTTCCAATGAATATCATATACTCTCTACTTTGTTACATAGACCTTCTGATAATGGCTCAACACTTTGCACCTTCTGCTCTGCTCTTATCTTTCAACTTTCTACCATACTTAGCAATCACAAATGACTGCTTATAAATATCTTTCCTCTAAATGATATAATCAAGTTAGCCTATTAGAACCATCTTGAAATCATATTAGAGAAACAATAAAACTCTCCAATAACATCTCAGTTGGCTCTACTAAGAACACAACACAAATTAGGACCACCCAACTCAATATGAGTAAACACATCGCTTCACACTATCGGCTCCACCAAATTAACTGATACTTTCTTCTCATGCTAAATTACGTCATGCACTTTTAACAAATCATTCTTAACTCTTCTCCAAACACTAATCCAAGAATGTATATCAAACTAATAGGCGCAATGAATACAACAATAAAATCAATGTCAGCTCTACCAGATAAATTCAGGAAACTGTGACTGTCCACTGGAGACTTCATAACTCAACCTGTACTATATATCAGACTCTAAAACCATGAACATAGTATCATACATATGTCTACAACATAAATCTAGCTATGCAATGCTTCATTACAACCATACTATAAATCTCATACATAACTCTTCCTAGGACCTGTCAAGAACACTCACTGATACAAACTGATGTATTACTATCTTCACTTTGAATCAACCTCTGCATCTATGATATCATGCTGATAACATATCTATAAAACATATACTCACAACTCTCTCCATTAGTCTTCCATTCATGTTGCTTACCATATGTTGTCATGAATGACAAACATACAGTCATCACTCTAGCTTGTTGGCAAATCTCCAACAATCTCCCCCTTTGGAATTGATGGCAACATATGGAATGAAAAACACCATCAATCCAAATGTACAATATTTTTATAATATTCTCCATTTCCTCAACAAAACTCCCCCAAGGATGAATCCTCCATTCTTACTATTTTTCTAAATACTCACTCCCCCTTACTGTAATTCTTTTATAACATTCTCTATTTCCTCATCAAAACTTCCTTAAGGATGAATCCTTCATCTACTACTGAATGCTCTAAATATCAATTGTTGTATTATTTACTATTTATTTTTCATGACTATATACTTACTTCCCCTTTGACATCAATGGCAAAGGGCACCAAACAATTAAGCATTGGTACTACTCCCGAAATAGAGTAGTCAACCTTTCATTAGTCACTAAGGACTGATGCACTCATGTAATCTCTAATCAAATTCAGGGAAGGGGATTACTCCTAGCTTCTCCCTGAGATACTCAAATGTATCCTTAGGTAAAGGCTTTGTCAATATGTCCGCTAGCTGATCTTTTGTGCTCACATAGTCCAACTTTACTTCTTTCTCTACTAATTTCTCTCTTAGGAAGTGATATTTTATCTCAATCTATTTTGTCTTTGCATGCATGATAGGGTTCTTTGACATATTAATAGTGCTAGTGTTATCATAATGAATAACAATATGATAGTCAATCTGAATAGCAAAATCCTTTATCATCTGCTTGATCCACATGATTGTAGAAAAATTCAATGCTCCTGCTACATACTCTGCTTCCATTGTTTACTAAGAGATACAATTTTGCTTCTTGCTTGTCCAAGTGACAAGTCTATCACCAAGAAATATTGCACCTCCTGAGGTACTCTTTCTATCATCCACACATCCTACCCAATCTGCATCTATATATACATGAAGCTCTACATTCTCTGAATTAGGATACCATAAACCATAGTCTATAGTTCCTCTCAAATATCTAGATATCCTCTTTACTACCATGAGATGACTTTGCTTAGGTTTTGCTACAAATCTTCCAACAATACCAACTGCATTGGAAATGTCTGGTCTAGTTTGAGTAAGATATATAAGTTTACCAATCATAGATTTATAGAAGGTTATGTCTACTGCTGGTGAGTCATCTTCTTTTGAAAGCTTGCATCATGTTATCATAGGGGTACTTAGTGGCTTGCAATCATCCATCTTGAGTTTCTTCAAGATCTCTTTCACATACTTAGTCTGATTTATGAATATACCTTTGTCTCTCTACTACACATTCAATCCCAAAAAGTACTTGATAGGTCCAATCATGCTCATTTCAAATTCACACTGCATCTCCTTAGAAAATTTTTCACTAAGCTTGGCATTTCCACCAAAGATAATGTCATCAAAAAATATAGCAACTAACAATAGTCCATCAGATGTTTCTCTTGTGAATAAATTACAATCTACTGCTCCTTTCTTGAATCCAATCTTTGTCAAATATCCATCAAGTCTTTCATACCATGCTCTAGGGGCTTGCTTAAGTCCATAGAGGGCTTTCTTCAATCTGCACACCATATCAAGTTTGTCTGATAAGGTGAATCCTTCACGCTTCTCTATGTATACTTCTTCCTTCACCTCTCCATTTAGGAATGATGACTTAACATCCATCTGGTATACCTTAAAGTCTTTGAAGGTAGCATAGGCTAGAATCAACTTTATGGCTTCCAATCTTCTTACAAGGGAAAATGTATCTGAATAATTAATTCCTTCTCTTTTCACATATCCTTTACACACTAGTCTTTATTTGTTCCTTACCACTGTTCCATCTTCATTCATCTTATTTTTGAATATCCACTTGGTTCCAATTACATTCTTATCACTAGGTCTAGGGACCAATTCCCATGTATCATTTTTAATTATTTGATCTAGCTCTTATTTCATTTCTTCATGCCAATCTAAATCATTACATTCATCTTCAACACTTAAGGGTTTAATTTGTGATAGTAGACATACCTCTTCATTTGCTATGGAACTCTTTGCTTTTGATCTTGTCATGACTTTACTGTTCTAATCTCCAATGATGTCTTCATTTGAATGATATCTAGATGTGAATTTGGGAACATTAGGAGTGACTCTCTCATTTGACTTCTATGATTCTTCTTCACTAGTTTCAGGATCATTGAATAATACATCAATGATGTCAAACATTTCATCAACAAGTGTTTCTCTAGTGGTAGGTCTAGGTTCTTCTTCAATCATAGGTGCATAATCATGATATCTTTCTTGAACCATAAACTTCTCATCAATATTAACATGAGCACTTTCAATGATCTTCTTCAATCTTAAATTGAAACATCTATAAGCTTTGCTTTTAGTAGAGTAACCAAGAAAAATACCTTCATCACTTCTTGCATCAAACTTTCCAATTACATCATCCCTCTTGATGTAGCACTTGCTTCCAAAGATTTTGAAGTATTTGACTGTAGGTACATTCCCAAAAAATAGCTCATAAGATGTCTTGTTTGCACCTAGCCTCAATTGAATTCTATTGATTGTGTAAACTGTAGTATTGACTGCATCTCTCCAATAGGTGTGTATGACCTTTCCTTAAATCGTGATGGTGCACGCTGTGTCAAGTATGATCATATTCCTCATTTCTGCTATTCTTCTAAGGGGTTCTAGGTGTACTTAACTATCTTTTTATCCCATGTTCTTTGCAATACTCATAAAATCTATCAGAGGTGAATTCTCCTCCTCTATCTGATCTCAGACATTTAAACTTCAATCCAGACTCATTTTCAACCTTAGCTTTGAATAATTTGAACTTCTCAAATGCTTCTAATTTATCCTTTAAGAATGCAACCCACATCATTTTATAATAATCATCAAAAAATAAAATAAAGTACCTTTCACCATAGTATGATCTTGTTTGAGTTGGTCCACATAGGTATGTATGCACTAGATCCAATTTGTTCTCTGCCAAATTATGCTTTATTCTGAATGAATTCCTCACATGTTTACCCATCACACATTCCCTGCATATTGTATCACTGGTTTTGCAATCCTAGGATGGTGTCTTACTGCCTTTACATTGCTTATCTTAACTATGTTGTCAAAATTGATGTGACATAGTTTCTTGTGCCATAACCAAATATCATCTACTTTAGCAACAAAACAACTTGCTTCAGGATTAAGCTGAAAAACATTACCTTTAGTCTTTGAACCTGATGCAATCATCTCTCCTTCTTTGTTATTAATGATACACTTGTTGCCTTTGAATTCCAACTGATATCCTTTTTCAAGCATTTGTCCAACACTTAGTAGATTATGTTGCAATCCATCAACATAAAGAACATCATCAGTGATGTTCTTTCCATCCAAGGTGATAGCTCCTCTACCTATGATAGGTTTAGGAGTGTTGTCTCCAAATCTAACCATGCCACCTTTGTATATATCTAGATGTACAAATCTATCCTTGTCTCCTATCATGTGATGTGAGAAACCATTGTCAATGATCCAATCTATCCTAATGTCAGCTTGTGAAATCAATGCTAACTCTTGTGTTTTCTTTTCATCTTCAAGGTCCATTTCATCAGACATTTTCTCCATGTCTTCAACAACAATGAATCAAATTTCATCCTCTACTAACTCTTCATCTGATACTCCATCACCAGCATAGTAACATTCTTTTGTATACTTAGGTTTGTAGTTAGTTTTGAACTTCTTGACTCTTGTAGGACACTTAGATGCAAAGTGACCAATCTTGTTACATGAAAAGAATTTGAATGGTAACTGACCTTCATATTTCCCTTTTCCTTTCCTTTCTTTATTAGCAATCAAAGCAATGAAATCATCTATTTCTTTCTCTTCATCATCATCATCAAAATTACCAGAGGTGTTCAAACATTTCTTACCATGGACTAAAGCTTTGAATGTTGTTTTACTTTTAGGCTCTGTCTTCAATCTTGATATTTCAAAGGCTGAAAGCTTGTTGATTAAGGTTTCTCTTTTAAAGTCTTTTGTGGACTACATAGTTAAATATAGGATGCATATCTTGTTTTCATATTCTAGTGTCAAGGTAGTCATCAATTTATCCATTATGTCCTCTTCTAAAATTTCTCCACCATTGTTTATGATTCTTGCAACTACTTCATTAATCCTTTGATTGTAGGCTCTGACATTCTCATCAGGTAGCATCTCTAATGTATTGTATCTTTTCTTCCATGTCTTTCTACATGCATTCTTGGCTTGAATATCTCCTTCAAACATGTCTTCTAGATATTTCCATATCTTATAGGATTTGTCCATTTTCTTGATCACTGAAAACTCACTGTCAAATAGGGCGTTGATAAGGGCTTCTTTGGAAATAGCATTAGAAGTGAACATCTCCTTTTGCTTCAAGGTTGCATCATATTTTGCAAGATCTACTAGAGATGGAATCTGAACTTCTTTGGTAGCTACTTCAAAAATCTCAAAGGCAATGCACTGCAAATGTGTCATTATTTTGTTCTTCCAATCTAGATAGTTCTCTCCATCAAACTTAGGACTTTATTTTCTAAAGAATTCCATCTAATCAACCTCAAGCTATTAAACTTTCTCTCCAAGGCACTTGGCTCTGATACCAATCATTAGGAATAGTCCCAAGAGATAGCTAAGAGGGGGGGGGCGGGGTGAATCAGTTATCTACAAGATTCAATTCTTTATCCAATTAAGTATAGAAGAGTATTAAGCATAAACACAATATAAGAAAACTTAACACAACACCACAATTTTTATTACGGAGAAACCCAAATAGGTAAAAACCCTGGTGGGAATTAGCACCCATTATAAACAGCACTAGAGTATTATGATCCCTGTTAGAAGATCTTACAACCCTATTAGGAGTTGATCTTTACAATTCATTAAGTACAATGACCTAGTCAAGGATCAGACCCTATTAGGAGTCTTTTACAATTAACCCTGTTAGGAGTGAGGACACATTGTCCGGGAGCACACTGCTCAAAGGGGTGAAGGCTGCAATCTTCTGTTTAATAGATACACACTATATCTGGATCTTGGTGAACTGCACATAGACCTGTTGTCTTGATTATTTCCAATGAATAGCATATACTCTCTAATTTATCACATAGACCTTTTTCTAATGGCTCAACACTTCGCACCTTCTGCTCTACTCTTATCTTTCAACTTTTTGCCATACTTAGCAATCACAAATGACTGCTTATAAATATCTTTCCTCTAAATGATATAATCAAGTCAACCTATTAGAACCATCTTGAAATCATATTAGAGAAACAATAAAACTCTCCAATAACATCTCAGTTGGCTCTAGTAAGCATGCAACACAAATTAGGACCGCCCAACTCAATATGAGTAGATGTGTCACTTCCCGCTATCGGCTCCACCAAATTAACTAATATTTTCTTCTCATGCTGAATTACATCATGCACTCTTAACCAATCATTCTTAACTCTTCTCCAAACACTAATCCAAGAACACATATCAAACTGATAGGTGCAATGACTACAACAATAAAATCAATGTCGGCTCTACCAGATAAATTTAGGAAACTGTGACTGTCAACTGGAGACTTCATAACTCAACCTGTACTACATATCAAACTCTGTGTCCATAAACATAGTATCATACATATGTCTACAACATAAATATAAATGTGTAAGGCTTCATTAAAACCATACTATAAATCTCATACAGAACTCTTCCTGGGACTTGTCAGGAACACTCACTAATACAGACTGATGTATTACTATCTTCACTTCGAATCAACCTCTGCATCTATGATATCATGCTGATAACATATCTAGGAAACATATACTCATAGCTCTCACCATCATTCATCTTCCATGCATGCTTCTTACCATATGTTTTCATCAATGACAAACATACAGTCAACACTCTAGCTTGCTGGAAAATCTCCAACAATGTTATCATTGTGGAAAATCGGGCCACACATCTAATGTTTGTAGGAGAAAAGCTAAAGGTATTCCTAAATCCACACCTAAATTTAATGGTTATTATTATAGTTGTAACTATGTGTGTGAAAATTGTACCTGATCTGTAAACACAACACTCAGTAAAACATTAGAGGTTAGCTATAATCAAATCATGCAAAATTGAAAACTAATCTAACCAAGTGATTTACTGCCTTCTAATAGGTGCGAGATTGATGTTCTCAGATTGTAATCAAGATCAGTGACCTAGACGACACCTAAATGAAGGATTTGAATGCAATTTATCTAGATAAGAGATTGAATGCAATTAAGCTATTTTTTTAGATTTTCTATGCAATAATAATGAAAAACTTGATATGAATCTATGCTAGATGAAATTGATATGCTATGAATGCTATTGAAAATTGATATGCAATGCTAATCTAACAATGATATGCAATATGAATGCAAAAATAAGATTGATCTCACAAAGATGTCGATTCGCAAGAGCTTTGATTCTTCAATTCCAATTCTCCAATGTGATTGTGCAAAAATATGAGATGCTTGGATGCAAATTTGAGAGATCATTGAGAGATTGAGAGATGAATTATGAAGAGATGAGCCTTGTTTTTATAGAAATCCAAGGCTTTGGAGGTGCATGGAAAAAGCCATAAATCACTTAGATAAACTCATCTTGATTTTTGAGTTATCTAATAAATAAAGATAATTTAATCCACAAAAACATGCAAAAGCTAAGTTTTAACTCAAAATAGAGTTTAGCTTTAATTGATAATTGATAGTTGTCTACTTTTATGATTGTACATGTTTTATTTATGAATTAATTTAATAATAAAGTGATTTATTTCCAACTTAACTGCTTTTTAAAAATAAAACAATTGATTTATGGGTTAATCAATTATTTAATCAAATTTTTATTAAAAACTATATTATTAAATAATGACAACTTGCTTTAATTAATTAAATAAGAATTTAATCAATTATTCATATGATATTAGATTTATTGTCAAAATTAAATAATACAATTAATAATAGATAGAATTAAATTTAATTACACAATTAAGTGGCAAATATTAAATCTAATTAATTAAATATGAAAATATTCAATTAATCAAAATTTAGGATAAATGTGATTTATTGCCAAATAATTATAAAATTAAAGATAATTATGATGATTAGGAATATTACTAAGAATATTCCCCGATGCAGAATTTAAGATAATCAATTATGATTCGATGATGTTTAGATGTGCCTTAGATTAGGACTTTGATGTCGATTTTATTCGAATTGAAGATGTAGGAGATTAATGAACTTATAGCCCATTTTTGGGGTATTACAGTAACAAGTATGGACATCAAGCACATGAGTGAAGATCTAAGTTGAATAGGAATCCTAACAAACCTTACATGGAGAAACATTGTTGCACTTGCAACATGCATGGACATATATCACAAGAATGCAGGACTAATATGAAGCAAGTTTGGACACCGAAAGGATAGAACAAAACCTATCAATCAAGTAGATAAGGTAATGCATACACTTGGGATTACAACACATGGGTTAATTGCACAGCATGTGGAAGGTATGGAAATATTACAGCTAACTGCTTGAGGAAGAACTGGAGAGGCAAATCTCACAACTAGACAAACATTGGTATGGCATGTTTACATTGTCACAAGGTCGGTCAATTAAGTAAAGATTGTAGAGACCGAGCACCAGAAATACAAATTTATGAAAATGACAATACAATCAAGGATATCCTGAGGATAAGAAACATAATGTGGAGAAAAGCATCAAGTGATAATGCTAAGTCAAGCAATGTAGTCGATGCCACCTCATCCATTAGATTGGGTGACATCACCACTTCCACCTAAAGTTGAAAAGGTATGTATAGAACTACAAATTCTAATCGGTTATATCTAACATATAGTTCCTTATATCTAGTGTTCACGTACCAAATCTACATGAAACAAGATGCACTATGGTTATATATGTTTTGAGTTTTAAATGTATATAGTCGGTATAAGCAAGACCGGGTGAGAAGTTGTTAGTCGGTAACTATTAGCAAGGTTAACTGAGTCATGGTATTAATCGAGTGATATCTTATGTATTAACTGAGCCTTGGATATTTTGGAGTATACACCGAGCGCAACTGTTCTTATCGAGCCGTGTTAGGTCAAGCATTTATTGTGAAAAGGTTTGAGCGAGAATTTGAAATTCTCTATAAATACACAATGGAATTAGTTTATTTTTCACATTGCGAACATGAAGAGCAGAGAGATTTCAAGTGAGAATTTGAGCAAAGGATTTCTAGAGTAGTTGAACAAAGATTTGAAGGTTTCTGAGCAAATTTATCACAATTACAAGTAAATTCTATCTTAGCCAAGCCATTTCGTTGCTATTTACCAAAGCCCTAAACCAAAGAACAATGGCATCCACATCAAAAGTCAAAAAATATAAAATAGGAGCTGAGGGGCATGTTAAGTTAATCTGTCTACACTTGTGATGAGCCCAAGTACAAACTTCATCCCGAGGTTGCTTCGCACACTGACAAAATCAGAGCTTTTTCAAGCATACCTCCTAGGGTTTTGTTGGTTGAAGAAATTTGAGCCTACATACATTGAAAAATTGGAGAGGTAGGTGATTTCAAGCTCCAATCCACTTTTCAAGAGTTAATTGTTGACAGGAAACTGAAGGATGATCACGCACATTTGGAGGTGAAGGGTTTGGTCAATGCCCTACATTTCCTGAGAGTTTTCAAAAATGAATGGATCAAGATTGTTTTGAGTCATGTACATGATGGAAAAATATGGTTGGATGAACCTGTTAAGATCACCAAGGACATTATTCATGTAGTTACCAGTTATCCTATAACCGAAAAGGTGAAAGCATTGAGGAGAGCACCAAGAACCGAGATAGAGAAAGCTACAGGAGCTGAATGGGATGGTAGGGGACTGAAAATCAACACTATTATTGATTCCAAAATAAGGTTTGGTGTATATTCTATTACTTACAAAATATTTTAGTGTAGTAGACCTAATAGTATACCGTGTGGAGCGGTGGACATAGCTTGTAAAATTGTGAAGAAGGGATTTCAATTGGACCTTGTCGAGTTGTTGCTAAAGCAATTAGAAGAGAACATGAGAACCATTCGGTTGGAAAAATCAAATACATGTAAGATTGGTTCTTTGCTACTTTGCATATTTTTCTAAGTGCAAAAAATTTTCCCCTCCATTGGCAATGTTGATTGGACCATTGATAAGCCAGTTAAACTATAAATTAATGACTTTATTCAAAGTCTGGGACATGATTTTGTGAGTATAATGGATGTTTATTTTGATAAATTCAAGGATAGAATGAATCTAAGAAGCAGGATTCCAAAATAGTTGGTTGAAGAATATGAGCATGACATATGTTTCTTAGTGGACACCAACCACACACTGATAAATGCTATTGAATCGAGAAAAAAATGGCTAGCACCAATGGGCTACAAAATTGATATTGATTGAGCATCTAGGTCAATTAAAGCTTTACTAGCAAAGCCCAAGGATCCATAGGCTACTAGGTTTGGAACCTATGAAGAGGCCAAACTAAGAATAAAAATGGATCGTGTCATTGGAAAAGTTACAAAGAAATCTAGGAAAATGATGGATAAACTAGTGAAACAATTTGGAGATGATGCAGATGATGTTGAAGCATCTGAGGATATTCTGATTGAGGAAGAAACCAAGGAATAGTTACTCCTAGCTGACACTGCATATGATGAAGAGGCAACCGAGTTAGAAAAAGACATTGAGTCTACACCGGTTAAGACCACTACAAAGAGGAAGCAAGTAGAAGTACAAACAAGGGCTAGAACACGATCTACCACTACTACTTCACCACCTTTAAAGAAAGGAATTGTAAAAATATCAAGGCCCACTCCTACAAAGACTTACCAAAAGAAGAAGAGAGGTGCACAAGTCACCTCCAAGGCACCAAAGAAGAGGAGAAAGATGATAAAGGAAAAAGATGATATTGATTATGAAGAAGAGGAAGATCAAGATCATTTCAAGGTAGTTGTAAATAAAGGACAGTCTATTGATGAACTTGCAAAAACAATAATAGAAACTGGAGGCCTAGGTAAACCATAGTTAAATCAGTTTGTATATATGTCAACTGAGGATCAGAATAAGATAGAAGAGGCCATCATCCAGATGATGATAAAGTTCAAAAAGGTACCAATCAAATTATCTAAATATGTACCTAAAAGTCTATATGGGAAAGTGTTTGCAAGATGGACATATGCCTTGAGTATAGAAAAGAAGATGAGGGAACGCTCTTTGATATTGGCAATGCCCACATTATTAGTTCCCAAGATAGAAGATATGGTGAAACAATATTCTAAGATATTTTTAGTGAAAAGTAGAGCACTAAACATTTTGGTTGGAAAAATTGCAGAGGTAGATGAGAATAGTCAACTATTGTGGACTTCAATCCTCCACACCCAAGAAGAAGTAGATAAACTAGCACTGGTGGTGATACCCGAGAAGAAGAGTAGAAGAAAAGGTAAAGGTTTACACTCGGATGATGTTGATATGGCTACCAAGGAACCAATAGAGCTATCTGACACTGAGGTACCAGACACCACCATAGCTATATATTTTTATCTAGTAGGTTATCAAGAAGTATACCAGGATCCTCCCAAGCAAGTTATAATAACAAGGACAAATGGTGTTCTTGTTAGGAATGGGAACACTGAGAGGGGGGGTGAATCAATGTTCACTATATCTTAATCTTTTTACTTTACTCTTGAAACTTAATTTGATTGCTTAAGTATAGACATAAAAATCAATATAAAAAAGATAAAAAATCACAACACATAACACCAATATGGTTATGGGGAAACCCAAATAGGTAAAAACCTCAGTGGGAATTGACACCCACTAAGAACTACACTAGTGTCTTGTGATCCTTATTAGAAGATCAACAACCCTGTTAGGGGTTGTTCTTTACAATACTTTTAGTACAGTGACTTGGTCAAGGGTTGGACCCTGTTAGGATTCTTTTACAATAACCCTATTAGGGGTGGGGACACATTTTCCTAGAGCTCACTGCTCAAGTGGTGAAGGCTACAACCTTCTAATCTTAGATACACACTATATCTACTGGATGAACTGGTGTTGTGACACTACTTGTCTGATCAGTTCCTTTGATGCGTTGATGCTTCAACCTCTTGTGAAGCACTAAAAAATACTGACTGCTCTTCTTATACTTCTTCTCTACTCTTCTTTCTCTATATTCTTATCACTACTCAATTACCAAGGTGTATATCATATTTATATGCGCTTACAAAACAAGTAACTAGGTTGGCCCTTTAACCAATTACATACAACGCTTCCAAGTGAATTGGCTCAAGTGTGTTTACAAAAAAATATGTTTACTATCTACAACCTAATTAAAATAGGTGCATAGCCTTTACAAAACATTATTATAATCGCTAATCAAAATAGAAACAGTCGGCTCCATACTCTGTTCTATTATGTCATTCACTAGTTGTACCTCTTCAACTATTTGTATCTTTGTCATACTGTCTCTGTAGACTATGATTTTGAACTAGTTACCTGTCTTGAAAGGCTGAAACATTCAAACATTAGACTAATCTAACATGTTCATGAACTAAAAAATAGCATAAGACATGAAAACAAAACCAAAGCCACCTCAAAATTGTTGCTAAAAACAAGTGCTATAGAGCAAATGTTTGATTTGCTTCAATTAGAGGGATGTGGGTGTGCTCTCAAATGTATGGAGAGGGATTTATGGTGATGCATAAATGATGAGAAAAGCTTGAAATATGAACTAAGATTAATCCATTAAGCTATTCTAAGATGTGTTAGAAAACATGAAAAACATGAAGAAATCTAACAATTAAGATGTATGTTAAGATGATCTAGCTAAAAATGCTCATGATAACAATGCATAAATGATAAAAACTAAGCTAATAATTTGCTCTTGGAAGGAAGAGTATTTATAGGATTTCCTAAGGGCTTGGGTTAGGAGGATAGGTTAGAGTTTGGGGTAAGGTTAGGGGTTGAGTCAAAGGGATAAGGATGAAGACTTTCTAGAAGAGTCTAGGCTTTGGATGAGGATGAAGACTTTCTAGAAAAGTCTAGGCTTTCTAAGGATAAATATGAAATTTAGGAGATAAATAAAGATTTATTTATCTCAAAAGCTTTAATGAATTTGAGGCTCATTAGGGGAAGGGTTATCTCCTTGTGACAAGTGTCATAAGGGGATTGGATTGAAAGATGGGAGGAATGTGCACAATTTGGAAAATGTGCCTAAGGTCAAAGGGTGTAAGAAAGGGGTGAGGGGCTTCCTAAATGCACCATAAATGCATGTAAGAGGGATAAGGAGGCCTTAAATGCCTTCAATGCATGTAAGAGAAGCCTCTAGAAGTTTGTTGACTTTGGGTCAAGCTTAGGAGTTGGCTAACCTTGTTTAAGGAATGTGACAAGGTTTAGGGGGAGGATTAGGATTAGGATTAGGGGATTTTAGGATTAGGATGGGTGAAGAGGTTGGGTTGAGAAGTTTCTAGAAGAGTCTAGAGTTTTCTTAGGTTTTATGGAATAAATGTTTTATTCATTCCAAAGGCTTTTGGTTTTGGGAATATTTATTAAAATATATTTAATAAATATGAAAATTAAATATTTAATCTTAATTAAATATTTTGAGTTGAGATTAGGGTTAGAAAAGATGGGATTAGCCTTTTAATCAAAATTAAGAAGGGATTAGAAGATTCTAGAAGAGGTTAGTGGTTTAAAGGAAATTGGCCAAGTTTTGGGCAAAAAATAAATAAATTATTTATTTTGGGATTTTTGGTCAATTTATTAATTAAAATAATTAATAAATAAGGAAATAATGTTTAAATAAGATTTAAACATTTTTGGGAGGGATTCCTTAATTAAATATTTTTAATTAAGATAAAGGGATTTAATGACATAAAAATAAATTAATTAATTAAATAAATAATTAATTAACAAATGATGATGTCATCAGGGATTTTTCAGAAAATAAAAATACTTTATTTTCTAAAGGATTTTTAGGTGTCTACAGTCTCATATGATCATGCGCTCTTAGACTTAGCATAAATACAAACTAACCATCTTAACTTCAAGGGCGTATACCATAACTCGGTCATATGCACATGCGCTAATGCTTTGATCTTATGGTGCTCTACTAACTGTCCAGTCTTCTATACTTAGCCATATTCTGACCTTTAATTTGATAAAGTGTGTTGACTCCAAAACTCTATATGACTTTGTTGCCATAATGACAACACTAAATACAATCATATACTTCATTATAGTCAACTTTCCAACAATCTCCCCCTTTTTCATTAATGGCAACAAAGGAATATGGCAAAGTTACTAATTATTCCCTTATACAAAATTTCTAATATATATTCTAACTTATATCTCCCTTTCTATATTTTTTCTTTACATTATTAACAAAGCTCCATATTCTTCTTTTTACATATTCTACTCCCCCTTTGACATTAATGACAAAGGTGCTCAAAAATGTATTCACAAGTACTTACAAAGTGAAGACATCTGGATATGCTAACTTTAGCTTAGCAATCTCATTCTACCAAAATTTATTCAGTGTGTCCACTGTCTGGAGATGGGTGCACAAAGCATATGTTAACTTTTCCATCTTCTCTAGTTCTATACACAGACCTTGATCATATGTCACCATAGTGGCATCGATCTCCTTGATGTTCTGATTCAAGACACATAGTGAAGGCACGAGAGCATTTCTCAGCTGTGTTTACCTTGCCCTTATTTTGGACATTTATTTTTCTATCTTTTCTATCTTGTCCACTTGTCCCTATAATACATTGTTGTACATGTTGATATCTGTACTGGGATCTTCTACTGATTTCCTGACTTGATCTATCATAGCCTCTGCCTCCTGAATTTTCTTATAAAGATCTGTTGTCAGCTTATCTTGGTTCATGCAGTTTGCTATGAGTTTTCTTTCTTTGGCTGCAAATTCTTTTAGTGAAGCTTGAGAAACTTTTAAGGAGTTGAGGTCAAGTGAAAATTTTGTAGATATCTCATCCAATCTTTTCTTAAGATACTTATTTTCTGCTACCTTAGCCGCTGATTCTTCTAGGCCGGAGAAGTTTTCCTTGAAGCTTTTTAGGATGTTGCTGACATCCTCCACTGAGTGTACCTTTTTTATGTTGGTCTCTACTGGCAGTAGGTTATTCAAGACATCTATTGACTCAAAAAATAGGGGATTTATCATTACTTTCTTTTCCTTGGCCTTCTCCATAGCAAGGGCACTTATCTTGATCAGGTCTTCTTCTCCCCAAGAGTCCAAGCTTGTAGTATCAGGAGTCAAACTTGACAATAATTATGTTGATGGAATGGGAGTGATAGGTGTGTTATCCATCACTTATGTCTTAACCTTTGCAAGTGTTCCAACCGAGGGTTCATTTGATGTTTCTTTTTCTACCTCCTCTCCTTCTTTCTCTTTTTCATTTTCTTTCTCCTCCTCTTCTTCATGCCCTATTATGTCTTCTATCAATACTTCCTCTTGGTGCTTAGGTGAAATATCACCGCATAGAATTTTTGCTTCTTATGTACTAACAAAAGCTTCTTCAAATTTGTCCAAGTCTTTGTCAGTGGTTGCCATTGATATCTCCACATTGTCAATCATAATTGTGTCATCCTTTTGAGTTGCGGTCATGGTCGCAGATTTTATTTCAACTATGGGCACTGTTACTGAGGGCGCTGAGTCTTGGAGACCTATCATAGGTACATTTTTAACCTCATCTGCATTCTCTTGCTCAAAAGGTGCTTGTCTTATGGGCACAGACGGTGGTTGCATGCATTGTTCTAAAAACACCTTCTCAAAGGCTTGTTCTATCTCCTTTGTTATCTACTCATAATCTTTATTCATTATGTATAATGTCCTCATCTTAGTTCTGAGGAATGGTTTCACCAATCCTAGCAGTAGTGTTTTCTCATCAATTCAACATACTGGCAGATTGTCATCCAGTATTTTCTCCCTAATTCTGAAGTCTTCCTCTGTTTCTTGTCTTTTCAAGGAATCCAAAATTTCCCATACTTTATCTAGAATCTCTGACTTTAGTTCTAGAACTATCTTCTTGAACTTGATCATATGTTTGATTAGCATCTAATGGATCTCAGACTTGTCAATTTCATGATATTTGTCATAGAACTTGGCTATTTGATCTAGCCTTCCTTCCTCTACCACTCTAATCCTTAACACTTGAAGACTTGGTAGGAATCCTACCTCAGGAGGTGGTTGTGAGTTTCTACCTCTACTTCTTGTGGCTCTAGTTGAAGGGTGACTTGTAACAGTTTGTTTCTTCCTCTTAGGCACCTTAGGAGATGCTTCAATGGACTCCACATCAACTGTATCTATGGCCGTAGGAATAATATCATTAGTTCTCTCAACTTTTATCTTCTTTGTCTTAGGGTCATCTATTTTCTCTGTCTTGGATTCTATAGAGGATGTGCTCTCAATCTACATAGCTATCTTAGCTTATCTAGCCTTGTCTAGGTTTGCTTGGGTCACACCACGGATCTTCAAAATCTCACTAGAGGTAATTTTAGTGACTTTTCTCTTGGTTTCTGTACTTTTTAGGATCGCATCCACTTCCCTAGTCTTTTCCTCATAAGTTCCCCATCTAGGTTCATTAGGGTCCTTGGGCACTGATAGTAAAACTTGAGCATAGGCTTCCAAGACTTGCTCCTCTACTTCATATCCAAGTGGATGAATCCACTTAGTTCTAGACTCAATAGCCTCCATACAAGTACTGTCAGTCTCCACCATAAAACAAATGTTGTCCTTATATTTTTCAACAATACTTTCAGGTATCCTATACCTCATTTGCATCTTTATCCTAAATTTTTTCAATTCTAACTCCATGTAGTCTCTTAGAGTGCTCTCAACTGATGCCTTAAGGGATATCTAAGGCATTGTAGGTAAACTTTTGTCTATGTATAGGTCAGATACCTTCCCAACTATATGAAAGAACATGTATAGTATCAAAGACCCAAACCTGAATACTTTGGTCTTATCATGCTTGATTGCCCTTATGTTATCCATCAACTTTGTGCGCAAGATTTCACACAAGTTGAATTCACCATTTACCCTTACTATTCTTATGGCTACAAGAATAGTGGATGTGGATACACTATTGACCTTGCTGGCATGCTAGAATCTATAACCAAGAATCATAGACATCAATTTGATGTCCTTCTCCTTAATTGGCTCAATAGTCATCCCGCTCTTGTCACTCCAGGATTTGCAGGTTTGTTCAACCAATTTCCTGACATCCTTCCCAACTGGAAGAATGAAGCCTATCTTAGATAAACTTGTTATCTCATGAATGAGGTTAGTTGTAATTCTGACTGGTACTTCACCTATCCAAAATAATTCATCATGGATCCTACTCAATAAGATCTTAATCCAGTCAAACTCATAGAATTCATGTGCAGTAGCATACTCAATGATAGGGTGGTCTTCTAGGTGCGTAAACTCATCTATGAATGTTTTATTAGGTTTCATCATTGTCTCAAGATGTGACCTAATTCTATCTAAGCCAACTGGCTCCTTTTTGCAATATACATATGCATGTATGTCTTCCACATGCATGATGCCCATTGGGGTTCTTGAAAATGCACCTTCTAGGTCATATAGGGTTGACTTAAAAGGGTGCATTTTGAAAATGTATCTCTTTCTCTCAGAAATATCAAATACAACTGGTGTATCCATAACTTACTTGGTTAATGCTTTAAATTGGATTCCAAAGATTTTTGAATTAACGCGTCAAACTAGGGCTTCACAATTGATCAATCACACTTCTTCACTAGTAAATCAAGCTCCAACACTTCATAATTCAACTGCTACAGCTCCTGTGGTTTCCAATTTCTCAAACTTGAATGCAATGAGTGATCTATAAGTTTTTGTAGACTATAAAGTGAAATTTCTACCATTAATGCTTGCCACGTAAACTAGAAATTGACTAAGAATTTCCAAATCCACCATTAATGCTTGTCGTGTAAACCAAAAATCAACTGATAATTTCCAAATTATATCCTGTAATCGATCAGGTAGTGCGCTCTTGCACATAGCATCACATAATCTCCAAAATGTTAAATCCAAAGGTGCATACTCTGAGGGTGAGTATACCAGCCGCACAGGGTTCTAGAGCTAAATTAGCTCCCCCTATGACCCTGAGGGTCATTCATCCAGATGTAGAGGGTGTATCCACTATATATGTATCCAATTCATACTCATTAACCTTATCCTTCTTTGCCTTTGACCAAATCAAGCTTGCATCTTCTGAAGCTTTCACAAACTTGACTTCTCCTTCATTATCCAATATTGATTCTTCTAGCTTTTTAAGGCTTTCCTGACTTTGCATTCTTGATCTACAAAATTTTGAGATGTGTCCAGCCTTGTTACAAGAGTGAAAAATAACTGGAGGCCTTAAATTCCTCAGTGCATTGATATGGGTTACCATTTTCTACTATCTAGCTGAGTGACCATTATAATTACATATCTGACATGTAATAGTCTGAGAACTTCTTGCATTTGGTTGATTCTGATTTCTCTGATTATGCTGAGTCTTATTCTTCTGATTTATTCTACAATTCATAGCTCTATGACCAAATTTATTACATGAATAACAGTAACCATTGAAAGGTCTTACCTCTTTACAAATCCTTGCTATATGTCTATGCTTGGTACATGCATAACAAGTTTAGTCTACTAGCTTGCGCTCATCCTTAGATGGTTCAATATTATCTTTAGTCTAATTTCTAGTCTCCTTAGCATTTGTGGTGTCTTTTGGTGCTTTCATCCTTTCTTGCATGTCATCAATCTGATTTTGTGCTTCATTGAATCCAATGCTACTAGTATCTCCTTTAAGCTTTCGAGCATATAACTGAGATTCTATCAGATCCTTGCTTGTGTGTAATTTATCAATGTGATTCTTTGCTTCAATAAATTCATATTCTAAATTTTCTTTGTTGTTTCTTAGCTCCAAGATTTCCATGTTTTCTTGCCTCAATTATTCATTCAGTTGAAGGTTCTCTTTGATCTGTTCATCATAAACTTCTTGATTGTTAGTTAGCTTATCATCCAATTCTTCAATCTGATCTTTCAGAGATGTGTTCTCTTCATTTAGCTTTTTGACCATTTTCCATAAATCACTATTTGAACAATCTTTCAAATCTTTTCTTAGCTTCTTGATGAATACTTGTGCACCACTAACTTTCAATTTCAGTTCTTCAACTTCTTTCTTAGATCTGTCAAGGTCTTCAAGAGCTACTATAAGATTCTTCTTCATATGTTTTGCTTCTTCTGAACCCATTGATCTCCTCAAATGGTTAAAATTATCTTCATAGGACCAGAGCTCTGATACCAATTGTTAGGAATGGGAACACTGAGAGGGGGGGTGAATTAGTGTTCACTATATCTTAATCTTTTTACTTTACTCTTGAACCTTAATTTGATTTCTTAAGTATAGACATAAACATCAATATAAACAAGATAAACAATCACAACACATAAAACCAATATGGTTATGGGGAAACCCAAATAGGTAAAAACCCCGATGGGAATTAACACCCACTAATAATTGCACTAGTGTCTTGTGATCCTTGTTAGAAGATCAACAACCCTGTTAGGAGTTGTTCTTTACAATGCTTTTAGTACAGTGACCTGGTCAAGGGTTGAACCCTAATAGGAGTCTTTTACAATAACCTTGTTAGGGGTGGGGACACACTATCCTAGAGCTCACTACTCAAGTGGTGAAGGCTACAACCTTCTGATCTCAAATACACACTATATCTACTAGATGAACTGGTGTTGTGACACTGCTTGTCTGATCAGTTCCTTTGATGTACTAATGCTTCAACCTCTTGTGAAGCACTAAAAAATAATGACTTCTCTTCACATACTTCTTCTCTACTCTTCTTTCTCTGTATTCTTATCACTACTCATTTACCAAGGCGCATGTCATATTTATATGCACTTACAAAACAATTACCTAGGTCGGCCCTTTAACCAATTACATACAATGTTTCCAAGTGAATTGGCTCAAGAATTTTTACAAAAAAAGATGTTTACATGTCTACAACCTAATTACAATAGGTGCATAGCCTTTACAAAACATTATTATAACCGCTAATCAAAATAGAAACAGTTAGCTCCATACTCTATTTTGTTTTGTTGTTCACTGGTTGTACCTCTTCAACTATCTATATCTTCATCATATTGTCTCATCTGATCATGCACTCTTAGACTTAGCATGAATACACACTGACCATCTTAACTTCAAGGGCACATACCATAACTTGGTCATACATATGTGTGTTGATTCTCTGATCTTTTGGTGCTCTACTAACTATCCAGTCTTCCATACTTAGCCATATTCTGACCTTGTGATAAAGTGTGCTGACTCTAAAACTCTATATGACTTGGTTGCCATAATGACACAACTAAATACAGTCATATACTTCCGTATAGTCAACTTTCCAATAGTTCTTATTGAAGAAATCACAAACGGAGATCTTGATGATGTTAAAGATGATGAAGATATTACTATTGTTGCAGAACAAACTAAAGAAAATGCACCAACTGAGGCAATAACTAGTATAATACCGAGTGACCTTCTAATTCTAGTACAAGCAGTTGAGATAATTTATCAGAAGGAACCTGAAGGCTCAATCCCTGAGCAATAGAAAGACACTACAGAGGAGCAAGGAACAATTTAACAAGGCACAACAGAGACAAATGCGCCTAAGGATATAGATGTAGTGACACAAGCACTGAAAGACCCCAAGCCAGTAGAGACTAAAAACACTGACACCACAACCAAAGCACCATCACAATAGACCGAGACACTGGTCACTGAGTAGTAGAAAGAAGAAAGTGTGTCAACCGAGCAAGAATAGATAAACATAGAGACCAAAGCTCTAGTTCCATTTGTCAAAACGTCACCACAAGAGAAGAAGAAGAAAAAAAAGAAGCATGGAAAAGGACCAATAATATTGGATGAAATTATTGAGATACCAAAATGTGACCCAAGAACATTAGACCCAGGGGAACTTAGAAAATATGGGGAGTTGTGCACTAGGAAGGCTGCACAAGAGAAACTAAGGAAGGAGAGTAAAAGAAAATAGATTCTTGAAGAGGTTAGAGACATTCTTCAACAAGTTGTTCCTGAGATCACAGTGAATGAGGATTCTCCCATTCTTGATCAACTTGTTTCTCTAACTCAACACATAAACACCCTAGATATTGATGCAGAAAAGAGAATTGAAGAAAGGGCTGAAGAAAAAATAAAGATGAAGCTAGCAGAGAAAATCAGCCAAGAAGTGGCTATCAATAAAGTGAAATTATCTGAGGTAATAATCAAAATTGAATATATTACTCAGAGAATTGTACAAATTTTGTTTAAAGTATGCACTCTAGACCAATCACTACCGAGGTCAGTGAAAATATTAAGAAGCTAGATGAGGAGATCTTGGTCAGTGAAAATGCATCTCTAACTGAGCCTAATGCTTTTCACAAGCATATACTAAAATTTCAAGAACTTAGGTGGTTGAGATTAGACTTGAGGAAGTAGGAAGACACCATAAGTGACCAAGTCACCGAGCTACAAGCCAAGTTGCTTCCACACTTGAAAATTATGGAAAGACATATAGAGAAGGCTAAAGCCTTATCAGGTACCCTGAAGATTTCAGTTTTGGAGAATATTTTTGATATGCATGCACAAGTCGGTCTAGAGCACATTGCTCTTGACAACTTGAAAGAGGAATGGGAAAACCACTTGGCTTCATTGCAGAAAACCCACAAGCACATCTTTTATAAGCTATAAGTACATTTTTTTTGTATTGGCATTAATTTCAAAAGGGGGGAAAATCATGTATATGCCACTATGTACTTCATACCACCAAGAGCATGCACAAAGGGGGAGTTTTGAAGAATTTTGAAGAGTTTATAAAGAAAGAGAGTCTATGTATATAGTTTGTATTCACATAGAGTTAGTAATTTTTTGAGTTATTTGGTACATATACATAAGGATTTGATACTAATTCCAAAGGGGGAGATTGTTATCTCTATTTGAGCATTAAGGATTGTCATTAGTATCAAATAAGTTTAGTTGATAATAATAAGTTACTTAGTCGGTAAAGGTTGGAATAAGGAGAAAACAAGTCAGTCGGTTAAGCATACAAAGCCTTCACATCGAGTAGATACAAGGTAGAACTTAAAGCTATCAGAATACAGGTTTAACCGAGCATGTTTACCGAGTGTCAGGATTTACTAAGTACCAAGTCAGTAATCACCCAGCATTATACACATTGAGCATCATTTATTCATCGAACAATGAATGCAGTGATTATCCAGTTATTTAGGAAACATCATAGCAATCAGGAATGGCACATATCTCTATGAAAATGGTTTACATGGATCTATAAATGGTTTACCAAGATCGAGACACATTTAATATGGATGCAATCATTTAATTTTGTGATGATTCCTATGTAACAGTTAGATCTACGTTATTTTTGTACACCGTTGATCTTAGGTTTTCTAAGATGTTGTAACCCTAATTAGGTCAAATCAGTTTGATATATAATTGTAAAAAGATGTCATTTTAGTCATGCATGATATATGAGATCATGAAGCAGTAGCCATACACATGACATCAGAAATCAGATAAGGGTTATATGACAAAGAAGTTATTTAGAGAGAGTATCATTTTATCATAAACATACAAGGCTATTGAGCAGGACAAAAGGTTGTATTCAACACATTGAGGTGATATTTATTTGATATTTTGTAGATCTGATTCAGACAAACATAAGTTATCATTTACAAATATCCTATTGTTATTAATTTAATCATTGTAGCATATTGTAAATCTCTTAACAGAGTAGACTTAGTCATCTTATGTAAATCTCGTAACTAAGTGCACACATAATTTGTGTTGCTAAAATCCTTTAACGAGGTAGATCTAGTTGATCTTTTGTTACTCCTAACAAGGTAAGATCATCAGAAGTGATCAACAATTATAGCCTTAATCGGCATACTTTATTTACTGCAGTAGTGGAGAATTTGTGGGTGTCATCCCCACCGCAGTTTTCACCTTCTAACAAGCATTTTTGCGTAACTGAAATATCTTATTCATGAGTTAAAATTTTCATGTATGATTTATTGTTGTGTTTACATTCACTTTACATTTCAAGTTATATGAATTTATGTTACAAATAATGGACTCAGTCAGTTAGTTAAGAACTACTATTTCATTTTATTTAGTGTTGAAATTTTTTGAGGGTACTAATTCACCCCTCCCCTCTCAGTACTTTATCTTTCCAATCCCAACAATTTTGTAGGCCCTTTTGAGATTCTTGAGAGGATAGGACCAGTTGCTTATTGTCTTGCTTTGCAACCCATCTTGTCTCATGTTCATGATGTTTTCCATGTTTCAGTACTTAGACAATATATACCAAATGTTTTACATGTACTTGACTGGAATACTTTGCAGGTAGAGGATAGGAAACTAACTTTAGAGCCTGTTCACATACTTCAACGGTGAGATCTGACCCTCAAGGATCACACCATAGAGTAGGTAAGGGTCCAATGGGACCCTATTGATGAGTTGTTAATGACTTGGAATGATGCAACAAGATTACGGTATTTATATCCCTATTTGTTTGTAGGCTTCAAGGAGTAATCCTAATTCTAAGGGGGTGGATGTAGTTCCCACCTATAGTTTTATTTTTAGTTTTATATTGCCAAACTCTTTTAGGCCACTTTTATGTGTGTGTTGATTATTTCAGTTAATATATGGTTTTGGATGTATGACATTGCATGGTGGTTTTGATGATTGAATAATTATGGATATTATATAATTGTAGTTAGATGATGTTATTTATTTTGATGATTATTATTTATATACTTTAAATTATGTTAGTTATGCTAATGATGATTATTTATATGCTTTAAATGATGTTTATGGTTATGGTACAGGAGCACTAGGATCTTCGCTAGAAGGTCCTTTTCAAATTTTACTTGTACTATTCCTAGCCAAACCAAAGGTAAATAATAGGTCCTAAGTAGACCTAAGTGTGTTAAAATGTTATTAGATAAAGTTAACCTAGGGTTTGGGTAGTGTTAAAAGGCCAAAGAACTAAGGAACCCTTAGGACTTGACTTAGTCCTCAAATTGCTAGAAAGGGTATTGTTGGCAAGTTGGCTATACTGGTGTATATGACTTAGTATAGTGTTTTCATTATGGAAACAAAGTCATATAGTGTTTTGGAGTCAGTGCACTTGATGAGAAGATCAAAAATTGGCTAAGTGTTGAAGACTAGACAGTGTACAGAGTACCTGAAGCTCAGAGCATCAATGCACGTGCGTACGACCAAGTTATGGTATGTTCCCTAGAAGATAATTTTTTTAGAGTATATTCATGCTTATTCTATGAGCACATGATCAAATATGCAAGTATGACAAAGTTATAGATAGTTGAAGTTACACAGCCAATGTGTGCCAGAGAAGAACAGAGTAAGCAGCCGACTGTTGGCATTTTGATTTGCAATTATAGTATTATGATGTAAAGGCCATGCACCTATTGTAATTAGGTTGCCGACATGTAAATATGTTTGTTTGTAAACATGCTTGAGCCAATTCAATTGGAAGAATTGTATGTAATCGGTTAAAGGGCCGACCTAGTTATTTGTTTTGTATGCGCATATAAATATGAGATGCACCCATTGTACTTAGTATGAGAGTTGATATATTGTTGAGATAAGTAGAGTAGAAGTGTGTAAAGATTGTATAAGATATATTAGAGCTTTGCAAGAGGTCAAAGCATCAGCGCATCAAGGAACTGATTAGACAAGCAGTGTCAAAGTAACAGTTCATCCAGCAGATATAGTGTGTATCTGAGATCAGAAGGTTGCATCCTTCACCACTTGAGCAGTGAGCTCTAGGATAGTGAGTCCACACCCCTAATAGGGTTTATTGTAAAATACTCCTAACAGGGTCCGACCCTTGACAAGGTCTACTGTACTTAATACATTGTAAAGAAACTCCTAATAGGGTTAAGGATCTTCTAACAAGGATCATAAAATACTAGTACAAAATATTAGTGGGTGTCAATTCCCAACGGGGTTTTTACCTATTTGGGTTTCCCCATAACCATATTAGTGTTATGTGTTGATTTCATATTTCATGTTTATGTGGATGTTCATTTTAGTACTTAAGTATTTAAGTTCAGTTTGAGGTTAAGTAAAAAGATAAAATATAGTGAACACTGATTCACCCTCCCCCCCTCTCAATGTTCCCATTCCTAACAATTGGTATCAGAGCTCTGGTCCTCAGTAAAGAATTTTAACCACTTGAGGAGATCATGGACAAAGCAGAAATGAAACATCTAAAAAGAAATCTTGAAGCTACTCTTGAAGACCTGGACAGATCTGAAAAAGAAACTGAAGAGCTTAAAGAAAAAGTTAGTGATGCTCAAGTAGTCATCAAAAGGCTAAGAAAAGATTTGAAAGAATGCTCTACTAGTGATTTAGGGATTATGATCAAAAAGCTCAGTGAATAAAATTCATCTCTAAAATAACAGATTGAAGAATTAGATGATAATTTGACTAACAATCAGGAAGTCTATGATGAACAGATCAAAGAGAACCTTCAATTGAATGAAGAATTGAGGCAAGCAAACATGGAAATCTTGGAGCTAAAGAACAACAAAGAAAGCTTGGAATCTGAATTGAAAGAGGCAAAGAATCACATTGATAAATTGAACACCAATTCTGATTTGATAGAATCTCAGTTGTATGCAAGAAGAGTTAAAGGAGATACTAGCTACATTGGATACAATGAAGCACAAAATCAGATTGACAATATGTGAGCAAGAATGAAAGCACCAGAAGACATCTTAGATGCTAAGGTGACTGGAAGTCAGACTAAAGATCATGTTGAACCATCCAAGAATGGGTGCAAGCCAGTAGATCAAACTTGTTATGCATGTAACAAGCATGGACATATAGCAAGGAACTATACAGAGGTAAGACCTTTCAATGGTTGTTGTTATTCATGCAATAAATTTGGTCATAGAGCTATAAATTGTAAGACAAGTTAGAAGAACAAGACTAAGCATAATCAGAGAAATTAGAATCAGCCAAATGTAAGAAGTTCTCAGAATGTTACATGTCAGATATGTAACTATAATGGTCACTCTGCAAGACAATGTAAAATGGTGACCCATGTCAATGCGCCAAGGAATATAAGGCCTCCAGTCATTTGTCACTCTTGTAACAAGGCTAGACTTATCTCAAAGTTTTGTAGATCAAGGACACAAGGTCAGGAAAGCCCAAAGAACCAGTATTGGATACCGAAGGAGAAGTCAATTTTGTGAAAGCTTCAGAGGATGTGATCTTGATTTGGTCAGAGGTGAAGAAGGATAAGGTTGATGAGAATGTATTGGATGCATCCATAGTGGATGCACCCTCTACATCAGGATGAATGGCCCTCAGGGTCATAGGGGGAGCTAATTTAGCTCTAGACCCCTGCGTGGCCAGTATACTCACCCTCAGAGTATGCACCTTTGGACTTAATCTTTTGGAGACTAAAAGATTCTATGTGCAAGAGCGCACAAGCTTATTGTTTGCAGAATGAAAGTTAGAAAACTTTTAGTGGCAACCTAGTTTACGCGGCAAGCATTAATGGAAAAATTCATACTTTAAAGTACACAAAAGTTTGTAAATTACTCATTGCATTCGAATTCAGAGTGATTGGAGAGTAGAAGAGCCCTAGAATTTGATTGTGAAGGATTGCAAATTGATTCATCAAGTGACTTGTTGTGTATTTGATCGGTTGTGGAAACCCTAGTTCATTGTGCCAATTTAGAATATCTTGGAAACCATTAAGAAAGTGATATACAAGTAATTGATGGCTACTCCCATAGTATTTGATGTTGCAAAAAAGAAAAGATATGTATTTAAGAGGCACCCATTCAAATCCACTTTCGATGATCTAGAAGGGGCATTCTCCTACATGCCTATGGGTGTTATGCATGTCGAAGACATTAGGGCATACATATATTACAAGAAAGAACCCATAGGATTTAATAGATTAAGGGCACACATGGAAATAATGATGAAACCAAACAAAACCTTCATGGATGAGTATGCGTAGTGGAACAATCACCCTATAGTGGAGTATGCTACGGCATATGAATTCTATGAATCAAAATGGATCAAGATTCTACTGAGCAGGATTCATGATGACCTATTTTGGATAGGTGAAGTGTCGATCAGAATTACTGGTGACCTAATTCATGAGATGACAGGCCTCTTAAAGATAGGTGTCGTTCTTCCAGCGGGAAAGGATGTAAGGAAACTTGTTGAGCAAGCATGCAAGTCAAGAAGTGATAGGTGTGGAATGACTATAGATCCTATTAAGCAAGATGACATCAAATTGATGTCCATGATACTAGGATACAGGTTCCAGCACACCAGCAGGGTGAACAGTGTGTCTGCGGCCACAATTCTTGCAGCCATAAGACTTGTAAAAGAGAATGGAGAGTTCAATTTGTGCAAGATCCTGTGCACACAACTAATAGATAACATTAAGGACATCAAGCATGACAAGACCAAGATATTCAAATTTGGGTCTTTGATCATATATATGTACTTCCATATTGTTGGAAAAGTGTCTGATCTATATCTAGATAAATCTATCCCCACAATGCTATAGATATCTCTCAAGGCATGTACTAAGAGTACATTGAAGGACTACATGACACTGGATTTGAAGACATTTAGAGTCAAGATGCAGATGAGATATATAATTCCAGAGAAGATAGTTGAAAAATACAAGGATACCATTTGTTTCATGGTTGAGACAGACACAACATGCATGGAGGCAATTGAACCAAGGACAAAGTGGATTCATCCACTTTGATATGAGGTTGAGGAACAAGTCCTAGAAGCATATGCACAAGTATTGCTTTCAGCCCCTAAAGACCCCAATGAACCAAGATGGGGAACCTATGCAGAGAAAACAAGAGAAGTAGATGTTGTATTAAACAGCGCAGCAACAAAAAGGAAGGTTGCCAAGGTGACTTCAGAAATCTTGATAATTCATGGTATATGACAAGCAGACTTAGACAAAGCAAGGAAAGAGAATATTGCTTTCAAAATTGAAAGTGCAATAACAACAAAGATAGAATCAGATGATCCTAAGCTAAAGAAGGTGAAAATTGAGAAATATGATGTTTAGAAGGGTAAAATTGATGTTACTCCTTCTGCACCCAAGGAAACCATTGACCTTACTGCTCCTCCTAAGTATAAGGCAATGCCTAAGAGGAAGAAAGAGATTAGCACTGGTCATCCATCCTTGCGAGTAACAAGGAATAGAAGGAATACTCAAGCACCTCTTGAAGTAAGCTTCAAACCTAGTCTGAGTGTGTTAAGTACAAGAATCATTGATGAAGGTAGGATTGATCAAGTAGAAAAGTTCTATGAGAAATATAGTGAGATTGACAAATCAGAGATACATGGAATGATTGTCAAACATATGTTGAAGTTTAAGAAGATAGTCCTAGAACTGAAGACTATGATTCCTAATAATGTGTGGAACATCTTAGAGTTCCTAAAGAGACAAGCTATTGAAGAGGATCTAAGGATAAGGGAAAAGATCTTAGATAAAACCCTCCTAGTATGTTCTTTAGAAGAAAAGTCATTGTTGTTAGATCTGATAAAGCCACATCTCAGAACAAAGTCAAGGACCCTGCACATAATGGACAAGAACTATGAATTGGTTGCTAAGGAAATAGAGAAGGCATTTGAGAAGGTCTTCATGAATAGGCACATGTATCTAGCTACTGCGCCCAAAGCTCAAGTACCCACTATGGTTGCAAAAGAGTCAAAAACTACTAATGTACCTATGACAGGTCCCCAAGACTCTGTGCTTGCAATTGAAACAATATCAAACGAAGATAAGTCAGTGCCCATATCAGAAACATTTAAAAATGACTCAATTTTTATTGATAATGTAAAAGTCACTTTGGTGGCCACAAAAATGGATTTGGATAAGTTTGAAGAAGCCTTTGTAAGCACTCAAGAGGATGAGAACTTATGTAGTAACACTCCTCATCAACAAGAAATATTGATTGAGGACATAACAAAAGAAGAAGAAAAGAAAGAAGAAGAAAAGATGGAAGAAAAGAAAGAAGAAGAAAAAGAAAAAGAAGTTGAAAAAAAAAGGGAGAAGAAGAGGTAAAAGGAAGTAAGAAAAAAGATTAACCATCAATTGAAATGATCAAGGTAAAACAAGAAGTGATGGATAGCACTCCTATCACTCCCTCAGCAGCATTATTGTCAAGTTTGACACCTGAAACAACCAGTTTGGATTCATGGGGAGAAGAAGACCTGATCAAGTTCAGCATCTTATCTATGGAGAAATCCAAGGAGAAATAGGTAATGAGGAATCTGTTGTCTCTAATGATCATTTAAGGTTTTCATTAGTATCAAAGGTTTGTAAAGATATCGGTCGATCACTTACATTGAGCAAATCGGTAACTAGAAGCAAGACTGACTTGTCAGTAAAGCTTATACATTGAGCATCAGATAGTTTGCCAAGCACTAGTAGACACCGACACCGATAGATAGTAAACACCGAGCATCCTAGTATACACCGAGCAGTTTATATAGTGTTTACTGAGGATCATAAAAAATGGCATAGTAATTTGAAATGACACATACTTCTATGCAAACAGTTACAATAGTTCATAAAACATTTTACCAAGATCGAGGAATATTTAATGTGATGATATTCATTAAATTTAATGTATATATTTTTGTAATAGTTGATCTAGGTTATGTTTGTACACCATAGATCTTAGGGTTATGACTATGTTGTTTAACCTAATTCTGTTAAAGCGGCAAAAACAAAACACTATATATTTGTGTGTTCACATCATTTTTGGTGTGAACCGATATATGAATCACGGAGCACTTGAAGCAATTTCCTAACTTCAAGTCTATCAGTAAACAGAGAAGAACCGAGTACAGAGGAATTTAGATTGAGCAGAATCAAAAAAGGCTACCGAGTAGTTTAGAGCAGAGATTCATCACAAGTGAGGTGATATTTTATCAAAACTTATAGATCTGTATTAGACAATTGAGTTGTCAATTAGCAGATAATTACCTATTACTTTCTGACAATTATAATAGAGTTTTGGATAAAATCTCTTAACAAAGTAGACTTAACAGTCTTATGTAAATCTGTTAACCGAGTGCACACTTCATTAGTGTTGTTAAAATCCTATAACTAGGTAGATCTAGCTGATCTAACATGTCACTCCTAATAGGGTGAGATCACCAAAAGTGATCAAAACTTGTAGCCCTAACAGGAAAACCTTTTCTATCTGTAGTAGTGAAGAATTTGTGGGTGTCATCCCCACCGCAGTTTTTACCTTCTAACAAGGGTTTCTGCATCACCAAAATACTTTTTTCATGTGATTGTCATATTGATTTCATGTTGTTTACTTTCATAAGTTAAATGAATGATTGATTCATGTAGTTAGATTCAAGTTGTTTTGGTCGGTTATTACTATTTACAGTTATATATCAGAAAGGTTTACAAGTAAAGTTTTTGATGGCACTGATTCACCCCTCCCCTATCAATACTTATCTCTCCTAATTCCAACAGAATCCCCTCCTTGCAGAATCAGTAAACATCTTAAACAACTTGTTACCAGCAAACAAGAAAGTGTCCATGGTACACTTTGTTGATGATGTGAGTACAGTTATTTCACAGTTCAAGAGTAATTTCTCTAGCCTGGAAGAATCTGCATCCCTAGTTGCAAAGGAGAAGTATTTGAAGAAAAGGCTAAGTGAATTGGTTAGAAACTTCTCGCTTGACCTCAGTTCACTCAAAGTTGGACAAGCAACTTTGAAGGAATTTGTAGCAAAAGGCAAAAAAATTATTGCTAACTATATGGATCAAGACAAGCTCACTAATGATCATCTCAAGAAGATACAAGATGCAAAAACAATGATAGAAAGTGTAAAGAAATTAGTAGAAGACCCCTCCACTGATGTAAACATGTGTAGCAATGTATATCAAGGGCAGATTGATAAGATTGAGAAGGCAGAAAAGGAGATGTCCAAGATAAGGGTACAAAAAACATAGCTAAAGAATGCTCTTGCGCCCTCATTAGATATACTTAATCAGAATATCAAAGAGATTGATGCCACCATGGTGACATATGATCAAGGTCCTAGCATAGATTTGGTGAAGATGGAGAAGCTATAGTATGCACTATGCACCCATCTCCAGATTATTAATTCATTGATCACATTTTGGAAGAAGGAGATCCAAAACCTACAAATAGCATATCTGGATGTTCTCTCACAATAAGTATTTGTAGATACAGTTTTGAAGCACCTTTGTCATTAATGTCAAAGGGGGAGTATGTATAGAATATGGGTTATAGATATGTATAAGGAGATATAAGATAGAAGTTTATGTATAAGGGAGATATAAGACAAAAAAAAATTATATTAAGGGACAGTTAGAAACATGGCCATATTCCTTTGTTGCCATCAATGACAAAGGGGGAGATTGTTGGCAAGTTGGCTATACTGGTGTATATGACTTAGTATAGTGTTTTCATTATGGAAACAAAGTCATATAGTGTTTTGGAGTCAGCGCACTTGATGAGAAGATCAGAAATTGGCTAAGTGTTGAAGACTGGACAGTGTACAGAGTACCTAAAGCTCAGAGCATCAGCGCACATGCATATGACCGAGTTATGGTATGCCCCATGGAAGATAAGTTTTTTAGAGTATATTCATGCTTAGTCTATGAGCGCATGATCAGATATGCAAGTATGACAAAGTTATGATGAACTAACAACTAATTTAGAACCTGAATGAAGAATCTATGATTAAAGATCACCGAGGAGTTGCTAATTAGATATGCAAGATGATTAAATCAGTATTATGTTGTCATTGATGTCAACTAGCTTGAAACTACTTATCTTGTAAGTTACTATACTGAAACATCTGAAGAAAGGTGAAAGAGATGAAGATCAAAAATATCTACATGAGGAAGATGTGTATGTCAGATGAGGATAAGGAATACACTGAGTAACTTTTTGATGAGTCTATGACTTGATGATATTGACTTTATTATGTTGCATTCATCTATGATGAAAAATAGAGCTAAAAGACACAAAGCAATGTTGTCAGTAAATGAAGCATTCCAGTATACACCGATGAAGTGTAGTGTATACCGAGCGCAGTGTTAACCGAGCTTGTGTTCACCGACGCATTTCATTGTTAACTGAGTAGAATAGAAAGGAATTAAATGATTAGCTTAGCCAATAAATTGATGAGCTAGAAAGTGTATGAAATCGAGGTAACAGATAAGGTTTGTTATGAAGATCGACGACTAACATAATTCAAGGAAGATCTAATGGAGCAAATTGAAACATGTTACTGACACATCAACCGAAGAAGGTAAGAGTGGCAAAATCAATGAATGAGATTAAGCGGCAAAATTTGATGGACAAAAAGAAAATGATTTACTCGTCTATATAAGAGACATTGGTTTCATTGTTGAAACTATGTCAAAAGAAGAAGATACTACAGAATTATCACATGAACAAGTTTTCATGAATTTTGATCATACTAGTTAGTGAGAACCAAACTACAGAACAATTACTGAGCTACAGAGAGTAATTATCGACGAATAGTAAGTTGATATAGTATTGAATCTGAAGTGATATATTGATCAGAAAGATTTGTATGAGCTAAACATTGATCTGTAAACTGTAATTGAAGTTGTTTCAAGGAAGATCATCTACTGTTACATATTTAACCATTGTACACAGTCAAATCTCTTAACCGAGTGGACTAAGAAAGTCCTTTTGTGTTTCATTCATAGAGTGAACATTGTTATCTTGTCAACCCCAGAGTGACTGTTGGTTGGATGATAAATTCTGGTCTAAAATCCTCTAACAAGGTCACACCTAACAATGTGTCTGTAACCTTTAATAGGGTTGGGTCTTCACCGACCTCACTTCAGAAGAGTGAACATTTTTGGGTGGCTGGTCCCAGGTAGTTTTTCCCATCATAGGGTTTCCACATTAAATCTCTTGTGTTATGTGTTGATTGTGATATTTGTTTGTTATCATACTTTGCATATTACATGTTAGATTTGATCAGTAACTATTATAAGTTTTAGATTGATAATCGGTAAAAGAATAGATAGTGAAAGTATTTTATGTTTACCGAGTAGCAGAAGTTGAAGAATTTTTTTTGGTTTATACATTTTGTTTTAGGACACTAGATAACTGATTCACCCCCCTCTCAGTTATTCTAACAATTGGTATTAGAGCTATGGTTGCTTAGAACAGATTTTTAAGGAGTCCAGCATAAAGATCTGAAGATGTATAAGAGGGAAGTGCCAAAGCTAAACAAAGAGAACTTCGTAGTATGGCAAAGTTGGATGAAGTTGCACATATCTAGAATTGGGAATTCTACACTAGAACTGATGCAAAATGGCTACATTGAACCGATGCCAGGTCCCTTGACACTTGATCAACTGAAAGACAGGCATGAACACAACATTACTATGATGGAACTTGTTGCTGCCTATACTGATGCTGAATTTGAAGACATTAAGAGATGCACTACTGCCAAAGCCATGTGGGATAAACTTACTCCAATATACAGTGGAGATTTGAATGTTAAAAGAGCCAAAGTAGAAAGCCTAAGAAGTCGATTTGACGATATGAAGATGAAAGAAGGTGAGAACATTGTGCAATACTCAAATAGACTAAGAGAAGTAATACATGCTATTAGAGCATCAGATGGAATTATTGAGGATGAAACAGTGATAAGAAAGATTCTCAGAACTTTACTGCTAGTTTATGCAATCAGGATCTCTGCAATTCATGAAACAAGAGCCACATCCAACCTTACTCTTGACACACTAATCGGTAAGCTTACAACCTTTGAATTGAATAACTTTGACAATAGTGTCTTACCTTCTATTGAATCCACTTTCATGTCTTCTTTGAAGATTGGTAAATCTAGTAGCAGGAATAATAAGAATAATGATAGTGATAGTGGTACCGATGAAGAACTTGATGAGCTAGAAGCTCTTATGGCCAGAAGATTACCCAAAGGTAAAGGAAGGTATAAAGGTAAGCTACCTTTGGCATGCTTTAATTGTAAAGAAGTTGGCCACATTTCTACTAGATGTCTGAATAAGAAAGATGATGATAGATCCGAAGACCGATCCGAAGGAAGCTATGGGAGAAGAGTCAACAGAGACTATCGACACAACAATGGCGATAACCAAGATAGCTATGATAAAGGGAAAAAGGTATGTTACATAGCTGAAGATATTGAATCTGAATCGGATACTGATGATGATGTAGAAGTAGTATTTGTTGCTATGAAATATGACTCAGAGGAAGAAGAGAAACATGAAGAAACAATACTAATCTTTAAAGTAAGCATAAATGATACATGGAACATAGACAGTGGCTGTACACATCATATGACTGGTGATGTAGAGAAATTTGATCTACTTGATGAATATGATGGAGGATCTGTTAGGATGGGAAATGATGCACCCTGTATGGTAAGAGGTAAAGGTTCACTGATGATTAATGATAGAATAAAATGTGACAATGCATACTGGGTAGATGGACTGAACTATAATTTGTTAAGTGTGGTACAGCTGAACAATTCAGGCCACTGACTTGCTTTTGAGAGTAGAAAGGTAAAAATCTATGATGGTGGAGGAAGACTTGTCAGAACTGGTACACAATCCAAAGGTAATCTATTTTATCTTGATATTGATTAGTCTTCTTGTTTATTAATGAAGGATGAAGATGCATGGTTGTGGCATAAAAGGTTATGTCGTGTGAACTTTGATAACATGATCAAGATTAGTAAGAGGAAAAGAGTTAGAGGGTTGCCTAACTTGTCAAAACCAGATCATGCTATGTGTCATGAATGTCAAAAAGGTAAGATGACTAAATCTAGTTTTAAAAGCAAAGACTACTCAACAAAGAAGATACTTGAGTTGGTTCATACCGACCTATGTGGTCCTATGAGAACTCAAAGTTATTATGGTGATAGATACTTTATTCTTTTTGTTGATGACTATACTAGACTAATGATAGTTATGTTCTTAAAAGAAAAATTTAAAGCATTTAAGATGTTTAAGTGGTATAAGGAAAAGGTAGAAAAAGAGACTGGAAAAGAATTAAAATGCTTAAGATCTGATAAAAGAGGTGAATTTATCTCTGATGAATTTACTAATTTCTGTAATGAGCATAGTATCAAAAGATAGGTCCCTGCACCAAGAACACCTCAGCAGAATGAGATTGTTGAAACAAGGAATAGGTCAATAATTGACTGTGCAAAAACACTAATGCTACAAAAGAATATTTCTTAGACATACTAGAGGGAAGCTATCAGCATAGCTGTATATGTGCTTAACCAAGTACAACTGAAGAAGGACACCAACAAGACACCCTATGAGCTATGGTTTGGACACAAACCTACTATAAGTTATTTTAGAATCTTTGGAAGCAAATGTTTTATTCTGAAAGATGAGAGAAATGGGAAATTTGATTCGAAGGAATATTCTACTAAGAGTAATGTTATCTCTATTGAGCCTTTTAATGTTGTCATTAGTACCAAAGGTGTGTAAAGATATCGGTCGGTCACTTACAGTGAGCTAATTGGTAACATAAAGCAGAACAGACTAGTCGGTAAAGCAGTATACCAAGCAGCAAATAGTTTATTGAGCACCAGCAGACACTGACACCGATAGACAGTAAACACCGAGCATCGCAGTATACATCGATCAGTTTACACAGTGTTTACCGAGGATCACAGGAAATGGCATAATAATCAGGAATGGCACATTCTTCTATGCAAATGGTTACAATGGTTTGTAAAATGTTTTACCAAGATCGAGGAACATTTAATGTAATGATATTCATTAAATACAATGTATATCTTTTGTAATAGGTGATCTAGGTTATTATTGTACACCATAGATCTTAGGATTATGACTATATTGTTTAACCTAATTGTGTTAAAGCGGCAAAAACATAACACTATATATTTGTGTGTTCGCATCATTTTTTAATAGAACTGATATATGAATCATGGAACACTTGAAGCATTTTCCTATCTTCAAGTCTATCAGTTAACCAAACAAAACCAGGTACAGAGGAAATCAGGTTGAGCAGAATCAGCAGAGGCTACCGAGCAGTTCAGAGCACAAATTCATCACAAGTAAGGCACTGATTCACCCCTCCCCTCTCAGTACCTATCTCTCCTAAATTCCAACAATTGGTATTAGAGCACAGTTCTCTTATTGAATAGTTTAACCACTGAAGGGTAAAGATCTAAGTCATGGAGAGATACAAGCTTGACAAGACTATTGAGAATCAGAAGATACAAATGCAAATGTTTGTGGAACAGTATAAGCAAGCCAAGGAAGGACTGAAGAAATTATTGGTTGAAAGGAAGAACCTAGCTAGACTACAGAAAGAAATCTAGCAATCGATGACCGAAGACAGATGAGTGAACAACTTCAAACTAAAGAAAGTGAGATAAAAAGACTCACTGACTGACATTTCCAAGTAGCTAATCAAGTGATGACTATGAATCAAGAGTTAAACCAAGTGAATGCAAAATTGTCAAGAAAACTAGAAGATGTTGCAAGACTTAGAGAAGAGAATGAGAAGCTGAGAAATGAAGTGAAAAATCAACAGTAGCAAAATGAAATGAAGAAACTTGTTGAGGACAGCTCCAAGAAGATTGATGACTTCTTAACTAATCAGAGAAGATTTGGAAATAAAGCCAGTATAGGCTACACCAGTGAAGAAGAATCATCACAACAAGATGAACAAATCAACATCAGTCAAACTCAGAAACCTAAAGTGTTGGCATGTTATCATTGTGGCAAACCGGGACATACATCTAATGTGTGTAGAAGCAAAGCACAAGGTAAACCTCCTGTCACTCCTAATTTTAATGGATATTGTTATTACTGTGGTAAGTTTGGACATCCTTCTTATGAGTGTAGAGCTAAGCAAAATGATCTTTCTAGTAATACCACTATGGAGAAAATATGCTATACTTGTAACAAGCATGGACACATTGCATGAGACTGTAAGGTGAAAATGAAGCAAGTCTGGACACCTAAGGAGAAACCATAGTGCAGGCCCTATCAACTGAAGAGACAAGGTAACTCTTATGTTTGGGATTATAATACATGGACTAACTATGTTGTATGTGGTAGATATGGACACATTGCAACAAATTGTTATAGAAAGAGTCAGATTGGACAATCAAGAAGCTGGACAAACATTGGGATGGCTTGTATGCACTGCCATAAGGTTGATCATTTAAGCAAGAACTGTAGAGATAGAGCACCAGAAGAGAACTATATATTTGAAAGTGGATATACTATTTCATATATCACAAAGTTAAGGAACACTATGTGGAAGAAGGCATCTAATGAGTATGTTGAGTCAAGTAATGTTGTCAGTGAAACCTCATCCACTGGCTTAGGTGACATCGGTACCTCCACTTAAAGTGAAATAGGTATGTATGGAACTGATATTTCAAAAGATCACATTATACATACAGTTCCTTATGAATAATGTTCTTATACCAAATCAGCATGAATAAAGATGCACTATGGTTTAGTTGTCATGAGTTAACAATGTTATACAGTCGAAAAAAGAGAGACCGAGAGTTGGTTACCTGTTAGTAATCACTATCTAAGGTTAACCGAGCATATGTATCAACCAATGAAGAAACTCTATGTTCACCAAGTGGATAAAATTTTTAGTTGTCACCGAGCTAACAGTTGTTTCATACCAAAAGTTAGATGGAGCATTTATTGCATAAAAGTTTGAGCGAGAACATCGAAAGTCTATAAATACATGGGAACAAAGTTCGAGCTAAAATATTTTTAGAAGGATTCAAGGCTACGCTAGGTCAAACCAACATCACTCTTCACAATATCAAGTAAGTTCATTTGTGATCAAACACTTCTTATCCTGCTACTTCTCGAAACCCTAGAATTAATTTATGGCATCTACATCGTCTGCAAGAAAAACTCAAAGTGTTGAAGAGGAAGTTAATCTAATCGTTAGGGAAAATTTTGACGAACCAAAGTTTAAGCCACATCCTAAGGTCACAACACAAATAGATACAATGGGCTCATTTTCAAGCATACCAGAAAGGGTTTTATTGATAGAAGATGTAAGGTCTTATATTCACTGCAAAATCAGAGAAGTTGGAGACTTTGAAACTGTTGCAGGATATCAACTACTCTGTGGTCCCAATGGAAAATGAAATCACACTACAAGAAGATTGAGGAATCCATTTTATCATGCTTTATACACTTTCCACAATCATTCAAATTGGATTGGATTAGAATCATTTTGAGCAGGTATCACAATGACAAATCCTGGGTGGATAAACCGATTGAGGTCAACAAGAAAATAATCAGTAGGGTTACTGGGCTCCCTACAACTGATAAAGCTAAGGCTTTTCAAAATTCTTCATGACCAAATGTTGAGAAATACACTGGAGCACAATGGGACAGTCGGGCATTGAAGATTTTGACAATCAAGGACCCAGCAGTAAAATTTGCAGCACATGTGATCGGGTACAAGTTATTTCAATCAAGCAGACTCAATAGCGTACCCTATAGCACAGTAGACATGGCACACAAAATTATAGTGAAAGGTCACCAAGTTGATCTTGCTGAGGTAATATTTCATCAACTTCAAGAGAATATGAAGACCATAAGGAAAAAGAAGTCTAACACATGTAAGTTCGGATCTCATGCATATTCCTCTATTTACAAAAGTATGTGCCTGGCACCGGTAAAGTAAATTGGATACCGGATGTACCAATAACAAAACAGATTGGTGAAATGATGAATAAGTTAGGAGATAAGTTGAATGTAGAGTTTAATGTATACTTCACAGAATTTCAATCTAAAATGCATAAAAGAAGCAGAATTCTGAGGGAATTAGTTCATAAATTTGAGAATGACATATGTTTTGTGGTCAACACTTATTACCTTGGTAAAAGTAGTTGAGCCTAGGATAAAATGGTTGGCACCAATGGGATATGAAATAAACCATGATTTCGCACTGAAATCTATTAATGCACTGCTTGCATTACCAAAGGATCCCATTGCCACTAGGTTCGGAGTATACGAAGAAGCCAAATCTAGGATCTCAACAAATATTGAGATGGATAAAATAACTAGAAAGGTAAAGAAGATGAAGAAAAATCTCACTGCTATATATGGATATGGGTCTGACACATCTGAAGGGACACCGGTTGAACAGGCAACTGAAGGTCAGTTATAGTTAGCTGACAAACCATATGATAGTGAGAAAACCAAGTCGGACAAAGAAGTAGATCTTACACCGGTTCCTCCACCTAAAAATCCTACAAAGAAGCAGTCACCTATACATGAAGGTATGAAGACACGATCATCAACTGCAGTACCACTTACCGATAAGGAAGAAGCAGAGAAAGTAACAAAAAGAAGAGCATCTACACCGACAAAGAAATACATTAAGAGAAAGAACAAGGTTGTAGCTAAAGCACCAAAGAAAAGGAGAAAATTCATAAGAAATAAGGAAGATCTAGAGGATGCAGAGATAGAAGATGATGTAAATAAATTCAAAGTGGTTAGTAACAAGGCCAAAACAATAGATGAAATTATTGAGAACATAATTGAACATGGAGATCTCATTGATCCCTTACTAGACAGATTTGACAAAATGTCAAAAGAAGATCAAACCAAAATTGAAGAGGCTGTCATCCAAATGATGATAAAAGTTAAGAAAGTTCCAATGGAGTTTTCTTGTGCATTACCGAAGAAATTGGATGATACAATTACTAAAAAATGGGTTGTTGCACTAGACATCGAGAAGAGAAGAGAGAACACTCTCTAGTTCTGGCAGCCGCACATTTAAGCTTTGGAGAAGTTAGTGAATACTTGACCAAATACCAAGAAAACTTTATGATCAAGAATAGAGCCTTAATGATCATGGATGACAATATAGCAGATATGGATGTCACAATTGATTCTATATGGACATCAATTTTGAAGGCTGAAGAAAAAGCTAAGCAACAAGCATTTTTGAACCTGTCTAAGAACAGACAAAATTCTAAAGGTAAAGGTATTTGTATTGATGAGGGAACATCAAAGAAATCAAAGAATATTGATATATCAATTATCGAGGCAATTGATATAACTGAGGACAAGGAAGAAATAAAAGTTTCACAGGATGCACCAGATAAAGTTGAAATCCAACTGGAGAAGAAAACCGATGACGATGTACTTTTTGTAGACATCACACATGGTGATCCTGATGACCAAGATGATGAAGATGTAAATATTGCACCAAATAAACATGAAGCACTAGACACTGAATGTATATTTACATCACTACCAGGTGAACTTCCTATACTTGCTGAAGTAACTAAAATTCTTTCCCAAGTACAACCTGACGGTTCAGATCCCAAGCAAAACAAAGACACCACAAGGGATCAAAACATATAGAAACCTGCAGAGACAGATGAGCCTACACATACAGAGGCACCTTCCATAGAAGCAAAGGAAACATAAGAACCAAAGGAAATAGAGGTGATCCCACTGAACACCACAACCGAGACTCCTACTATATCAACCGAGACCACCACTACCAAGGAGCAGAAGAAAGAAGAACAAGTGTTAATAGGGAAGGATACTCCGAAGACTAGAGATGGATCTATTGCTATCATTGAGAATAAATCACCTCTAGCACAGAAGAAGAAGAAGAAAGGAAAAGGGCCGGTCACCCTAGATGAAGTGATTATTATCCTTGAGTGTGACCCGAGGACCCTAAGCCCCGAAGACTTGAGTAAATATGGGGAGTTATGTTCAAGGAAGGTAGCGCAAGAGAAGTTGAAGCAAGAGAACAAACAAAAAGAAGTATTGACCAATGTGAGAGATATCCTCTGTAAGGAAACTCAGGTGTCGAAATAGCTTCCTACACTAATCTCTAAAGGAAAGTATTGTGCAAATTCTTTTAAATCCTTACAATTTCAGATTCGTTAACTACTTTAACAAAGATATTGCAGCCATATACCATGCATATAGAAAATAGAGAATGACACAAAGATTTACCCTGGGGAAACCTTTCAGTAAAAACCCCAGCACTCCAAAACCTGCACAGTGTATTAATCAAAACTATTACAGTTTACAATACACTTACAATGCGAGTTCTTTCAGAAGATTTTCCAACTCTTGAAGACAAATCACGACAGCATAAAATGTTCCAACAATACACTTACTTCTCCTATCTTTGCAACCCTAAAAAATGCTTATATCATGCGTTTCCCTTTTTAGGGCAACTTCCAAAGATATCTGTATTAGGGTTTTACCATTCTCTGAAGAAAATAGGAACCCAAACCCCACGATTGGGGAAGAGTGTACATTACTCAACTTTATTAGTTGCCACATGTCTTCACCCATCATTGAAACTTCCAGACATAGCTCTTACGTATCATAGGAAACTGTCATAACCATTTCAACCATGATCTCCTTACACATAATTCAAGATGTCGACACATCAACATGCCAACTAGACATGTACACTCACACTTAATTAGATTATTTGCAAGAAATACATATTACAAAACAAATAATAAGAATAGGAATTATCCAAGGTTGAGACACCTTATTCCTAACATTCTCCCACTTGTCGAACATGTTGTAAGAGTAATAGGAACATAACAGGAACTAACCGCTATAGGCTAAAAGGCCCATAGACTCCGAACACCATCTAAACTTCTCAGTGCCCATTGGTTTCGTTAATGCATCTACAACATTCTTCACAGTATCTACCTTCTCCAAATTTACCTTTCCATCTTCCACCATATCTCTCACAAAGTGAAACTACACATCAATGTGCTTCATTCTGGCATGGAAAGTTGGATTCTTCGCAAGGCAAATAGCGCTCTGGCTGTCACACCAAATAGTAATATGTTCTACATCAACACCAACATCATAACACAATCTCCTAAGCCAAATGGATTCCTTACAAGTATGAGTAGCAGCCATGTACTCAGCTTCTATAGTGGACAAAGCAACCACAGGTTGTTGCTTACTCATCCAACTGATGGCACCACCAAACATAGTGAACACATAAGCACTAGTGGATCTCCTGTTGTCAATATCACCTGCCCAATTTGAATCCAAAAACCCACTAATATAAACTAAATGTGGAGATCTAGAAGATTTACCATGATAACATATGGAGTAATTTGATGTACCCCTCAAATATCTGAATACTCGCTTAACTGCATCCCAATGTCCCCATCTAGGGTTAGCCATAAACCAACTCGGGACTCCCACTACTTGGGCAATGTCTGGTCTAGTATAGACCATAGCATACATAAGACTACCTACTGCACTAGCATAAGGTACTCTACTCATGTCATCCACCTCACTAGGAGATTTTGGACAATCATCTACAGATAACTTTGTTCCCACAGAAACAGGAACACATAGTGGTCTACAATCTGCCATGCTGAACCTGTCCAACACAAACTTCACATACTCTGACTCAACCAAAGTTTTCTATTAGACCTGTCTCTACTGATTTCCATACCCAAGATGTACCTTGCTGCCCCAAGATCTTTCATCTCAAACTATGCTGACAACTGAGATTTAAAATCAGAAATCATACCCTTACCCTTCCCAAACAACAACATATCATCAACATATAATGCAACAATAAGAAGGCGATCATTTTCAACTCTGAAATAAACACAATGATCTAATTTCAATCTTACAAATCCAATTGACAACACAAAGGCATCAAACTTAAGGTACCACATCCTAGGAGATTGTTTCAAACCATATAGAGATTTCTTTAATCTACAAACTAAGGATTCTTTACCTTTAACAATGTAGTGCTCAGGCTGTGACATATAAATCTCTTCCTCCAAATCACCATGAAGGAAAGTTGTCTTCACATCCATCTGTTCTATCTCTAAATCATATGATGCAGCAAGAGATAACAAAAATCTAATGGATGTCAACTTTGCAACAGGAGAGAATATTTCACCATAATCTATTCCCTCTACCTGTGAATACCCCTTTGCAACCAATCTAGCTTTGTACCTTTCAACACTGCCATCGGCATAGAATTTCTTCTTCAACACCCATTTACAGCCAACATATTTTCTCCCTTTAGGCAAAGGTACAAGGTCCCAAGTTTTGTTTTTCTCCAATGAAGCCATCTCATCATCCATAGCCTCAATCCAGGAACCTGCATCTTCCATGCCCAAAGCCTCTTTCACAGATCTAGGCTCATCCAAGTTAGTAATGCAAAGGCACAACTGGAATCTAACATAGAATAACCAAACCTTTCTAGTTGCTTTCTTTCTCTCATGGATCTCCTCAAGGGCTGAGGTTGAGGTTGTTCTTCCTCTTCTTCTGAACTATCTGAGCTGCTAGAGCTCTCCTCATCATTAGACCCAACATGGTCTCTCTGTTCAGTCTTCTCAGGGATAGGAGGCAACTGAACAACATCTTTTTCCTTTTCTTTTTCAATTGGTTGTAGCACAATAGGAGAGGATGTTATCTCTCTGAAAATAAAATTTCTACTATACAACACCTTACTAGTCACAGGATCCCAAAGTTTGTATCCTTTCACACCAACACTGTATCCAATGAAAATACATTTGACAGCTTTGTTTTCCAACTTAGATCTTTTCTCCTTTGGAACATGTGCATAAGCTTCACAACCAAAAATATGAAGATGTCTAATTGAAGGCTTCTTACTAGACCCACACCTCCATGGGTGTCTTACCAACAAGAGCTGATGTAGGAGATCTATTAACCAGATAGCAAGTAGTGGCCATAGCTTCAGCCCAAAACCTTTGTTCTAAACTAGCTCCACTAAGCATACTCCTAGCCTTCTCCATTAGTGTCCTATTCATTCTCTCCGCAACTCCATTTTTCTGTGGGGTATAAGGAGTCATCTTATGCCTCTTGATACCTTGTTCTTTATAGAACTGTTCAAACTCTGCTGAGCAAAAATCACCACCATTGTCAATTCTCAGACACTTAATCTTCTTACTAGTCTGATTCTCTACAAGAGCTTTAAATTCTTTGAACCAACTAAAGACTTGTGTCTTACTTTTAAGGAAATAAATCCAAGTCCTTCTACTATAATCATCTATAAAAGATATAAAATATACAGAACTGGAGATAGAAGGAACTTTTACGGGACCAAACACATCATAATGAATAAGATCCAAAACATCAGAAGATTTGTGAGAACTAGAGTAAAACTGAACATGATTTTGTTTACCATAGACACAATGTTCGCAAAAATCAAACTTGAGATTGCAATCGTTTAACCCCTCAATGAGGTTTTTATTTTTCAGGGTTCTGAGACCCTTTTCACCAATGTGGCCAAATCTCATATGCCACAAGATTGTCTTTTCTGCAGGAAGCTTACCTTCCAAAGTGTTTGCACTGCCATCGGAACCAATAACCATAGACTTATTCACTACTCGTTCAAATGGTGAGCATGAAGAACTATTACATAGAGGAATACATGCATCTAGCTGAAATAAGGTACCTCTCCTAGTACCCCTCGCAAGCACTATCGATCCTCTCATCATCTTGCATCCTTCTTTCAAAAAAACAACCTACACACCTACATCATTCAACATACTTATAGATAATAGGCTTTGTGCCAAACCCAAAATGTGCATAACTCTATTGATTCCCTTTACTTGTCCATCAGGAAATCTGATAGTGACCCTTTCATGTCCAACTATCTTTAGGTGAGAATCATCACCCAAGTACACCTTTCCACCATCGAACTCTTCATATTTTGAGAACTAGTTTCGATGAGAGGTCATGTGAAAAGAAGCACCTGAGTCTACCAACCATACATCATCAGATGCATGGGCTTCCAAAGCTATAATAAAAGCATCTCCATCTTCTTGAGATTTTTCAGAAGTTGAATCTGAGCCTTTCTTCTTCTTCTTCGGTTCTTTGTAGTCCCTTCGAAAGTGCCCAGTTTTATCACAGTTCCAAAATTTTGCCTTAGACTTTCCAGGAGCCTTAGAACTCCCACGGGATTTAGATCTTCCCTTCTTTGACTTGTTGTCATTTTGCTTTCCTCTGTCGTTGGATCTCCCACGGACAGCAAGGGCTTCCTTAAATAAATCTGAAGTCTTTCTTCACATCTCCTCAGATAGCAGTGAAGACACCACATCATCCATATGAAATGTGACTATAGTACTTCCAAGAGCCATCACAAGATGGTCCCACGAATCTAGCAAGGAACAAAGCAGGGTCATACAATGATCCTCCTCCTCGATCTTGGCACCAGATGATGCCAACTATGTAATCAATAAATTGAATGCATTGAGATGATCAATTACGGATCCACCTTCCTCCATTCTTAAAGAATACAACTTCTTTCTCAGGAACAACTTATTCACCAGAGATTTGGCCTGATACACAGAACCAAGCCATTTCCACAAAGAATTTGCAGTAGTCTCATCAAGAACATTCAGAAGAACAGCATCTGCTAGATAGAGTCTAATGAGACCCTTAGCCTTCTGATCCTTGTCTCCCAATCCTCTTGAGATATCGATGCAAGTTTCACATCAAGTGAAGTAGCCTCCCATAGATTGTGATCTTCAAGCATGTCTTCCATCTTGAGTTTCCACAACTTGAAATTAGTGTCATTAAATTTCTCCACCTCCATTCTACTGTATGAGGAACTTGCCATCTCAATCTGCAAATAAGATTCAAAATGCTCTGCATAAAACTCCCACTCAACTTGAGATTAGCTCAAAAAACCCTACCCAACAACTAGGATCAAAAGTTGATCAGGTTGTGATACCACTTGTAAGGAAACTCAGGTGCGAAAACAGCTTCCTACACTAATCTCTAAAGGAAAGTATTGTGCAAATTCTTTTAAATCCTTACAATTTTAGATTTGTTAATTACTTTAACAAAGATATTGCAGCCATATACCATGCATACAGAAAATAGAGAATGACACAAAGATTTACCTTGGGGAAACCTTTTGGTAAAAACCCTAGCACTCCAAAACTTGCACAGTGTATTAATCAAAACTATTACAATTTACAATACACTTACAATGCAAGTTCTTTCAGAAGATTTTCCAACTCTTGAAGACAAATCATGACAACATAAAACATTCCAACAATACACTTACTTCTCCTATCTTCGCAACCCTAAAAAATACTTATATCATGCGCTTCCCTTTTTAGGGCAACTTCCAAAGATATCTGTATTAGGGTTTTACCATTCTCCGAAGAAAATAGGAACCCGAACCCCACAATTGGGGAAGAGTGTATAGTACTCAACTTTATCCATTGCCACATGTCTTCACCCATCATTGAAACTTCCAGAAATAGCTCTTACGTATCATAGGAAACCATCATAACCATTTCAGCCATGATCTCCTTACACACAATTCAAGATGCTGACACATCAAGTGGAGTGACACATCAACATGCCAACTAGACATGTACACTCACACTTAATTACATTATTTGCAAGAAATACATATTACAAAACAAATAATAAGAATAGGAATTATCCAAGGTTGAGACACCTTATTCCTAACATCCTCTAACAGGTGGTACCTGAGATACATATTGATGAGGATACACCTATTATAGATCAACTTGCTACACTTGCCGAGAAGATCAATGCCCCAGACACTGATGCAAACAAATGAATTCAAGAAAGGGTAGAATCCAGAATACAACACAAATTAGTAGAGAAAATCAGCCTAGAAGTGGCATTAAAGAAGGTCAAATTATCTGAGGTAATTACTAAAACAAAATCCATCACCCAGACAATTTGTCAATATTTATTGAAGCTTTGTACTATAGACACCTTCACTGTTGAAGTCAGTGAAAAGATCAAAGGATTGGAAGCAGAAATACAGTTGAGTACAAATGTAGCTATCACCAAGCCACATGCTTTCTTAAAGCACATTCACCAAGTTCAGGAACTCTGACGGTTGATAGAAGATTTGAAGAAATGAGAAGTGCACCTAACAAATCAAGTTACTGAGTTACAAACCGAACTCATTCCGTACCTGAAATTTTTTGAAGCATATATTGTCAAAGCCAAGCTATTAGTTGCAACACCAAAAATTTCACTATTAGAAAACATCTTTGACATGCATGCACAAGTCGGTCTTGAGCACATTGCTCTCACCAACTTGAAAGAGGAATGGGAAAACCTCTTGGAGTCAGTGAAGAAAACCCATCAGTCAATTTTTGACAAGCTGTGAGTATACTACCTCAATTTTGTATTTGGCATTACTATCAAAAAGGGGAAAATAATGTATCAAATGCTATTATGCCAAATATTATGTACATGGATGCTATGTATACCATATATTACTGGGAGCATGCGCCGAGGGGGAGTACTTAGTACTTAGAAATTTTTTATGTGTATATGGATATGGTGGAGATATAAGGAGATATAAGTTACATAGAATATTTTGTCTTTATACATTTGAAGTTTTGATACTAATGCCAAAGGGGGAGATTGTTATCTCTATTGAGCCTTTTAAGGTTGTCATTAGTACCAAAGGTGTGTAAAGATATCGATCGATCACTTACAGTGAGCTAATCGGTAACATAAAGTAGAGCAGACTAGTCGGTAAAGTAGTATACCGAGCAGCAGACAGTTTATCGAGCACCAGCAGACACTGACACCGACAGACAGTAAACACTGAGCATCACAGTATACATCAATCAGTTTACACAGTGTTTACCGAGGATCATAGGAAATGGCATAGTAATCAGGAATGGCACATTCTTCTATGCAAATGGTTACAACGGTTTGTAAAAATGGTTTTTCCAAGATCGAGGAACATTTAATGTAATGATATTCATTAAATAGAATGTATATCTTTTGTAATAGGTGATCTAGGTTATTATTGTACACCATAGATCTTAGGGTTATGACTATATTGTGTAACCTAATTGTGTTAAAGTGGCAAAAATAGAACACTATATATTTGTGTGTTCACATCATTTTTTAATAGAACTGATATATGAATCACGGAGCACTTGAAGCATTTGCCTATCTTCAAGACTATCATTTAACCGAATAGAACCAAGTACAAAGGAAATTAGATTGAGTAGAATTAGCAAAGGCTACCGAGTAGTTCAGAGCACAAATTCATCACAAGGCATTGATTCACCCCTCCCCTCTCAGTACCTATCTCTCCTAAATTCCAACAAGTAAAGTATACAAATGTCTGAATAAGGTTACAAATAAGATAATTGAAAGTACTAATGTCTGTGTTGATGAGTTTGATGACAAGAACACAAAAGAAAGTAGAAAAGAACCAAAAGACTATGGTAGATTCACTTACATTGAACATCCTAATTATCTACCGAAGTCACAACCTGTGATAACCGGTCAGTAGGAAAATAACCCCGAGGAACAAGAAAGGGAAACTGACGAACAAGATGGATCTACCGAGCAAGCACATGAACATGAACAAGATGAACAAGAAAAAAGAAACCGAGTACTGGCTAGTTTTGTCAGAAGACATCATCCTGAGACACAAATTATTGGAGACAAACAAGCTGGGATGCAGACAAGAAGCAAAGCAAGACAAGGTACATGTCTAGTTTGTGAATTTGAACCAAAAAATGTGAAAGTTGCATTAGAGAATGAAGAATGGGTTAATGAAATAAAAGAGGAAATAGAACAGATAGAGAAGAACAAAACCTAGTCCTTAGTACCCTAACCTAAAGATAAAAATGTTATTGGTACTAAGTGGATATTCAGGAACAAACTGAATGAAAATGGTGAGGTGATAAGAAATAAAGCTAGATTGGTATGCAAGGGATATGTACAGGAAGAAGGCATTGACTATGGTGAGACATTTGCACCTATTGCTAGATTGGAAGGAGTTAGAATGCTACTTGCATATGTTGCACACAAGAAATTTAAAGTTTATCAAATGGATGTGAAGTCAGCATCTCTGAATGGTATACTTGAAGAAGAAGTCTACATAGAACAACCTGAAGGATTCATTGATCCAGACAACAAAGATTACATAAAGCTTTATATGGTTTGAAGCAAGCATCGAGAGCTTGGTATGAAAGGTTGCATACTTACTTGTTAAGTATTGGATTTATTAGAACTAGTGAGAACAACAATTTGTACATGAAAGGTAATACTGATGACACTATTCTTATTGCTGAGATATTTGTTGATGATATTATATTTGGAGGTCAAGATCATGTATGTAAATCTTTTGCTAATGATATGAGGAATGAGTTTGAAATGTCTATGTTCGAAGAGATTAAATTCTTTCTAGGACTACAAGTGATTCAACAGAGTGATGGGATATTTATCTCACAATCTAAATACATAAATGAAGTCTTGAAGACATTTGGCATGGAAGATGCTAAACCTATGGGAACACTGATGGCTACTGGATGTAAATTGACAAAGGAAGGTGAAACTACAGAGGTAAACCAGACACTTTACCGATCCATGATTGGTAAGCTAATGTATGTAGTTCACAGTAGACCAAATATAGCACATGTTGTGGGAATTGTTGCTAGATTTTCTGCTAACCCTAAAGAATCACACATGATTGCTACTAAAAGAATATTACGATACCTAAAAAAGATAGAGGATTATGGATTATGGTATCCTAAGGAAGGTAAGTTTGAACTGAAGGTCTATACTGATGTTGATTGGGCTAGAAATGTGGATGATAGAAAAAGCACCACCGGAGGAGCATTCTTCTTTGGTGAAAGACTTGTAACCTGGACAAGTAAAAAGTAGGCTTGTATTTCTCAGTCTATAGCTAAAGAAGAGTATGTTGCTACTGCTACTAATTTCTCAAACATTTCATATATCAACCAAGTGTTGGAAGGAATGAATGAGGTAATCACTGACCCAGTGATTATATACTGTGACAACACCAGTGCTATTAATATTTCAAAGAATCCAGTGATGCACTCTAAGAAAAGCATATATCAATTAAGTATCACTACTCAAGAGAACAAGTGCAAGAGAAGCAAGTGAAGCTATAATTTGTTACATCTAAAGAGCAGCTTGCAGATATCTTTACAAAGCCTCTACCGAAGGACACATTTGAATACTTGAGGACTAGACTTGGGGTTTGTCCCTTGTCTACCGGTCACTAATGTGATCTGGATGTTGCATCAGCTTAAACTTATCAGAAGATCACACATGTTGATGTAGCATAGTTCACACTTTGGATAATGTTCAAGGTTGTGATTAAGTTTGAAGAACTAAAACAGATTGGTATATCAGTATACAAAGATACAAAGATTGTATTGGACAAAAGAGAGTTACTTAGCTACTACAGAGCTGATTATTTATTTATTTCTTTGGCATTTTGTCAAAGGGAGAGATAAATAATATGAAAGAAAAGTTAAACATGCACCGATGAGAACTATCTAAAGGGAGAGATAATCTGAAAGAAATAGAACATTGAAGATCAGTTACAGAGAACAGAAGCAGGAACACATGAGCTGAAAAGATCATATCTATAGAATGACAAAGTTGTATTTTATAATGTTGTTTATTAACGTAGTGATTAAACATATTAAGATAGGGAGAGCTTGTACAACATTTTTTCACAGAGTTGTAGAATACATGTTTGGTATGTGTATGGTACACTCCATATTACTTGAGTTGCCATCAATGCTAAAGGGAGAGATTGATGAACTACAACTGATTTAAAACCTGAATGAAGAATCTATGATTAAAGATCACTGAGGAGTTGCTAATTAGATATGAAAGATGATTAAATCAGTATTATGTTGTCATTGATGTCAACTAGCTTGACAATACTTATCTTGTAAGTTACTATACCGAAACATCTGAAGAAAGATGAAAGAGATGAAGAATGGAAATATCTACATGAGGAAGATGTGTATGTCAGATGAGGATAAGAAATACACTGAGTAACTTTTTTATGAGTCTATGACTTGATGATATTGATTTCATTATGTTGCTGTTATACACTAAGTTTGCACCCTTGTTTCAAGCTCTCTTGGTCTTGATAACCTAGTATAACATGGGAATCATCTCCAGGTTGTGGGACCTATGCTAACTGAGATGAGACCTCCAGGTTCTAGGCTGGTTCATCTTGGATAATCACCTTAATTTTCTTCTTCATAGGAAAGTAAAACTTTGAAGGGAAAGGGATAGAAGGAGTGCATAAAAGGGAAATGACTGAAAGCAAACTACCTACTAGGTGATACACCGAAAATAAGGTATGAATTGCAGTATAGAGAATGCAATCAGTAAACAAACTTAGGTCTAGGAGATCACAACTCACTGAATAGGTTTGCATCAATATTTCATAGAAGGGTCTGCAATAGAGAGATGCTATGCAGGGAAAGAGAGAATTTCACAATGCAATAGCACTCCTAAAAATTTAGACACAAACTATAACCTGCAAACAAACATTCACCTCTGCAATTGGGTATAAGAATGAGATAGATTGCCAGGGGTGGAAGTATACCCACAAAAGCATTCGAATCAAATCATTCACAAGCATAAACATAAATTACAGAAAGAAAGAAGGATCAGGAACCCTAAGATATCACTGAAAACATTCAAATACTCAATTCATTAAGAGACAACTCAGACAAGAAAGCATAGGGACATGAAAAATGTCACAAAGTACCTTGCAATATCTGAACCATCAATGAAAGTTACAAACTATAGAAATCAGAGGGCAGAAAGAATGCCATAGATAAATTTTGAGAAAGAGAAAATCCTTCTTTTTACAATTGCCAACTCTGAGCTCTAAAAAGCTCCAAAAAACATTATATACATCTCCTCTAAAGCACGCAGGCAGGAGCAAAACCTAACTAGGGTTACATAAATTTGACATAAAATAATCCAACCCTAAACCTATCATTTTTTATCATAAATGTTCATGAAAATATCTCAACCGATCAAATATGTCTTTGCGTGCCCATCCCTGTACTGCATTTGCCTGCGAACAAGCCACCTTGATTTATCCACCTCCCTGCAAATCGGCCTTGCCATGAATGCTCAAATTGGTACTCTTAGGAAGCAAGAAATGACATGCGATGGTTGCCCAGGTCTTCACATCATTTTCCCAACTGCAATCATCCTAGTGACATAAACTCTGAGCTACCCCTGTCGTTCGCAACTCACTGGATCAAATACTGGTAAAAACCCTGCAGAAAGATTTGAATTTGAATAAAAATGGCAAACAAGCTCAGGTTTAAAATGTGACCATTGATTTATTTATTTCCTGGCAAATTGGGCGGTCCTTAATAATCTTTATAATAGTCAGCAAGCTTTGAAAAAGTCTCCAGCCTCGTCAGCAGTCTCCCAGCCAATAAGAATCATGCACGTCAGCAATACATGGCATTCTGGACCCACTTATCCTGGCAAACCTTTAGTAACCCTTAGTCATTTAGTGAATGCATGACTAAAGGAAGTCTCCAAGTTGTGAAACATATTTCCTAACTCTAGTCTGATCAAGCGATTCAGCGAATGAAGCATTCCCCAAGTCTCATAATCCTTCATTGACCCATGGCTACATTTGGAGAACTGGCGACCAAAGACTATCTGCCATTCACTGAATAGTTTTCTTAACCATGATGCAATCTGGAGAACCCACGACCACCGTATTCACTTATTCGCTAGAACATTTAGGGCATCGTTAAACTATTACGAGAATAAGTGACCAAAGGGAAAACTTATCAGAGTCGCCAAATATCTTGTCAAAGCTCCTAAATTTAGAAGACAATGAAAATTCATAGTCACCAGTTCCCTGAATCATCTCACACAAGTCCCACACACGGGCCCGCCTAGTGCCACTAACACAGGACCCATGATTTACAGCCCTGTAGCCTTGAGAGCAGATACCAAATCGACGGCTAGTCTTATGCCCTCATGAGCCCAAAAGATTCCATGAGATCATAAGACAACCGTAGATCTTCCCCAAATGTCATCTATAGAATCTGGCCCCACTGACAAATGCCAACTATGCACCGAGCGACCAATCAGAAACAAGCGCATTAGACGGACCCACAAGACAAAGCCTGAACACTTGGAAGATCGAACGATCATCACATGATCTCATAGGGTCAGAAGATTTTATGAGATCATAAAACAATCATAGATCTTGATTCTATTGACATCCCTACAGATCCTCTGACATGGTCCCACTGACAGATCCTTGTCATCACTCTAGCCAACTAATAAAGAACGAGCATGTCACTAGGAAAGGACCCACCTGACAGAGCCCCAGAGATAAAGTAAGATTAACGGTTGGTGTATGATTGCATGGGCTTGGAATATTCCATGCGATCATATGACAATCATTTGATCATCATCGACTGACAACCCACTAACCTCGCTCTGACATGGCACCACATCATAAACTTTTGACCAATAAGAAACGTACACCTTGGACTACGTGGCAGTGGACCCACTGACACAGAAGTGTTGCACTGAAAAGAAGATCGATGGTCGTCATTGCATTGCAATGTTAACCTTTGAGCACATCTCCACAGTAGTATAGCGATGATCATCGATTCTGTCTGGGATTTAATTTGCAGGAAACTGAGACCGCCAAACAAATTATAACCACTTCGCTAGGTCACTAGGTGTTAAGGACTAAGCCGCCAAGAATAAGAGATTCCATGACTGAAGAAAGATGAAAGCGCACATGGAAAATAGAATTCTTAAGTGGCTGAAAAAGGTAACAGTGAAACATAACAGGCTTAGGGTTTTAGGGGTTTTGGGGGCCAACGGCTACTTTTTAAAATTTAAACCTGTAGACCAGAGGGCAAGAGATTTGCAGAGACCAGGAGAACAGGCAGAAAACCATGAAACCTTTTGAGGTGCTCGGCAGGGTTAAAATGCAGACCAGGGATTAAATTTAGCCTATGACCAAAATGAATAGATATGAAATTTTGGGCAACATTTTGGTGATTTCTGCTGGATGTCAGCCTACTAGACATGATCAGTGGCCTTAAACTATCCATTGGGCATGGGGTCATCACTTGAAATATAAAACTTTCTTGACAAAGAGAGACCTGGAGCTGAAAGACAAAAAACTAGGCACGGGCACTTTTTGGAAAGCAGGACAATTTAACCTAGAAAGCAAGGAAAGAAAGCAAGAAACATATTCACAAAGACTTACAAGGAGGGGTTAACCTCAAAGCAAGGCTTCAAGTGGAAACCATTAACTGAAATAGGCAAGGTATCTCCTTCAAGAGTTGATAGCTGAAAAGCATTAGGCCCCTTGCATTCTGTAATAACAAATGGTCCACCCCAGAAAGACTCAAACTTTGTATGTCTGCTAGGCCTTGATCTGAATTCATCCCACTTGAGAACTACATCTCCAAATTTGAAGCTTCTAGCCCTAGCTCTTTTATCAAAACTCCTCTTTGTCTAAACTTGATGGAAGTCCATGTCTTTCATGGATTTGTCTCTAAGTTCTTTTAACTCCATGAGCTGAGCATACCTGATTTGTAAGGGATCTCCTTTTTCAAACAGGGCATATTGAGTAGCCAAGTCTAGAGCTGGCAATTCAGCTGAAATGGACAACTTAGCCTCCCTACCATATACTAATACATAAGGATAATTCCCAATGATCTTCTTTGGGGTAATCTTGTCTAACCATAAGGCAGACTTCAATTTAGTATGCCAATCCCTTTGGTTATCCTGTAGAGTCTTCTTGATTATCCTAACCAAGTTCTTATTAGTTGATTCTGCCAAGCCATTGCCTTGAGGGTAGTAATTTGAACTTGTATTTAGATAGATGTCATTTCTGATTGCATATTCTGAGACTTTAAGGCCTGTAAATGCCAATGCATTATCTAAAATTATGGAGTCTGGAGTGCCAAATCTGTGAATTATATTATCATAAAAACTTAGGACAACACTCTCATTTGATTCTTTTAAGGCAACTGCCTCTGTCCATCTGGTGAAATAATCAGTAGCAGTGATTATCCACTTGTGTCCTGCACTAGATGGAGGGTTAATCATACCAGTGAAGTCTATCCCCCATTTCATGAATGGTTGCTCTATTTTGATTGGCTGAAGGGGTAGAGCTGCAAGCCTTTCTTTTCTTGCAAACATAGCACATTTGATGCATTTTCTCACATAATCATGACTATCCTTAAAGATAGATGGCCAATAGTATCCAGCCCTCGTGATTTTAAAAGCAGTAGTCATAGGAGAAAAGTGACCTCCAAAAGGTCCATCATGAAATTCAAATAGGACATTAGCTATCTTTTCTGAATCAATACATCTTAAAAGGACACCATTGTGATCCTTTCTAAAAAAAACTTCATCTATCAACACAAAAGGAAAAGATTGTAACCTGTAATATCTTCTTTTTGCTGAATCTAGACCTGCAGGACATTGTCTTGTCTTCAAGTAATGAACCATATTAGGCAACCAACCTATTGCCTTGGCACGTTCTTCTGTAGAATGCACAACCAGAGATGCATCCATTTGCTCTGATTTCTTGGAACCTTCATCCTCTGCCAAATGTTCACAAAGACCTCTTCCTCTAACCAGCTTGGTGGTTTGGATATCAATGTCATATTTCATTACCTTGGTAATCCAACCAGCTCTTTTCTCATTTAGGTCCTTGGAAAGCAAAAATTCTTTAACACCTGGATAACCTTCAAGTGTACCTTGTTATGGGTCAATAAACATCTGAACTTTTTAAGGCTCTTCACCACAGCAAGTACATGTTTCTCTATAGAAGAGTACCTTTGTTCATACTCTTCTAAACCTTTGCTGAAGAAAGCAATAGGTTGCTCCAACCCTTCTAAATTTTCTTGAGTCAACATTGCAGATATAGCATCATGACCTCCATAAGCATAAAGGATAAAATCCTTACTGAAATTTGGGTTTAAGAGAGCCGGAGCTTCAATCAAGGCCTCTTTGATAGCTTGGAAATTGGCTTTTCCTTCTTTAGTCTAGCTAAAAGTTGAACTCTTCTTTAACGTGGTTGTCAAAGGCTTTAGTAAATCTGCAATATTAGGCAAGAAATGCCCGACAAAGTTAATCTTTCCTATAAAAGATTGGAGACTTTTCTTATGATGTGGTAATGGTAGCTCTAGGATGGCTACAATTCTCTCAGGGTCTACTGTAATTCCTTTCTTGGATACTATATATCCCAGCAATTTTCCTTCATGTACTGCAAACACACATTTCTTGGGATTAAGAGATATCCCAAACTCTCTACATCTTTCAAAGATTTTCCTCAGATGTTTGATATGATCTGTTGCATGTTTAGAATAGATAGTTATGTCATCTAAGTAGACCAATAAAAATTTGTACATGAGGCTTTTAAAGGCCATATCCATTGCCTTTTGAAATGTAGCACCTACATTTGACAAACCAAAGGGAATCTTTTGATAAGCCATGGTTCCCCACTTGGTTGTAAATGTAGTCTTGTATTGATCCTCTTCATTGACTAAGATCTGATTATATCCTGAATAGCCATCCAATAATGAAAATCTCTCAGATCCAAAGACACATTGTAAAATTTGTTCCATAGAGGGTAATGGATGGCGGTCTTTTAAAGAGGCTTTGTTAAGATCCCTGAAGTCAACACATAACCTCAACTCCCCATTCTTCTTCCTTACAGGAACAAGGTTGGAAACCCAACTAGTATGCTTGATGGGGTAGATGATACCACTTTCTATCAATTTTAGCACTTCTCTATGCATAAGTGGCTCAAGCTTGGGATTAACAGGCATTTGCTTTTGCCTTACTGGTTTGGCATTAGGTTCTAATTCAATAGTGTGCTGAGCAAGGGCTGGATTAAAACCTTTGAGGTCTTCATATTGCCATGCAAAAACATCACTGAATTCTTTGAATAATTGGGTGTAAGCTTGCTTTTCCAAATCAGCATTTACCTTTCCAAATTGTAAACGTTTACCTGGTTCCAATTCTAATTCAACACAATGTTCTTGTTGAACTACCAGGCCAGCTTTATTCTTCTTAACTTGATCATCCTTGTTGAAGATAGTCTCTAGGGTGACAAGACCTCTAGGTATCTTGTTAGACTTAAGTTGTATCACTTTGTCACCATAGTTTTGTGATAGCCTATCTTGATTATGTTTTGAGAAGACATCTTCTTCAGACAAGAACTGTAGAATTTGTTCATCGTTGTCAAACACTTTCCAATTAGTATCATTGTCAGGGATAGAGGGTCTGACAATCACTTTGATATGTTGTTGGTCTATTTCTTTTGAAATGCTATTGGGGATGTCATATTGAGATCCAATAGCAGCTAATCTATCTGCATTTTGATTTAGCTTCCTAAGGATAGCAACAATATTGAAAGCACAAAAATCTTCAATTGCATCCCAAAATCTATGTTTGTATGCTTTCAAAGTGTCATTTTTAGTTGCACTTATCCTTCTCATTTGGCTGACTACTAATTCACTATCACCATAGACTTTTAGGGCTTTGAGCCCTCTTTTTCTAGCCCACTCCAGTCCATTCACAAGGCTTTCATATTCTACAGTGTTGCTAGTGCAAGAGAAACTGAATCTGAAAGTTGTATAATATCTTTCTCCTTTTGGGGACACTAGCATAGAACCACCACCAGAACCATGTCTACTTCTAGCTCCATCAAAAAATAATTCCCAAACTAGATTGTTCTGATCCTCTGAATCAGTGTCCTCCTTGAGAAGGCTTGGCTCTATGAATCCACTTTCTTGTATTAGATAACTTCCCAAACCAACATCCCAAACAACACCTTCTTGGGCTTCCAAAGCCTTTTCTGATTCTAGTTCATCTAAGAAAATATCAAGGATACTTTCTGTCTTAGTGTTTTCTTCTCTTATAGTTGGGAAATCACTGTCATCAAATATAGGGCAACTTGCATTGATGGCATTGGATACATATGGTTCTATATGGTGTGCTACCAATGATTCAAATTTAATGGTAACCTTGGTACCATAGCTTGTGTGGAAAAGCATGTGAGACCAATCAGAAGATAGGTAACCTCCTATTTTGGCTGTGAACTCCCTTGATAAACATATGGCAAATAAGGTAGGGAGATCTATGATATAAATATCAAGTAGGATAGAGAAATTAGGACTAGCATGAAGGATCAGACTGGTATCCTTAGCAACACCTATAGTTTTGATTGAGGATCCATCAAGTTGTGTAACCTTCTTTTGGAGGGGTTCATATTTAAGTCCTAATTGGTCAGCCACTTTTTTGGGTATTACAGTACTAGTAGCTCCACTATCTACCGTACAATTATGTACTAAAGATTTTCCAATAATTAAAGACACATAAAATGGAGGTGGCTTTGAGTTCCTACCTTGCATGGGATTGGCTCTGGAATTACAACTTGGAGCCTCCTTTTCTTGATCAGTGTTGACCAACACTGGCTTTGTAGCTTCTTTTGTAGGTTGAGGAGTAGTCATTTCAGTCATAGCCCTCTTCAAAATCTCAGGTTGCCCTGGAATAGCCAAAGAGTCCCACATAGACATAGTAATGTTGACCTTCTTCATGTTGTCTACAATGTTGAAAGGTGTCATGGTGTGTACTCTTTGTTGTGCTTTTACTATGATGGGCTCTACCTCTTTGAGAGTCTAGCCTTCTTTGCTTGTAATGAAAGGAGCCTTCTTGAATGCGATGGGAGTAGCTTGTTGTATTAGCTCTGTAGATGTAGTGTCTTTGATTATAGAATTTGCTCGCTCCATGTCTTGAGCTCTTCTCTTTGACCTTGTGTTGGTAGCAATGGAAGGTTCACCAATGACTCCATTGAAGTCTTGTTGCTCCTAATTGAAGAGAGCAGTCTCATTATCTTGTGGTTCTTGTTGAGGGACTGATCCACTGGAAGAAGCCTCTGATTGAGCTTGTGAGGCACTCTGAACCATTAGTGCTTGGTTCATCCATCTATTTGAACATGTAGCCTGATTATGAGGCTGATTACAAGGGAAACACCATTCATTGTCCATAACCATATTATTTTGACTAGGAACCATGTCCCTAATTGGATTTGTAGAATTGAGAGGTGCAAGGTTGTATGGTTGGAATGGTCTTTGATTAAAATTTTGCCTTTGCCCTTAATAACCTCCTTGGTATGGTGACCTATTTTGTTGATAAGGCTGTCCCTGATTCTGATATTATTGATTAGGACCTTGGCCTTGTGGTTGAAAGGGTGGTCTAATTCCTTTCCCTTGTCTCTTTAGGTTTGTGACCTCTTTAGTCAAAGTCTGCAGCAAATTTGTCATTTCTTGCTGACTAGTTTGTTGACTATTCTTGATCTCTTGCGGCTCTTGAGAGAAACTTGTTTTTAGCTCCTGACCACTAGTACTGGCTTGAGGTGCTAATATGGTAGGAATAGGAGTAAATGGGGGTACTTGTGCAGGTGCAACAGGCTGAAGGCTAGGAAAGATGGGCATGGGTGGCCTTCTAGCTATCATACCTGCTTGAATTAAATAATTTTCAGCCCTGACAGCTATGTCAAAAGCTTGGGGTAAAGAGGTACCACCCATAGATTGGATCATGATAGAAATCTAACCATTCAAAGTTTGCAAGAAATATAAGAAAGCATGATCATCTGATGGCCTCACTGAGACTGGAATCATGTTCCATGTCTTGAGGAATCTATTAGTATAATCTATCATTTGTTCTTGAGGGTCTCTTTTAATGGTTGTCAACTGCTCAACCAAAGACAAGTTGTCTAATTTATCCTCAAAATGCTTACTTAATGCATCTCCTAATTCATCCCATGAAGTAATGGAACCAACAGTTAAAGTTCTAAACCATTCAAGAGCCTTACCTTTGAGAGAGGCTACTAATAGCTTGGTGGCCACATCTTCTTGAGTTATGTTGTGTATACTGCAGATAGTGGTCACATCTCTTATATGCTCAAAAGCTATAGTTTTTCCTTCACCTATGAAATTAGGTAGACTCTTCAGTGCCACCAAGGGCACATCATGATGTTGAGCAAAGTTCAAAGGACTCCCTTGGTTGAAAGGTGCAAAAGCAAACTGTCTAGCCATTGTGGGGACTGAAACTTGATGAGTAACAATTGTGTGAGTTGTGTTGGATGCTAGATTTGAATCTTCTTCTAGATCTCTAGTTAGAGATCTTCCTCTTCTTCTAAAATGAAAGGAAAAAGGTCTCCTTTCTGAAGTATCAAGTGGTGTAGACTATACTCTCCTTGTAGGAGATGTTCTCTGAGTTGATCTACCTTTGTAGCCTCTTTTTAAGGGCAACTCTAAAAATTTGGTAGGCTTTGAGCTTCTAGTCTCAATCTTTCTCATAAACTTTGAACAAGTTTAGCCTGGATCTATGAAATCAGTGGAGTCGCCAAATATACTTGATAGAAAAACTTCTAAAAGTTTGTATTATGCAACCAGTATATCAGAGATAGCATAGTCTTTTCAAAATGAACTTCTTTTGTAGTTAGAAATGTTATGCCCAAGGTGAGGTATCTTTGAATCTAAATCCTTGGACTTATAATAACACCTTGAACATAAATCTGAAACTTGTCCCATCGGGCGTGCCAAAATTGTTATGCACAAGGTGAGGTATCTTCTGAATTTGAATCTAAACTCTAGTCCCACCGGGCATGCTAGAATTGTTATACACTAAGTTTGCACCCTTGTTTCAAGCTCTCTTGGTCTTGATAACCTAGTATAACATGGGAATAATCTCCAAGTTGTGGGACCTATGCTAACTGAGATGAGACCTCCAGGTTCTAGGTTGGTTCCTCTTGGATAATCACCTTAATTTTCTTCTTGACAGGAAAGTAAAACTTTGAAGGGAAAGGGATAGAAGGAGTGCATAAAAGGGAAATGACTGAAAGCAAACTACCTACTAGGTGATACACCGAAAATAAGGTATGAATTGCAGTATAGAGAATGCAATCAGTAAACAAACTTAGGTCTAGGAGATCACAACTCACTGAATAGATTTGCATCAATATTTCATAGAAGGGTCTGCAATAGAGAAATGCTATGCAAGGAAAGAGAGAATTTCACAATGTAATAGCACTCCTAAAAACTTAGACACAAACTATAACCTGCAAACAGACATTCACCTCTGCAATTGGGTATAAGAATGAGATAGATTGCCAGGGGTGGAAGTATACCCACAAAAGCATTCAAATCAAATCATTCACAAGCATAAACATAAATTACAGAAAGAAAGAAGGATCAGGAACCCTAAGATATCACTGAAAACATTCAAATACTCAATTCATTAAGAGACAACTCAGACAAGAAAGCATAGGGACATGAAAAATGTCACAAAGTACCTTGCAATATATGAACCATCAATGAAAGTTACAAACTATAGAAATCAAAGGGCAGAAAGAATGCCACAGATAAATTTTGAGAAAGAGAAAATCCTTCTTTTTACAATTGCCAACTCTGAGCCCTAAAAATCTCCAAAAAAAATTATATACATCTCCTCTAAAGCACACAGGTAGGAGAAAAACCTAACTAGGGTTACATAAATTTGACATAAAATAATCCAACCCTAAACCTATCATTTCTGATCATAAATGTTCATGAAAATATCTCAACCAATTAGAGGTGCCCATCCCTGTACTGCATTTGCCTACAGACAAGCCACCTTGATTTATCCACCTCCCTGCAAATCGGCCTTGCCATGAATGCTCAAATTGGTACTCTCAGGAAGCAAGAAATGACTTGCGATGGCTGCCCAAGTCTTCACATCATTTTCCCAACTGCAATCATCCTGGTGACAAATTCTGAGCTACCCTTGTCATTCATGGCTCACTGGATCAAATACTGGTAAAAACCCTGCAGAAAGATTTGAATTTGAATAAAAATGGCAAACAGGCTCAGGTTTAAAATGTGACCATTGATTTATTTATTTCCTGGCAAATTGGGTGGTCCTCAATAATCTTTATAATAGTCAGCAAGCTTTGAAAAAGTCTCTGGCCTCGTCAGTAATCTTCGAGCCAATAAGAATCATGCACGTTAGCAATACCTGGTAGTTTGGACCCACTTATCCCAGCAAACCTTTAGTAACCCTTAGTCATTTAGTGAATGCAGATTGAAGGAAGTCTCCAAGTTGTGAAACATATTTCCTAACTCTGGTCTGATCAAGTGATTCAGCGAACGAAGCATTCACCAAGTCTCATAATCCTTCATTGACCCATGGCTACATTTGGAGAACTAGGGACCAAAGACTATGTCCCATTCGCTAAATATTTTTCTTAACCATGATGCAATCTAGAGAACCCGTGACCACCATATTTGCTTATTCGCTAGAACATTTAGGGCACCGTTAAATTATTACGAGAATAAGTGACCAAAGGGAAAACTTATCAGATCCACCAAATATCTTGTCAAAGTTGCTAAATTTAGAAGACAATGAAAATTCATAGTCATCAGTTCACTGAATCATCTCACACAAGTCCCACACATGGGCCCACCTAGTGCCACTGACACAGGACCCACCATTTACAGCCCCGTAGCCTTGAGACCAAATACCAAATCGATGGCTAGTCTTATGCCCTCATGAGCCCAAAAGATTCCATGAGATCATAAGATAGTCGTAGATCTTCCCCAAATGTCATCTGTAGAATCTGGCCCCACTAAAAAATGCCAACTGTGTGCCCAACGACCAATCAGAAATAAGTGCATCAGATGGACCCACAAGACAAAGCTTGAACACTTGGAAGATCAAACGATCATCGCATGATCTCACAGGGTCAGAAGATTCTATGAGATCATAAGACAATTGTAGATCTTGATTCTATTGACATCCCTACAGATGCTCTGACACGGTCCCACTAACAAATCCTAGTCATCACTTCAGCCAACCAATAGAGAATGAGCACATCACCAGGAAAGGACCCACCTGACAAAGCCCCGGAGATAAAGTAAGATCAATGGTTGGTGTATGATCACATGGGCTTGGAATATTCCACGTGATCACATAACAATCATTAGATCATCATTGACTGAAAACCCACTGAGCCCGCTCTGACATGGCACCACATCACAAGCTTTTGACCAATAAAAAATGTACACCTCAGACTACGTGGCAGTGGACCCACTGACACAAAAGCACTGCACTAAAAAGAATATCAACGATCATCGTTGCATTGCAATGTTAACCTTCAAGCACATCTCCACAGGGGTATAGTGACGATCATCGATTCTATCCAGGATTTAACTTGCAGGAAACTGAGACCGCCAAACAAACTGTAACCGCTTCGCCAGGCCGCTGGGTGTTAAGGACTAAGCCGCCAGGAATAAGAGATTTTGTGACTGAAGAAAGATGAAAGCACACATGGAAAATAGAATTCTTAAGTGGCTGAAAAAGGTAACGGTGAAACATAACAGGCTTAGGGTTTTTGGGGTTTTTGGGGCCAATGGCTACTTTTTAAAATTTAAACCTATAGACCAGAGGGCAAGAGATTTGCAGAGACCAAGAGAACAGGTTGAAAACCATGAAACCTTTTGAGGTGCTCAGTAGGGTTAAAATGCAAACCAAGGATTAAATTTAGCCTATGACCAAAATGAATAGATATGAAATTTTGGGCAATAGTTGCATTCATCTATGATGAAGAATAGAGCTGAAAGACACAAAGCAGTGTTGTCAGTAAATGAAGCATTCCAGTATACACCGACAGAGTGTAGTGTATACCGAGCACAGTGTTAACCGAGCTTGTGTTCACCAACGCATTTCTTTGTTAACCAAGAAGAACAAAAAGGAATTAAATGATTAGCTTAGCTGATAAATTGATGAGCTGGAAAGTGTATGAAATCGAGGTAACAGATAAGGTTTGTTATGAAGATCGACAACTAACATAATTCAAGGAAGATCTAATGGATCAGATTAAAATGTGTTACTGACACATCAGCTAAAGAAGGTAAGAGCGGAAAAATCAATGAATGAGATTAAGCGGCAAAATCTAATGGACAAAAAGAAAATGATTTACTCATCTATATAAGAGACATTGGTTTCATTGTTGAAACTATGCCGAAAGAAGAAGATACTGCAGAATTATCACGTGAACAAGTTTTCATGCATTTTGATCATACTAGTTAGTGAGAACCGAACTGCAGAATAATTACTGAGCTACAAAGAGTAATTACCGACGAACAGTAAGTTGATATAGTATTGAATCTAAAGTGATATATTGATCAGAAAGATTTGTATGAGCTAAACATTGATCTGTAAACAGCAATTGAAGTTGTTTCAAGGCAGATCATCTACTGTTACATATTTAACCATTGTACACAGTCAAATCTCTTAACCGAGTGGACTAAGAAAGTCTTTTTGTGTTTCATTCATAGAGTGAACATTGTTATCCTATCAACCCCAGAGTGACTGCTAGTTGGACAATAAATTCTGGTCTAAAATCCTCTAACAAGGTCACACCTAATAGTGTGTTTGTAACCTTTAACAAGGTTGGGTCTTCACCGACCTCACTTTAGAAGAGTGAACATTTTTGGGTTGCTGATCCCAGGTGGTTTTTCCCTTCACAGGGTTTCCACATTAAATCTCTTGTGATATGTGTTGATTGTGATATTTGTTTGTTATCATACTTTGCATATTACATGTTAGATTTGATCGGTAACTATTATAAGTTTTAGATTGATAATCGGTAAAAGTACAGACAATGAAAGTATTTTATGTTTACCAAGTAGCAGAAGTTGAAGAATTTGTTTTGGTTTATACATTTTTTTTTGGGACACTGGATAACTGATTCACCCCCCTCTCAGTTATTCTAACAAGTTACGGACAGTTGAAGTTACACAGCCAGTGTGTGCCAGAGAAGAATAGAGTAAGCAGCCGATTGTTGGCATTTTGATTTGCGGTTATATTATTATGATGTAAAGGCTATGCGCCTATTGTAATTAGGTTGCCGAAATGTAAATATGTTTATTTGTAAACACGCTTGAGCCAATTCAATTGGAAGAATTGTATGTAATCGGTTAAAGGGCCGACCTAGTTATTTGTTTTGTATGCACATATAAATATGAGATGCGCCCATTGTAATTAGTATGAGAGTTGATATATTGTTGAGATAAGAAGAGAAGAAGTGTGCGAAGATTATATAAGATGTATTAGAGCTTTGCAAGAGGTCAAAGCATCAGTGCATCAAGGAACTGATTAGACAAGCAGTGTCAAAGTAACAGTTCATCCAGCAAATATAGTGTGTATCTAAGATCAGAAGGTTGCAGCCTTCACCACTTGAGTAGTGAGCTCTAGGACGGTGAGTCCACACCCCTAATAGGGTTTATTGTAAAAGACTCCTAATAGGTCCTAACCCTTGACAAGGTCTACTATACTTAATACATTGTAAAGAAACTCCTAACAGGGTTAAGGATCTTCTAACAAGGATCATAAAACACTAGTACAGAATATTAGTGGGTGTCAATTCCCACCAGGGTTTTTACCTATTTGGGTCTCCCCGTAACCATATTGGTGTTATGTGTTGATTTCATGTTTCATGTTTATGTGGATGTTCATTTCAGTACTCAAGTATTTAAGTTCAGTTTGAGATTAAGTAAAAAGATAAAATACAGTGAACATTGATTCACCCCCCCTCCCCCTCTCAATGTTCCCATTCCTTACAGGTACAGGCATGGGATATAAACTAAAATATTATGTTTTTATCTTAAATGATCCAAAAATACTTTATTAGGGTTGTTTGAGCTTAGTATGGGTTGATTTGAGGGTTGTGTGTGGTAAAGAGAAAGTTAGCAAAAGTTGCTAAAAAGTTGCATGACAACTTTTGTCCAAAAAGGACCAACCTTGTCTTTAGGTCACCTAGGGTCCTAAACACCCTAAAGTTTGAACCTAATTTCTATTTAAGCCTTGTTAGGCCCAAATCCTGAGGTTTGACACTTTGAGAATTACTGATTAGTGTTTTTTATTTTATTATTGCTTGTTTTGAGGACATGGTCCAATGTTTTGATGCCACAATCGCATCCATTGTAATCATTTTATTTTGTTAAGAAAGAAGCTATTTATTTTGTGTGTTTACTTTCCATTCTGCATCATTAGAATTTTTTTTTAGGTGTTTGATTAATCTTAGGTTAATTATTTTGTGGTTGCCAATTTACTGGCCTGTAAATAGCTCTGGTTAGAAACATGGCTCCCCCATGAAACCCTACCGTGTGTTCATGAAGACCAGTTGGGGAATGGTAGAGGAGCCAATGTACAATGTACATACTTCTTGTGGAGTTTTGGAAATTAAGATAGCCAATCTTAAGGCCTTGTCCTAGGTGAGAACTGGCATTGCTCAAGTAGGGACAAGGTAGTGTAAAAGAGTGTTTACTTGCAAGGGAGGCTTGGCAACACAACTCCAAGACATTGGAGATCAAGAAGGGAACTAGAAAACATAAACATGAATATTTGAAGGACTCACCAATCTATTTAGCTATCCTAAACTTACCTTAAACTATGAGAACCTTGAAGCCATTGAAACCCTCACCAAACCCTCCATTTTGGGTTAGGGAACTATACAGAGGCTTGAAACCATAAGACCCCAAAAATACTTGAGAAAATGCCCTAGGTATCAAGAATCCATAACTAGGTTGGTGAGATCTTTGGCAAGCTTTTGATAGAAGTCCTACAAATCTGGGTAAGGAGGCCTAATTGGAGCTCTAAGGCTACAAGGCCAGAACATAGACTTTGGTGAAATGGAGAAGCTAAGTGATAGATCTTGATAAAATGGCTCAAGAAGTGCCAAAAAAACATTGTTATTCTACCTCCACACCCTTGCAAGAATCTAAACTTGTTAAGGAGGTGAGAATCCAATTGCTTGAGAAGAGACTATGAAGAGTTTGATCATGAAACAATGAGGTGATCCCTTAGGAGTTGGAGTGAAACATAAAGAGAGTGTGGGACCTTAAAGGAGTCTTTGGAGTGACAAGGTGGAGCCTTGTGAATTTTTCATTGATCCATTGGAGACTTGGTGGAGTTAGGAATCTTAGTGATCCTAACCAAGTGGCAAGAACAACTACCAACTTCCAATTGTGATCACATCATATTGGTATCAGAGCATCTAAGATTTGAGGCATCAGTTTATGTCAAAGTTAGTGTGAGAGACCACCATGGTGACCAATGCCAAATTGGCTAGAGAGGTGATAGAACAAAAGGAGGAGAATAGGCTACTCCAAGAAGAAAAGGAAGCTTTGAGAGATAAGTTAGGAGAGGTGGAAGATAAAGTTGAGTTGATGAATGAAAAACTAAAAGAAGATGAAGGAAAGGGAAAAGAGGTGGCAAAGGAGGACAAAGTCCCTATATCCTGACCATGTTCTAGTTGAAGAACCCTTCTTGAGAGCACTCAAGCCTATAAGTGGAAAATCATTAGAAGGGATACCACTATTTAGTGGTAAGATGGAAAATGGATCATTTATGGAGTGGATAGAAGGAATGGAGAACCATTTTGAATGTGAAGGCATTAGTGAAACTCAGAGAGTTAGGGTGGCCAAATCAAGGATGAGAGGGGTTGCTCTTACTTGGTGGAAGTTTATGTAGGATGAGAGGGTGAAGGAAGGAAAGAACCCCATAGAAAATTGGAAAGGTATGGTGACCAAGATCAGGGAAGCCTACCTACCTGATGATTATGAAGTACATCTGTATAAGAAGAGGCAAAATTGGAGGCAAAAGAACCTAGAGGTCAATGTGTACACCGAAGAGTTTCAAAAATTATGTCTTAGATCCCATGTGGTGGAAGAGGAGAGCCTAAAAGTGGCTAGGTACCTTAATGGTCTTAGATGGAATATCCAAGAGGAACTAAGTTTGTTAATCCCCAAGACTGTCCATCAGTTCTACCAATTGGAACTTAAAGTTGAGGAGACGCTCAAGAAGAGGCAGGATACTAGTAGTCAAGGAAGAGGTAGGGGTAGAGACAATAGAGGTCATAAAGGATGATATGGTGGAAGAACTCTAGATTCAAGAGTCCAAGGTGATTCCAAACTCACTGAGCTACAAGGAGAAACCCCTAATAGAAGAGGAGGCTACAATAACCGGGGTAGAGGAAAAAATGCTAACTCTAGAGGAAGATTAGAAGGACAAGGGAGAGGGTCTTACTTCTCCACTATGAAATGTTACCACTGACACCAATATGGACATCCAACTTATAAATGCCTTGAAAAGGGATCCACTTCACAAGGAGGGGGGAAAAGAGTCAACTACCTTCAAGAGGAGGCTTCAAGAAGTAAGCCAACATAAGTATCCCTTGTTGGATATTGCTAATGCATGGGTGGTGATTGAGACATTTAATATGTTTAATCACTACGTCACTGAATGGGTATTCATACTATTGTCATTTGTGTTTTGTCACTGATGTCAACATATATTTCTGAGAGAAGACCAAGCAAGTCATCACAGTGTATGGACACTGTACGGATGTTTCAGATGCTATGAAGTTGGACAAGAGTTGAGATAGATGTGATATTATATTTGAGATCACATCTTTAGATGTTTCATATTGTGAGAGATACAAATGGTTTAAAGAAGACTGGTCACTGGACTGTGACAGTGAGAATTGACAGAGTTAGTCTATGGGTTTTTGGTATATCTTCCAAAAGACTTGGATTCAAAGTATGCGAGCTTGAAGGATGAAAGATAGGGTACTGAAGGATGTTCATTGGTCAGCATAAGGTACGAAGTGATTGATGATGTCATCTATGGCATATGTTTTGGAAATGGTTTATTTAGAAGCCGACTCAGGAAAGGAAGCATGTGTTTTGTTTAGCAAACATGAATTAAGCATGTCAGTCCTTAATTGTTGTATTGTAATCATTATATACTTGTTTTAGATACTGTGTGTATCTTAGCAAGAGTTTATGTAATCATTTGTATATTAGGAAAGCCTCATGGGCTGACCTGATCATGGGAAAATGTAATAAGGTATATATGTAGAATCTTTTCTTTGGAAAAGATATGGATGGAATATATGTGATATAGAGAGGTTGTGAAAGTTGTGAGTTTGTGTCTGTTGCATGTAGAGTAGAGGTTTACTGGTGGACTTCTTTGGAACTGATCAAGCAAAGACAGTTGTTGGCAAACAATTCAAAAGATTTTGTATTTCTTCATATACACCTGTTGCGAACTAGTGAGTGCTGAAGGTGGATTTAACCTTCTTTGGGCGGTGAGCCCTCTTTATTCCTTAACTCCTAACAAGGTCTATCCTCTAACAAGGACTATGTACTGTAATGTTTCAATAAGCTCCTAACAGAGCTATATCTTCTAACAAGGATTACTATACTCTTAGTACATCATTTGTGGGTGTTGATTCCCACCGGGGTTTTTACCTTTAACAGGGTTTCCTCGAGACCAAAATATTGTGTTATTGAGTTGGCATTCATTGTGTTCATTATTTCTAATATTGATAAGCCTCAAGTTTAAAGTTTAATATTCTATACAACTGATTCACCCCCCCCCCCCCTCCCTCCTCAGTTGTATTGTAGACTGTTATTCCTAACAATTGGTATCAGGGCTTGTGGTCCTCAGAGAAAACTTAGGACTATCCTTCCTATAGAATGTCACTTCCAAGATCACCTCAAGCTTAATAGCTTGAGGTGATCTTGGAAATGACATTCTATAGGAAGGATAGTCCTAAGTTTGATCCTGAAAACTTTGACAGTTGGAAAAACAAGATGCGAACACATTTGCTATGTTTGGGCATAGACTACTGGATGATTATAAAGAAAAAGAAATCCTTGAAGCCTGAAAATTACTTGGATTCAGCCACTGATGATGAAAAGAAGTTATTTTCATGAAACATGGTCACAAGAGAAGCATTGATTAGCGCACTATCTGAGGGTGAGTTTATTGAAATTAAAGATCTAGATTCGGCACATGAAATTTGGAATAGACTAGAGGCACTTTATGAAGGAGACAAGTATACCAAACAAGCGAAGTTGCAAAATTGGAAGACAAAGATGGAGAAGCTGCAAATGAATGAAGATGAAAGCATTAGGGCCTATGTTCAAAGAGTCACAGAAGTTGTAGTTGGAATCAAAAATTGTGGAGGCACTTATGATGAAGATGAAGTCATTGCAAATATTCTCAGATCTCTAACTCCTACTTACAAATTCAAGGCAATGTCTATTCAAGAAACTATACCCCCGACTCCTAACTTTAGCAGAGAGATGTTGATTGAAAAATTAACTACCTTTGAAGCTGCAGAATTAGGAGAAGCTACACCTAAAGTTGAATCTTCATTTAGGGCATCCGCACACAAGAAAGTATCTGCACTTCCGAGCACAAGAAAAGAAGACCTAAAAGAAGAACTCGGTGAGTATGCTAAGGAATGGGAGAAGATAATGGAAGAAGAAAGAAAGATGGAAGAACTTGTTGCACTGACTACTAGAAGAGAAAAAAGAGGTAAGGGAAAATTTGAAGGCAAGTTACCCTTGAAATGTTTTTCATGCAATAAGATAGGTCATTTTGCATCTAGATGTCCTACAAGAGTTCCTAAGTACAAACCTGATTATGCAAAGATTAGAAGAGACAAATAATGTTATTATGCTAGTGAAGGAATATCTGATGATGATGATTTAGATAATGAAGAGATTGGATTTGTTGCTATTAAAGATGAGCGTGTTCATGAATAAAAAGCCTTAGTATCTCATGTTGACAAGAAAACTAAATGGATAATTAACAGTGGATGTTCTCATCACATGACTGGTGATAAGAACAAGTTTGTTAAATTAGTAAATTAAGATGGAGTTGTTGTAAGGTTTGGAGACAATCTCCCAAAATTCATCATAGGAGTAGGATCCATTACTTTTGGATGGAAAGACTAATAGAGACAATGTACTACTTGTTGAAGGACTAAAACACAATTTGTTGAGTGTCAGATAGTTAATGGATAAAGACTTTCAGTTAATTTTTGTTAATGGTAAATGCTTTATCAGAAGTAAGGAAGGAAAATTGATTGCTACCGGTTCAAAATATAGAGGTAATGTATTTGAACTAAACACATATGGAGCCTCTTGTTTTGTTGCAAAGGTAGATGATAGTTGGTTATGGCATAGAAGATTTTGTCATGTTAACTTTGATAACATTGTGAAGGCAAGTATGGCTAATGCAATAAGAGATCTACCGAAGATTGTGAAACCTTCTAACACTGTATGCAGAGAATGTGTTATGGGAAAGCAAACTAAAAGTAGTCATAAAAGCAAATAATTTACATCAAAAGGGAAGTTGGATCTGGTACACACAGATCTATGTGGGCCTACAAGAACAAATTCATACTATGGTGAAAGGTATTTTATACTCTTTGTTGATGACTTTTCTAGAATGATGTGGGTCATTTATTTGAGAGAAAAATCATAAGCATTTGATAAATTCAAGTTGTTTAAAGCAAAAGTAGAGAATGAATCAGGACTTAAAATAAAGTGTTTAAGATCAGACAGAGGTGGAGAGTTTACATTAGATTTATTCAATTCATACTGTGAAGAGCATGGGATAAAAAGACAAACATATGCTCCTAGGACTCCACAACAGAATGGGATAGTAGAGCGAAGAAACAGGACTATACTTGACGCTGCCAGGACAATGTTGATTGAAGGAAATGTATCTCATGTACATTGGAGAGAGGTTGTTGGAACAGCAGTGTACACATTAAACATAATAAAAATCAAAGATGGTACAAGTAAGACTCCCTATGAACTATGGTTTGATCATACTCCTACTGTAAAATATTTTAGAATTTTTGGTAGCAAATGTTATATCAAGAGGGATGATGAGATAGGGAAATTTGATGCTAGAAGTGATGAAGGCATCTTCCTTGGTTACTTTGTTAAACGCAAGGCATATAAATGTTTCAATATGAGATTGAGGAATATGGTTGAAAGCAACAATGTAATAATAGATGAGAAGTTTTACATACAAGAACGAATGTATGACAGCAGTCAGATATCAGAGATGAAAGAAACCACTACTGTTGCAGGAGAAGAACTTGTTAAGGAAGAAAGTGAAAAATAGGCTTTTGATACCAATACAATCAAGGCTACTGAGACTCCCAAAACTCCAAGGTATATAAAAAATAACCATCCTGAAAATCAAATTATTGGTAATACCAGTCAAGGAGTGCTAACTAGATCAAAAGCTAGAGAAGAAATTTGTTTGATTTCTCAAGTTGAGCCAAAAACTACTGATGAAGCTTTTAAAGATGATTATTGGATAAAAGCCATGAAAGAAGAATTGGATCAGATAAAGAAGAAGAATACTTGGGAATTGGTTCCTAAACCAAAAAATAAAAATGTTATAGGAACAAAATGGGTCTTTAGAAACAAAATGGATGAAGAAGGAAAGGTTGTAAGAAACAAAGACTAGTGTGTAAGGGGTACTCACAGCAAGAAGGCATAGACTTTGAAGAAACATTTGCTCCTGTTGCTAGAATAGAGGCAGTAAGATTATTCCTATCTTATGCTGCACACAAAAACTTCAAGGTGTATCAGATGGATGTTAAATCTACATTTTTGAATGGAGATCTTGAAGAAAAAGTATACATAGAACAACCAGATGGATTTCCTCTATGTGAAGACAAAGACATGGTGTGCAAATTATAGAAAGCCCTGTATGGGTTAAAGCAAGCTCCTAGGGCTTGGTATGCAAGGTTAGACAAGTATCTACTTGGGCTTGGGTTCAGAAAAGGTAATGCAGACAGTAATTTGTATTTAAGAACTACTGAAGATGGAATCCTGATAGTAGAAGTATTTGTGGATGACATTATATTTGGAGGTAATGATGATCTATGTAAGAAATTTTCTAAAGAAATGGAAAGTGAATTTGAGATGTCTATGATAGGTGAAATTAAATTCTTTCTTGGATTGCATATAACTTAGAATGAGAATGGTATTTTCATTTCTCAGACCAAGTATCTCCAAGAATTGTTTAAGAAATTTGGAATGGAATATTGTAAACCAGTAGGAACACCTATGGTAACTGGCAACAAGCTATCAATTGATGATGAATCAAAATGTGTTTTTTAGACTTTGTATAGATCAATGGTTGGAGGGCTACAATATCTGACTCACACCATATCAGATATTTCTAATGTTGTTGGAATTGTGGCTAGATATCAAGCAGAACCCAAAGAGACTCATCTAGCTACTGTGAAAAGGATACTAAGGTATCTCAGAGGAACCATAGACTATGGTTTATGGTATGATAGAAATGATAGCTTTGAACTTCATGCTTATACTGATGCTGATTGGGCAGGAAATATTGATGACAGAAAAAGTACCAGTGGCGGTGCATTTTTCCTTGGGAAAAAGTTGGTCTCTTGGCTAAGCAAGAAACAAGATTGTATAGCACAGTCTACTGTTGAATCAAAGTATGTTGCTGCTACTATAAATTGTACTCAGATTATTTGGATGAAACAAATGTTGATAGACATTGGAGTAATTTCTGAAGAGCTTGTGGTTATCCATTGTGATAACACTAGTATAGTAAACATGTCAAAGAATCTGGTGATGCATTCCAAAACTAAACATATCTTTATTAAGTATCACTTCTTGAGAGACAAGGTGGCACAAAAGGAAATCAAATTAGAATATATCAGTACAAAAGAACTGATTGCAGACATCTTCACAAATCCACTACCAAAAGATACCTTTGAATATCTTAGAGGTATGTTGGGGGTTCAAGCCCCTCCTAGTTAGAACTAATTGATGCATAAATGCATCAGTCCAGAAGTATTCAGAGCCTTATCATTTTCTGGATTAGATGTAGGGATCTACTCCTCAAGGGGAGTGATTGTACAAGAAAGTTTATATGTGAAGGCAGTTGAAGGCTCATGGACTGACTCTTACTGACTCTTTTATCTATCGAAGGCAGTTGAAGGTCAGGAGTTCTGATAACTTTATGATAAGGAGAACATTGATTAAAGAGTCAGTCAAGGAGGAACCCAGTCAAAGGAGATCTTTGTTCAGAATAAAGTGCAAAATATTGGGAAAGGTGTGCAAGATCATTATTGACTATGGGTCTACTAACAATATAGTATCTCATGAAGCATTCAGAAAGCTAAACCTCCAAAGAATACCCCATACCATTCCTTATAGAGTCACATGGCTAAACAAGGGTCAACATGTCTTAGTGAATGAGCAAGCTTGGGTGGAGTTCACCATTGGGAGGTACAAAGATAGGGTATTATGTGATGTGTTACCAATAGATGCTTGTCATCTCCTACTAGGGAGACCATGGCAATTTGATAGGAAAGAAATCCATGATGGAGCCAAGAAATCCTATGCATTAAAAAAGGATGGAATCACTTTCAAGATGTAGTCCCTTCTAGAGGATGGATAAAATAAATCAATGGGGCCCAATGATCTATTGGTAGGAGAAAAGGAATTCTTAAATACTTTGGAAGAAGGTGAGGGGGTAGGGTGTGCCTTAGTATTGAAACCTAAAGAGGAAGAAACAAGCAAGAAGCAAGAAGTACCTCAAGAAGTTCAATGGTTACTTGAGAAATACAAGGACATAGTGAGTGATGGCAAGCCAGCTACCTTACCTCCCACAAGAGCCATAATCCACCAAATTGACTTCATCCCAGGAGCCTCCCTACCTAACAAAGTTGCATATAAAATGACCCCTCAATAAAATGAGGAAATATCCAAGAAAATTCAAGAACTCCTAGATCAAGGCCTTATAAGAAAGAGCATTAGCCCTTGTGTGTCCCCACATTCATAGCACCAAAAAAAGGAGGAACTTGGAGATTGTGCACTGACTCTAGGGCCATAAATAGGATTACCATAAGGTATAGGTTTCCTATCCCTAGGATTGAGTACTCGATGGATTGCTTAGGAGGGTCCAAGTACTTTACCAAGATTGACCTCAAAAGCGGGTACCACCAAATTAGAATTAAGGACGGGGATGGGTGGAAGACCGCTTTAAAAACCACTGAAGGCCTTTTTGAGTGTCTAGTTATGCCCTTTAGGTTGTCCAATGCCCCTAGTACCTTTATGAGACTAATGAATTAAGTATTGAAAGACTTTATTAGTAAATAGGTGGTGGTTTACCTAGATGACATCCTCATCTTTAGAAAATCCAAAGAGGATCACTTGATGCATTTGAAAGAGGTGCTAAAAAGGCTACATGAGGAAAAGCTCACCATTAACCTTGATAAGTGTGAGTTCATGAAATCAAAATTGGTATACTTAGGTTTTGTGATCTCACAAGGTAACTTGAAGATGGACATGAGTAAGGTTGAGGCAATTTTAAAGTGGACAACTCCCAAATCTACCACTGAAGTAAGAAGTTTCCATGGATTGGTCCAGTTCTATAGGAAATTTATCATACATTTTAGTGAAATTTGTGCACTAGCTCTTGACACCATCAAAGGAGGCATGAAAGCTAAATTTCAATGGAGTGAACAAGAAGAGAAAGGTCTTGAGACCTTGAAGAAAAGGATAGCAACCCAACCAATCTTGGTGTTACCGAGCTTTGAGAAGTTATTCACAATTGAGTGTGATGCTAGCAACATTTCTATAGGGGCAGTCCTAAGCCAAGAAAATCAACTAGTGGCTTTCCATAGTGAAAAGTTAAGTGAAGCTAAGAAGAAATACTCCTCTTATGATTTGGAGTTGTATGCTTTGGTCCAAGCCTTAAGGAAGTGGAGGCATTACCTCCTTCCTAAGGAGTTTGTGGTTTACACTGATAACCAAGCTATAAGTTTCCTTAACTCCCAAGACAAGTTGAGTCACAAGCACATGAAGTGGGTTGATTACATTCAGGCCTATACCTTCACCATAAAGCACAAGAAGGGTTGGAAAAATAAAGTGGTAGATGCCTTAAGTTGGAGACTCTTGACAGTACAGGAAGTTCAACTAAGAAGCATAGGCATAAATAGCTTCAAAGACTTCTATTCGGAAGATGAAGACTTCTTAGCACCTTATAAGGTATGTAAAGACTTGAAAAACCATTTCCATAGTGAATATATTGATTACCTCATACAAGAAGGTCTTTTTATTAGGGGAGGGAATCAATGTGTGCCTAGAGGATCCATGAGGGAAAACCTCATTCAAGAGAAGCATAATGGGTCATTAGGAGGACATTTTGGAGTTCATAAAACATTAAAGTTGGTCCAAAGGTTTTATTATTAGCCTAGGATGAATCAGGACATTAAAATATATGTGGAGACTTGCATTATTTGTCAAAAGACCAAGGGAACTTCTTCTAATGCAGGGTTGTATCAACCCCTTCAAATCCCCAATAGACCTTGGGAATGCCTCAACATGGACTTTATAGTAGGATTTCCATAGTATCTATGTGATTGTGGACAGATTTAGCAAGATGGATCACTTTATGCCATGGAAGACTACCCATGATGCTTTCCATATATCCAACTTGTTCTTTAGAGAATTGGTAAGGATTCCTGGCCTACCACTAAGTATAGTGTCTGATAGAGACTCTAAATTCATGAGTCATTTTTGGAAAACCCTATGGCATAAACTTGGCACTAACTTGTCTTTTGGGTCTGTATACCACCCCCAAATGGATGGGTAGACTAAGGTAGTCAAAAAAAGCTTTGGGAATCTTTTAAGAAGCTTAACTAAAAAGTATGGTCAGTCATGGGATCAGGTAATTCCACAAGCTGGGTATGCCTACAATGATACCATCAATAGGACCACCAACAAGAGCCCATTCGAGATAGTCTATGGCCTACACCCAAGAGGCATTCTTGAATTGAGAGAACTTGGAGACACAACGACAAGAAGTGGTTATGCAAAGGCCTTTTCTCATTCCATGAAGGAAGTCCATGATACAGTCAAACAAACTCTCCAAGAAAATGTCACTAGAACCAAGTCTAAGGTAGATGAAAGGAGAAGATTACTTCATTTCAAGGTAGGGGATCTTGTCATGATACATCTCAATAAAGCCAGATTGTGAAGGGAGCTCCACATAAGTTGCAGATGAAAAGGATTGGCCCATGTGCCATCCTAGCTAAGTATGGGTCCAATGCTTACAAGGTGGACTTGCCATCAAATTTGGGCACCTCACTAGTCTTCAATATTGTAGATCTAGTCCTTTATAGGGGACCTATTATAAATAATGGATCAAGTGAGATTTCCAAAGAATTGGAGGGTATGTAGTTACCTATTACACCAAACCTCCAATCAGAGAAGGCCTTGAGCTCCCAAGTCATCAAGAAGACTAGGCACCAAACTTACTTTAAATACCTTGTCAAGTGGCATGGCAGGGAAGATGCAAAGGCTACATGGCTCTCATAGTTAGAGTTTCAAAGGTTAGGCCTTATTCTTGACTCAGTCCTCATCAATGGGACTTAATCTATTTGTTTAGGGGATAATGGTGTAGGAGCACTAGGATCTTAGCTAGGTCCATTTAAAATTTTGTCTTGTACTTGTCCTAGCTAGACTAGAGATAAATAATAGGTCCTAATTAGACCTAAGCGTGTTAAAGGGTTAGTAGATAAAGTTAACCTAGGGTTTGGGTAGTGTTAAGATGCCAAAGAACTAAGAAACCCTTAGGACTTGACTTAGTCCTCAAATTGCTAGAAAGGGTACATGCATGGGAAATAAAGTAAAATATTATGTTTTGATCTTAAATGATCTCAAAAGACTCTATTGGGGTTGTTTGAGCTTAGTATGGGTTGATTTAAGGGTTGTGTGTGGTAGAGAGAAAGTTAGCAAAAGTTGTTAAAAAGTTGTCATGACAACTTTTGTCCAAAAAGGACCGACCTTGTCTTTAGGTTGCCTAGGGTCCTAAACACTCTAAAGCTCAAACCTAATTGCTATTTAAGCCTTGTTATGCCCAAATCATGAGGTTGGACACTTTGAGAATTATTGATTAGTGTTTTTTATTTCATTATTTCTTGTTTTGAGGACACAGTCTGGTGTTTTGATGCCACAGTAGCATCCATTGTGATCATTTTGTTTTGCCAAGAAATAAGTTATCTATTTTGTGTTTTTACTTTCCATTATGCATCATTAGAATTATTTTTTAGGTGTTTGATTAAGCTTAGGTTAATTATTTTGTGGTTGCGAGTTTACTGGCCTATAAATAGCTCTGGTTAGAAACATGGCTCCCACATGAAACCCTATTGTGTGTTCATCACGACCAGTTAGGGCATGGTAGAGGAGATAATTTACAATGTACATACTACTTGTGGAGGTTTGGAAAGTAAGATAGCCAATTTTAAGGCCTTTTCCTAGGTGAGAACTGACATTTCTCAACTAGGGACAAGGTAGTGTAAAAGAGTGTTTACTTGCAGGGGAGGCTTGACAGCACAACTCCAAGACATTGGAGATCAAGAAGGGCATTAGAAAACATAAACATGAATATTTTAAGGACTCACCAATCCATTTAGCCACCCTAAACATACCTTGAACTGTGAGAACCTTGAATCCATTGAAACCCTCACCAAACCCTCCATTTTGGGTTAGGGCACTGTATAGAGGCTTGAAACCCTAAGACCCCCAAAATCCTTGAGAAAATTCCCTAGGTATCAAGAATCCATAACTAGGTTGGTGAGTTCTTTGGAAATCTTTTGATATAAGTCATCCAAATTTAGGTAAGGAGACCTAATTAGGGTTGTAGGGCTACAAGGCCAGAACTGAGACTTTGGTGAAATCGATAAGAAGCCAAGTGATAGATCTTGATCAAATGGATCAAGAAGTTCCAAAAACACATTGTTAGTCTACCTCCATGCCCCTGGAAGAATCTCAACTTGTTAAGGAGGTAGGAAGCCAATTGCTTGAGAAGAGATTATAAAGAGTTTGATCTTGAAACAATGAGGTGATCCCTTAGGAGTTGGAGTGAAACACAGAGAGAGTGTGGGACCTTAAAGGAGTCCTTGGAGTGACAAGGTGGAGCCTTGTGAAGTCTTCATTGAGCCATTGGAGACTTGGTGGAGTTAGGGATATTAATGATCCTAACCAAGTGGAAAGAACAACTACCAACTTCCAATTATGATCACATCAAGTTATAATTGTACTTACCCCATACTTGCCTGTGTATGGTTATCATGTATGCTTTTACATTTTTGATTGACATGTTTGATATGGTTGAGGGACAGAGTTGTAGTTACCTGCTTGCATGATCCACACAATGTCTTGATCCCTTCCATTGCTTGTTATATATATGTGTATGTACATGCTCATCATTTATGCAGGTACCGGGCATCGACTTCCCTGAATTGTCAGGATGAGAGTGTCCTATCGCAAGTCTCAATGGAAAGAGAGGGGAGATAATGTTCAAATCCAAATCCCAACCTAAGCCATTCTATTGTCCTGAAATAGTGGACAAGCTTTTGATATTTCCCCCTTCCCAAATTTGTCCAGGTGACGTGAGTTTATAGTCTTTCCCTTGAGCATGGTTATGATTCTTTAAGTTCAGATGATTTCTAGTTGGTTGATATGATTGCTATAAATAGATAATTTATTTAGATTATTTGTGTGATTTAAATAAATTAGATCTTGCTATTTTTAGCTATTTAAATGTGGGAGTATTTAATTAATAGAAATTAATTAGATACATTTATTAAATTTAAAGATTTAATCAAAAGGCATATTATGGAAATAAAAGTATTTAATGAATAACGATTAATTAAATACATTCCTTTTTAAAATTTAATTAATTACAAATTCAATTTTTCAATAAAAGGTAATTTATTAATTGAAGATAAAAATAACATGTGGAAAATAACATTAGACTAAAGGTTATTGATTTAATTTAATTTAAATACAATTTAGTTGCACAAATCAATTGGAAATAAATAAATAAAAGAATTAGTAAATTATGAGTTAAGTGAGTTGACAGAAACAAGGAAGGAATATACTTGAGTTCAAAATAAAAATTGAGGAAATTATGGAGTTGATGAAAACAAGGCTATTGAGATGAGTTGAGTTCCAAAATTTTCATGTGGAGTTCAATTCCTATATTGGAAAAGCTTGGCCATTATTCTCAACACACAGGTTTGGATAATTTTGGTGAAGGATTCAAATTGGAGGAATTTTCTGTGAAAGCTTGGATTGTCTGCGTTTCTGGTCTTCATCATATTCATTCATTTGGTGTTTGAGGTAGGATTTTAGAAACCCTCGTAGATGTAATTCTGGTATTCTAAAATAATTGTCTTTTTTGTGCCTGTCAGATCTGGATAATTGTGGTTGCTTTGTGATTTCTTTTCATGTTGAAATTCTGGAAAAAGGATTGTAAGAAAATGGGTGTGTGTATGCAATTCTTAATTCAATTTTTCTTTAAAGTCAATTAGGGTTTTGAAATTAATGGTATTGCTAAAATTTAGAATATTGTTGCATGTCAAATTCTGTGAAAGAAAATTTTGTCTAGTAAACTCTAGGTTGAAAATCTACATTATTTCTTGCAGGAAAATTCAAATCTGTAAGGGGTTTGGAATAAAATAACAAAAGAAACTTTAGAAAATGAATTTTTAGGAATACCTAGATTAAATCTTTACAATTAAGGCTTTCGATTTGTCTATGAAACAAAAATATATATGTATATTTGTTCTATGATTAATCAAAAATTTAGCCTCTTCTATATATATATATATATATATATATATATATATATATATATATATATTTGTATTTCATTGCTTTCAAATTAATATACATAGCTCATTGTTCCACCATAGTGAATTTTTCTGACAAAAAAAAAATTAAAAAATAAAAGTAAAAATATATAAATATAAATAAATAAATAAATAAATATATATATATATATATATATATATAATTAAATTAAAAAATATATTTATTAAAATATTTTGGAGGAGCTGGGGGCTCTCCCCCCAACCTCCCTCAGCAGCTAGTTGTTGTGGTAGCTAAGCTACCCATGGCAACCTAGGTTGTCATAGCAACCATGTTGCTCATGAAAGCCTTAGGCTCCCGTGGCAACAACACTACCTACGGCAACGGAGGTGGGGCCGGAGCCCCCCCCCCCCTTAATATATATTTTTATTTATTTATTATTTTAAAAAGAATTTTTTTAGTAAGATTTTTATTAAATAAAAAAAAAATTAAAATATGTTTTTTAAATTTAGTTTTGATAAAGTTTTAAATATATTAATATTTGTATTATTAAAATATATTAATATGTATATACATATTAATTTACTTTATAAATATGATTGATTTAATTATGAATATGTATTATTTATTTTATATATATATATATATATATATATATATATATATATATATATATATATATATATATATATATATATATAATGGTCAATTAATTAAATGATTGATTTTGTTAGTTTATTAATGGAAACGAGTTATGGCATGTTTATTTTCAAAGATGTTTCTGTTAAATAATATTTGTCAGTGCAATTTATTATTTTGATTAGACTTATGAAATTATTGAGTCTTAGTAATTTTAATTCCTGAAATCAGTCTATTTTAATAATGCAATAAATTGATTTGTTAGGGTTAGAATTTAATTTATTAATTGTAATTATAGTTTATTAGTGATATTAATAAACTAATTTTATGATAGAATTTTACAAATTAGTTTATTTATTAAATTCTATTGTATGTCTATTTTATTCCTTCTACGTTTGGGTTAGAGGGGAATCTTTTATGATAGCCTATTAGGACAGTTACCAGAGGCGAGGTTAGGGTTGTTGTATTGATTTTGTTTGCCTTGCATACTTATGTGGCAGTTGATCTTATTGTGGCCCAACCTTATGGATTTGATATTTATGATGGAAATTTGTCATTGTGCGTTCTTGTTATTTGTTAGAGCCAAAATTGGAATTTATGAATTATGTTGACCTTGAGTTGTGATTTTGAGATTGTGAATCTAGGTTGGGTTATCTAGGTGTTAAAAGGGAAGTAGATTACTTTGGAGGAGCCAGAGCCTAGAAGTGTCTACCTGGGTATCCTTAGTAGGTTACTTAATCAAGTGATAATATAAATTAAATGGGGTTAAAATGAATTAATAAGATAATGGTTCATCACCCATGCCTTGAGTGCTAGTATAGGCTAAGGATGAGAGTGGGAGAAGATGCTTGCCTATCTAGTAGTGATAGTGAGTCTAGCATGATCAGTTATCCTTGTCTCCATGAGAGGATTTCAAGTTTTGCATATGATCACACTTGGAAGTCAAAGTCCAATGAGATCATTCCAAGGGGTTGACATATGTGATGACACTTCCCTGATTTCATTCTAGGTTTCCTACATGTGTGGTTGCCTCTAGATTAGTAGGTGTACCTTTGATTTATGAGTTTTACCCTTGAGATAGGAACTTCTAGGATCCTTGCTTAGTTTACCTGATTGGATTGGTATTGTTATCTGAATGGGATTTGATGTTATCTCCTCAACATGGTGGGAGTGGAACCACAGGTTTCCACAAGGTCAGGAGGTAGTGATACTTTTACCATTTGAGACTCCAACATCCTTGTTGCAGTGCTAGATGATCCTTGTTGTAGTTGCTTCCTATCCTACCTTCTTGGAGACTTATTCATATTCTTGTACTTCCTATATTTTGTACTTTGTATTTAATTGTAACTACATACCTTGCGACTTGTGCAGTGGATGTTGAAGATTCTGTATACATTATTATTTAGATGTAATTATGATGTAATATGTAGATGATTTAGATGATTATTATAATTAGTAGATGTAATTGTATTTGTGTAGTTTCTAAGTCAAGAAACCCTTGAGATGTGTAATCAGAAAATTACGATTATGTTTATGTGAACTTATGGACTCTATGTTTTACTTTCACTTGTTTATTCATTATTATTTATAAAAAGTTAAGAAAAAAATTATTCTTCAAACTTAGTAACATGTTTAGGTTAGTATCTCCTGGGTTCCCTGGTGGGGCATTACACGACGAATCAAAATTCTTTAATACTTGGTGAGTACCATTGTCTAATTTAACTTTATTTAAATATAAATTTTCCAATACTTAAACATTCATTTTTATGTTGTAGGTCCCCTAGTAGAACATGCACATTTTATATGCAACAACGTACACTTGTATTGGTAACAATTTTGTTTTGTAAACAATGTATTGATCTTATGTTGTTAACTTTAACTATTCTACAATTTGATATTTGCTCATGATAATTAATTGGACTATTCTAATTGATGATGATAGTTAATTTAAATTCAATATTCTAATTACATCCATGTTCAATAGTTGAAATTAATATGTCATTATTTGATATTTAATTATTTTTTATAGTTTATCAAAGTCAAGATTAGTGATGCATTAAACAACACCATTCACTCAATATTAGGTAATTATATAATTAAATAAGATATTTTATTCAAGCTATTTTTTCATGTCATTTCTAATACTAGTTAATGTTAGTTTTGAAATCAATTGATTTTGTCAATTATGAATGAATAATTACTATAAATGATCAAATTATTTAGAGACAATGTTAATTTAGAAATTACAATTAATACTTAGTGATAAAAATAAGTTGATGTTTACTTATATTTATAGAAAAAACCAAATCTAGTCCACTTAACATATCAATTCAAATGATTTAGTCAAGGATGGTGGATCCAATGAAGGACAGTCCAAACCTTGTAGCCAACAGAACAACATAGCGGAATACTCAGCACAAGAGATAACACAATAATTGTTTCAAGTAATTTGCATTAACATGCCCGGTTGTAAGGCCTTTCGGGTTAGGGCCAATTACAAATAGAAACAATTCTGCAAGATCCAAATAGATCCAATACAATCTCAGCTAGTTCAACTCTGAAGACAATCAGAAGCTAATGGAAACTCTAAGGTAGATCTAAACTTGACCTCGCAAGCCTCCAAGCAATATCCTTGTCTCCAAGTGTGCAAACCACTAGCTCTGCTACAAACAACTATCAGATAACAATCTGATCTGCAAGATCATGCAAGATCTTTTCCACAACTTCACCAACTCCAGCTTTCAGAACCTCAGATCTGATTCGCTAAGTCTTCCAAGTCATCCAGATCTATGACCTTCTCCTTTCTCCCTCAACAACTACCCCAAACATCCTATAAATACTAATCATCAGCCACAAGTCGGCTGGATGAAACCACTAACTCCCTAAACAAATAATTAAATGCCATACAAGTCAGCTTATAAATGTATACAAACATTTAATTCAGCATGTTAGCCTATAACAATAGCTACCAACAATAAATGCACCAAGTTGGCCCAACAAATCACACAAAACTCCAGTCGGTAAACTAGAACTACCAAGCAACAATGAATTAATCGAGCATGCCAGGCATTGCCGAGCACCAATGTCGAATGAGCACCGCAGGTAGGCATGACCAAGTACCACTTTCACCGAGCACCAGAGATTACCGAGTTCCTTCAGTGACCAAGCTTCCTTCAATGACTGAGGTCGTCGGTCAAGGTTGCAACTGAGTAACACCGGCCAAAATACAAACACCCATGTAGTTTCATCAAGGACAAAGAATGCTCCTGCCTTAACCTTGGATGCCCCTGCATCATCAAAGCACTATAAAAATTCCATGAAATAAGATAACATGTCCATGAATAACATAACAAGTCCATGATATAAGTCCATCATAACAAGTCATGATAATAACATAACAAGTCCCAATAACATGTTAACAAGTCTATGATAATAACATAACAAGTCTCATCGTAACAACAAGTCCATGATAATACCATAGCATAATGACATAATAAGTTCTATTGTAACAAGTCTTGATAGCATGATAACAAGTCTTGATAACATGTAAATGATAAAAAAGTAATAAGTCCATGAAATCATATGAGAAACTCAAATAAATAACATGTAATCTAACTCTTATCATAAATCTAATCTACAGTCCTCTTCACTCCATGTGAAGATGACTGAGATGTACCATCCTGCTCTATCTTGTCTACATGTGAAGTGTGCTTACTAACAACATCATCCTATGTGTCTAGTGTATGATAATTGGTTGCATCATCTTGTACATGTTAAAAATAACACATGAGGAGACATGTATATGATTTAAATTTAATGTATGATTCACTTACAAAATAATCAAATAATAAACATTTGAAATTTTACCATGTGAGCATGGTGAGTAATGTCCTCTAAGGGACGTGAAGGTCCACTCTCGTCGAAACAAAAATTACTAGTAGTCAAATTTTGTACAAAAAAACATTAAAAAACATTAAGTATGATCAAGTGGGTCAATTTTGATAATCCCTATAAAAGACCTACAAATTATACATTACAAATTTAATTTTAATTAATGACTTCAAATGATAATGATGACAGTTGTAATTGGCTCAATCTAGTATCCATGTCAATCTTAATGGTAGTGTCTTCCTGAAAACATATATAATAAGGATGTATTATTGACATGTCGAATGATAAAGCATGAATCAAAGTTGTAAATAAATTAGAAAGTATATAAACACTTAAAAATTATGGAAAAAAAGCATACTACGGGTATGTGAGGTCGAGCCACTATGACTGATGGACAAAGACATGAATGCGAGTCAACCTTAGACAATCCAATACTCTACAATTGTAAAAAAATAATCAAACACGTTATTTAATATCATTTGACATACCCATAGTATGTCATATGATAAATCATGAATCAAATTTTTACATAAATTAGTAAGTATATAAACACTTCAAAATTATGGAAAAGAAACATACTACATGTATGTGAGCCTCGAGGTTGAGCCACTATGACTAATGACCTAGGACGTGAATGCGAGCCAACCTCAAACAATCCAATACCCTACAATTGCAAAAAAATAAAATTGAACATATTATTAAACTTGAGTTTTAATTCTTTATTTTAAATATAGTTAAATGTATAGATCAATATATATACCATGAATGGTGGACCGATATCTCTCGGTGTGGATGATAAATGATAACACTCGCTCATGCCCACACTAGTAGATGGCATAGGATCAACCATCCTCTTTACCCCAAAAAAATCCACATGTTATAGAATTTAATATGTATATATAATCTAATTGTTGATAATGCACAAATTATAAATAAATTTACCAATGTGGGATAATCATCCTCCATGCAAAGAAAAATGGCATGTGATGTGATGTTGTCTCCAACATGAGCTATGTCATCTTCATCATGAGTTATGTTAGAAGGGTTAGGATCACTCTCAACCACACATATATCCCCACAACTTGTGCAATAATACAGTGTAGTGGGGGAAACCCTTATTTGTGTCAACTGCCCACTCAAATTGCCTAAAATGGTACTCAGTGAGCCAAGTGAAGAATGCACTACTCGATGTTGGATATGTTCTAGAATAAGTGGAGTAGGAGGAGGAACAAGGGGAGAATCATACCCATGATGTCAAGCCGCATTAGTAATATGTTCCCCTAGCCTATCTTGTGGCATACCACCACTAACCCCCTAAAATGCTCTCATGTTAAAGTAATTAGGTTTCATACCAAATTCAAATTCAACCCATATTTTTTTCAAAAAATATAATGGCACCTCGTGATTATCATTTGCTAGATGTTCAAATACCATCCACCATTGCTCCAAAAAATGTGCACTAATATGTGGATGTTTGCACCACCTAATATAAATTATATTCTTGTTTGGAGGTATTTGTTCTTTAGTTTTTGGGTTTATTAAATAGTGAGATGCATTTCCTTTTGAAATTTTTAAATAATTGACCTCTTTATAAGAGGCTATCGACATAAAAAACATGCAAATCTCCTCCCTCCATCGATGAAAACTATCAAGCTCAAAATCAAGTGCTCTAATAGAATCCATAATAGATTGCATTGAATCTACAAGGAACAATAAGTGTGGTGGTGGATGTGGCTCATGTCTAATGGTATTACTATTATGTATTATTGAATTTATGTTTTGCATGATATTTTCTCTCAAATACACTAAGTCCTCTGAACTTGGATGTTGTGGAGGTGGAGGTGGAGGTGGAGGTCAATGAGGATTTTTACCTAAAAGGTCCTCTCTTGAAAACTCATCCAGGATACTCTATGTGTAAATTCATATGAATGTAACCTATATATATATATAGAAAAATGTAAATATACAATTACTAAATAAGGAATCTATAACGTACATATTAACTTAGAAAGAAAAAATTAAAATTAGAGAGAACATTTAAACAGATTTAAATGCACTTTTACACGATGAAATTAAGCGTTGACAAAAACCATGCCAAGAAATTTAAACTAGATTTACCTTCACTTGATCTAGTTTCTTTAATATCCACATAAAATCTAGAAAAAGTCTAGATAGCATATTCAAGTGAATTCTATAATTGAACTAATTGTTGGAAAGAGACACTACTCTTGAGGGCTTAGATGTTTTCATTGATGACAACTATATGGATTCCACATGTTTGCATATCTTATTTTGACCATATTAATAGATTGAAGGCATAATTGGCTAAGTATGACAGAAACAAAGTCAACTCTCATGGTTTGAGATAGGGAGAGGCGACAACGGGTCCAAGAACAACCTTGTTGGTGCTAGGCTTTACTTACTACATCATTTGTTTGTCAGTATTTCACCTTTTGAAGTGAAGATTATAATTAGATTACATTTGTGGTGCTTTGGAAGTAGACGTGGAAGCGTCATTAGAATAAAAAATGTTAGCTAGAACCACCTCCTCATCTTCCATCTAGGATAATAGTGCATGATCAATAGAAAACTTAGTTTCTCTTTCCATATACATACTTTTCATCTAAGCAACTAACACAAAAATATTCATGCTAGGAGATGCGTACATGCTAGGGTCAACATGAATACCTTGGGCTCTTTGATCTGCTACTAGCTATTGCAAGTTTCCTCGTAGGCAATTATGTGGTGCATGTTCGATATTACAAGGGAAGCACCATGCATTTTGAGTATCATCTACCAATTTGTTCTATCCAAGGACCAAGTCCCTATTTGAATTAGCGAACCAACTTGTAGGGGTGAAGTAACAGTAACCAACTGGTTATTTTCTTGGGGTTGGCTAAACTTTGAACCTCCATAGTTCTAGTTGTTCTGATAATTGGGTTTCCCAGACTAATAATTTTGGTAGGGAGGCTTGGAAGAGGAAGATTTCTACCTCTTCAGGTTGATGATATCATTTGAGAAATTCTATAGTAGGTTCTTCATATCATTTACTTCAGATACAAGTGCAATGAGAGCATCTAGATTATTAGATTGAGTTGTTGAGATACTAGTTTGCGCATTTGGGTAGTAATAGTGTGATTAAGGAATAGGTGCAATGCTTGGGCTAGCTTCAACTCATGTGGGGTTAGCTTGTAACTCTAAAAAATAGGCATAATAGGTCTGGGCGGAAGTTGTCCTGCATCTATGAGGCTATTTTCTTCTCTTACGACAATTGCATAAGCATCGGGTAAAGTATGTCCACACATAAACTGAATCATTATAGATATGCTAGGGTTAAAATATTTAAGATAAAATAAATAATCCATATCAACAGGAGGGTGTGTAGTAATAGGGATTCTATGCTAGCTTTTGTTAAATTTGGTGTTAAAATCTGTAGTGGCCTCCTGAGGAGCCCTCTTTATGACGATCAACTATTTCAACAATGAAGATCTATCTCCCTTTTTAGAAAATCATTCATAGAAGGGGCTCCCTAATTCATCCCAATTAGAAACTAAATTGGTGGGAAGAGAGCCATACCAATCTTGAGCTTTTCCCTTGAATGATGTCACCAAAAGTCTCAAGGCCACGTCCTGATCTATGATATTGTGCAATGTACACACCTTTGCTACATCTTGAAAATGCTCTCAAGGGGTCTTGGAATATTCTCTAGTGAACTTAGGTAGAGATTTGAGTGCTAAAGTAGGAATTTGTCCCTAGATGACTAGAGGGGTAGGGGGGACTAGAAGATTTCCAGTGTTCCAAACTATGAAATTTCTAGGAGGATTCTGCATCATTTTGCGGTTGTTGCAGAGCTTGACCTTGTAGATGATTTTGAGCTTTTTGGTGTGAAAATTGTCCTCTATAATGGCCAAAAACTAATGGAGGAACAAGAAAACGAGCTCCAGACATAGTTTGTGAACTAGTAACTAGCATATGGCTCATACATGACCTAATGAAACTTCAGACTATATGAACTTTGGTCCCATCGGGCATGCCGGAAAAAGAACTATTGACACCTAAAATTTCTTAAAGATATAATGACCTATGAGAAGCTTTTGTGAATGTAGAACTTCATGCTTAATCACTTAACAACGTTTGGGATTTTAGAAGTCAACTCTTCATTTCATGTTTGAGGGAAAATGGTAAGAAAGATAATCCTACTAAGGTGATATGCCAAAGCTTTTGGAACTCTTTAAACAAAACTAATACACATTCTATTCTGAAAAATGGAATATCAAGACAAAAATCCTAGATTCAAAATGAGTGTGGAACATACACCAATCTGAGAAAAATAATGAGCATAAGACATCAAGTAAAGCATATGCTAACAATCATAGAACAAAGAATAAAATTACACATTTCATTCAATAATAATCAAATATGCATATAGTGAAGTCAATAACAACACATAAAACCTTCATGAAACAAATGAAACACAACAAAGATCAAAGGGCCAAAGCACAATTGATATATTGATAACTTCAAAGCTTATTACAATCTTAAGGCTTACAAAATCGTTCTCTTGTTCAAAGTAGAAAGCCTTGTTCTAATTACAACTTCTGGATATAAATAACTAAAGAACAACCTGACACTTTTTACAAAAATCAATTCATAAATTGTGCTAGGTGTTTCAATCCACAAGCCCGAGAAGAGAAAATCTTCAATCGCTAGATCTAAGCATTGACAACTACCTCATGATTTGTTGACATAATTGAATCGCCATCATTATTTTCAGTAACCAACCTCTCTAATAATCATTGCAACAATTTAATTAAAAGTCATGCACACAATTGAAAACAAATTGAGTTTGTCGATGCAAGAAATGTGGAGACATTCGGTTGCAAATAAAAAGACGTGTGGAAAACTAGTGTTGAAGCCCCTTCAAACAAAAATCCTTAGCTCCCAAAACTTGCATGAGAATAAAATGTTTATCACCTTTATAAAATGTTAGGCCCAACATGGAAAAGTACCTTGAACGCAAAGAAGTGACACACGACATGTTGGCATTGAAGCTGGCTCTTCACAAAAAGAAAACTCCTCAAGACATCCACATGTAAGACTTAGGATAAGCCTAGGCTCAACAGTGAAAAAGATATGTTGTGAGCACTCGAAGGATGGGTGACACTTAGGCAAAGCCTTCAAAAAAACAAAAGAAGAAAGCTACTTCAAAATAACACCGCATGGATAGATGGTCATGCACGCACTGCCCCTTCCAAATAAAAGCTGCTAAGGGGAAGAAAGAAACTAAGGAAAAAACCATTAGCAGACTTGGATGAAAAATAGTTCACAATAGTTTTCATGATGTATTTGTACATTTATTCTCAATTACATTTTTGAACTTTCGATAATTTAAACAATCCTACAATAGGCTTGTCTTAATAATCTTTACCCTATCATATGGTAACACACCAGAAACATAAAAAACAACAATATTTTTTATAGAGAAAATGTTAAACTAAAACAATTTCAATCTCAATTCTACTATTCAAAGAGCAAGTAGACCACATGTCACCAATCCTGTCAAATTCTCCTTCTTCCAACATTATTTGAACTACATCTAAATCAATAAAGTCATATTTAGATGGAGAAACATCATCCATTTCCATATCCTCTTCTTCCTTCTCTTCTACTTCCTTCTCTCCTCCTCCTCCTTCTTCTAAAATAGTGATGATTTCTTTTTCATTCACACTGGTCTTCATTTTCTTAGGTTAAGGAGGGGAACCACCAATGTTAATCTCCAATTTCTTTACCAGAGGAGGAAACCTCCTTAACATAGCCAATAGGTACAACACCAAACACAATTATTCTAAAACAAATATTCATTTGTAAAGATACAAAATAAGCCTTGCATGCATCCATCTTATTTTCCAAAAATTCCAAGTACTTGTAAATTTTCTTTTTGATAGGGATGTCAGACCTTCATTCCATGTTTTCTCTTCTCTATAGTGATCTCAGAAAATAGAATACCAAAAAATTAACCAAAGATCCAAATCAAAAAGCATAACCTTCTTCTGAAGACATTGTGACATTTTTCAAATAAATTTTGTAATAGAAAACTATACAAATCAAACTGCACACTCTCCTTAACCATTTTATGTGTCAAATAGACAATTATAGCAAACATAGAACCTTCTCTATTTCAAAAATAGATCTTATATATAATTTTGTATTTAACATGCCTCTCAAGTAGATCGACAAAGGTATTAATCAGTAGAGTGCAAAGGTCTTTTTCAATACCAATTAGCTCTTGTACATCCTTATACTTCATTGATTTCTTCCCTGGAAGAGCACCAACACTATTCAACATAGTAATGTGTTCAATTACTTCCTTCATTACTACCTGGGGTTTGTCCAATATCAAATTTCCATCCTTGAACTAACTCAACAAAAATAAGATTGAATCCTTTTTTGCAAACCAGGTAAATCCCCCCATATGTCCATACTCAAGGTATGAACCCTCTATAATTCTACAACTATTAACCCTACTTCCATTTGCCTAATCTTCTCATGATGAAATTCTTCTAATTTGATTCTCTTTAGTATTTGTGACACAACAGTGCCAGATTCATGAACAACCAACCTTGATTCCATTTTATGTTATTGTTCAAACTTATCAAACCCTCACAAGCAAAGCAAATCCTTCAATTGATTTCTTCACAAATAGTGATAAATAATTTGAGATTTTACATTTTTGACATTAACTTCTCATAATTACTCTTCCCGTCAAGAATTTATATGCTGACATAATCAATCTCACATCACACATCAATTAACCAAAATGATCATAATATTCCCTATTATTTGCACCATACCATAGACATAACAAATACAATTGATATCATATATGAGAGGGGGGAGTGATAGATTTAGCATTTCAATACTCCCCCCAAGCTAAAGCAGTGGGCTCAATTAATGGAAGAGACAATATTGGGATTGGGTACTAAAAAATTCTCTTCACCAACTTCCTTCTTCTTCCACACCATGACTATCTTCTGAGACTCATCGATGAAACCCAATCCTTACTTCTACTTGTGACATTTCTACAGGGCCAAAAGTTGATCCAAAATTGTGTTGCTTTCAAAATCTTTTGCTTTAATTATTAGCTTCTTTAATTCCTGATCCAAATTCTCATTTTCATTTGATTTATGCTTGATAATGGTTTTGATATTTTCTTTAGTTTTCATCCATTCTTCCATTATTTGCTTGATATTTTCCTTGACAAATTCTTTAATTTTTTTTCAATTATCTAGTTGTTGTTTCAGATTCACCACATTCTCTTTTGATTCCTTTAGCTCCCAGCTCACTTCCTTGTGTCTTACTTTAAATTTCCAGATCTTCTCCCTCATCATGGAGATAAAAGAGTTATATTCTTTGGTGTTTTATTTCAACTCCTCAATCTCTGATTCAATGTTTTCTATGTCATCCAATGTAATCTATATATTCTCATCATAATAGTATTCTCGTGCCATTTGTTCAAACCAAAAAGGTCTCCCTTAAGTGGTTAAGCTCTATCTGCAAGGGAGCAAGCTCTGATACCAATTGTTGAACATGTCAAATAACTAAGAGGGGGTGAATCAATTATTCCAAAATACTTTTTCACAAATGTAATTAATTTGGTACAAACTTAAACCATTTAGATAATTAAAATAGGTAAGAACTTGAAAGAGCATGAATAGAAAACACCATAACACTAAAATTAACAGGGAATCCTAAGATGAAAAAAAATAGAGAAACTAATTCTCATGAATAGAACAATGGTTAAGGTGACATCTGTTGAGGTGATTTTTTTATAATGGCTCACTATTAGTTTTCTCACTGTAGGTAAGGCTCATTTTTAGTTGTGATAATTTCTTTAATACAACATGATTGATTACAAAAAGGTCTTACAAACAAAATTTTAACTTTTAAAGTCGCATCTTCATATGCATGAAATAGTTTTAGTTAACAACACAATGATAGCTAATTGGAACATATCCAGTTAGAGATCTTCTACCAACTTTTTCCAACCTTCTACAAAATTGAATACACCTTTTTGTTAAAATCCTCTGCCTTCACTATTATCCTTCACACTTCTTATTTTTGCTTGCACACTTCACCACTACGTATTCATTCACATAATCATGCTCACATCATATCACCTTCAACATACTCTCACTCTCATACGTTCATATTGACATAGATATTCTATATATACATAACTGATGAAAAAAATACATATGTTGGCTTTGTCAAAAGGTGAAAAGGGAAGCAATGTATAGAGGTAGGTAAATCACTTCCCACTATCATGAATTGCACATTTCAGAAGGAAGATGCCCCACTAGGTTCAATAGAATACTCAAACTCTAAGTGGGCTAATGATCCTTCACTAAAATATTTAATGATGAAAATGAAAATGATGTAATGTAAGTGATCAATAGACAAACTACTAATAACTTGAGAAAAAAAGATTGATATGGATTGACAGTGAGTAGAAAATTATAGAAATAAAAACCAATGCACATATCTGACCTATGGGTGAAATCTGGACTAAAAATGTAGGGTACAAGACAAAACTCATCCTATACCTAGGGACAAAATGTCAATGGCTTTCTGTACCTGACAACTTTGGTTGAATTTTTATGGGTCTCTTCAACTGTTCCTGATCTTTCTGATTCCCATTTTGTGGCTCTATAACCTATTCTTGTACATAGAAAAATAGGGAAAAGGTTGTCTAAAGGGGTTTTCCTTGGTCAAACCCCTATTTAAGAATCAACCTTGAAAATAGAAATAAATTTCACAAGGAAAGTATGTCAAAAGGTAAATGTTAGATTCACCTTGCATAAACCCTCATGGATGGATGTAGAAATCACTCATACCCATGAAGATACTTGAATGTTCTTTAAATCCAAAGAGTTGACCTTGGAATGTGATGTAGAATCAAGGATTCTCTCACAAATGCATAGATCTATGAATGCCACTCCTAGATCTTGAATGTTGATATGCTTGAAAATCGCTTGCAATAAAGGAGAGAGAAGGAGAATGAAGGAAGGATCTTCTTGCTTGGTTGAGAGTTCCTCTACTTGTCCATCATGGGAGAGAAACTTTCTTCAATCACAAAATGTTTCTCTTGACTTGGAGGATTTTGAAGAATTGGAGTCTTGGAGATCTTGATCTTGGATGCATGCCTTCAAATCTTGAATCCAATTGCTCTTGATTTCAAAAGTTATATATCATCTATGTATATATAAATGAGGAGACATAGGTGTTTTTATACTTTATTTCATCATTTTGGGATTAAAAAATGTTCCAAGCTAACCAAAAAATCAAACCTCCTACTAATAACCCAATATTAGGCCCCAATTGTTTGGGACAAAATGCGATTGTCATTTTATACAATGAAAAATGGGCCAAAATTTGGAGGGGATGTGGGGATAGATGAAAAGAAGAGGGGGGATAAAGGACATGTTTCTAGGATCAAGAATAATAGGCATTCAGGCCTCAAAATCATCAAAATGGAGTTTAATAGGTCCTAATAAAACATCTAGTCATGGGTGCTAACTTTTTAGGATAATATATTTAGCCCCCACTTTAGCGGGATTATGAGACAAGATCATGCTAATGGTAAAGTAGATCAATGCATAAGAACAATATTATCAAGGTGAAGGAGACAAAGAAACATCAAGCCCCCAAGTGACTTAAGTGTTCATAAAATCCAAAACCAAGATAATAGAGGCATCGCTCTGAGAGAGAGAGAGAGAGAGAGAGAGAGAGAGAGAGAGAGAGAGTATCCTAGTAAGGTATTGCCTTACTATGGATCATACAAAGAAAGTGTTGTGAAGGATAGTATTGAAAGTATAACAAGTTGTCTTATGCTAGTCAACCCATCAAACATAATCAATCCTTAAGGAAAGCATTGTCTTCGTTAAGGGATCTAATAAGGGTGATTAGACCTAGGGAAAGAATTATCTTTGTAGGGATCAAAGAAAGGAAGATCAGTCCTGAAGGAAAGCATTTTATCCATTATGGAATCTAAAGAGAACAATCAGGATTAAGGAAATTATTTTCTCCAAAGGGATCAAAGAAAGGAAATTAAGTCCTTAAGGAAAGAATTATCTCCATTAAAGGATATAATGAAAGGAAGAACACCAGGAAATCATTGTTTCCTTGGTCATCTGCAAGAGAGGTTACATTGAATTATTATGTGTGTGTGTGTGCAAATGTGAAACATGGAGAAAAGTGTATGCCCCCATGTTAAATCAATTACATGTGCCTTAACAAGAGCCATGGCTTTAACAAAGCATGCATGAACCCACAAAAAAATTTTCCACTATGAGATACCCCCAAGAAAGGACAAGTCAAGGGAAATGAACACATAATAAAAGAGAGCATGAAAGGGATCTACTAACTCAGGGGTTAGCATGATCATATGATAATACATGATATATTATATCAAAATGAAATTTCATCATTCCCCAAAGGTAGTGTAACTACAAGCACAATGGAAGAATGTCACATAAGAGTTACAAAGAAGAGTCTTCTTGAGCTGACATCATAGAGACCAAAAAGAATAGGTAGCTACCATTTTGCATCAGCCCCAATTAGACAACACAAAGGCACATTTACAAATAGTGGCATATGAATGACATAACATGTAACAACATATAGAAGAAATAAGGTATACAAATAGAGGAATGTCACAACAGATCAACTCCTTTATCTCCTTGTACCAACGAAGAAACAAGGGTTGTATAAATAAATCTAAACAAAATATTGTAGACTAGGATTTGAGTGTGCACCTAAACCTGTTTTGAAGGCCAAAGACAAACAAACGTCATAGCATATAATCAAATCAAATTTAATGGTAAACAAACTAAAATCAAAGCCACCTCAGTTTAAGCCTAAAACGGATGCGCCCATGCACCGTTTGATATGCTTGGATATAGATGGATGTGGGTGTGCAAACTCAAGCACTTGGAGCATGCAAATTATGATGATTTGAGGATCAAGAAGACCCAAAATGACACAAAATAGGTATGAGGAACCTATTTTGCCTCAAAGGCCTCAAGAACACACAAATATGCAAAGCTAAATGATGAACTAAGATTGATTAAACAAGAAATGAATCTATGTTAATCCAATTAAGCTAATTTAGATGTGATTTAAGCTTGGAAATGATCTAAAATGATGAGTTTATGCTTATGCTAGAATGAAAATGGCATTATAACTTTGCTATTGAGTTTGAGAGTTGAAAGATGATTTGCCTTTAGGAAGTGAGGGTATTTATAGGAAAAGGGAAGGGCTTGGTTTAAAAGGATGAGTCAGAGTTAGGACTAAGGTTAGGGTTGAGTCAAGGACAAGTGTCCTGACAAGTGTCAAGGGAGGATTGAGTTGAAAGTTTGAGGGCATGTGCACAATTTGGTAAATGTGCCCAAGGCCAAGAGGTGGCAAGGAAGGGATAACAAGGTCTTAAATGCATTTGAAGAGGTGGCCAAGAAGGCTTAAGAAACTCTTAAATGCATTTGAAGAGGTGGCCAAAGAGGTGTCCCTCTTTGTTGACCAAAAAGGATGACTAAGAGGAGGTTAGCATAAGTTTTGGTAAACCTTTTGCTAATGGAATGTGACAAGATTAGAAAGGGGATTAGGATTAGGATTAGGAGAAAGGGATGGGCAAGTGGCTTTTGGTGAGATTTAGATATTTATTAAAGGTAAATTTAATAAATATTAAATATCTAGGCTTAGGGTTTGAAGGGACTAGATTAGGGATTTGACCCATTTAGAGGAAGGTTTAGGACTTTCTAGAAGAGTTTAGTGCTCTTTAGAATTTTGGCCAACTTTGGGATAAAAAATAAATTAAAAATAAATTAATTTATTTTTGAAGTTTTTTGGTCAATTTATTAATTAAATAATTAATAAATTAGGGATAATGTCCAAATGACATTTTTAGGCTAGATTCCTTAATTAAAGATTTTTAATTAAGAGAGAGGGATTTAATGGCATAAAAATTAATTAATTAATTAATTAAATAATTAATTAATAAATGATGATGTCATCAAGGATTTTCAGAAAACAAAAATAATTTATTTTCTGAAGGATTTTTCGGTGTCTACAAATATATATCAAGAAACACATCATAGGGGAAGCACATTACAACAAGCAAAAAAAAAGAGTCCACCCCACAAGAAGAGCTAGTCAAGCATATCGCTTTCCCCCCATCTTGATCTGTAGTGTTTAGGGAAGGTGGGAAACATGCAAGAGGATCAACATAAAGAATGGTATATGGAACACAAGGCATTTAAAAAAAAGGGTTGTGCTATAAAGATGGGTCACTTTGTTCATTACTAGGACTAAGAGATAATTATTGTGAAAACATAGCTGGTAAACCATGATTAACATCAATAAGCTCATACATATCATCATAATCACTAGTATGAATATCATCATTAGTTGCATCAAGAACATCAAAACCAACATCATCAAGAGTATCTTATTCATCCAAATTAATTGTAATAGAATCCAAGATATGAATAGAATTATCATGTTTGTTCAATTTCATCTTTATTCAAATTAATTTCTTCCTTTGGGCTATGTATGGGCTGATCAAAGGGAATCAAAGCATCAATAAGTGTTTTAGGGGAAGAGAAATTTTGGGAATCACATTACGAGCTCTAGCACAATGTTTACAATGGCAATCATGAGCACAACTGATATGCTTGGTTTCTCTAGAAATTGGGTTTGGTTCAGGATCAATCAACATTGGGCCCTTTTCTTCCTTAGGAGGAAGAATGGAAGGAACCTCAATAGATTTAGAGATACTATCGGTTGAACATTTATAAGATATAGGAGGTGGAATATAAGCATATATAGGAGGTGTAGGAATAATTCTAGGTCCAAGACAAGGAGAAGGAACATCCTTAGGATTGTTAAGTTTACAAATATTTTGGATTTTGTATAACTGATATGATTGATAGAGATTATCTTTGCAGGATTGAGTGGTTTAAGGCATAGAAGGCCAAAAGAAATCAAGGTCAACAAACTCTCGAGGTACTAAAGGCTAATACATACTATGATTAAGAATTATGATTTTGTCATCATGGGGAAATTTCAAACATTTATGAATAGTAAAGGCTACAACTTTCATGGAAGTAATCCATAGAAGACCAAGTTTGACTTGGAATCAATCAGAAGTCGAGATGACCACAAAGGTGACATTTAAATTATTACCAACAACTTCTACTAGAAATGAAATAAAACCATGAGTAGGAAAGGTGAAACCATTGCAAGTTTGGATCATCACATCATATTTATCATAGAAAATCACATTGCAATTGTCTATTATAAAGATGTTCTTCAGTTATCACAATCACTATGCAAGTAGGGTAAAAAAGAACACCACGATAATAGAGATCATTAACATTTGCCACAATGTAAAGAGAACCATTGGGTGCTTTAATTGTCTCACTAAGATCAAAGGTAATGCAAAGATTAGATTCAGGTTTTGGTTTAAGTTCAAATTTATATTGATCAATGAGGTTGACAATATTATTGGCTTCAATATAATTATCGTCATAGTCAACAACATGAGTTAAAGAAGAAGGCAAAGATTGGGTAGACTCAGTGTTATTGGTCAAATGAGATGACAAGGGGTTCATATAGATTTGCAAGTTTTGATTGGGAGGTGCCACATATTTTTTCTTTGATCATTGACACTCTCAATAGATATAGTATTGGAATCAATAAGGTCTTCAATAACATATTTCAAATGGAAACACTTTTCAGTATCATGACTAGGTTGACGATGGTATTGACAAAAAGTTTTGTAATTAAAGGATTTGAGTAAAGGTTTCGATGTGTTAATCAATTTAACAAGAGTAAGAGTTAACACTTTAGCATTAATCAACTTCAACATTACATTATGAATAAATTCAGAAAGTTGAGTAAAATTACGACAAGGTCTAAAAACATACGACAAAAGGAGCCACACCTTTGGATGCTACTACCACTTGTTCATCAACATTGTCGGGTGAATTATTATTTTTTATGAATTTATTGGGTTTCTACAACTTGTTAGAAGATGCAACATCATTCTTATCAACCAGAGTCATTGGAGTGGTGCTCTAAAACTGACTCACTTAAAGCTGGTAATTATGAAGCACTGCACATAATTGAGTAAAAGAAGAAAATTCAAAAAGTAGAATCTCATCTCTAATGTTTGTTTGTAAAATTAGAAATAAAAATACTCTATACATCAATTTCAAGCATAGGATAAGAAATATGAGATGCAAATGCTTAACTCTACCAATTTAAGTAGTCACTTTTTGTTTAACACCTTGTTTACAATGCATTAAGTTAGTTAAATAAATCTTAGGATAAATATTGTTTTGAAATTGTTGGATGAAAGAATTAGAAATATTTTGAAAGGAGCCAATATAATACAGAGACAAAGAACAATACCATTGCAAGGCCTTATCTTTAAAGGTTATGGTAAACAATTTAGCAATGAACCTATGATCACAAGAGAAATCACTACACAATGTTTGAAAGGTTTTGAGGCAGGTAACATGATCACCTTTACCATTATAAGTTTCTAAGTAAAGAATCTCTATGTATTGAGGAATAATAACACATATGATATCCAAAGGCAAATGACTAGCAATGCCACAAGTAGGAATTTTGAACTTGGATTGGGTCATAAAAATAATTTGTTGCCACAAGAAAGACACGGTTTCAACCAAGCTACTAATAGTAGAATTGTTAGAAAGAGTGGTAGGGGATATGTGTGAAATGTTTGGAGCATTATGAGAAATGGAAGGAACAATGGAGTATGGAAAAGGAACACTATTGTAAGTGGGCATTGATGAAGGTAAGAAAACACATGGAACACTTAAAGGAATAGTATGAATAATACGATTATGAATTCTAACATATGTAGGATTAAGATTTTGAATGGAAGTTGTGATAATGGGTGGAGCATAAGTGGTCACACTAGGAATGAAGGTACAAATAGGCATAGAGGTCTTAACACTAGTAGTAGGTGGAATGAAACCTAGCTCTTGAGAAAAATTTCCAATAGGCTTTTCATTGTTATCAATGAGATGAGAGATACTATGCAATATCTTAACATCATGTTCATGATTATGAATTATCTTCCTCAAACCTTCTACAATGAATATAACATCGGGATTAGAATTTTCTTGTCGTAACCATTGCTCAAATTTTTCAAAGTCATGGGAAAGTTTTTGGAATTGCATAGGAGGGACTCTTAAGGTCTCATATTCATAATGAAAAGAGTAGGAAGAGTTGTTCTCAATAATAGGATTAATGTCTTTGGTAGGCATGTTGGTCTCATCAAGATTCCTAGGAAAAATAGAGGACTCGGGATCAAAGGAACTCATAAGTACACAAATTCTCCTAATTGGAATGTTATAAGTAGGACTTGAGGTAATAACACTCATGACCAAGACAATGAAAGAAAGGTATATCTAATGAAAATATGAGTTTTGAAAGAGATATGCAATCAAACTAGTAATTTTAATGAAAAACACATATAACCATCAAATATAGAAAGATTTGATGTAAAGCATGCAAAGTAGATCTAAATCTAACTACCAAATTTAGAAGTACGTATTGCATACAAAATAGATCTAAACACTAAATCAGAATTGAAAATGTTAGAGTCATGTTCACTAAAAATGTACAATGTGAAAAGGGAAGCAATGTATAGAGATGGGTAAATCACTTCCCACTTTCATGAATTGCACATTTCGAAAGGAAGATGCCCCACTAGGTTCAAGAGGAGACTCAAATGCTAATTGGTACGATGATACTTCACTAAAATATGTAATGATGAGAAATAAAATGATGTAACACAAGTTAATAATAGACAAGTTATTGAAAAACAGAGAAAAACATACTGATACAAACTAATGGTGAGCAAAAAAGTACAAAAATAGAAACTAGAGTATAGATCTGACCTATGCGTGAAACATAGGTTAAAAATGTAGGGTATAGGGAAAAAATTATTTTGTACTAGGGTACATAACACTATTGGTGTTTTGTACCTGGGGACAAAACACCATTGGTGTTATGTACCTTGCAACTTTGATTGAATTTTTCTAGGTCTCTCCGATTGTGTCCAATCTTTTTGATTCTCGTACAATGGCTTTGTAACATGATCCTTGACATAGTCAGGGCTGGTGGATCCAATTAAGGACTGACCGACCTTGTAGCCAAACTAATATGCAGTAGAAATACACAATAACAACAACAGATCTGAAATCAAATAGAAGTCTTTATTCATCAGATTACCGATTACATGCAATGTGTCAGGCTATAAGGCCTTCCCAGTTACGACCAAATACAAAGAAAGTAACAGTCTACAAGATCTCACAGGATCCAAATCCTTTCCCCAACATCTAGATTCAGCTAGTCCAGGTCTGCAATAGGCAGCACACTGGTAGGCACCCAGGAAAGATCTGAACTTGTAGTCAAGCTTCCAAGAAATCTTCTTGCTCCTAAGCTCGCAGGCTACTAACCTTCCTTTCCAACAACCTCCTCCCAATCTGATCCTAAATAACTACCCAAGCATCCTATAAATATTGATTCCCAGCCACAAGTTGGCTGATGAAACAATAAACCCTTACAAACAAATATTAAATGCTAAAATATCAGTCGACTCTCACATAGCCTTACAAAATAAATAAACTCTCAAAGATGGCCCCAGCGGTCATCAGATCCACATAGAAGAATGCAACACACCAGATCTAGGTCCCCACACATCCAACAGTCAATCTATAACACGAGGAGTGTGACCCAAATTAAATGCACCAGTCGGCCAAGGCGATCCAACAAAACAATCTAGTTGGTAAGAAAGAACACTAAGCAATAGAGGAAATAACCGAGCACCAGTCGACTGACCACGCCAAGCATGACCGAGAAACGCAGTTATCATCAAGCGCTAGTGAAATGACACCTTCAGTTACCGAGCATTCTTCAGAGACCAAGCACCTCGGTAACCACATAAACCGAGCAACTGGTCTCTCAAACCGAGAAAGAACTCCACCAAACCAAGATCAAAACTAACAATCTACCTTCAAAGACAAACATATTTTGGGTTGATACAGGATTGCCAAGAATCCTAGGATGCTCCTGCATCAGACACCCCAAGTAAGAAATATTTTCTCATAAGGAAATTAGGAACATCTCAAGGGAATCAAAATAGGTATGCCGAATCTATTCTTCATCCACATCTCTTATTGTACTTCAATCCCAAGTAGTCTTCACTTCATTCACTATCTCATGTAGAAAGTTCTTCTGCTTTCCATTGTGCTTGTCCCTTCAGTCGGCAACTGATAGAAACTGACTCTGACCACTATCGATCACATCAGTGCCTCGGTAAGGTTCATCCTCTTCAGACTCCTCAACCAACTCAGTATCATCTACATCTCTCTGTGTCACAAATGTCACCATCTTTTGTACCATCTCTGCCAGTAAGACCATATGTTTCTTAATCTCAACAAACTCTTCAGAGATATCATTCTCCTTCTCCTTCAAACTAGACTTAACGGAAATAGGTTCACCAACCTTGTGCTCCTGAGGTTTGTCATAAGGACAACACTTGATAATCCCACATCCCTTAACCCCTCTCTCCTGTAAAGGTATCAGCTTATGCCGAGCTCCTTCACGCCTAACCACATAAGTGTTAGCATGACCATCAAACAAAACATTTCTATCAAACTGCCAGGGTCTACCGAGCAACAGATGACAAGCATCCATAGGCAGTACATCACACAATATCTCATCCTAGTAAGATCTAATCTGAAACTTAACCAAGCATTGTTCTTCAATCCTAACCTTAAACACATCTTGTATCCAACTAATCTGATAAGGATTTGGATGCTTTCTTCTTTCCAAATTCAACTTACTAACCATTTCATCTGAAACAAACTTCTCAGAACTACCACCATCAACTATGACATTACATACCTTATCATTGCACTTACATCTAGTTCTGAAAAAATTTCTCCTTTGCACTGGTTCATGGACACATGCAGCTAGTGTCCTAGTGATAAGTGTCTCACCTTTTCTGCAACATTCACAATATCTTCTTCAGGAGTCAGTGCAACTCTTTTCTTAGGACATTGCCAACTTTTATGACCAACTTCACCACAATTATAACAAGTACCTGTGAACTCATTCTTCCACCTTCCTCTCTGTCTAGTATTCTTAATAACTTGACCACTGCTAGATCCCACATCAGACTTAGGATTCTCTATCACATTACTCTCAACAACTTCTTCACTAGTTTTACCACCTCGGTTCCTATTGTTATGTCTTCCTTCATAATTCTTATTTAGCTTCTCTTCGATCTTCAATGCCATCTGATAAGCATCACCAATTGTTGTCATCCGCACAGTAACTCTTTCTGAATACTAGGTCTCAAACCATAGACATACCTAGTAACCTTTTCTTTATCAGCTTCAGAATGACCAGTCCTAATCAGGATTCTGTAAAACTCCTCAGTATAATCCTGTACCGATTTGTTAGTCTACTTCAAAGCTTGCATCTTCTTAAACATGTCCAATTGATAATCCACTAGAATGAATTGCTTCTTCAACTTGTTAACCATTCAGTTCCACTTAGTGATCTTTTCTTTTCCTCTTCTACCTCTTTCCAACTGAACTTCTCTCCACCAGATATTTGCATGACCCTTCAACTTAGTCTTTAAAAATCTAACCCTATCAGGATCTTCTATTTCTTCATACTCAAAGTACTCATCAATCTCATTGATCCAATCAATCAATTCTTCTGGGCTAAGGCTTCCAAAAAATGTAGAAACTTTGATCTTAGGTCTTTTCCCAATCTTAGACATAGCTTTCACAATTTGATTCTCCTCAGTATCTCTAGCTTCTTTGACAGCTTCTTCAAAATGATCTTCCTCAAATTCATCATCACTATCCTCTTTCAAGGTAGGCTTCTTATTTCTCAATTCCTCTTGTAAGTCTTGCACTTGTTTCTATAAGGCCCTAAAATCATCAAGATAGAATTCTCCAGTAGTTTCTTCTTCCTCTGAGATCTCATCATTTCTCCTTGGAGGCATCTTAAAATCAAGATCCAGACATGAACACAGAAGATCCACTCGGCTCCAATAGGAGCAGACTTTGCTCAAATAGGAACCAACTTCGCTCAAACAGGAACACACTTTTCTTTGATACCACCTAATGCAGTCAAGGCTAGTGGATCCAATTAAGGACTAACCGACCTTGCAGCCAAACCAATATGTAGCGAAAATACACAATAACAACAACATATCTGAAATCAAACATAAGTCTTTATTCATTAGATTACCGATTATATGCAATGTGTCAGGCTGTAAGCCTTCTTGGTTACGACCAGATACAAAGAAAGTAATAGTCTACAAGATCTCATAGGATCCAAATCCTTTCCCCAACATCTAGATTCAGCTAGTCTAGGTTTGCAACAGGCAGCACACTGGTAGGCACCCAGGAAAGATCTGAAATTGTACTCAAACTTCCAAGCAATCTTCCTGCTCCTAAGCTCGCAGACTACTAACCTTCCTTTCCAACAACCTCCTCCCAATTTGATCCTAAACAACTACCCAAACATCCTATAAATAGTGATTCCCAGCCATAAGTCGGCTGATGAAACAATAAACCCTTACAAACAAATATTAAATGCTAAAATATCAGTCGGCTCTCACATAGCCTTACAAAATAAATAAACTCTCAAAGATGGCCCCAACGGTCATCAGATCCACATAGAAGAATGAAACATGCTAGATCTAGGTCCCCACACATCCAATGGTCAATCCATAACACGAGGAGTGTGACCCAAATTAAATGCACCAGTCGGCCAAGGCGATCCAACAAAACAATCCAGTCGGTAAGCAAGAACACTGAGTAATAGAGGAAATAACCGAGCACCAGTCGACTGACAATGCCAAGCATGACCAAGCAACACAATTATTGTCGAGCGCCAGTGAACTGACGCCTTCAGTTACCGAACATTCTTCAGAGACTGAGCACCCTGGTAACCACATAAACTGAGCAACCAGTCTCTCAAACCGAGCAAGAACTCCACCAAACCAAGATCAAAACTAACAATCTACCTTCAAAGACAAACATATTTTTGGTTGATACAGGATTGCAAAGAATCCTAGGATGCTCCTGCATCAATCCTACACATAAAAAAATGAGAAAAAGGTTGTCTAAAGGGGTTTTCATTGGTCAAACCCCTATTTAAGAATCAACCTTGAAAATGGAAATACATTACATTAGGAAAGTATGTAAAAAGGTAAATGTTAGATTCACCTTGCATAAACCCTCATGGACAGATGTAGAAATCACTAATACCCATGAAGATGCTTGAATGTGATTTAAATCCAAAGGGTTGTCCTTGGAATGTGATGTAGATTCAATAATACCCTCACAAATGTATAGATCTATGATTGCCATTCCTAGATCTTAAATGTCGATATGCTTGAAAACCACTTTCAATGAAGGAGAGAGGAGAATGAAGGATCTTATTGCTTGATTGAGAATTCCTCTACTTGGACATCACGTGAGATAAAATTTCTTCAATTAGAGAATATTAATAGTGACTTGGAGGATCTTGAAGAATTGGAGTCTTGGAGATCTTAATCTTGGATGCTTTCCTTAAAATATCGAATCCAATTGTCCAATTGCAATTAGTTGTTTGAAAATCTTGACAACTTGATTTCAAAAGTTGTAGGTCATGTATGTATATCAAAATGAGGAGAGATAAGGTGTTTTTATACTTTAATCCATCATTTCAAGATTAAAAAATGATCCAAGCTGACCACAAAATCAAACCTCCCGCTAATACCCTGATATCGGGCCCTATGCCAAATTTGTGCCCTAATTGCTTGGGACAGAATGCTATTGGCATTTTTTACCCAATAAAATGGGCCATAATTTGGAGGGGATGCTAGGATAGATGAAAAGAAGCGAAGGGAGAAAGGACAAGTTTCTAGGATCAAGCATAACAAGCATTCAAACCCCAAAATCATCAAAATAGGGTCTAATAGGTCCTAATAAAGCATCCAATCATGGGTGCTAATTTTTTTGGATGGTACAAGGTTGAATACAAAAATATATTCTAATATAGTTCAACATTCTAACATTGGACCTAAAGATAGGTTGCACATATAAGAGCTTCATATCATGCTTCCATAGGACCCAAAGATAGGTCACACATAAGATATACACATTAAATATCATGAATACCAAAAGATAAGTGGGTAAAAGCACAATAAGTTGTCACCCTTTTACAAATGAAAAGGCTAACAACACCAAAACTGAAAAACTTCAAGGGCATAAAAGTCACATTTGTTTTGAGAATTTGAAGATGATGTAAACTGATGAAATGTGTGAAATAGGATGAATTTTATGCCTATAATTTTTAAAAATTAATTTAAACAAAAAACAATATTTTTTTTAAAAAATTTTAGGTCTATTTTTCATATCCTAAAAAATACAACAAATCAGGGAGTTTACTTCCCGTCAAATCATTATAAGTAAAACATTTTTTTTTCCACCAATTTCAGAATATGTTTTAGATGACATGTATATCTAGTGCATGGAAAAAGAAAGAAGTGTTTTCGATCTATAGTTTGCCCGTTATAAGTATTCAAAGTTGAACTTACCTAAAATCAATAGTTTTTGTCTCCCGCCACTTTTCCCCTATCAAAACTATACCAAAAACCAAATAAATTATATATTTTTGAAGATGACTCTCTTCTCTAGTGTTGTATATGATTTTAAATTTTTTTTGAATTGATTTAGCATTTTTCTATATTTTCCAAATCAACGTCTTCTCAAAGTTTAATATACCTACATGTAGTTATTAGCAAATTTGTTTAACATTTTGTAGTTGAAACAATATAAAATTTATATGTCCAGAATCGTAGTTCCGAGATCTAGAAAAGGGCACTTTTAGTTTTTTGACATTTTCTATTTTGAGTAGAGAAAGGAATAGAAAAAGTGTAAACTTCTGGGTTTTTTGTATTGTTGGAGGTTTGGCTGCCAACATGGCATGCCACCTAGACAGACTCGGTCAAGTACCCTTAGGGGTCGCCCCCCACAAGTAGCCAAATAATGTGCAAATGAGGGTCTTGGGATGTTTTTTGATATTTAAAATATCATATAGACTCGGCCGAGTCCTACTTGGCCAAGTACCACTCAGCCCAATCTACTGGGCCACGTAGACACCATTCGGTGCCGCGTGGCTTCTACATATACTCGGTCATGTTGGACTCGACCAAGTCTAACTAGGCCGAGTCTAATTGGGCCGAGTGATTTGAGTTAGCCTAAAAGGTGATTCTAGGGCCGATGGGAATGCCACAACCAAGACAATGTCTTGATCTACAAAAATTCTGAGCCAACTAAATGATAACACAAGATAGGACATGTCTAAAATTGAATAAAACAATCATACCAAAAACTTCCAACGAATTTCATGAATATTCAGATAGTAGAGATACCCAAAAGAACTTTGAAATACAACAACTAATGATATCCATCCAAAATGTCACAATTTTGCATTCACGGATACCATATATGTATCAAAAAGATATTTCATCGAACCCAGAGCAGGGACATCCAACCACACAGATCATTACTATAATACAGTGCATATAATAGATATGATCTGAATAACACTAGAGCATGACCAACGGGTACATGGTTTTGACATCAATGACAACAATGCCAACATCTCAACAATTAGTAAGTGTTGTTGATGAGTTTCTCAAGTAGCGATGTTAGGGAACTTGAAAGAACACAAGCTAGTGTTAGCTTCTTCTCTTTATGTTCTTAATGAATACAATTGTGAAATGTTAGTCTATATTAATTCTACATTCATAATATGTAAATGAAATCATAATGGTTAGATTAAGATGTAATTATTATTATTTTTTAATTTTCTATGTCATTTTGATGGTTTAGTTGTCGTCATGTTGGGTTTTTTAGCAGATCATTACAACTAGTATCAAAGCGCAAGTTACAACACTGAGATATTTGGTTATTAATGTTGCCCATATTTTTATTGTGATGTGTTTATTTGGTCCTGATGCTTCTTGCCTATGTGGCTTAGTATGGCGTTAGAGGGTTGAGGTTTCCAACCCATGTTCCCCATTTGTAGAAGTACTTTCTTCTTAGACCCCAGTGTATTTAGGATGTATTTGTTTTGTGCATTCTCTTTGGTAATAATTACGAAATTGGACTTCATGTGTGTTCTTCCTTGTGCTACACCCTAATTGACTAAGCAATTATTAATTTGATAACTCAGATGCTTAATGATTGTAAGAGGTAGAAATTGGATAGATAATAGATCACACCGACTCTTTGCTGTAAATGTTGCCATGTATGTAAGATGTTGCATTGGGTTGCATTCACCTTCATGTGCTTATTAGGCTAAAATGATAGCATTTTTTCCTTTTATGGATAGTGAAGTACAATGCTTGAGTTTTACCTTGTATAGATTTCAAAGTTTTAGCAATAGGTCTTGTTTTGGAATTAGAAGTCAATTCTCTCTTCTTCCCTCTTATTGCTTGATGTGTGAATAACAAAGATACTACTCAGTGATGCTAAAATAGAATTTTGGTAAAAATGATGCATTTTATGTTAAGATATGTATAGAAAGCTAGCAAATCTTTCATGCCCTTTTTGAGTGGAAATTTGGATGCTTTTAAACCACTTAAAGTTGTTTATGATTGTTAGAAGAAATATGAATGTCATGAGTGATTAAGTAAATATGTGAAGATTGTCTAGTAGATCTTGTTAGCAATGGGTGTTTGAAATGTGTCTTCTCCCTCACTCTCTTGTTTGATATATGATTAACAAAGAGACTAGTTATTGATGTAAATTGTACCATTAGAAACATTGAGTATAAATGAAAGCTTGTTTGCTAGGATAAATTATTTGGGTAAATGACCTATGTCCCCAAAATTGTATTTGTGATTAGGATGCATAAGTAAGTGTGATAGAAAGTCAAGTACATTGATAAAGTTAGGAGCCCTCATAAGGATAAAATCAATATACTTTGTATGCTACAAATAATACTTGTATGATAGAATTGATGCATTGTATAAATTTAGAACAACCTCTTCATGTTCTTGTTTGAATCGGTTGATTACTTGTCCTAGACTTGGTAAGAATCGGATGTGCTTTTGATGAAATGTGAATGATATGTGTGATTTAGTATAAATGTTACTAGTGATGTGTTTTCCTTTTCTAATTAGGATTTGTAATTTTGTTAAACTTTTTTTTTGCTATGTCACTCTGATAGTTTAGTTGTTGTCCTCTTGAATTTTTTAGTAGAACATTACAATTTGACCATTACTCTATACCATAAAGAACTATTTACATATTACAATTATAAATGTTACTAATATATTTATTTTAAAAAAATACTATATAAATTATGACATCTTTTACATAAATTTATCTAAAATAGATATACTAATTTCATTATCACAATCATTACGAATGAACTCTAACATTAAGCCGAATTAATTAACCTGATTGCATTGAATTAATTATTTGGCCTGAATTACTTATGGTAAGCAACCTTCCCTTTCCTATTTTACAAGGCGCTGCGATGGTTTAAAACTTGGTTCTTCCCGACACAAACTCTCGTAAAAGAATTTTGCCCACTTCGCCTAGAAAACGTTGGAGCCGCATTTTAAATAGCCTTCGTAGTGCTCAAGTATATTCATAAACCCTAAACCCTTAACTATCATTTTTCTTGTTGACAAATTGATTTGAATTTGTTGTTCGTTATGGCATTTTGTTGTAAACTCCTCAGCATTTCTTTGTTTTGTTCTTTCTCGGGTCTTTTCTCAAATTCCATAAATTTTGATAAGCCTAATTGCGTTCTAAATTATGATAATTGGTTGCAGCATTTTGTCAAGCACTTTGTATTCAATGGGGGTACTGTATCCAATATTGATATTTTGAACAACTGTAAGTCTTTCATGCATCTTTAATGTGATCTTATATGTGAATGTGGCATATTTTGGTGATGAAATTATAACCGCAAGCACAATCAGATGGCTCCATAATTTTTCAGAGGATTTTAGGATGTAAACAGCTAAGGTGCAAAAAGTCTTGCCGGAATTTTTATAGATTCAAGCAATTACAGTCAATTCGACTGTCTAGTATTTCATTTCTGACGTTGGGTGCATACTCGATTTCAGGTTTGGAAGAGCTTAGGTTGGAAGCATTGTAAATCGTCGTACAAGGGCTTGCTAGATTTCTGAGCAGCCATGGATGGTATGGAACTTAATATTTGGACAATATAAATTTATATTCAATAATTTTAGTTTATCTGTACTGTTGTTACGCATTTTTATATTTGGAGGGCATTCAATTTATTGTTCTGTATGTCTTTTTATTTCCTTAGTTGCAATATTTTTGTGTTGTGTAAGGTTATTCACTATCCCCTTTGATTGTGTAGTTAGTAAAGAGGAACCAATGGAGGAGACCGTTCTTGTTGGGGACGACCTCATGTTGGGTTTACCGTCACCTCTTGTGCCTCCAGACATTGCATCTCATGTCCTAGAGGGTGTTGATCTATGTGATGAACTTTTGAAGAAACTTTTTCTCTGTAAGTTTAATTTCCCATTTGCCACATCTTCTGGAATTTGGATGCTTTTTTAGCTTTTCTTACAGGTGGGCATATGAAGTGGAATTTTGAGCCAATCGCTGACCATTTCAGGCTTGCAAATAAATGATATTGAACCTTTTTGTCAAGATGAGATCGCATTGTATCGCCAATGTGCTGAAAAACGGGTTGGTGCTGCCTATTGATAACTCCTGTGGAATTATTAAATAGTTTTGAACGGGGTTTCTCTTGTTTCAAAGTGATATAAGTAATGAAGCATTATGATGATCATTTTAGGGATCAATGAGCCATATAAATGCATTGATGTTGGAAACTTTTCTGTATGATCTCGGTATCCATTTGATTTTATAGTGAAACTTGCAGGATAAAAATCTCAGGCAGCGAATTGAAGAAAGTGAAAGAAAATTGGGGCTGTTGATGCCTGAGAAAGATGCACAGGAGCGAGCTAACCAACTTAAATCAGAAGTGACCTTGTTGGAGAGGTTCATAATCGACACTTATAACACAATGAACTTTATGTATGGCAGTATGTCAGGCAGGCATTAGATTGGTTGCAAATATTTCTATTTTTTTTTTCAATTCTAAATATGTGCGAGGACTTGTGTGCATATGCTTCCAAGTGTTGTTTTTTTTCCTTTGTATTTGTTTTGTGGAGGGTGCAGGATAGGGGGTGCACATGGTGATGCAGATGAAGAGAGATTGAGTTTTTAATTCTTTTTAGCTTCATCTAATACACACACATAAATATGTATGTATGTATGTATATGCTCCATGGAGTTTCAGGGATGGGGACAGGGACGGCAAAGGATGATGGGACGTGTTTCTTGTAGGGTACTCTTTAGGGCCAATTTTTAGGGGACGGTAGGGGACGACTATTAAAAAAACAGGGAAATTTTTATATATAGAGAGAGAAATTTCAAATATGCATATCACAACATTGATAAAGCATTCATCATAGACATTTTAGAAGCTTAATACATAACATTAGACTTGAATTGAGATTTCACATGTGAATCGATAAGAAAATTAACAAAATTCAAATGCTTTCATTGTCAATATATGACATACATATAGCAAAAATGCCCAAAGGCTCCAAGTTTGAAGTATGAAATGACATAAAATGTAAAAATGTAAATACTTTAACTAAACCTCTAAACAGTAAACATAGAAGTCTATAATATTATATAACTGTCCTTAATCAGTATATGGTAGGTCTAAGAGTCTAAATGAAGTAGATTTGATGCCCTAACCTCCTCTTTCAATTGTTGCTCACTCCTTGACTAGCTGCTCCTTCTCTTGCTGCTCTTTTCCTTTGCGAATGTGAAAATGAATTTCTTTTTCTTGTTTTTGGTTATTTTATGTTTATATTCGGTTTTGGTATTGTTAAATTTGGTTTGGGTGTCCTTGTGGCCAGCCAGCCTTTTTTTCAAATTTAAAAATGTGTTTTTTAAAAAAAAAACTGGCTGTCCAAAAATGACTTGGGCCATAGCGGAAGACTAGAAGTCCCCGAGATGGTCAGGAGTCCCCTAGCCGTCCTCGATCATTCTTAGAGCCATTTCAGGGACCATTTCCAAATTTTGCAGAAAAGGGTATGAGAGGGGGGATGGGAAAATGACGTCCCCACACCCCCATACCATACTGTGTTAATGTTTGTTAGCTAGATCGGATTCTAGTTTCACATTATTTTAATTAGGAGAATTAAAATAATGAATTAGTTATTTAATTGAGGAGAATTAAATAATATATTAATTATTTAATTGGAGAATTATATAATATATTAAATGATGGATTAATTATCTAATTGGAAAATTAAATAATTTATTTATGGATGAAGTAATTATTTTAATTGGAGAATTAAAATAAAATCTGGGCCCAAATGCAATTATATATTTTCTTTTCTTTGAAGGCCCACTTGGATTAATAATGCATTGGTTAAGGTAAAGTGGTCTTGGGATATCTTCGTATAAGAAGGCATCTCAAGGCATATGCAAAACACTTAATATATATCTACCTGTGATCTATTATATAGGCAGTGAGTTTATTGAGCAGACTCAATAAATTCCATGAACAAGGATTGGTGAGTTTGGTACAGATCTGCAAGGCACAAAATATATGTTCCTTACTCATGCAACTCGCTTATCCTAACAAGCTACCTGCAATCAAGTCAGTGTCAACTCAGATTATGATCTCAGCGATCTTATTCAGTCAGCGTCAAGATTCGATCAACAAACTCATCTCAGCCCTGCGACCTATGACTATGATTTGCGATCTCTATTAGCAGCAATCTGAGACCTGCGATCACTATGATGTGCTGAATATTTTATCTATAGTTTGTGATCATATATGATCAACGATCACTCCTCAGTCATCAACGATTTTGCATGGCAAGCTAATCATTTACAGATTGGTAATACATTTCTGATATTCTGTGATTAGTAATTGTGGATCCATAAGTGTTCTTGGTTGAGCAGTCACTCTAAGTAATGTACAGTCCTTGCCTCATATGCAATACATTTGCATTAATGATGTACTGAGCTATCTCAATACCTGGAAGTTCTTTTTGTGATTTGCTTCATTGATCTGTGATCTTCAGCAAATCCAAGTTCAGTGATATATGTTTTGGTATAAGCATCCAACTGTGAGTATACACCTGCAACTCACTGAGGTTTGTGATTGTAATCTCTAAGCAATAATATGATCTAACTTGGTTGCTGGGCTTTTTCCTGCAAGAGGGAGGTTTTCCCAGGGCATCTTCTTGTGTTTTGTTCACTGATTATTAGATTAGATTTGCTATTTGCTGTTCCTTATTCTGAATAATAACAATTATTTAATAACTCAGATCCGATCATTAAATTTAACAACTGGGGACAAAAGCGGGTCAAAAAACCTAGGGGAGGCGTCCTTGTGGAGCATATATATATATATATATATTTATATTTCAATAAGCCAGAGTGATGTCATGGTACAAAATTAATGATTTCCACGTTCCTTTTATAAATCCCCTCCTTTTGTGTTAACTATAGTCTCGCATAAAAGCATTTCTCAGCTCTACCGTAAGGCTGCCCTTTGTTGCTAACAAGGAGTTGAGTTTATTCTTAATCTAGTTTAGTTATCCTTCAACGGCTAGTTTATATGGAAATCAGGCCATGTTGATTAAAGTTTGAGACCCACAGATGAGGTCATCTTCAGACTTATTAGCCCCATCATGATTTTCAGGTCCTTTCGTTCTCTTTTGTTACTTTAGATAAATTTTACACGATTTCCTACTTTTCTGAGACCAGATTGATTCGCAGTGGCTATTTGATAAAGTTGACTTATTTACATGTATCTTTATCAATTCTATGCATTTCTTTTGTGATGTATGGTGATTTATCCTGCTTCAAAGGAAGGCTAACTTGCTTGATTATGGCTGCAATTTAAAACTCTATGTAGATACCTAGCATTGAACCTTAGGTATTTAATAATTGAGAAACCTCTTATTTGTTTTATTTGCTTATTTCCTCCAGCTAGTTTATATTCTCTTTCACCACGAGTCTTGTCTTTTCTTGCTGGTGGAATCAGTCATATTTTAGTAATCTCTAAGTATGTTGGCTCAGAAGTACCATATCATCTTCACAAATAAAATAGTCAAGTGGCAAATTCTGAACAGACTATTCTAGTGGTTTGGGTGACTCTGATTGATTCTATTTGTAAACATCAAAAATATAGTTGTTGATAATATCATTCTAATGCTTGGGGTGGGGTGGGCTGGTGGCAGGACTTGAAGACTTATTTGGCAAGCTGTTCCTGCACATTAAGGGTTGTGCAAGGTCTATATGTATTATGGAGCTCTTGTTTAATTTTGTCGTTTAGGCTTTATCCCAGTGTCTGGAGGGATTACTTAATATTTTTCAGATTATTCAAAGGGAAATAGGCTAGCTTGTATATAGAGCTAAGTCTGAAGAAACCCAAATCAGGAGAAAACCACGGTGTGAGGAGACCTCACAAATTTTGCACTCTTCTGAAGTGCGCTCTGTTAGGAGCCTTCCTTGTCAAAGGATTACAAACGCACTGTTAGATGCGACCCGGTTAAGGGATTTAAGAAATAAGGCCTGTTAAAGCCTGCATTGTTAGAGGTCTTAAAACATCTACAAAGATGTCACCCGGTTAAGGGATTTAATACAAGGGACCTGTTAATATCCACCCAAATACTGAGATTTTGCTATTGCAATTGTTAGAGAGCAATAGAGGGTTTGATCTTTTAAGATGGCTTTGCTGAGCCTAATAAGATCGCTGTGTTCATCAACTGAGAGTCATCACTAGGCACCACAGGTATGCTCTCCACTGATTGTTGTGCTTCCTTACACACTCTTTTCCTCTTTTTCTTTTCACCTTTTTCGTAGCTTCTCTTAGCGTACAGGTTCACTCTTTTTCTTCTTGGCAGAATGAAGGCAAATGATATCCTTCACAGGTTGAAGAATAAATAGTCTTCTTGTTCTTCCTGCTTCTTCTTTCTTTTTGCATGTGCAACCTCTGCAAAGATCTCCTTTGGATCCATCATCCAGTTGAGTCTCAGTTCATAGAGGAAACATCAGGTGCATGTCATATGCTTTTTCTATTTTATAAAGGAAACGATAGATGCATGCCGCATACTTTTCTTTACTTGAGATTTCTCCATGTTTTAATGCCTTAATTTTCGGCATTAAATCCTTCAATTGTGCCTTGCACCGATCTTCTTTATAACACAAAGTCTTTTGGATTTTGTGCAACAAATCTCGGTCAAAGAGTCACATAAGTGTTTGTCAACTGTGACTTTCACCGGTTCATCAATCTCGATGATATCTCACTGATCAGAAATGATCGGTTTCCATCCTTAGGTAGTGTACAGGTCTTTGTCATCACCTGTCACTCCTCCTTTCTCTGTCTATACTGGTTTGGTTCCTTGGTTCAGGTTATATACTTTACCGGTCATTGCTCCGGTTGCTCTAGTTACCGGTTAGTGACTTCACCTCACAGTACTCGGTCACAGTACTTCTTCCTGTTCAATATGTGTCACCGGTTTCATAACCAGTCCCTCTTGTAAACTACACCTGTTTACTATTATTGTCACTTGTTCCTATTTGAACAATGTTAACCTTAGACATCAATGACAACACCACTTTGCCATATATCGGTTACATCCTTACCGATTAATACCAACAATCTCCCTCTTTGGCATTGATGGCAAACGCCTTATCGGTCCACATGCGTACTGGTTATAATCTCCCCCTTTGACAATAATGCCAAAGGCTAGTCAAGTGACTACCTTTTTACTACCTTTTTTTGAAGTCTGCTCCCCCTTCGAGTAGCAGTCCTTTGTCACCAATCCAATTAAGACGAGGCTGAGTCCTCTGTTGAAGCTCAATGGATTGATGATCACCTTTGTCCTTTTACTGAAGATCAAGAATGGGCATTACCCCTAATTTACCTCTGAGATACTCAAAGGTACTCTTTGGTAAAGGCTTTGTGAATATGTCAGCAACCTGTTCTTTTGTGGGAACATATTCCAATTTCACTTCTTTATTCTGCACCTGCTCTCTCAGATAGTGATACTTTATAGCAATGTGCTATGTTTTTGAGTGCATGACAAGATTCTTGGATATATTTATTGCACTTGTGCTGTCACACAATATTTAATGCAGTCAAGGCGGGTGGATCCAATTAAGGACTGACCGACCTTGCAACCAAACCAATATGTAGCGGAAATACAGAGAAATAACAACAAATCTGATATGAAACAGAAGTCTTTATTCATGAAAACACCGATTACATGCAATGTGCTGGGCTGTAAGGCCTTCCCGGTTACAGCCAATTACAAAGCAAGTAACAGTCTATAAGATCTCACAGGATCTGAATCTTTTCCCCAACATTAGCATCCAGCTAGTCCAGGTCTGCAAGAGGCAGCACACTTGTAGGCACCCAGGAAAGATCTGAACTTGTACTCAAACTTTCCAAGCAATCTTCCTGCTCCTAAGCTTGCAGGCTACTAACCTTCCAACCAACAATCTGATGCCCTAAACAACTACCCAAGCATCCTATAAATACTGATTCCTAGCCACAAGTCGGCTGATGAAACAATTAAATCCCTAAAACAAATAATAAATGCTAAAACATCTGTCGGCTCTCACATAGCCTTACAAAATAAATAAACTCTTCAAAGGATGGCCCCAATGGTCATCAGATCCGCATAGAAGAATGCAACACGCCAGATCTAGGTCCCCACACGTCCAATGGTCAATCCATAACTTGAGGAGCGCGACCCAAATTAAATGCACCAGTCAGCCAAGCCGATTCATCCAAATAATCCCATTGGTAAGCAAGAACACCGAGCAATAGAAGAAATAACCGAGCACCAGTCAACTGACCATGCCAAGCATGACCAAGCAACACAGTTATTGCCGAGCACCAGTGAACTGACGCCTTCAGTCATCGGGCGTTCTTCAGAGACCGAGCACCCCGGTAACCACATAAACCGAGCAACCAGTCTCCCAAACCGAGCAAGAACTCTCCAAACCAAGATCAAAACTAACAATCTACCTTCAAAGACAAACATATTTTTGGTTGATACAGGATTGCCAAGAATCCTAGGATGCTCCTGCATCAATATTGCAATCGGTTCAGGTACCCATTCTTGGATTCCTTCCAATATCTGTTTAATCCAGATTATCTGTGTGCAATTAATTGCTGCAGCAACATACTCAACTTCAGTTGTGGACTGTGAAATGCAGTTCTACTTCTTACTTGTCCATGACACAATCCCATCTCCAAGAAAGAATGCACCTCCACTTGTGCTCTTTTTGTCATCAATGTTACTAGCCCAATCTGCATCGGTGAACACTCTTATCTCGAAACCTCCTTTTGTGAGGAAATCATAGATTGTATTCCTCAGTACCCTTTAAGTATCTGAAGATTCTCTTCACTGCTATTAAATGTGTCTCTTTAGGGTTTGCAGAGAATTTGGCTACAATGCCTACTGCATGTGCAATATCAGGTCTGCTATGCACAACATACTGTAACTTGCCTATCATTGACCGATACAATGTCTCATTGACTTCTTTAGCATCATCCTCCTTTGATAACTTGCAGTTGGTTATCATTGGTGTGCCAACCGGTTTGGATTTTTCTAGCCCAAATGATTTAAGAATTTTCTTAATATACTTGGACTGATATATGAAAATACCTTCTTTGAGCTGATAGACTTGCAGATCAATGAAGAATTTTATAGCTCCAATCATGAACATTTCAAATTTTTTCTTCATCTCTTCAGCGAAGTCTTTGCTCATTTTGTCATCTTCTCCAAAGATGATATCATCCACAAATATTTCAGCAATCAGGTTCCTTTATTTACCAGTCTTGAGATACATAATGTTTAGATCCATTAGATTTCCACAATCCATATTACTCTAAGTGTTAGTTTCTGGATTCAATTGTGTAGCATTTTTTAACCATCAACGTTTCGGATCATACTACATGATCCTTCATCAGGATCATGTAGTATGATCCGAAACGTTGATGGTTAAAAAATGCTACACAATTGAATCTAGAAACTGACACTTACATACATAATGTTGTTATATCCTGTTCTTGTGAATCCTATGGTCAGGAGGTATGAATGTAACCTTTCATATCAAGCCCTTGGGGCTTGTTTCAGCCCATAGAGTGCCTTCTTCAATTTACAGACCATACCATTTTTCTCTGTGGATGAGAAGCCTTTCGGCTGTTCTATGTACCCTTCCTCCTCCAATATACCATTCAGAAAAGCAAACTTTACATCCATCTGGTATATTTTGAACCTTTTATGGGCAGCATAAGCAAGTAGAATTCTTACTCTTAGTCTTGCCACAGGTGCAAATGTTTCTCCATAATCGAATCTTTCTTCCTGTGCATATCCTTTACAGACTAGCCTTGCCTTGTTCCTTACTGCCTTTACTTCTTCATTTAGCTTGTTTTTGAACACCCACTTGGTCCCTATGACATTCTTGTCCTGTGGTCTGGGAACAAGAGTCCATGTTTCATTCTTTTCTATTTGCTCAAGCTCCTCTTCCATTGCCTTGATCCAGTTGTCATCTTCCAGAGCTTTTTTGGTAGTTTTGGGCTCTATATTGGAAATCAAGCAGATACTTTCTCTAGCCTTTCTCCTGGTCAGAATATTAGCATGTTTGTCACCAATAATGTTATCAGTGGAGTGATGTGACATACCTTGGCAGAACCGGTCGGTGGTCCCAATCTTCATTTTCCGGTTGAGCAACATTTCTAGCGAGGTCATGAACAATTTCCTGTTCATCTTCCCCAATCGGTCTTATGTTTTGATCCCTTCCTGGCTCATGTACATTACCTTGCTCCAAGGGTTTGTTTACCTGTTCTTCATCAACGACAATCATTTCACTGAATTCCAAATGATTATTGACATCATGATCCTTGTGAGTGTTTGATTCAACATGATGGTTCTTTTCCCTTGGTTCTGAATATTCATCTATCTTTACATTGGCACTTTCCACTATTTTTCTTGTCCTCTTATTCAGACACCGGTAGGCTTTACTTTTGGTAGAGTAACCCAAAAATATGCCTACATCACTCTTTGGCTCAAACTTGCCAGAGTACACATCTCTTTTGATGTGATAGTTGCTACCAAAAACTCTGAAATAGCTTACACTGGGGGTATCACCAAACCATAACTCATATGGAGTCTTACCGGTTCCTTTGTTGACTTAAACCCGGTTCAGTACACAGCGGTGCTGATTGCTTCTCTCCAGAAGTGATGGGGAAGATCCTTCTAAATCATCATAGTTCTAGCACAGTCTTTCAAAGTTCCCTTTCTTCTTTCAGCGACTCCATTTTGTTGCGGGGTTCTCAGTGCAGACATCTGCCTTTTTAGCCTTTGTTCCTCACAGTAGTGAGTGAACTCTTGAGAGGTGTACTCACCTCCTGTGTCTGACCTCAGACACTTTAAGCTTTTACCGGTCTCCTTCTCCACTCTGGCCTTATAGATTTTAAACATGTGAAAGGCTTCTGATTTTTCCTTAAGAGTGTCCACATCATCCTTGAAAAATCATCTACAAAGAGCATGAAATACTTGTCTCCATAGTAGCTCTTCGTCCTCATAGGTCCATACAAGTCTGTGTGAACAAGATCCAACACTTTTTCAACAGAAAAAAACTTATTGTTGAAGCTTGTACCTGTCAGTTTGCCGAATTGACATTCTTTACACATAGCCTTGTTAGGCTTTGTAATATCAGGAAGCCCTCTGACTGACTTCTTTCTTACTTTGAAAATACTATCAAAGTTTATGTGGCAGAGCCTTTTGTGCCACAACCAACTATTGTCCTCTTTTGTCATGAGAAAAATTTTCTCTGTCTCCCCTTTTGCCGTAGCAATGAGGCAAGCCCCCTCGATTGAGTTTAGGTAGAACATGTTCCCTTTACTCTGTCTACCGTGGCAACATGAGCTCTTGATTGATTCTTGACAATACAAGAACCTTGCCCAAACTCCAACATGTATCCTTTGTTGTTTAATTGAGCCACGCTCATTAGATTGTACATGAGTCCTTCCACCCAGTACACATCTTCACATACAACTTCATTGCCAAGTGCTATTGAGCCTTTGCCTCTGATAGCATAGGGAGCATTGTTACCAAAAGTCACCGATCCACCATCATTAAGCTTCAGGTTGATGAACTTGTTCTTGTCACCAGTCATGTGGTGAGTGCATCCACTGTCAATAATCCAGTTGTCACATTGATGAGATCTTGAGATAAGTGCCATTTCACTTATCACTGTGCTTTCTTCTTTTATTGCAACAAAGGCAATTTCATCATGTCCCGATTCTTCAGATTCATTGTCCGTGACACCTTCCTCAGCAAGGTAGCACTCCTTTCCTTTGTTCTTGAATCGGTTTATCTTTTCTTTATTTTTCGTTTTCTGGACGCCTTGCAACAATGTGTCCTATCTTATTGCAAGAAAAACACTTAAATGGAAGTTTTCCTTTGTACTTCCCTTTTCCTCTTGGAAATCTTATTGCGATGAGTGCTTCAAACTCATCCTGCTCTAGTTCTTCTGAGAGTAGATTTTCAATAAAATTTCCAGACTTACCGGTAGAACTATTATCGGTCTCTCTTCCTTTCTTGGTGGAAGCGATATTCACAGATGACTTAAAAGCAACATCTAACATGGGTAAGCTATTATCATAATTGCTCAATTCAAAAGCGGTCAACTTACCGATAAGAGAGTCAAGAGTGACTTGAGATGCGCTCACTGATCTGAGCTCTTGTATGGCTGAGATCTTGATAGCATATTGTGGCCTTCGCGTCCTTAGTATCTTGCTTACCACATCTTGCTCACTCAATGTTCCTCCAACATCACTTCTTTTATTCTATTGCTATAGTGCTCAATGTCTTCTCCGTTCATCTTCATGTCATCATATTTGCGTCTGAGGCTCTCTACCTTTGCTCTTTGAACATGTGGGTCACCTCCATACACAGTTTGTAGCTTTGCCCACATTTTGCAAGTAGTAGTCAGATGTTCAATTTCTGCATATACATGGTCAGGTAGCGTACTTGCTATCATATGCATTGCAGCTGTGTGTTCACTACTGATCTTCTATTGATCAACTGTCAAGGTATTGGTGGGTTTGATGTAATCATTGATTACATGAGTTCAGTATTGATCTCCGGTGGTTTTCATGTACAGCTTCATTCTGTTGCACCATAAGGTGAAGTTTTCCTTAGAAAACTTGAGTCCTTCCTTTCTCATCATTAGATCTTTTCCTTGTTGCAGTTAAGCAGCTTAGAAAAGGTACTTGATTCTGATACCAATTGATGGTCCCAACCGGTGCTGAGAGGGCAGGGGTGAATCAACACCCACTAAAACTTGAAAACCAATCTGGTATAATTTAACTAAAACTGCTAGCAGAACATATTCTATCACAGAAATAGCTATCACAAGATTAAAGCAATAGACAACACCAGATGTATCATGTGGAAACCCAAATCGAGAGAAAACCACGGTGTGAGGAGACCTCACAAATTTTGCACTCTTCTGAAGTGCGCCTTGTTAGGAGCCTTCCCTGTCAAAGGATTACAAACGCACTGTTAGATGCGACCCGGTTAAGGGATTTAAGAAATAAGGTCTGTTAAAGCTTGCCTTGTTAGAGGACTTAAAACATCTACAAAGATGTCACTCGATTAAGGGATTTAATACAAGGGACTTGTTAATGTCCACCCAAATACTGAGATTTTGCTATTGCAATTGTTAAAGAGCAATAGAGGGTTTGATCTTTTGAGATGGCTTTGCTGAGCCTGATAAGATCGCTGTGTTCATCAACTGAGAGTCATCACCAGGCACCACAAGTATGCTCTCCACAGAGTGTTGTGCTTCCTTGCACACTCTTCTCTTCTTTTTCTTTTCACCTTTTTTGTAGCTTCTCTTAGCGTACAGGTTCACTCTTTTTCTTTTTGGCAGAATGAAGGCAAATGATATCCTTCACAAGCTGAAGAATAAATAGTCTTCTTGTTCTTCCCGCTTTTTGCGTGTGCGACCTTTACAAAGATCTCCTTTGGATCCATCATCCAGTTGAGTCTCAGTTCATAGAGGAAACATCAGATGCATGCCATATGCTTTTTCTGTTTTATAAAGGAAATGATAGATGCATGCCACATACTTTCCTTTACTTGAGATTTTTCCATGTTTTAATGCTTTAATTTTCGGCATTAAATCCTTCAATTGTGCCTTGCACCGATCTTCTTTATAACACAAAGTCTTTTGGATTTTGTGCAACAAATCTCGGTCGAAGAGTCACATAAGTGTTTGTCAACTGTGACTTTCACCGGTTCATCAGTCTCAATGATATCTCATTGATCAGAAATGATCGGTTTCCATCCTTAGGTAGTGTACAAGTCTTTGTCATCAGCTGTCACTCCCCCTTTCTTTGGTTCCAGTTACATACTTTAACGGTCACTGCTCCGGTTGTTCTAGTTACCGGTAAGTGACTTCATTGTACAAGTAGTGGTTGCCATTGCACCAAAAGATCGACCTGTTAATGCCCGATACAACCACTAGACTTATAGAAGATAGAGGAGGCGGTTAAGCCATGTCATGAATCCCGAGGGGAGCGCTGACCATTTTGCCAACAATCTCTCCCTCAGCGTTACTCGAGGGGATTCAAACCTGTGAGCAAGCTCTGATACCACATGTTTCAAGTAGTGGTTGCCGTTGCACCAAAAGATTGACCTGTTAATGCTCGATACAACCACTAGACTTATAGAAGACACAGGAAGCGGTTAAGCCATGTCACAAATACCGAAGGGAGCGCTGGCCATTTTGCCAACATTCACCTCACAGTACTCGGTCACAATACTTCTTCCTGTTCAATATGTGTCACCGGTTTCATAACCAGTCCCTCTTGTAAACTACACCTGTTTACTATTATTGTCACCTGTTCCTGTTTGAACAATGTTAACCTTAGACATCAATGACAACACCACTTTGCCATATACCGGTTACATTCTTACCGGTTAATACCAACAGAAAATGGCAAATTGATTGCTGTATTTATGGTTGGAGATTTCAGCAAACCCTTTTCATTTCTGTAATGCCCCATGCTTATGCTCAAGATGTTAATAGTTAAATATGACGAACAATTTTTCTGCAATACAAAGGCTGCAAACAACAAGACACAACACACTTTTCATGCACAAAGTGACACAAAACCAACCATGACTTGCTTGGCACACACATCAATGCACTAAGCATGATCACATCACTAGAAATCCAACCACTAAAGAATTTGGATTTTGGAGTTAGCATGACATCTTGCAACATCAAAATGCATGAACAGCTCAGGATGCCGAGCAGAAAGCAATACAGACTTCAGAGTCTGATTTGTATTTTACATCCTACAACAAGTGGATCTCTCTCTGTCTCGCTCTCTCTCAATTTGGATTGTGGAATTTGATTTAGAATTGCAACCTACAAAAAATGTATGTCTAAAAACAACAGCTCTATTTTTGCAAATAAAAGGACATAACTTTCTCTGTTTTTGTGTTGGGAAAAAACGACTAGACTGAACATTCAAGCACTTTACACTATATGCTGACCTAATATGAACCCCCACAAGGACATGGTTTTCATGAAATAAGGTTCTAAATAAACTCTTGATTGAAGCCAAATATTAAAATGAACAACAAGATATCAATATTGTCAAAACTTAGAAACCAAACTTGGTCTATGCAACATATCAAGAATAAGTGTAAGAAGAAGAAACATTTGTCATGAGTTCTTTAATTGATTTATTTTTAGATGTTTGGATCTCCAATTAATTCTATTTCATTATAATACCCATATGACACTCCATATTGGGACATCCCAATTCTGCAAGTACAGCATGATTCTACTCTACCCCCCTAACTTGTTAATATTTATAGCCTGTCGGCTTAGATCAAACTTGGACTGCAGAATTAATAATTATTTATTATTAATTATCACCCTAGACTGCCAATTTTATAATGATAATAGTATTGTTATAAAATAAAAGTATTTAATATATATTGTGATTTATAATTAAAAAGGGTCCATTATTTGGACAAGTCGGCCCTCCTTGAGGATGACAATTTTGATTATATTCACATATATATAGGAATCGATTTTGAGAGCAAGAGATCATCAAAAACATAATATGTTCTCTACTAATGCAAAATTAGCTACTTGCAAAATTTATCTCTGCCCTCCTTAAGCGAATTTGACCTAGCTCTAATTGGCAATCAACAGCAACTAAGGAGATTAATTCTGCAGACTGAAATTCGAACTAGGGCTGGAATTTGGACCTGCTGTAGCAGAATTCATTCAAGGCGAATCTACATCAAATTTGATCAAGCTTAAGGACAAATCAGGTACCTTCTTTCAAGCTTGCTCTATGATATATTGTTTCAATTTTAGGTCATCTCTAGATTGTTAATTTCCTTTGATTAATTTGAATATCTCAACATGGTATCAGAGCTACGGTTGAGTAAAGATCTTTTCAGATTTAGGAATACAACTAAGGATCTAGGGTTTGGTCTGAAAAATTGTAATGAAGTTTTTGATATCATTGGTTGCCTTCTATGGTTCTCATTGGCTGGAAAGAAATGGGTAGAAACTCAAGATTGTGTCAAATACAATCCTTGCATGTTTGAAATTTAACTCTTTAAATTTTAAATTACCTTTCCTTATTGGATCATGAGTGAATCTAAAACTTTGTAAATAAACCTAAGAAGTTGATAGGGATTACACACATCTTGATCTAGAGGGTGTAGATCATCCCACCTTAGTGCATGGCGTGTATAAGGAAGTAAATCACTTACACCTAGTGTTGTGTTATTATCTCCCTTCTTATATGAGTATGGTTGGATAGTGTCATGCTGATTATCTACTATTAGCATAATTGGATAAAAAACATTCTTCACATTTTGTTGCAGCATACCTTCATTGTGCTTAGTGTATGAAACATTAACTAGTTTATGTATGCCTTATGTGGGAACATACCTTGCATTAGTTTTGCATTGGCATATGTCTTATATGAAGACATTCATAGTTATGTGTAGGCAGCACACCTTTCATTGGTATATTGCAACTTCGCAAATTAACCTTGTCATGTATGAGTGGTACATCAAATTGCCATAACTGAGATGTTTATAAAAGAATATGATTCTTCATATATAGCTGATTGAATTAGCTATTTGATATATCTGCTTAGTTGATTAAACTTGTAGCAGCAAATCTGGCATTGTGAAATGCATACTCTGGCATATGTCTTATATGAAGACATTCATAGTTATGTGTAGGCAGCACACCTTTCATTGGTATATTGCAACTTCGCAAATTAACCTTGTCATGTATGAGTGGTACATCAAATTGCCATAACTGAGATGTTTATAAAAGAATATGATTCTTCATATATAGCTGATTGAATTAGCTATTTGATATATCTGCTTAGTTGATTAAACTTGTAGCAGCAAATTTGGCATTGTGAAATGCATACTCTACCCAGGCATAGGTTATACTTTACACTGTTATAGAGGAACTTGCACAGCTGATTGCTAGTATAACCTTGTATGTGTTGACTTTATGTTACTATGACTGCATATTAGCATTTCTGTATGATAGGATCATACTTGATATTAGCTGAAGTTTCATGTTGCATTACATTGGTTTTCTTTTGCATATATGTGAACATGCTTTCGATATTCATGATTGAATTATTCTTTGAGAGAACTACATTTAGATATATGCATAGGATTCATGTTTTAAATGCAAATTGCCCTGGCTAGTTCTAGATGGAATCTAAGCTTAAGGGGGAGTTTTATTATGGGCTCACTTACACCTGGTATAAACCTCTCCCTTCTACATGAGTAGGAACATTCCCCATTGGCATAGCTTATGATTGTATGTGTGAAACATTCATAGCTGATTGGAATGTCTGTTTAGCCTGGATGGTTATGTATGAGGAACATACCTTACTCTATGTCACGTATTATATCTAACGCTGTTATGAGATCATTCACAAATTGTTAGTATAACTAGTCTGACATTGACATATAGATGCATACATTAGTGGATGAATATATGATGACTATCAGCTCATTAGCTTCATGTATGGGAATATAGGTATATGCTGTGTATATTACAGCTGGCATATTTTATGGTTGTTGTATACATGGGAGCATATTTTTATGGATGTATGTTGTGTTATGTACATGAGTAAATACATCTCTTGGTTTATGTTAGCATTGGAACATGTTGACATTGATTTGTATATCTTCTTTACTCTCTGTTACAGTTGACTTATTGTTTTCCTTATGCATAGGTGCATACATTATTGGATGATGAATGTTGGAACATTTTTACTTTGGCATAGGCATATCTTTTGAGAGAACTATATTACATCTTGCTGTGATCACATTGCACATGGTTATATGGTTACCTGTGTGGTGAAGACTTATGTGATTACTCTTATGCATAGATACTGGATAAATTATGCTGGTTGTATGAGGCATACATCATTTGTATAGCTTGTGAAGCATACTTTAATATTATGTATGAATGGATCATACTTTCTTTCATTTTCATGAATTATACTTGTGTGGTTTCACATGTTTATTTATCTGGGTATACTTATATTTTTGGCTAAGTTATTCTTATGAATTGAAGAATATCATTTGATGTTCTTCGAGACCAGGAGACTCATGGATCAGGGGTCCACATTCGCATGGATTAGGGATCCATTGCTAAGTAATCGGTGAGACATCATGGATTTGATGTCAAAAGTCCATTACTACAAGTAATTGGTGAGACATCATGAATTTGATGTCAAAAGTCCATTACTCCAAGTAATCGGTGAGACATCATGGATTTGATGTCAAAAGTCCATTACTCCCAGTAATCAGCGAGACATCATGGATTTGATGTCAAAAGTCCATTACTCCCAGCAATTGGTGAGACATCATGGATTTGATGTCAAAAGACCATTGCTCCGAGCACTTGGTCAATATCATGGACTTGATATTCGTGAGACCAATGCTTTGGATATCATGGAGTTGATATCCTTCGAGTCTTGGAGACTCATGGATCAGGGATCCACAATTGAGTATTTGGTAACATCATGGACTTGATGATACCATGAATATCATAGAGTTGATATTCTAAATTCTTGAGTCATGGGACTCGTGGATCTGAGAAATCCACATCTGGATAGTAAAACGTCATGTACTTGATGTTGGTATGATGTCATGGTTGTTGATATTTTTTTGTAGCTTCAGTCAGATAAACACTATGAATCAATACTAGTAAAGATATATATATATATACACATACACACACACAAATATTCTTATGTAAATATTAGAGAAATTAATATAATACTCAAGAGATAGTATATATGTATGTATATGTGTGTGTGTGTGTGTGTATGTGTGTGTGTGTATAATCATAATTGTCATTATATTAATTACATATTAATGAATAGACATGTCTCATGAAGGGACATGTCTCTTCTTGGCTCATTCTCAATATAAATGTAAGAGATTGTTGCATTTGGAAAACACATACAATGAGATAGTGCTATTACATTTGCAATGATCCCAAATTTTAACATGGTATCAGAGCCAAGTTGCAAATGTAAGAGAGTAGTTTGTTAATGGTGAATGTGTGACTGTCTCAGAAAATTACAGTCTCAGTAAGAGGATCATATCTGACAAATGCACCGTTGGATTTTTCTGAATTTGAGATATGTTGGTGATAAACCAATTTAGAAGAATCTCACCGGAGGGATTGGAATGAAAATGTCAGGTTCAAAAGTTATGACCGAATGTGTATAGGTCTATGCAGATTTCTGAACAAAGAGAGTTCTTTGATTAAAAGCTACAAACACTTTTTATAGTGCAAATAAGAAAAGGAACATTACATTAATCAAGAGATGAGTATTCCATGTTGATTAATGTTCATAATTTTTTTTTATGTAGTTATTAAATCATACTATAACATTGGGATAGCAAATCTTGTATGCTTTTATCATTAATATTTCTTTGGGATAATTTAGTTTTATGAACTATTTGTAATCTCTCTTTGACATACCTTCAGGACAAAAGCACAAGCTAATTGCATTCAAGGGAGAAAGAACTTGATGCTTGCAAATGAATTGATGATTGAGACTAGATGCAAAGGGAGTCTGACATTTCAAAAGAGGTCAAGAAGTTGATAAACTTGAGCTTCAGAGGGAGCAGATGGTTTAGTCAACTTGTGACAATCTTAATCATGTTGATTGAGAGGGAGTTCACTATTGAAGGTGAAACACTTTTGAGGTAAACTTGATATAATTGATTGTTATACTAATGAATCATGAATGTTTTTAATGGGCCTTCCCCCTGTGTAAATCATGAGGAAGAGACGACTTCCAAATGATTATCACTTGTATTTGCAGAAGTTATTGGAAGGTGACGATCTTACAATAACTTAAATCATGATATATATTATCTATAATGTTGAAACAGATCATAATGAATGCAACAACTAAGTGTTAGATGTCATTAAGTTGATGGTCTATAAGTTGTTTGCATAAATATATCTTGTAAAGCAACAACTAAGTGTTAGATGTCAAATTGACGGTCTATAAGTTGCTTGTATAGATACATCTTGTAAAAGCAACAACTAAGTGTTAGATGTCATTAAGTTGACGGTCTATAAGTTGTTTGCATAGATATATCTTGTAAATCAACAACTAAGTGTTAGATGTCATTGACGGTCTATGAGTTGTTTGTATAGATATATGATAGGTATTTGGTGAATATCATGTGTTGATATTTTGCAGGCCAATACCTTATTGAGTATTTGGTGAATATCATATGTTGATATTCTGATAGGCCAATACTCAAGAGCTTGTGGGTAGAATCGCCGATTGAGGCAATCCACCCAAGAACTTGTGGATAAAATCGCCGATGGAGGCAATCCACATATTGAGACTATGTTTCTATTGATTACATCTTGAGGATGATTCCTTTATTTCTTACATCATATGATTGATGTTGTCAAGTGTCTTAAGTGTTTATATTGGATTGATTTATCCTCCTTAGCTAAGAGGGAGTGTTGATATTTTTTTGTAGCTTCAGTCAGATAAACACTATGAATCAATACTAGTATATATATATATATATTTAGTATATATGAGATGTATATATATATATATATACAAATATTCTTATGTAAATATTAGAGAAATTAATATAATACTCAAGAGATATTATATATATATGTATATGTGTGTGTGTGTGTGTATAATCATAATTGTCATTATATTAATTACATATTAATGAATAGACATGTCTCATGAAGGGACATGTCTATTCTTGGCTCATTCTCAATATAAATGTAAGAGATTGTTGCATTTGGAAAACACATACAATGAGATAGTGCTATTACATTTGCAATGATCCTAACACCTTAACAATGGTGACTCGTGGATTTAGTTATCCACAAATTGGATGGTATACATCATGGACTTGATGTTTCTATATATTGAAGAATTTGGCAATTCAACGTTATCATGAATATCATGGACTTGATATTCTTGTGGATCTAATCAATCCACTCATTCAGAGGATAATGGTTTTGAGCCAAATTTTTATATAGACTTGGACTTATGGTAGATAGGATCTACCTTCATAGACTTGAATCTATGATATCTTTGGATAGGGTATCCGAGATGATTATGTTTTTGTTCTCACTATCAAGGGTGATAGTTAAGGGTGTGTCCTGGTATAGATGGGATCTATGGTTTGATCTTACCCTCCAGTCTAAGGGGGAGTGTTAATATTTATAGCCTGTCAGCTTAGATCAAACTTGGACTGCAGAATTAATAATTATTTATTATTAATTATCACCCTAGGCTGCCGATTTTATAACGATAATAGTATTGTTATAAAATAAAAGTATTTAATATATATTGTGATTTATAATTAAAAAGGGTCTATTATTTGGATAAGTCGGCCCTCCTTAAGGATGACAATTTTGGGTATCCGAGATGATTATGTTTTTGTTCTTACTATCAAGGGTGATAGTTAAGGGTGTGTCTTGGTATAGATGGGATCTATGGTTTGATCTTACCCTCTAGTCTAAGGGGGAGTGTTAATATTTATAGCCTGTCGGCTTAGATCAAACTTAGACTGCAGAATTAATAATTATTTATTATTAATTATCACCCTAGACTGCCGATTTTATAATGATAATAGTATTGTTATAAAATAAAAGTATTTAATATATATTGTGATTTATAATTAAAAAGGGTCCATTATTTGGACAAGTCGGCCCTCCTTGAGGATGACAATTTTGATTATATTCACATATATATAGGAATCGACTTTGAGAGCAAGAGATCATCAAAAACATAATATATTCTCTGCTCTGCAAAATCAGCTACCTGCGAAATTTATCTCTGCCCTCCTTGAGCGAATTTGACCTAGCTCTAATTGACAATCAGCAGCAGCTAAGGAGATTAACTCTGCAGACTGAAATTTGAACTAGGGCTGGAATCTGGACCTGCTGTAGCAGAATTCATTCAAGGCGAATCTACATCAAATTTGATCAAGCTAAAGGACAAATTGGGTACCTTCTTTCCAGCTTGCTCTATGATATATTGTTTCAATTTTAGGTCATCTCTAGATTGTTAATTTCCTTTGATTAATCTGAATATCTCAACATAACTTAGCAATCAATCCTAGGTCCACAACATCAATTGCCACCCAAAAGTCAAGGCATGAAAAATGAGGTCAAAGTTTATGATTTTGGTATCCAAAAGGATGAAAAACTCATAAGAAACATGATATTCTTTATCTCACCAAATAAAACAAGCAGTGGTCTAAATTCATTTTTCTGTTGTTTTGAAAAGGTTCAAAACCATGACAATCCCTAAATTCACCATTGATGACATCACCCAAAACCTCTAAAATTTATTTTCCAAATTACACAATTTCCAATTTTCATGTACACCCTTTGCCAAAAATGCGCGAGAAGGAGCATTCCAATTCACAAGGGGTTCAAAGAAAATTTTGCTACAACCTTGACTTTGTTTTCCACTTTCAAAATAAATGAATTCTACTTTCAATCACATGCATTCTACAATTCTACACCCATCACTCCTATGAATGAAGAGGCCATATTCATCCACCTATTGTAGGCACGGAAAATGTACAAATTGCATTTAAAAAGCATGATTAAACCAAGAAAGTCTCCTCTCCAAGCAAGCTCCCAAAATGAAGAATCCCTCCTTGAGAGGTAAGAATGCAACAAGAAATCTTTCCCTACTTCAAAGCAATCTCAATTCCAAAGTAATCCAAGTTTGAGCAATTGCAAACTAATCCAAGTTTACACAATTCCAAAAACAGCTTGTTCAAAATGTAGAGAATTATTTTCAAAAGACGGAGAGAAAGGTTTTTCACGCACACAACGAAAAAAGTCCCCCCAAAATGCCTTTCCTTCTTTATATCCTTAATTCCCTTTTTCCTTTATTACATCCTCTATTTCTTTTTTTTTAATATTTTAAAAAAGGGACTACTACAAAATAGATGTTTTACTTAAAGATATTTTCTAAATAACATATATTCCTTAGAAAATCAGTTACATTTCCCATTAAATATTAGAATATTTTGAATGTTTCCTTTAATGCTCAAGATAGCTTCCCGTATTGTAGTAGTCTAATATTAGATACTTGCTATTTTGTTACTATATTGTAGCAATCTAATATTAGATACTTGCTATTTTGTAAATATCTGGTGTTGTATATATGAGCGTGTTGCTCATTGTAAATATCAAGCAATTCATTAAAATCTATCTGCTCTTGCGTCTACTATTTTATGGTATCAGAGCAAGGTTGAATAGTTTGTTTGAGAAATTTATAATTTCCTTTTTGAAATTATCTTGTTCAAATTTCTTCCAAACTATTTAGAGATCATGCGAATTGTTCTCACATTAGAAATTGCAAGGTCTGATCGAAAGTTTGTGGGTAAATTGGCAGTTTTGTTTTTTTGCTCTTTCTATTCGCGATTCTGCTCATATTCGCAACCTGTCTCTGCTCGCAATTTACCTCTACTATGATCTCCCTTCCAGCACGATATCTCTGTTCGGGTTTTTGTTCTTCAATCGCAATTTTCTTCTAATCATATTTTGTTTTCCTGGTTCGGCTCGCGATTTTGCTCCAGTAGCAAATTTTTGGCGCTCGTGTTTTCTTGGCATCTTTTGGTGGCTAAGGCTTACCTTTTTTGTCTGTTGCCTTCAAATCTCCAGGCGCGGTTGTTTCCTGCAATCTTTTTGGCTCTTGTTCGTAGGGCAATTTTAACCACAGCCGTTTTTACTGCGAAACCCTAATTTTCGGGATCAAAATATTTTGTGAATACGTATTCTTGGTGGGTTTTTCGAGATCTTATCTGGGTCTTCGTTAGTTTTTTTCTGGGTTTTTTGTCAGCTCTTCTAGGTACCTGTTGGATCTTTCTGGGTCAACCAAGAATTTGCTTTGAAATCCGTGCCTATTGAACTTCATTTTTTTTGAAGTGTGTACCTGATTCTGTTTAACATTGTTCATTTTTGTGCAAATGGCATCTTTGACCAACTTGATGTTAGAGGGCAGTTAGTGATTTAATGGCAGTAATTATAATACCTGGAAGCAACGTATGTTGACTATATTTGAGTATCGCCTCCTCGATAAACTAGTTTTGGGTACAAAAACTCGTCCTACCACAACTGAAGCTGATCAGGACAAGTTTGATGATCGTAACAAAGAAGCTGTCATGCTTCTAAAGCTGTTTGCTATAGATGAACAGTTGCCTCAGATTCCCTTAGGGAAGACGGCCTCCGACATTTGGAAGCACTTGAAGGAGCTACATGAGACCTCTGATAAAAGCCGAGCATTCTTCTTGAAAAATCAGTTGTTCTCTATCATGATGGTGATAGTATGTCTTTATAGGAGCATCTCACGAAGATTAAGGACATTCGAGATCAGCTTGAGGCTATTGGTCGGAAAATGGAGGAAGAAGATATGGTAGTCATCACTCTCAAGAGTCTACCACAATCTTACGAGCACTTTGTTGAGACTCAACATTACATCTACGAATGTTGCTTTGACGTTTCCTGATTTATGCAACAAACTCTTACAGCAGGATCGCTGGAGGCAACAGTTTGGTAGCCGTGCTTCCTCATCCTCTTCAGAACAAGCCTTTGCGGCTACATTTCAACCATCTCAGTACTCACAACAGGGAGGTTCACATCAACCTTCAGGCAACCCTCAACAAAAGAAAGTGCAGTGTCACTAGCTGTCGCAAGTACAACCATATGAAGAAAGATTGCCGTCAGAGAATCACTTCTGAACAAAGCAAGGAGGGTCACATCAGCAGGCGAATGTTGCTAAACAGTCTAAGCAGGAGTCTGTTTTTTACGCTTTTATGGCTAAAAGCCCTTCAGATCTAGCTAGGTCTTCTGCTTGGTATATCGATTCTGGTGCTTCCCGTCACTTTTCTCATTGGCGTGACTGGTTTACAGATTTCTCTTTGTTCAATGATTCAGTTGTGTTTGGCGGAGGATAGGAATACAAAATTGTTGGCCGAGGAAATGTTCAGATACAGTCTGGTGGGAGGAAGCTCATCTTCCTCAATGTGTGCTACGTTCCTGGTATGGCACTCAATCTGCTTTCTATGAGTCAGATCATGAGGAATTCCCCTCAATTGGATGTGGTGTTCAGTACTCACAAATGTTCCATTATTGATCGAGAGACTCGTCTTACTATTGCTACTGGTCTAGAAGATCATGGCCTATATCGGCTTACTGACACTGGTGATTCTCCTGAGATAGCTATGGTAGCTTGTACTTCATCTCTCAACACTTTGTGGCATCAGCGATATGGACATCTCAACATCCAGTACCTGTCTCAGCTGTCTCGGGAGGGACTTGTTTCTGGCCTACCTGATATGCCGACACAACAGCTATTAGTGTGTGGCGCTTGTCAAGCTGGCAAACAACATCGGACTCCATTCAATGATGGATATTCTTGGCGTGCATCTAAGGTACTTCATTTACTTCATGCTGATATTTGTGGCCCTATGAATACATCTTCAATTACTGGTTGCAAATACTTTCTACTCATTGTTGATGATTTTAGTAGAAAGATGTGGGTATACTTTCTTACACAAAAATCAGATGCATTTAGTACCTTTTAGAAGTTTAAATCTTTGGTTGAAAAAGAGTCTGGCTGTAGTATCATTTCTCTTAGAACAGATAACGGTGGAGAATTTTGTTCCACTGCATTCTCTGACTTCTGTGCTACCCATGGCATCAAACGCCAGTTCTCTACACCTCACACTCCTCAGCAAAACAATGTCGTTGAGCGTCGCAATCTACGATTGTTGAGATAGCTTGTTCTATGTTACAACACAGAACTGTTCCTAATAAGTATTGGGCAGAAGCAGTGTTTACTGTTGTCTACCTCCTAAATCGTTCCCCTACTCAAGCTATTAAAGGAAAAGCTCCAGAAGAGGTTTGGTCTGGTCGTAAGCCCAGGATCAGTCACCTGAAGATTTTTGGCTCTCTTGCATATGTCTGGATTCTTGATGCTAAGCGCTCGAAGTTGGATTCCAAGAGTCAGAGACTCATGATCACAGGGTACAGTGACAATCATAAGGCCAACAGATTGATAGATGTTGACACTAATCATCTTATCTTCAATCGTGATGTTGTTTTTGATGAAACTCAAGGACCTTTTCTTTCTTCTCCTGAGTAGTGTTTTGAGGATCAGCCTCACAGTGTTCCTCTTCCTCTAGCTTCACCTGATGGGAAGGATGATGCAGATGATGCCCGCCATGAGGCTCCTATTGCTGATCCTGTTGAGGCTTTGGAACATAATCCTCTTCCTGCTCCTGTTGCTGCTCCTGAGCCTCTTCCAGCCCCTTCAGACATTGGCTCCTCTACTCTCCGACCTAAATGGTGGGCTAAAACTATTAGTGATCTCAGGGATGATGAGCTCATTGAGGGTAGAGCTTCCAGAAATAAGAGCAAACAACAGCCTACAGTTAATTTTGCTCTTATGGCTAACATTCATAGTGTCTATGAGCCCCAGACTTATTCTGAGGCTAAAGGTATCCCTGAGTGGGAACAGGCTATGGAAGCAGAGTTCCAAAGTCTTCAGAAAAATCACACTTGGGCCCTTTCTGATCTTCCTTCAGGGAAGAAGCCCATTAGCTGCAAATGGGTGTACAAGGTGAAATACAAAGCTGATGGAACCTTAGACAAGTATAAAGCTTGTCTTGTTGCTCGTGGGTTCTCACAGAAAGAAGGCATCGACTATGAGGAGATTCAATTAAACTAATTAATTTTTCCAATTGAATCAACCCATTCAATCTAATCAATTTGGCTAAGGTATACAGACCTAGCAATCTTTCTAAATTCCAAATTCATTTAAAAATATCACAATATTAATTGTATGAAACTATTTCATATTTAATATCTAGACGTTATTGCAACATTCCATAAGTAAATGTGAAAATCAAATAAATGCAAATGGAAACTGAGAGATAGAATAAACACATGTAATGAAAATACACACGATCCAAAATTAACTTTTACATGGGTCTTGGTTCATAGATGTCACAAGATATGTCTCACAACTTAAACTGAGTGAGACAAGGAGATACACATCCCCTATTTGCACAAACCAAACCATCTCCAAATAACCATCATTAGGGCTAAAACTTGTGCTTGCACACTCAATAAAACCATGGTTGAAAATCTCTGCGATATATCGTAGAAAGCGCGATATATCGTGTGTCTGAAAGCTCTACGATATAATCACAGTTAAAAGCGGCTCCGAGAATATGAATATTGCACAACAATATTTTCATGTTGAAATTGCCAAAAATTCCGGGATATGTTGTTATAAATCACTGCTAAAGTCCAAAAACCTTAAGTTAAAAAAATGAAAAACCTGCGGCGACTAGTTTTAACTTTATTTCTGTCATTTTCTGAGGTTGTTGGCTCCATTTTTAACTCCGACGAAAACTCCCTATGGCCCCATTTTGGCGACCACTAGAAATTGGCATCGTTTTGTAGCCTATCTCAGAAGCTACAGGGCACAGGGTGACAACAACTGCGTTTCCTTTCAGGTTTGTATTCTTTTTTAATTGATTTGCAATTCAGTTTTTAATTAGATTGTATTTTATATTTAGCAAATATTTTAGTTTTTACATTTTGAATATAGTTTAAATTTAAATATATAAATAGTAAATTGTGTATAATATCATAATCTTTTTTACATTTTAAATTATAATAATAAATATATTTTATAAATATTTAATTGTATATTTATAAATTATAATAATAAATATATTTTATAAATATTTAATTGTATATTTATAAAATACAAATTAAATAATAAATATATTTACAATGTATTTTAACTGTATATTTATTATTTATATTTTATAAATAAAAAAATAGAGTTAGATATAAATACATTGTATTTCTGATTTTAAATGTAAATAATAAATATAAATATATTTTAAGAAATTACATATTTTCAAATATTCGATTAAAGAGCCGATTTATTGCCGATTTTTTCGCCGAGTTTTTCAAATTTTTTGGGCTGGCTGAGTTATTGCCGAGTCCGAGTTTTTCAACTTTGAATAAAACATCAAGCATACTTGCTGTATAGAAGATAGCTAAAGCACAACACGAACACCCAACCTGATATAATATAAGGGAAATATATTGATAGTTGCATCAACTGATAATCATTTTAATTCACATGATCCAAAACATAAATATCAACTTTTATAATCAATAATGTACACAGTGCCGAACTAGATAACATAATTAACCACATATATCATATATAGTGAAAACAATGAAACAAAAGCATTTTAATAGTCCACACACACCCAATGCCACATCATGTACATTCCATAATGCATAGTCCGATGCTGAATGCCAACACAAAACATCATTGATAAGGTACATTGATGGAAATACCAAATCTCATTAAGAAGTACAACACCAAAAAATATATATACGGGCTGTCATACTAGGCACATTCGCCTGAGACCTTACACCTTAATCCAAGTGGGTAAGTACCTTGTTTATCAATTTTGTGTTTTATGTAGTTCACTATGTGTGCATGCATAGGATATGAATCAACCTTATTAGCACAAAAAAACACAAGATCAACTCGGTCATCAACAAAAATAAAATTTCATTTATCATTAACAGCTAGCTATTATGAGATCAACTTCATCTCAAGAAGTTTAGAATGATATTAAATGCAAAAGACATATTTATAGGCAAAGGATTCTAGAACTCTCCTGCCTATACTTAATTAAAGAAAGAAAAATGCTAGAATCACAAGAATATACATTATGCTAGACTATATTACTTTTACACTCAATAGCTTAAAAATATAAAATGTTTTACTCTTTGATAGAAAGCTATTGAACACCTCTCACTTTTTGATCTTTATGTGTTTCTGTAATTATTCAGTTAGCTTCAATTCCTCATTATGGCAGAGTTGCATTTTTCCTGTCTTTTATACTTGCAGTAATTCTTATTCTCTCCCCAGCTTCAAGTCTGCATTTCATCCTTTCCATGCTCTAACCTGTAGACTAAATAAATTTCTATACTTGCAGTAATTCTTATTCTCTCCCCATCTTCAAATCTGCATTTCATCCTAAATACCCTCACTTTTAACCTTATCTGAGTGACGGGTTTCTCAAAGTTATACAGAATTTTTCAGATTCTGATTATGCAAGTCATCTTTAAATATGCAGCCTTTATGATATCTGTTACTATTCCTGACTCAACAAACTGTTCAAACTTGGAAATATTATCTGCATTTTCAATTGATATTTGTTTATTCAATTTGGAAAAAATCCACTTGTCTTTGCTTTGGTAAATCAATTTGTTTTCCTATGTATCCCAGGTTGACATTAGTGGTGATTTTTTAATATGAATTTGCAGGCGCTTAGTTCTTGCAAGTGGGATGCAGGGAATGGAAGGATTCCGTCAACGTTGGAGTTTACATGGTCGCGTTCAAGACATGAAGTAATTTCTGGCTACAATACATCTCTAACTTCCTTCTTGGAATATTTCAATGTTTTCTCTGATTTTCTGTTTCGACACCACTTTAATATGTTATCACTTATCCACATATGGTTTATTTTGAAAATTCCGTCCTGTTACTTTTGAAGATAGCGTGGACTTCAGGAGAGGATAAATAAAAAGTCACTTGAAAAATGTACAGGTTACTTTATAGATTTCTATCTTAACCCAAAGAAAAAATAGTTTTGAGGTTCTGAAGCTCTGTGGTATTTGATGGTATATAGTAATGTCTATTTAAGTGCAGTGCTGGATACTGGAGCATGATCTGTGTTACACTATTAGTTGACATTTGTATTTGATGATATATGGTGATGTCTATTAAAGTGCAGAGTTGGATATTGGAGCATGATCTGTGTCACACTATTAGTTGACATTTGTATTATAGAATTTACAAGAAAGGCACCATCTTTCATTTGGAAAGATAGCTAATTGCTTAGACTAATGCTTTGGGTGATAAAACCATAACTCAGTAAGTATTTGTTGAGCCTAACATCTGACCTGGACTTAGGACTTGGGTAAAATTTGTGAGCATTAAAAAACACATATATTTGCCAAATAATTTTAAAGAATGCATAAAACTGAATTTAGTGAACTGATAAATAATTTATCATTCATTTATAGACACAAAATTAAGTGCAATACACATCACAGTGTCATATGATCATAAATTACAAATCCATATTAATATATACAAATTTCTTCTACGAACAAAACTTCTAAGTAACTGTGTTGGTTCCTGTTGATGTGAGTTTTAGTCCACTACAACATGCAGAATCAAACACTCAGTGTTTCGAAGTGAAACATCAAATATTCAACTCACTCTTGATATAAGGTCACTTCTTATGCTAAGCCTGCAAAGTAAGATTGTGATGTCCCTCAAGTTAAACTCATACAAACTATATGTGTTCTAAAAAATTATTACAAAATCAAAAGATCAGTAATATGTGTTAAAGTATTGTTCGTTTGTGTTTAATAAACGACGAGACAATCATGATATGCATATAATATAGATATATTTATATATATATACTATATAATATAATTGAAAAGTAAGTATATATTAATATGCATGTGTGAACTTATATATATATATATATATATATATATAATACAAAGTATGAATAAACTATTGGTTAAGATATGTTAACTAATAGTTATGTAATGAAGTGACATGACCATAAGTATATACGGTCATGTCTATTCATTACATGACTATTCAATATATACATATACCCTATTGTTATTGTAGAATCAATCAATAACGAAGGCAATTGTATTCTACAATCACAATGGTAATCTATTTCACTACAGCACTCAAATATTCTCTATAGGACGATCCAGATTTCATAACATGGTATCAGAGCCTAACCTATAAGAGAATAAATACACAAGCTATCGATGATCTTAGGCAGTGATATTAATATCAAAACATACACAACAATATTGATCTCTATTTACAGCGATATTAATAATATTGGATTGTACATCTGCGATATTAGACAGCGATATTGGTCTTCTTTTGCAGCGATATTAATATCATACTCAGTCTCATGGATCATTTGCGATCTAGTGTTCAGTATTTACAGCAAACATTCCCGTGAATTTGGTGTTCAGGAAATTCTCCATGAAGGATGCTTTGTGGAACGAGCCGCCACTATGTCAAATGAATGAAACCGCTTAAAGGAAGATTCTAACGAAGAATGGTCATTTGGAGGTGAATTTATGCTCAACTCCATAACGAGCAGGTGATGACACACGGCTATGGATTAATTTTAGGAAGAACTCGTCCATTGCAGATTTTGTTCTTATCGAGCAACAGTCTCTTGCCCTTGGAGACGATATTAATGATGAAAGAATGAAAAACTGAATATAGAATCATTATATTCGATCAGCATACATATTCAATTTATACCAGTGGCGTATCGGTACACAAAATCAACGCTTATAAGAACTATTGAAGCTGCGGTATATTAATAAGAGTTAAAATATATATATTATCACAGCGACATTGGTGGCAATACTCTCTAAACAGCAATAGCAAAAAGTGAAGGTATACGCTGTTCATACTGCGATAAGGAACTTTGTGCATCATAGTCTGAAGGCAAACTCGGGTGCCTTAAAAGTACAATTCGGACAACATATTTTGGGTCTGTGTTAAAGACCAAATTTGGGCAGATTATGAACATAACATTTAGTACACTTTCTTATGATCTAATCAGTCATATATGGCTTGCTTTACGGGCTGCTTATTAAAGGGGCAAAATTGTAGAACTTCCAAGTCTCAGATCTGAAGTTATTATCTTCAATATCCGTAATTGAATTTCTTCCTTAATCATGCCAACGGGTGAACATTGGATCTGGCGCAAACATTTACAACAGCAAGTGAGATATAAACCTCGATATATCCCTGAAGTAAGTTGCATTGCTTCGAAAATAACTTCCATCTTTGTATAAATGTCGCTTACAACTTCGTGAACTACCAGTCGAAGATTATGAAGTTACAAACTATGTTATTTGAAGAGTCAGGACTCTTGGACCAATCCGATAGCAAAGTAATTTCCACAGTCCGATAGCAAAGAAAGATTGAATGAAAGGTGATAAAGATAAGAACACGCGTTGGACCAAAGACGAAAATGATCATCTCTACCAACTTAGTAACTTCTAAAGGTACCAATGTTGACAACCAAGACATTAATATATGTTGTGGTAAAGAGCTTACATTAAGAGTTCAAATCAGGGAAATAATATATTGATGCAGAAGTTAGATATTCGGCAAAGGAAGAAATAATATCAATGTATCGTTGGAAGAAATAATAATACGTATTTAGGAATTATTCATGAGGAATCAATAGAGGAAGTCTAACATTTCTAAAGAAATCAAAGGTTGACGAATTTGAGCTTAAGAGGGAGCAGTTAGAAGACATAACTCAGTCAATTTTTAATTTAGAGGGAGTTTGACATCTTCAGAAAGGTCAAGAAGTTGGTGAAATTAGGCTTCTAAGGGAACAAATGATTTAGTCAATTTGTGACAAACTCAATCATATTAAATGAGCTAGAGTTGAAGGTGAAACAATTATGAGATTATAGAAATGGGAGCACCTGGATAGAATCTCTAATTGAGGCATTCCATACATCTTTAGAGTACAGTCCATTGAGATGAACATCATACTAGAGGTCCTCTATTATCTTCCTTCAAGTCCAAGAGGGAGTGTTAGTGTTGTGGCCTTGGAAAAGATCAAAATGCATCCTATGCTAGTCAATGTGAGTCGGCAACCTATGTCTATTCAGATTATTCATGTATGAGACATCGATTCTCTTAGGAAGAAAGGTATGGAGTCACATCCTGCAGTAACACTGAGATGAGCATATAAACAGGGTATGCCTCCGTGACAGAAGAGGAAGCGAAAGGATCTGCATCAGTGGACATTCGAAGATCTTGATTCAGAGGGAGTAGACCATGTTTTGTTGGTTACCTAGTGATCAAGAAACTGTAGCAGAGAATTATGATGAATTGCCATGTGAGAAGGCTATGCTTTCATGTCAGTGGGAGAAGCTAGAAGATCAAATTAAGATGGCAACCCAGGATCGTGGTCATATTAATTTAGAGGAAGTATTCCTGATATTGAGTTATAAAGTCTTAGCTGAAAAGAGATTTTCAGCCTTAGTGATCTATCATTTTGTATCTTAAATGATTCTTGTCTTTGATAGACAAGTTTAAGGTGGAAGCCTTCCTCACTTGATAATAGTGAACCAAAGTGTCAAGATAGACTACTTAATTGTGTGTCCCGACTGTGCGGAGATCTTGACTCTTGTTATTACTGGATGTGTAATAACGAAACCATATCATGATAGACTACTTAATTGTGTGTCCCGACTGTGCGGAGATCATGATATTCAAGTCTATTTTCATGACGAGACTACATTAAATTGTGTGTCCCGAAGTGTCGGAAGTCATGGTAGACTTTATGGGCCCATTCATTTTGTGTTATGAAAGGTGACGATCTTTCATGTGTGTTGGGTTACTATTTCAAGGTGACGATCTTGAAAATAGTTAACCAGGCTTCAAGATTGACTCCCGAAAGGGTTTGTCCTGGATAGGACCGGACATCTTGTTGCTTATGTTATTACTTGGTGTGTAATAATTGTTAAGATCGACTCCCAAAAAAGGGTCTGTCCCGGATGTGCCGGATATCTTGATGCCTATCATGATCGACTCCCGGAAGGGTCTGTCCCGGATGTGCCGGATATCATGATATGAAAAGATTCTACAAATTCTATTAAACTCTCTCTCAAGAGGGAGTGTTAAAGTATTGTTCGTTTGTGTTTAATAAACGACGAGACAATCATGATATGCATATAAATATAGATATATTTATATATATATACTATATAATATAATTGAAAAGTAAGCATATATTAATATGCATGTGTGAACTTATATATATATATATATATATATATATATATATATATATATATATATAATACAAAGTATGAATAAACTATTGGTTAAGATATGTTAACTAATAGTTATGTAATGAAGTGACATGACCATAAGTATATACGGTCATGTCTATTCATTACATGACTATTCAATATATACATATACCCTATTGTTATTGTAGAATCAATCAATAACGAAGGCAATTGTATTCTACAATCACAATGGTAATCTATTTCACTACAGCACTCAAATATTCTCTATAGGACGATCCAGATTTCATAACAATATGGTTACCCTCGCTAGAAATTAATATCATTACTAAAATAGAAATATTATTCATTAATAATAATTAAATAATGTTGCCATTATTAATTTAAACTTTTTTTATAACATTATTATTTAATTATCAAAAATAATCATTTAATAATAAAATATAATATTTTATATAAATTAAACATTAATAATATTATTATTTAATTATTAATAATAATCATTTAATAATAATATATATAATATTTTATATAAATTAAACATTAATAATATTATTATTTAATTATTAATAATAGTCATTTAATAATAATATATATAATATTATTAATAATATATTAATAATATTATTATTAATAATAACCATTTAATAATAATATATATAATATTATATAAATTAAACATCAATAATATTAACTATTAATAATAATCATTTATATAATATTATTAATAATATATTAATAATATTACTATTAATAATAATAATCAATTAATAAAATTATTAAAGGGCTGGCGACTGGCATGCTAAGGTCACATCTTACAAGGAGCGACTGGGTCGCAGCCTTAGGCTGCAGCCTGTTGCACCCCGTTAGGGGTGTTGACCAGAGTGTGGAGGGGACGTGACTCCCCCTCCCACATGCGTATAAATATATGCCCAATCAGCAAAGAAGAGGAAAACACAAAAGAAATAGAGTAAAAACAGAGGTCGACAACAGAGTATAAAAACAATTCAATATTGGTATGATATTTAAATTGAATAAAATTATTTATTTATTAATTATTATTATATATATATATAAACACAAATGATTCTATTTTCATATATATATATATATATATATATAGGATTTACATATTATGTGCATTTGAGCACTTCTGGATTTCTTTATGAATAAATCTAAAATTATGGTTATATAATCAACATTAAAGTTTGTACATTTTTATGTCCACCATAGATGATGATATGGGTTCCATATAAAATGAATCTTATATTCATTAGATATGGATCCCCATATCTAGAGGGGTGGTGCAAGAGCACCAAGGCCAAGGAGGAACACTAGGGTCACTCATGGATCCTAGAGGGGTTGAAGACAAATAATGACCATGAAGGGTCATTTGCAATGTAATAAGACCAATTTGGTCATTTGATGATTTTTTGTTAGAGTGTTGATCATTTTGTGTAATAGGATCATGAATAAGGGTATGTAAGCCATTTTGGCACCTAAGGCTAGAAAAGCACACTTTGGGGTCACTTGATGATCCAAGAGTAAATGAAGTTGATTAAGACCTATAAGGTCACTTATTGATGTAATTTGGCCATTAGAGCCACCAAATGTTGTGAAATGCACTAAAGTGCCAAAAGGATGTAATGTTGCCTTATAGGCAAAATATGGCCTAATGAGGGCTAGTTGGAGGGTTTAAGGGGTAGTTGAGGTCTGATATTAGGAATTGATCCTAAAAGACCTTTAGAAGTTGATTCCAATAATATACAAATGCAAAAGGGATAGGAAGTTGTCGAGTTGACAACATTAAACAAAATGTAACAGTCAGTTTTAATTGATTGCAGTCGGTTGAGGAGTTACAAACAGTTGGCCGGTTTGGTAACCATTGAAGGAGGATCTATTTGTGTAGAGAGTGCCTGAGGAATGAGTGTGTATGTGTGTGTAGACAGAGAAGGAATGCAAACAAGTTTTGATAATAAACAATCACATTCTTGCAACAGTCATTGTTCTGGACCGTGGGTACAGTCCCTGATCCCGTGCCTTTAAATGTTTGAAACAATGTGATATTGTGTGGGAAATGAAGTAAAAAGGTTATGTTTTGAGTTGTTTCCATTTCCATGTCATTGGAGTATTGTTCTATTAACTTCTGAGACAAAGAATCCCATTCATTTTCTGACTGTTCCTGAACAGTGCAAGCAATCAGTCTTTGATTATTTTGAAGTCTTCATGAGCATTTAGGCTTCTCCCACTTTCTGTGATCAATGTGGCTTGTGGGAGGAATCTAGCCTTGTACAATATGTTCTTGTATGGGTTTGAGTGCAGGGATGGAACAAGGATGTTGAGGGAGAGACCACAGATTGAGGAAAAAGTGCTGATTGAGGGTATGGGTGAGCAACACCAGTCAAGGTCTGAGAGATCTCGTGAAGGAGAGCCACATTTTGTGATGTGTTATGTCCATACATGGTCATTGGAAGGTGTTGGATCCATTGGAGGGATCTAGAAGTGGTTGGAAGGGTAAATCCAACAAAGCCCTAGGCTAGTGTCCCTAGGAGTGAGGGTTTGATACTTGGAGGGTTAAAACTTTGTGGCATCTCCAATAAACTTTAAAATCTGTTGTTTTGCATCATGTATGAAAACTGTTTCATGGTTGGGAGGTTTGGGGATGAAGGCTCTTAGGAGTTGCTTTGTAAATGGAGGGCTAATAGGGCTAATTGTGAGGTTGCAGGGTACTGGTGTGGACAACTGGTCCAAAGGATCAGTAGGTGAGTTTGACACATGTTGTGTAGCATGAAAAAGGGTGTTTGATTATGTTTTCAGTTCCGAGAGTCTTTTGGAGAAATTTTGAGAAACCCTTGGATTACCCACTGAACAGGGCTACTAGGAAATAGGCCTAGTTAGTACCCGGGTAAGGGTTGCTGATGACCTAAGTGGATTAATGGAGATCAGTGAGACGTGTTTGAGGGATGTTGGGTTGATTTGAAGGTGTGGAGCCTAGTAGTGGCAAAATGAAGTATTTTGATCTCTGATTGGTCTAAGGTGTTGGTTGGATCTAGAAGGATGATCCTAGTGAAGAAGCTTTTATGGTGTTGTTACAAAACAAATGCAGTCCCTCATGAATTTTCCCAATGGAAGTCCACCTAAGCTAGGCATCAAGGGGGCTAGAGGAAATTGTTATAGTTTCCCTGGTCTCGAGATTGTTATAATCTCACTTAGGCAGTATATATACTGATGCCAGTCATATGCATATGCGTAGGCTTGGAGAGCATTTATTGCTTTCAAGAGATCCTTATGAGCAGTGCTCTATGGGAAGACGTGCTGATGGCCCGGTTGCTTAGAGTGGATCTTATATCCCTCAAGCCGAGAGTCGGGAATTCTGTGACGCCCGACCTAGAGGCAGCCTTAAGAATCAAATCCCCCCCCTTACTAACTTAGAGTAGAGTATGAGTCATGTAAATATTATGCAATATTTCGTACTAACATCAGTTTTGCAGGAAATTACAAAAGGAGAATAAGAAGGGACATTGCAAAGATCACAAGGTGACCTCAAGGTTTGTATACTATGGATCCTCGCTCAGTTGAAATAATGTGATTTGCTGGATCACTAAGGGGACTTACGCTAGTTCATTCAAGATTTGTCAACTAGTTGCACTTCTAATGATTTTGCCTTACAATGTGCAATGAAAATATGTTTTGATTTTCCAACTTTTAACTCTCAACTTAAACTTAAACTTGTAACTCCTATTTCTATCTATGAATGCAAGGAAACATGGATGAACTTAGACTCTACTAGGTGTAATCTTGTCAGCGACTCCACCCACCTAGTGCAAGCTTCTATGGTAGACTTAAATGATTTTCAAATTAATATCTCCTCTCTAATCCCATCAAATGGATGCAAACTAAAGATCCGATACCAATTGAAGTTAAGTGTTTTTGATCACCGACTCACCACACAAGGCACACTCACAATCAGCAAGAGGCTAGTGGCCCGGATTTGTTGGTCAAGCAAGTAAGCATCCACAATTCTTTGATTCAACTAAACTATTTGAAACAAATTCTATTCTAGCAACTTGGAAATAAATCTAATCTAACAACTTGGAATGAAAATCTATTCTAAATGGGGGATGTAGATCACTCTGCAATAATGCAAACTTGATCATAACAATTCACCATGCAAGACACAACAATGAAAAGTAGAGCAAATTTGGCATTATATTAGCAACAATTCTCAAACAACCTCCCTACAAATGAGAGGGAGGGGTTTATATAGGAGCCCCAATTACAATGAATGGCCAAGATTGATTTGAAATGGATGGCCCAGATCAATCCATTACAAACCCTAATTAGGGCAACCAAAAGTAGCCAATGAGAATGAAGCACTACCAAAAGAGCCAATGAGAAAATTCAAAACTTTAAAGACCAATAGGAAGCAAGGAAACCACCTAGTCATCGAACAACTCATCATCTAGGATGTGTACTCCCTTCACCTTCTCTCTTTTAGCAAATTTAATGAACTTAAGCAAAATTTCTTTAAGTTCTTCCATGTCAATACTGAAAAACCAAAAAATGCTGAGAGGGGGAGGGGGTGAATCAGTATTTTAAGGACCCAATGGAGATTAACAAAATCAGAGAATGCAAACACATAAAGAAGAGACAAGACACAAAATTTCTCTAGTGGAAAACCCAAGATGGGTAAAAAACCACGACACCACTAATCTCAAACGGGCAACAACCCTTTACATCCAAGAGCTACAACTCTTCATAGTCTCATAACAGAACATGCTCCAACCTGTCTCAAAAGGCAACAACCTTTTCCTTGTAGGTGATTTGAGAAATACAAAACAAAAATAAGCTCAAAGTCGTCACAGAAAACGTAAAGACGTTCTGGTCCAAGATTGTTAAAACTTCAATGCTGCAAACCAAACAAAAGTCTATATTGAACTTGACACAAAAGATTCTAAGAAGTTCTTCTCAAGAACCACACAACATCATTCATGCTTCAGTAGAAGCCATTCTGGCATTCTAGACATAACAATTTTGTTCAAGAGATCTTGTTGTATATGAGATGAAAACCCATAACTTAATATCTTTTGCAGTATGTTCGATTACTGGTCACATATGCTCTTTTAATGGCATTGTTGAGTCTCTATATCCCTTTTATCAGTTGTAAGAACAGGCTCCTCCAAAGCACGCACACCAACTGATGAACACTCTTCCTTCTCCTATTTCTTTTTAGTCATATACATCTCAGCACCCGCCATATTGATGAACATCCTTATTAACCTTTGCTACTCAACATTTCTTCCATTCAAAAATGTGTGTATCCACTGACTCGACAATCTTTTTTTGCACAACACCTTTTTCTATTAAAGAAACATGTTATATTTTTTTTCATTTTTTGACTTCCGCAAATACAGTGTTTCACTTGATAACGTTCAAAGCGATGTAGAAGAATTTCTTTGCTAGCAATCTACGTGTTCCCTCCTTGTCAACAAACGACAACCAAGCAATTATTTGTCACAGCCAAAGCGCCTGTCAATATTCTTTGACAGCTAGGCACACTGCTTTTTTAAGGTGTTACATCCTCTTCAAAAAACGTTTTACCTTCTTTCATTAGTGCATCCGACACGACATACATTTTAGTATTGTTTTTTTGCCATAAGAAAATGAAGAACGTTTTCAAACACACACAACAACCTCTGCAAAGAATGTCAGTCCACATCATTTTGACACGCGACAGTGTTCGTTCGTTGACTGGCACCCGCGCCTTAACTCCTCATTTTTGTTTGCAATGTGTTCAATAAGCCAGGAAAGAATCATTTCAAGTTAACCCGCATTTCTTTGTTAAACAAATGCTGTGATAAGTGTACACATGTCGAATTGCAGAGATGTATTCCTAGCACTCTCAGGGAAACTTTGTATGAGTTTTCAATGCAGAGAGCCACTAAACACTGAACAAATTGCAGAGCCAATAAATGTTAAATTGGTAATCAATAAGAGATACCAATGACCAAAGTCATAAGCAACCCCCTTGTCAATCACTCCTTGTACCAAGACTGATGTAGGAATAGTTCTCAATGCCTTGAGATGAGGAATGACCTTTCGTTTGATAGGCTGAAATTCTTCCCACATCTCCTCTAATCCCTGCACTTTATCCATAAGCACAGTGGTCATCTCATATATTCAAACCATTTTGGTAAGGAAATACTCTGCTCGCCCACTGATATCCCTTGCTTGTTTCCTTACCACGCTGCAAGCACAATTGAGTCTTGAGAAGTGGGAAGATAAGGAACAAGGGCTATGTTCTCTTGTTTGGATGGATTCGCATATTTGTTTATTATTTCCTTCATCATCAAATTTTCCATCTCAAGATCATCCTTTTCTTTGATCAACTTATTCATCCTTTCTTCTATAGCACTTGCATTGTCCCTCAATTCCTGAAATTCTTCATCTTTAGTTGTTGGCCCAATATCGAATGAAGAGATGTGGCAATCATGGGGAGAAATCTCATCTTTATACCTGTCCTTCGTGGGGATTGCTAAATGTACAACGCGAGAACCTGTCTCATCTCTGGTAATCTTGTGAATCTTCCTTGTTAGCCTAGATTCCCTTGCTCTCCCTATCATGTTAAGAAATGTATCAATATCATCTATAGGGGGATCTTCTCTACCCTTCTTCTCTTCATGCTGTCTTTAAGCCAATCAGTGACTATGGATAAATCCAAGCCTCCCTCCATTTGTTCATCTTCATCACATTCCTTAAGTGCTGAAATAAGGTCATCCTCCATCCCCTGAGTGTTGGGATCAAACTGCCCCATAACATCTCCTAAATCAACTACCAAGTGCACTATGGGGGAAGATGGCAATATCTCGGTGTCCTGTTGTACCGAAGGTGTGGATGACGCTGCCTCTTGACCATCCTGGGGTAGGATCTCTGTATATCCACCCTGTGTTGAATCATTGTCCATGATCTGTGTTCCTTTCTCACTAGACGATGATGAACCAAGGATAAGAGTAGGCGTGGCCGACCTCTGTCTATTGTCTCCAGATTCTACACTAATTGTTCTGCCACTTGATGCTCGAGATGTTCCTGCCTCCTTACCCTTTCTTCTTATAGTCTGTCCTGTAGCCTGAATACACAATCTTGAGTTGCTAATGGTTCCTTCATCATCCCTGGAAGAAGATTATTCACTTTGCATGCTTGCATAAGTGAAGGTGACGCCTTGTTTCATCAACCTATTCATCTGCTTATCCACCCATGCCCTCAATCTATCCATGACCACCCTCATCAGAATCCCCAAATCTAAAAGTTTCTCCTTTAGTGACCAATTAGGGAGCTCAATTGACTTGCTTTTCTCATATTTGTAATTAGGGTGGATAATGCATCCATCATCTTGGACTTGGTCAGGAATAGGGAAGACACTATACTTCCTCATGAAACTCAATGTTATTCTTGACCACATCTTCCTCCTTAATGCCTCTTCATCCATGAGATTCATCCAATAATCCTTTATGTCCTTGTGCTTGTACTTCATGCCTTTGTGAATCTAAATTTTTCGGAATGGATCAAAATTGTTTCTTGCCTTATACGTTCCTAGCTGATAAAATTGTATCTCTGCACTAGCTGTCTTGGCTGCCTATAAGGATGGACAAGACTCAAGAATCTTTCCCAAAGTAATGGAGGAAGGCATTCCTTGTCTGTGCTTCTCTTTCTGTATGAGATCAAATTCTGAGAGTTGTCTTACCACCTCCAATAGAACCGTCTGTATGGTTCTGAGGAAAATGTTTTAAGGAAAATCTCTGGACCCTGATATAGGTGAATGTAGAGAATTGGATGTACCAATTTCCATATTGCTCTATCAATGTGATGGCATCCTTGGACAATCCCCTGTGTGTCTCCCCCTGCAAAGTGCAAGTAATACTTATCGTGAAGATATCATTGATCCTCCTATAGCTTGCCTTCCCATGTAGCTGCAATTCAGGGTAATACTCATAGACTTTGAATTGGTCTTTCCCATTTCCAATCTCGCCTCTGCATATGAGGCTTGGATAGTTTACAATCCTTGCTAATAGATAGATTATGTAGGAGCTCATGTAGAACTGTCTTGTCTTTTTTAAGTCTCTCAACTGTGCATCCAGGTTATTACTTATTATCCGTGCCCAATTGATCATTATCTCTCCCATTGCAATCTCTTCTATGAAGTAGAACATCCAAAAATCAAAGAAAGTCCCCCGAGGTGACCTCATTACCCTATTCAGCATGAAAATCAAGTCACTGTACTCCTCCTTGAAGTCTTCGCTTGCAAACCTCTTTGGCACCCTAGAATGATGTCTTCTTGGCTCATGGATCCTTTTTATGTTAGCGATGTCCATACATGCATTAGGTTTTGCATCAAATAGTCCCTTAGTTTCTTCCTTGGTTTGGACTTGCATTCCGTAGTGATAGGGAATCCCAAAGGTCTCTCTTATTGCTTCCTCATTCAGAAATGCAAACACTTTGCCTCTGGCCCTGATGGTTCTAGTGTCTGGATCATAGTTCCTCGCACATTCAACAGTGAGCTCGTTGCATTGAATGGCTGCAAGCTTGATATAGTCCACACCTGATTGCATTAATTGCTATCTTTGAAGGCAAATGATCTCTCTGTCCGAATATTCTCTTTCTCAATCCCCTCATATCAAGGTGCTCCATGTTGGTATCTGAAACCTTTCCCCATCTGGATGACATCGAGGACTCTGGATAAAAGCCTTTGGACAACCTCTTAGTCAGCACTGGCCTCGCTGCAAATCCTTTTGGCTTTGCCATTCCTGTACGAAACTCGAAACTCGAAGTTAGCAAGGGTTTAAGAAAATATCACAATAAATTTACGAAAGCGCACTACCTTGTCCATGGATGAGGAAAAGTTTCAGATACCAATATGGAGCACCTTGATATGAGGGGACTGAGAAGGAGAATGCACGGACACAAAGATCACTTGCCTTCAAAGATAACAGTTAATACAATCGGGTGTGGACTCTATTAGGCAGCAGGATTCCCTGCAGCCATTCAGTGTAGCGAACTCATTGTTGAGTGTGCAAAGAACTATGATCCAGACACTAGAACCATCAAGGCCAAGGGCAAAGTGTTTGCATTTTTGAATGAGGAGGCAATAAGAGAGACCTTTGGGATTCCCTACTACTCCGAAATGCAAATCCGAACCAAGGAAGAAACTAAAGGACTATTTGATGCCAAACCTAATGTATGGACATCATTAACAAAAAATGGATACATGATCTAAGAAGACATCATTCCAGGTTGCCAAAGAGGTTGGCAAGCCAAGACCTCAAGGAGGAGTATAGTGACTTGATTTTCATGCTGAGCAGGGTAATGGGGTCAGCTCAGGGGGCTTCCTTTGATTCTTGGATGTTCTACTTCATAGAATAGATTGTCACGGGAGAGATAATGATCAATTGGGCAGGGATAATAAGTAATAACCTGGAAGCACAGTTGAGAGACAAGACAGTTCTACATGGGTTCCTACATAATCTATCTATTAGCGATGATTGTGTACTATCCAGGCCTCATATGGAGAGGCGAGATTGGAAATGGGAAAGACCAATTCAAAGTCTACGATTGTTATCCTGAATTGCAGCTACATAGGAAGGCAAGCTGTAGGAGGATCAATGATATATTCACGATGAGTATCGCTCGCACTTTGCAGGGGGAGACACACATGAGATTGTCCAAGGATGCTATTGCATTGATAGAGCAATATGGAAATTGGTACATCCAATTCCCTACATTCACCTATATCAGGGTCCGAGGATTTTCCTCAGAACCATATAGACTCCCTAGGTATCCCTCGAATAAAATGGTTATATTGGAGGTGGCTAGACAACTCTCAGAATTTGACCTCATATAGAAAGAGAAGCAGAGACAGGGAATGCCTTTCTCCTTTACTTTAGGGAAGATGCTTGAGTCTTGTCCATCCTTACAGGTAGCCGGGACATCTAGTGCAAAGATACAGTTTTATCAGCTAGGAACATATAAGGCAAGAAAAGATTTTGATCAATTCCTGAAAATTAAGATTCACAAAGGCATGGAGTACAAGCACAAGGAAGATAAAAGATTATTGTATGAATCTCATGGATGAAGAGGCAGTAAGGAGGAAGATGTGGTCCATAATGACATTGAGTTTCATGAGGAAGTGTGGTGTCTTCCCTATTCCTGACTAGGTCTAAAATGATGGGTGCATTATCCACCCCAATTATGAATATGAGAAGAGCAAGTCAATTGAGCCCCCTAATTGGTCACTAAAGGAGGAACTTTCAGATTTAGGGATTCTGATGAGGGTGGTCATGGATAGATCAAGGGCGTGGGTGGACAAGCAGATGAATAGGTTGATGAAACAGGGTGTCACCTTCACCTATTTAAGGATTCAAAGTGAAGAGTCTTCTTCCAGGGATGATGAAGGAACCACTAGCAACTCAGGATTGCGTATTTAGGCTACATGATAGACTACAAGGAGAAAGGGTAAGGAGGTAGGAACACCTCGAGCATCGAGTGACAAGACAACTAGTGCAGAATCTGGAGACAAAAGACAGAGGCCGACCACACCTACTCTTATCCTTGGTTCATCATCATCTGAGGAGGAAGGAACACGGACCATGGACAATGATTCAACGCAAGGTGGTGATATAGAGATCGTACCCTAGGATGGTCAAGAGGCAGCTTCATCCACACATTCGGTACAACCAAACACAAAGATATTGCCATCTTCCCCCACGGTGCACTTGGTAGTTGATTTAGGAGATGATATGGGGCAGTTTGATCCCAACACTTAGGGGATGGAGGATCACCTTATTTCAGCACTTCAGGAATGTGATGAAGATGAGCAGATGGAAGGTGGCTTGGATTTATCCATGGTCCCTGATTGGCTTAAAGACAACATGAAGAAGAGAAGGGTAGAGGAGATTCCCCCTATAGATGATATTGATACATTTCTTAACATGATAGGGAGAGCAAGGGAATCTAAACCAGCAAGGAAGTTTCACAAGATTACTAGAGATGAGATAGGTTCTCGCATTGTACATTTGGCTATTCCCACCGAGGACAGCAACGAAGATGAGATTTTTCCCCATGATTACCATATCTCTTCATTTAATATTGGGCCAACAATTAAAGATCAAGAATTTTAGGAATGGAGGGATAATGCAAGTGCTATAGAAGAAAGGATGAATAGGTTGATCAAAGAAAAGGATGATCTTGAGATGGAAAATTTGATGATGAAGGAAATAATAAACAAATGTGTGCATCCATCCAGACAGGAGAATGCAACACTTGTTCCTTATGTTCCCACTTCTCAGGACTCACATTGTGCTTGCAGCATGGTAAGGAAATGGGCAAGGGATATCAGAGTCTTTCCTTACCAAAATGGTTCGAATATATGAAATGACCACTATGGTTATGGATAAAATGTAGGGATTAGAGGAGATGTGGGAAGAATTTCAGCCCATCAAACAAAATGTCATTCCTTGTCTCAGGGCATTGAAAGCTATCCCTAGATCAATCTTGGTACAATGAGTGATTGACAAGGGGAGTGCTTATGACTTTGGCCATTAGTATCTCTCATTGATTACTAGGAAGACTACTTATGAGTAGGCGTGCACACAGTGTGGTGACATTTAGGATCCTGTCCTAGGGATACGTTCGAGGGTTCTCATTGCAATCAAGGAGCTTCTTGGCCTTGATATTGATGCTTCCAGTGAGTTGGACTTGAAAGAGCTAATGCGAAAATTGGAGTTTGTTTCACAGGTGTAGATTCTCTTGAGGAGAGTTACTTGAATGGTTTCCTCTCACTTATGCTTCCTATTAATAATCCATAGTTGTAGACTACAAATTGGGATGACACATTGTGCACATGCATGGAACAGTTAGAGATTATGGAGATGCAGCATGACAACCTTCCTAATATTGACATGGAGGAACTTAAAGAAATTTTGCTTAAGTTCATCAAGTTTGCTAAAAGAGAGAAAGTGAAGGGAGTGTACATCTTGTATGATGAGTTGTTCGATGACTAGGAGGTTTCCTTGCTTCCTATTGGTCCTCAAAGTTTTGAATTTGTGGAAGAGGTTGTTTTGAGAAATTGTTGCTAATGTATTGCCAAATTTTCTCTTCTCTTCATTGTTGTGTCTTGCATGGTGAATTGTTCTGATCAAGTTTGGATTATTGCATGGTGATATACATCCCTCATTTAGAATAGATTTTCATTCCAAGTTGCTAGACTAGATTTCATTCCAAGTTGTTAGAATAGAATTTGTTTCAAGTAGTTTAGTTGAATGAAAGTAATTGTGAATGTTTACTTGATTGACTCGACAAATCCTAGCCACTAGCCTCTTGCTGATGGTAAGAGTGCCTTGTGTGGTTAGCCGATGAACGAAAGCACTTAACTTCGATTAGTAATAAATCTTTAGTTTGCATCCATTTGATGGGATTAGAGAAGAAATATTAATTTGAAAACCATTTAAGTCTACCATAGAAGCTTGCACTAGGTGGGTGGAGTCGCTGATAAAGCTACACGTAGTAGAGTCCAAGTCCATTCACACATTCCTTGCATTCATAATTAAATAGGAGTAGTTAGGATTGGAAGTTTAAGTTTAAGTTGAGAAGTTAAAAGTCGGAAAATAAAAAAAAACAAAATATATTTTCATTGCACATTGTGAAGCAAAATCCTTAGAAGTGCATTATTGACAAGTCTTGAATGAACTAGCGTAAGTCCTCTTAAGTGATAACCGACAATCACATCATTTCAACTGAGCGAGTATCGATAGTAAGAGAACCTTGAAGTCACCTTGTGATCTTATTTTGCAGGCTTAGCATAAGAAGTGACCTTATATCAAGAGAGAGTTGAGTTTTTAATGTTTCACTCTAAAACATTAAGCATTTGATTCTACATGTTGTAGTAGAACAAAACTCACATCAACAAAAATTGGCGCTAGGAGGGCCTGTCCAAAGTTCACTCAAGAGTGATCACTAATTGAAGATGATGTAATATGGGACTTTTTAGACCACAATAGCCTAGAGAAAACTGGGTGACATATCAAAGCGATGTCATCTTAACCTTCTATTCTCTTGCTTGGGATCAGAAGAGAAGTGAACTTGAGTATTCACAGGTGGCGGACGTACTAGAAAGGGAAGAAGAAAAGGGTCAAAGAATTGAAAGGGAGAACCAAGAAAGGTTGAGATGTGAAAGACAAAGTTGAAGGATGACAAAGGATGATTCTTCCTAGATCAAATCAACCTAGAGCAACTTGGGGAACACTTCAAGATCATATTGTAGCCACTTTGCACTCAACTACTTGGGAAGAGAGTATTTGTATATTGCTAATGTACTGAACCAAGAGGAAAGGAAAGCACGAGCAATCGAAAGGAGAATTCAAAGAAGGTTAGAGTGCCAAAGAGAACTAGAAGAAAGCTCGAGAGAGAAAGAAAGATGCAAAGGTTGGCTCAATCAAGTCTTCAAGAGGATCAAAGTTAGAACACAAGCTGGATAAAAAGATTGGATCTTTCTTCCTTGAAAGGTTTGAAAGAATACAATCAGAAAGAAGACAAAGAATATTGAGATCAACTCCACTTCAAGAGGAGGAATTGATTGAGTTGCAATTTCAGAAGAAGGGAAAAAATCGTTGGGTAGCTAACACTTTAAGTTGGCGAGTTCTTCAAGCAGTCCAGTTCAAGTTCCTCAAACTCAAGTGATTCAGCCAACTCAAGCGAGAATGGCTCAGACACCCTGGATTCAAAACAATGCCTCACCTCTCACATTCAATCAGTATCAAGATTTGTCTAAGAATCCAAAACACTTCTGCTCCAAGTTCCATGTGAATGACCCCAACCGCACGGCATAAGAGCACATCAAGATCTTTGAGGATGCCTTATGCAATAGGAGAATTCAACATGAGGATGTAGCATGTAGGCTCTTCCCTCACTCTTTAGGAGAAGAAGCTTTCTATTGGTTTGTACATTTGCCAACTTCATCTATTAGTGGATGAAATCAATTGAAGACATCGTTCATTGGAAAGTTTGATATTCCCATCACTCCATTGGACTTGTATAGACAATTTGCAGATGTTAAAAGGCAAGATCAAGAACCTATTAGTTCGTTCAACAATTGCTTTCACAAAGCATACATGCGATTGCAGGCTCCTTACACTGTTCAGGATGCAGGCGCATTGGAGATGTACTACAACGCCTTGGATTCTCAAACATCCATGTTCTCAAGAGTTTCTCATCTTGCTCCAGAGAATTTAAATGAAGCGTACGCCAAAGCAATGGAAATGGGCAAGCAAATGAAGCAGCATGTGTTAGGACCCATGATGAATAATGGATTACCAAGCAGCCAAGTTCCGCAACTCGCATATCAAAGCTCCATCCAATCAGCTCGTGCTGCATCCAAGGGCTCCATTATCTCAAGCGCCTCCAACAGTACCTGTATATCTTCAAGGTGCAAGTACATCTACAAAAACACAAAAAGAGAAAGATGAGATAAAAGAGTTAATTGAACAAGTTAAGAAGTTGTCCACTAAAATCACTTATTTAAGGAATCAAAATAATCAACTTCAGAACACGCAGAGAAATTTTCAAGGACAACAAAGCAATTACCAAGGAAATCATCAAAGAAACAATCAAGACAATAATATCAAAGGAATAATCAGGATGGTGGATACCAGAGGAATCAAGGAGGAAATTATCAAGATAATGGATACTAGAGGAATAACCAAGGAGGAAATTATCAAGGTGGTGCCCAATCAAGTAATCAAGGATACACCAACCACCAAAAGAGGACTTGGAACACAAATCCTAATAATGGCAATGTGGTGTCAACCTTTGACAACCCACCTGCTAATGAGAATAGACCTACATATAAGATATTCTTAGCTGAAGCTGCCTTATCAACATGGTGTAGGATACCTGAGACCAATCAACACTCAGAGCTGCAATGTCCTGAATTGAAAAAGGCTACGAATGTGTTCCGGAAGGTAGTTGATCAGGAAAATCCTCCAGTTACAGGGCTCGAAATTGTCCCAACTGTGAGATATGATTAGTGCTTGACTTTTGAAGAATATTCTTTCCCTCTAGAATTTTATGAAGAGCATGTGGGGAGATTTCTGCTAGCATTAGCCAATGGTCCAATAGAGACGCCATGTGCAAAGTTTCCACTAGGTCCAAGTGAACCAAAGAGGGAAGGAGAAAATCTTTTCCCACCTTTGGACAATAGCGTTTTAGTCCAAGGGGTCCAGGAAGTGCAAGCATCCCAACACTCACAAGGGAGTGGAACAAGGGTTTCCCAAAGGAATAATAGGAATAATGAGCCTTCGACTTCATCTATTCCTCCAAATAATTTCAATACACCTCCCCATCCGAATGCAAGCAATAGGCTTGGTTATCCGAGGGACTCTCCTGAGTATCGACAAGATGGAAGTAGTAGTTAGAGCACTAATAATTCACAAGGCAACACTAGAGTTCAGAATACCAGCAAGGAACAGGTTGCCATCATCTCTACAGATGATTAAAGTTTGAAGAGATTGGGACATAGTGTGATTGAAGAGTTTAGGAAGGTGAAGATAAATCTACCATTGTTTGAGTTAATGAAGATAGAGGAAGTAAGAGATGTGTTCATGAATAGTTTGAGAGGTAGCAAGAGTCAAGGAGCTCATGGTTAGATTGCAACAAATGCTACACAAGGAGCAAGCAGGTCCTCCCATAGCACATCCAACATAGTCTAGAGTATAAATATGGTTGAGAATGTCTTTTATAATAATCAGAATACGTGTCACAATGAGAGTTAATTGTAGCTAGTGTATATGGCTCAAGGTACTCCAACTTCGAATCAAGATGCAACCAAGGTTGGAGGGACCACAAGAGAACAAGGTACTACTGGGATGGGAGGAGTCAGTACAAGACTTACCTCCAAAAAGGATACTCCAATTGTGTTCTGTTAAGGGAAGGATGGGCCTCCATTTCTACTATTATTAAGGATTTTTGGGAAATTATTGCATAATTGTTTAATTGATTTAGGGGCGTCCAACAATGTTATACCTTTGACCATTTGTAGGAGATTGGGAATTATCCTTGCAGATACAAGAAGGTTACACAACTAGACAAGATAGAAGTGACCTTATATCAAGAGAGAGTTGAATATTTAATGTTTCACTCCGAAACATTGAGCATTTGATTCTGCATGTTGTAGTGGAACAAAACTCTCATCAATAGGCCCTCAAAGGGAAATTCGACCCTAGTTTGGATAGTTCTCATACTTGAAAAATTTCACATTTCAAACTCCTCTTGAGGGGAAAAACATGATATGTCCGTACATCTCCAACACTAAGAAAAAAATTTCATTCCATACTTGGTTCCAAGGGAAAATTGACCTTTGTTTGGACACTTTCCAAACTTAGAAAATTTTTCAGTGTACGCACTCAGTCTTTGGGGAAATTCGACCCTTGTCTGGACACTTTCCAGACTTAAAAAAAATTTCAAGCAGAATTCATCCAAAGTGGTGGAAATTCATTGTATGCTTGGATTTTAACCCCAACGCTTAGAATTTTTAAGGAAAAAGCCAATTAAAGTGGGGAAATTTGTTGGAATGTTTGCCGTTTCGCCAAAAGCTCAAACTGTCAACGAACGTCACAAACACCAAATTTACCCAGATCCATGGTAACCCCAAAGGAGGTGCTGACCACCAAGTCAACAATCTCCCCCTCAGCACCGACTGAGGGTTCCGCACCAACGGAATGAAGGAGACTCTCTCCCCCTCAGCACCGACTGAGGGTTCCGCACCAACGGAATAAAGGAGACCTCTTGGGATTCGAACCCATGACCCAAGGCTCTGATACCAATTGTTGGAATGTTTGCCGTTGCGCCAAAAGCTCAAACTGTCAACGAACGTCACAAACACCAGATTTACCCAGATCCATGGTAACCCCAAAGGAGGTGCTGACCACCAAGTCAACAAAATTCATATTGAGTTTGGATTTTGACCAAAATGTGAAGGGAAATTCATGTATAGTCCGCATTTTGGTCAAAATGTGAAGGGAAATTCATGTATAGTCCGGATTTTGCGTATTTTTATAAAGAAAATTGATTTCTTTGTTAGGATTTTGGGTCGTTTTGTATGTAAAAAATCAATTTTTATAAGGGTTTTAAGGCCCTTATGCATGGATTATGCCTTTATATGAAATTTTGGACAAATTGGCTAGCCAAAATTTCAATACGCCTAGGATTTTACGTTCAACCTATTATAACATGACCCCGACAGACTTTATTTTTTAACGTTCCCACTTTAAAATCACAACTTGGCCACTTGATTTTAATATCACCCCTCAATCATTAAAGCATCGAATTGCCAAATTCGCCACCTAAACCTAACTAAACTAATGACCACGAGCAAAGGAGGGGGTCCCCATTTGCAGTGGGGTGATGGTGTGAAAAGGTCACAACTGTTCCTGTAAAGTAGATTGTAATGATTCCTCTTGATGAAAAATATCTTCCTCAGTCATATTATGCGCAGTTGCATCTAATTAAGCCTCAACCTAAGTTGCTGGTTCAAGTTTGGGTTCGAAGAATTGGTTTGCTGGTAGCAAAATTTTGAAATGGGGTTTGGGTTCGTTAGTACAAAAACATGTAAAAAATATACACACACAGAGAATTCCTTCTATCCCTCAAGGTTTTTCTAGATTTAACCACTTGCCACCCATCATGGGACTCTGAGGGGGGAAGGGGGCCCTATTCCCAACAAATGCAGAACGAAAGCTTTTCAAAGCGTATTTTGTGGAGCCATAAAAAAGTTGTTTATATAGAACAGTAAAATCATTAGAGAGATGAAGCCGCTTACCATTGTCTAGAGGAAATGCTACCCAATGTGGAATCGATGTCGCAACCCTTCCATCCATAGTAGTTATTGAACAACGATTTGGAGCCCCAGGCGACTAATGGGTGCTGGAGGCTAGGAGGGGCTTCGAAACGTCTGTGAGGAATGTGGCTAGGAGAGAGACTTCGTTCCTCCTTCCACCCAGGTCCACCCAAACCTCTATCTTTCCGATGCTTGATCCTTTCATAGTGATTCGCAAACCACATATTATTTAACCCTTTCTTGGTCTTATTTGTTAAGACTAAAGACACTGCCTTCTTCGCACACTCTGACATTTTTCTAAAACACCATCATGTTTAAAATATAATTTATCACTATAGAGAGCTTGCAATTAATCAGATAGGGTCATTACCGACAATTGGATATAAAAATTTCACAGGAAGTAATTTTGAGGGCTAGTTTAATTTGATGTAATAAATATATGAACTTAAGCAAATTTTGTTTTGTAATGTTACAAATCTTATTCAAATTTTGTAATAGTTGTTTCCTGCACTAAATTGTAGAATGTTTCTCAGTGGAAATGTACTTGGTTTGCCTAGGTCTGCCCTGGTTTGACTTGGGTTTGGCCCAGATGAACCAGCTTGACTGGGTTCGAACCCTGTCCGAACCCACAGATGAACCTGACTCGAACCCAAACCCTATTCGAACTGGACTGGTACCAGGGTCCCAGGCAGGTGAACCAGACTTCCTAGGCCTTTAACTAATGGCACACCTTCTGTCTCCTCTTGTGTTGCTACATTTGTTCCCCATTTTGTTGCTTCTCTCTCGAGATTAATAATCTCATCCATAGAAAAGATGGGTTTCACATCATCAGGGATCCAATATGAATATGGATTTATGTTATCAAAGTCAATGGCTTTGTGTGTGTCTCTTACCTCTACCATTTTGGTATGTAGACAAAAGTAGCACTGTACAAAAATAAGGTCATTCGTGTGCTTTTGACTCAAACTGTTCTATTTCTTGGAATGAATGGCCCCAAATGTGCTCCAATTGTGCTTACACCCATAAGCACTAGTTTAAGGCTTGGACAAAATGTGGATGGTGAGTTTTTGTCTTCCCATCACAAATCTGCAAGTACAAGATTTAGTAAAAATTTGCCCATTAAACTTCCACTCATTGGTCAGTATATCAGGATAACCAGTGATGAGAAATCATACCAGGATGAACTATTTATGTATATTGAATGGTGTCTATATATATATATGTATGTATGAATCCACTCTAATAGGCTGCAATATATATATATATATATATATAGACCGATAGCTAGATATACGAGTTTATATCTGCATATGTGTGATATATACACATATTTATATATACATATATATGTTTTTGTGTATATTTATGTATGTATATATATAGAAATTGCAATAAAGAGATCTCAATATTTAAATAACTCCAATCTAAATAGTATAGCTGCAATCTAAATAACTCCATTTTGCTTCCATTATTCTATCAAAGTTGGGAGTTCATAACAAAATTGTTCATACTTAAATCAGAAGGCAATGACCGCTTGGTAAGCGATATACAGTGTCTCACATGCTTGCCTTCATGGCTACATTTGTTTATTGATTAAAACTGTTTAAAGCATATTTCTCGTCCCAGTCTATTATCAATCCAACATCATCTTCTAATACAAAGCTGTCAAACCATTTTGGCATCCCAGGGTATCTTAGGTGAAGGAAGTTCATTAAGAAATCTAGATTTCTCCCTATTGTAGGGGTCTCTTTGATGTACCTCTCCCAATCTTCCACCACTAAGACCGGAAAAGTTGGAACACTTCTGCCATTATTTATGAACTGATTGTAGTGTCTTGGCTTTGGAATAGTAAGATCCTCTCTAATACTTCCAATCACTTTATCTAGATCTAATAGATATTTTCGCTTAAAGAGTCGTCTGCACAATCTTCCAATGGCCTGAATATCAGGGTCAATTCGCAAGGCCGAGGCAATAAACATAGCAGGTATATCTGAGTTCACACGATGTCTGTTATCATTCTCAATGAACTCCTTTCCTAAGATTTTGTAAACAGCTCTTATTACGATATCGTATGAGATAACCATCATCTTTTTGAGCCTTTTCACTGTTATGATTCCTTCCAAAGCTACCTGTGGTCGCGAACATCTAAGCTTGATTGGAGTAGCCATAAAAGAATCCGTTAAAGCCTAAGATTGCTCAACTTTAATCTTGTGGATGTTATGTCAGGACATGCTACATTCTATAAATATTTGTATCTCATATCTTTGACTTTTGGTATTCATGGATACTGAACCATCGCTCCTATTGACCTTTCAACTTTTCAGATGCTTTGTCCTAGTCATTTTGGCCTATTACCAAAATTAACAATTAAGTTTCAGATTTGTCCTGACATATATGTTTAAATAAAGAATAAAATTTACATAACCGATTGAAACTTTGGAGTATTGACCTGTCTTATCCTGATTGGATTGTTAGGCGAACATATATGTATAAATATATACAATATATATGCAACTAAATATATGTATTTATGTCAATACCTAGTCGGATACATATATATACATATCTATAAATATATGTATGTGAAATTGTGCAATCTACTTGCCTCTAGCCTACCATCATAAGCGATTATTAATGTACGCATTGAGGGAGAGTGACTATAATTGTGGATCTACAATCTCTTTTGTCTATTGAAAGTTAGCCAAGTTGGAGGGTATCTATCTAATAACCTAGGGTGCTGTAAGCCCTGAAGTTGCCCTAAATTAGCCTATTCCTGTTCTGTCGTTATCAGCCCCTAAGTTAGCTAATTTATCTGCCACACTTGATTTCCTTCTCTAAAAATATGATTAATAGTGAAATGTCCTATGAGTTTAAGAATGCTCGTTGCCTGTTTTGCATATCCACTAAGTATCACCTCTCTTTATTGCATTAACAATCAGGGTAGAATCACCCTCAATTTCCAATTTGTCAATGCCTAAATTTTTACTAACTTTTAACTCTTCAATTAAAGCCAAAAATTCTGCTTCATTTTTAGTTTTGATACCAACGGGTTTTGCTAAGTTTGCTATCAACTTTCTGTAACTGTTATGAATGCATGCCCTAATTCCAGCCACCCTTGGGTTGCCTCTAGAGGCACCATCAAAATTGAGTTTAAACCACCCTAGAACGGGGGGTTTCCATTTACATTCTTGCCTGAGCTTTGCAATGTTTACTTTGGGGGAATTGTCCAGTGGAGGGGTCTTAAGACCCGTCCATTTATTTCTAGTCTTATCATCATGTACAGTAAAGGAACTATCTTGTTTGCATAGAAAATTTCTATTATTGACTACTTCAACATTTGCTGCTTCTAGTTTGTTTAGGAATTGGTTTAGTAGCATTTCTTCATTCTTAAAGATTCTATGATTCTTTTCTTTCCCGATTTCCCAGAGTAGTAATGATGGAGCAATGGTCCAAATGCAGTTGTATAGGTCTTTGTATCTGGGTTTGGGCCATCCTTTAAGGAAGTCAGCTAGTTTAAGGGTGTTGGCTGAGTGCCAGTTTAGTCGTTTTTTCAACCAATGCCAACAATTTTCTGTGAAGGTACAGTTGAGAAGGAGATGGTTGATGCTTTCTTCATCCTTTTTACATAGTACACATTGAGAAGGACCAAGGTACTCCATTCTACGGAAGGTATCAGCTGTTAGTATTCTCCCTTGAAGAGCCAACCATGTGAACATTCCTACCGTAGGTAGGCACAATTTATTCCAGCATAGATCGATAGGCAAATCTGTGGACCTAAAGCGTTTACTTTTATAGAGACATTTATACCCGTCCTTGGTGTTATATTTGTTAATGTTTGTAGCTTCAGTCGTATGATCACTTAGAATACATATAACACTTAAATATTGATTAATAATAATATATTGTATTTGTGTGTATATATATATATGTTATATTATTATTAATATATATTATTCTAATATATGATTGATTAATGAAACATTATAAAATGAATAGACATGTCCCATGAAGGGACAGGTCTCTCATAGCCTCATTCCCAGTATAAATAAGAGAGATTGTTGCATTTGGAAAACACATACCACATACAATACAGGCAGTGCTATTACATTTACAGCGATCCTAAAATATCAACATGGTATCAGAGCTTGACTGCAAATGTAGAAGATAAATACACTTTGAAAAGATTTTTTATCTGAGTAAGCTGCTTGCTTCCCTGTCAGCCCGATAAGTATTGGGTGGATATCAAATTTAAAGTGATCTTTGTCGGGTGTATATCAATCCATTAATAAATAAGACAACAGAAACTTGGAAAGACGCTGTCTGTAGAAACTCATATATTAAATGTCACGACCCCGACCAGATTTTGATTATTCTGAGACTTCACAATTTCTAATATAACGAAGTATATCTTCACACCCCTGTCAATAATTTGGAACCATAGTTGCGTCTGAATTGGTGTTATTAGAAGATGAAGCCTCCATCATCGTTTACAATCTATGGATGTTGATCAAACTTCATCAATGGAGGACATGAGGTTCTGAAATTGATAGATATATATATTATTGTTTGATTTTCTACAATCACGAAGCCTGATTTCTTTTGCTGCAAACCAAGAGACTTCACAATCAAGGATCTTTAGTCTTTCATTAAGCAATAGCCATGATACTAATGAAGAGGCATGTGATTAGTTTGAGGCAATTGTTAGTGTGAGAAGACACTCCTTTTGGGTTGTGAATCATTATCTTCAGTCCCGACAGCTATATAAGGGCTGAGTAGCCACTGGGAATAAACACGAGGAAATTGCTGGAGAAAAGAAAATGGTTGTGCTAATGTGGATGTCTGTCGGTACCTAAATACCACAAAAGGACTTCTCTGTGTATCGCCAATGGAAGACGGTGTCAGAGAACTATGTCACTGTTGGAGATCCTTCGCAGATGGTGATGGTGCCAGATGAGCATACAAGCTGTGAACAGGAAAAACAAATCGTTTCAGCTCGGGAGCCCATTTGGGCCTGTAGAGGAGCGGATGTAGTGCCGGATTGCGGCCTAAAAACAACCACCCGGCAGTTCCGTTCTTGGTGCCATTGATGATCAGAACTTCACCGGTTGGGAGCAGGATCATGTCGGACATTACTCTGGAAGCGGGCATTCTTTTCCATTTCCTAGTTGGGATTGGGGTTCGAGACTTTGAGACGGCCGCAGGATGTCGATGCGGGGAGAAATTGTTCCTTTTTGGCCTGGAAAAATACATTGGCTTTTGCCCCGCCGCAGATGAGGACTATAACGGAAAAAAATCCCTCTGATCCGTCGAGCGGGAGAAGAACAGAGGATCCGGTTGTGGGGTAACTCCGTGAAACGCCGCCGGGCATAGGTGGGAGTTGCAAATAATATTGACTATAATATTATGACACTAAGCTCTTGATAGGAGTTCTCGGAGCCATTTCCCAAGTGATTCTTGTGGTGGAGAAGATGTTTTGAGTGGTCTATTACTATCTTGGAGCTTAGAGATGTTTTGAATGTTCATACAATTTGAGTCAATTTATTAGTTCCCTTCGTTCTCTGAAGTATTTTACACAATACGGGACAGAGTACCTGTTGATGTCTCAGGAGATGGGAAGTTCTCGCAGATTGATTTTAGACTGATGATAGTAGAAAGTGTTGTGTAGTTTAGGCTAGCCGACGACTACATATGTCCAGTAAATTTTCTTCACAACATGCAGGCGGTGACACTGGACACTGAATACAATGATATTATTGGTATCTGTAACATGCCTATGAATTGGAATGAGATCGTCGCTTATTTGCAGTGTGTCCTCAAATTAAAATAAGGAGTCGATCCTTGTTATCTTGTAATGAGGTAGTTGCCCAGAGATTGGTGAATTCAATTACCCCCGAATTAGCATATGATTGTGATTCTAAATGAGATATATAAGATGTGCATGTGACACAATGATTTTGGTCACCTTTGAATAGAGTCATTCATGAGTTCACCATACATTATGAGAGAACAGAATAGTCGTTCATCAAGCACCGTAATGAACATTAACTTGTTCATAGTTGGAGCTACCATTTAGCACACGTGTTAAACATGGAAATGGAAGGTGTGTATTGATTAATAGCTAAAGTCAAATGACAGGTGTGCAGATATGAGTGGAATAAAAGAGTATGCAAATCTACTGCAGCAAAGAAGAAACAAAGATGATAGCTCATTTGTGAAAGGTTGCTTCTCTTGGTAAAGAGAGATGTTGAAGTAAAATTGATGCAAAAGAGAATTAATTTTTGGATTGATTTTATTTCTTCTTTTGAGGATGAGAGAAAACTTGTCTTAAACTATGAACCCCACAGATTTTCAATGCTTCGTTTGAGTTGTCAACTTGTGATAATATTAGAGTAGCCATGGTGGGCATTACTCTATAACTCAAATATCTAAGAAGACTCTCCTTAGCTAAAAGGGAGTGTCGAATTTAGATTCGGGACGATCACAATAATAATTCAAGTTGGTGTATTACAATAAGAGATAAGTATTTCTACCCTTGAATAATATAATTTTTAAGTCATCAAATTCATGCGATAAGATCGGGATAGTAAATCTTTTATACTTCTATAATTGAGATTTTCCTTCAAGGTAGTTTAGTTTTATGAACTAATTGTAATCTCTTTTTTAAGTGCATTGAGGAAAAATCTAGAAGCATATGAGATTTCATTCAAGGGAGAAAGAACTTAATGCCTGCAGTTATGGAACTGAGTTGAGAATTGACATCAGATTCAGAGGGAGTCTGACAATCCATTAGAAGCAACCTCGGACGAGAAGGTCAGAAGGTTGATATCACATTCAGAAGAAGTCTAATGAGCCATCAGAGGAAAATTCGGACGAGAAGGTTAAATGTTGATGTCAGTACTCAAAGATTCAGAGGGAGTTAGCACATATCTAGAGGATATGCCTTATTTGATTTCCAAGGATCTTGGTCATATTGATTCAGAGGGAGTAAACCATATCGAGATGGTTTCTCTAGTGACCAGGAAACTATGAAAGGAAAAAGAATTGTGATTCAAATGATGAAATTCCATAAGGTTGATATTAGATTCAGAGGGAGTACGATAGTTCATCTAAAACAACCTTGGACGAGGAGGTGAGGAGGTTGTTACAAGACCTTAAAGGAAGCATCCAGAGGACTATGATCATGAGATTGAGTCTCATGCATGCTGGCTGAAATGCCTTTGTGTTATCTCCTACACTTGGGGTTCACCTAGAGTGATACAATTTATATAAGAGATATAGTGCATAAGTATGTGTTGATGTGAGTTTTGTACCACTACATAACATATAGCAATTGAATACTTGATACAGCGTACCAAACACTCAACCCTCTCTTGAAAAGTATACAAGGATACTCCAAGGTTCCTTACACCTGTGGATACTAACTCAGTTATATAAATGTGATTTGCTGGTTAATCACTTCGGCGGGCTTACGTTGTTCATCCAGAGATGTTAAACTCTTGCTATGATGATGATGAGATAACTTTCTTCTTTTATATCATTTCCAACTTCGCTCATCAAACTAATTTATACCACTTCTAGCTTTGCTCTTCAAACTTTCGAACTTCAACTTCTCAACTTCAACTACTGAACTACTGATTACTTCTACTATTACTCCTACTGAATGGAAAGATTGGCAAATGGACAGGGATCAAACCAAATGAAAGCTTGCCAGCGGCACTACCTCCATCGGTGCAATGATTCTAAGGGGATATTCTTAGGATTTTCACACTAACACCTATCTTCCAACCCAACTTGAAGTACAAGTGGAAAGATGAAATGCAAGTAGAACTTGGGAGCAATTGACTAGATTACCACACAAGGCTCCTTGACAAGCCACCAAGATGCTAGTGGCCTAGTATAAGATCCTCATCAAACATTCACCAACATCACCATTACAACTAATCATCTACTTCTATTCTTACTTTAACAACATGAAATGAAATCCTACTTTAATTTGAGAGATGAGAGGAACCATGCAAATACACCAAAATGATCATGTATATCCACCATGCAAGTCACAACAATGAATAGAGAACAATTTTGATAGTATTTTGGCAACAATTCTCCAACATAACTCCCTTTACAAATGAGAACAAATGGCCTTATATAGAGGCTCAAAATTACGAGTGGCCAAGATTAAGAGGCAAAATCAAGGGCCAAGATTAAACCTTACAAACCCTAATTAGGGTTACCATCTTTCAACCAATTACATGAGGGCACCAACTTTGTGGGCCAATGAGAAAATTACAATAATCTGTCAACCAATGAGAACATAGGACACTTGGCATGATTTGATTGCATGCACATGAAATTGCCACCTCATCAACCTTGTCTTATAAAGTTCATTAATCCTTGAGATGAGATGAAGCCTTGGATGCTTGAGCTTGTCCTTAGAAATTTTCTCACCACCACTTGAACTTGCTTGTACTTGATGTCTTGACCTCGAAAGGGTGAGGTCTCCATGCACTTGGGGTAATCTTGCCTTGACCTTGGTGGCTTGCCTGGATGTGAACCTTGTGCAATTTAAGAGCCTTGCTCTTAGCCACCGCCTTGAAATCAAACTTGACCTCCCTCAACCTTTCAATCACTTTCCTCCTTACTTCAATACTTTGCCATTTTTAATCTTCCTATTTGGATTTGATTTGCATGCATGCATCTTTGTTTCAATAACCTTGGGTTTTGGGGCACCTGCCCTCACCATATCTCCTTGATTGTTCCACAATCCACCCATCAATGAGTTCATCAACTGCTTTCATCAATGCTTTCCTCCTTGGTTAACCCTTGACTGCCTTCAACTGTTCGAACTGCCACAACCTTGCCCTTTTGGCATAAGTACTTGCCTCAACCATAGTGGTGCAATGCATCTCCCCAAGATTAGATTTGGTTCGACTGGCAAAGCATCACTAGTAGTCTTGCACCCGAATTGAAGAAGTAGGACCCCATGTAGACTTGCTTCCGATTTTGCACTATCTAAGTTGCAACTCTAAATTCATGCTAATGATCCTAATCCAATCAATTTTCCTTAACCATTCTCAATCTCTTCAATAAAATAAAACATCCAAGGATCAAACTGTGTACCTTTTGTAGAGCCTGGGATCCGACTGAGAAGTACGATGAGGTCACCATTCTGATTTGTTGTATCCTGTTTGCTGCTGGGGTAGACTGAACACTTCCTTGCACAAATCCATACTGATTGATCTTCTTTGCCACAGAGGACTAGCTGTCTCTCAACCTCTCTCTTAATTGAATCATATCAAAGGTACCAATGTTGGTGTCTCCAACGTATTTCAATTTTGAGCGGAAGTTGGAATTGGGTATCATGACTTCCTTGTCTCCTATTTCAGCATTAATTCCTTTGGGTCGCTTGCTTGCATTGGCATCATTCATCCTAAACACTTATCACTCCCCGCCTTTTCTACAATGAAGATGAAACTACACTTATCACTCCAAACTTCGCCTATAAGATGGAATACTACACTTATCACTCTCCGCCGTTACCTTAAGATGGACTACACTTATCACTCCAATTCTCTTTCCTACAATGATGAAATGCAATGATGCAAACTACACTTATCACTCCCCGCCTTTGCCTTAAGATGGACTACACTTATCACTCCAATCTTCTCCCTAGGGGTGGAATACTACACTTATCACTCCCCGCCGTTACTTTAAGATGGACTACACTTATCACTCCAATCTTCTCCCTAAAATGAAATGCAATGATGGAATGCAAGCAAGAACTTGAGGGAAAAAAGCCAATCAAGACAATCGAGTAATCAACCTACTAACCAAACACTTAACTCTACTCTTGAAATTAGTTTTCAACACCTAGACTAGCACCAATGAAATGAAAGCAATTAAGGAGAGAGGAAAAGATAGGCCACTCACCCAAGTACAAAGCTAGGAATCCTTCTTAATGCAATTGCCTTGGCTTGATTCACAAAATTTCTCTATCTCCACAAGTCTGAAAATACAGCCCCCAAATAGATCAAATCTTCCCTTCAATTGCCTCTCAAAATCTTGCAATGAGGCCTTAAACAATTAACTCCATCTCTATCACAAATCTGAACTTTGCCACCTTGCCAATTGAAAATCTGAGTGTGGATGCCTGAGAATTGACAAATCTGAGCCTTAATATTTGCAAATCTGAACCTCCTGCCCTCTACACCAACAAATTTTTCTCCAAAGAAGAAGAAGACAACACCAAAAATGCACTCCTTGCAAAATTTTGCTCTTTTGCTGCTCCAAGAGCTCCTCCTTGGCTGCCAAGAGACAAGCAAGAAATGAATGAGAAAATGAGGAGACAAGCCCTCCCTTTATACTAATATTTTGCCTCTTCAAATAGGGCTGACCTGCATTGGAGGGAAAATAAAATTAATTAAATTGCCAAACATATAACCCAAATTAAATGCATTAAATCACATAGCCTTGGGTATTTAATTTTAATTTAAAATTGGGCCAGCCCATTGCAAAAACAAAAATCTGTGCAATAGCATGTTAATTTTCTTTTTTAAAATGAAATTGGGCCACTCCAAAAAATAATCCATATGGGGCCCCTAAACATTGAAATTAACCAAGCCATGGCCCCAAAAAAAATTAAATTAATTTAAGGAAAGGGCAGATTTAAATTAAGAAAGCCACTTGCATTGAATTGTGCAAAATTATGGATTTAAATTAGCCAAATCCGAAATTATCAAAGGCCCAAAAATTGAAATTTTGAAAAAAAGGTCATTTAGGCCTCTAATATAGCTTTAAACCTTCCCCATTGTGGACCCAATAACTTGCCTTGAATTTCACACCTCTTAGGCCTTAAAATACATTGAATTTAACACACAAAGGAGCCCAAATTAAATTTCTAAATTACAAACACTCAGCCCAAAAATATGATTTTAATTATTTTAAAATTGCCAAATAAATGCATTTAATCACAACAACCTCACCAAAATTAATTAAAATTTGCAAGCCAATCACAATTCAAACAATTTCAAATTTTCATTTATTCATTTCTCATTTAAAATTTCGAAAATCCCACTTGGCAATTTAATTTTTTTTATTATTTGCAATCCAAAAAATATTATTTAGCAATTTAATTTCCATTTGGCCATTAATTTCTTTATATTTTGCAATTTATTATCTCTATTTGGCAATTAAACTCAAATTTGGCAATTTAATATCAAATTTTTATTTAATTTCCACTTTTCTCCACCAACAATTTACAAGATTTTCCCAAAAATATCCAATTTCACAATTAAATTTTGAAAATCTCAAGTTATTCAATTTCATCAATTTTCAAAATTTAATCAAGTCCAAAATTTACAATTTTATCCCGCCAGATATTAAAATAAAATTTTCTCATCGAATTTCATTTGGCTTGGAGACAAAATCGACTATTTAAGAAAATCAACATTTCGCACAAGGTGAAAACAAGCAATACAGGTGTAAAATTCTCATTCCAAAACCTCTAGATCGCCCAAAATTCGCTAAGGCACCCAAACTCTCGGATCTAGGAAAAATTGCCAAGGCTTGCTCAAAAAAAAAAAAATTGGGGGTCCCCAAATATTTTGGGGTGATGGTGTGAAATCCTCACAACAGTATGCTATTCAAAGTACATTATCCCTACAGAACATATAGCTGATATTCTCACCTATTTTCTTGCTAGAGGTAAGGTTGTGTACCTTCGAGATAAACTTGGCATGTTGGAGAATGAAGCCTTAGATGAAAAGAAGTTTCATCTATTATCTTGTATGTTATTGCATTCTTCTCCTTGAGAGAGAAGTCTAAGGTGAAAGCCCTTGTTTCCACCCTTTGGGATGAGTCATGATGGATCCACCCTCTGACACGAGTCAAGGTGGATTTCACATGTGTGACTCCAGGACCTATGGGCCCTCCTATGAACATTGGAGAAAGGTGACGACTTTTCGACAATGAACACTTGTATTTGATGATTACAAGGTGAAGATCTTGTAATGGAGATTTGTTATGGTAGACAGTTATATGTTTGTGCACATACCATAATAGGGTTATAGGTAAATGGAATGTAATGTTCTTATTTACTATATCCTTGTATCATGATCTGAGGTGATATGAAAATTAGGTATCACGATCTAGGGTGATTCCTCATATCAAGGTGATATGAAAATTAGGTATCACGATCTAAGGTGATTCCTCATATCAAGGTGGTATGAAAATTAGGTATCACGTGTCAGGTGATTCCTCATATCACATGTTAAGTGATATGTAAAATTGGGTATCACATGTCAGGTGATTCCTCATATCACACATGTTAGGTGATATTGAAAACTGGGTATCACATTTTAGGTGATTCCTCATATCACATGTTAGGTGATATGTAAAACTTAGTATCACGAATTATGTAATATATGATTTCTTAGTATCCATATGACAAACATCATGAGACGTATTGTCATTAGACATACCATGGATATTTATGAGCTATGGTGAACATCATGTGACTTGATATTCTTTCATATACCATATCTCCTGATATCATAGTGGGGTGATATCTCCTCTCTTTCAAAATTAATGATTTATTACCTTGATAGATTTTATCTTCTCTAGTTAAGAGGGAGTGCTGATGTTTTGTATGGCTATAGTTAGGGTCATATGTGTTGACAAGGGAGACCACAACACATTATGTTTGGTCATCCTCCCTAGCTAAGAGGGAGTGTTAATGTTTGTAGCTTCAGTCGTATGATCACTTAGAATACATATAACACTTAAATATTGATTAATAATAATATATTGTATTTGTGTATATATATATGATATATATATGATATATATATGTTATATTATTATTAATATATATTATTTAAATTTATATTATTCTAATATATGATTGATTAATGAAACATTATAAAATGAATAGACATGTCCCATGAAGGGACATGTCTCTCATAGCCTCATTCCCAATATAAATAAGAGAGATTGTTGCATTTGGAAAACACATACCGCATACAATACAAGCATTGCTATTACATTTACAGCGATCCTAAAATATCAACAATATTCCCCATTTTTTGCAGGGGTCCAAATCACCTTATCCTCAAATTCACTAGGGGTAATTTGTCTTGTACTTAGTGTGTTCAATAACTGGTTGTAAAAGCCTTCATGAATATTAGCATTCCTCTCTATGTTCCATTCCCAACCTAACACCGGGTTACCAAATGGGAATCTAATATAATCTTTAACATATATCCTATTTTGGATTTTAAGTCTTTCCATAGTTTCCTTATCATCAATCAATTTAGCAATGGCTGGGTAGCCTCCCCAAGAATCATTCCAAAACAAAACTTTTCCCCCTTTGCCAATAATCCATGTGACCTCATTCATAATCAGACTTCTGCATTCCCTTATGAAGTTCCTTTGGAGGACACTCATATCTTAAGATGCTAAGGGGGTCGTCACCATCTAGGTACTTGTATTTTACTATCTTTACCCATTTAAGCTCTGGTTGTCTAATAATTGTCCATACTAATTTTGCTCCTAGAGCCAGATTCTGATCTTTAATATCTTTTAGATTTATGCCTCCATCATCCTTTGTCTTACAGATGGTCTCCCAAGCAACTAATGCTAATTTGTTTTTTCCATTTGCTCCTTGCCAGAAAAAGGATCTAAAATTCTGAATGAGTTTTTGTCTAATACCTGCAGGCAAATGTAGGCTAGACATTTGATAAACTGGTAAAGCGGCTATTACTGATTTTAACATGGTGACTCTGCCTGCAGAAGACAGCCATATTCCTTTCCATGATTCTACTTTCTTGCCTACCTTATCTAGCACATTTCCCCACAAGTTGGATTCCTTCAATCCTTTGTCTAAAGGCAGGCCTAGATACTTTGTGGGAAGTGTCCCCTTTTGGAAATCCAAAATCCGTAGTATGTCATTATCTATGTTCCCTTGGGTATTGAAGAAGATCTCGGACTTACTCTTATTGATAATTTGGCTAGAGGCTTCTGAGTACTTGTTTAATAACAATTTGAAATGCTTAGCTTCCTCTATATCAGCTTTCCCATATAACATGGAATCGTCTACAAATTGTTGATGTGTTGTTGGGTCAAGCTGACTGATAATCTTAATACCCTTTAGAGATCCCCTCGTTCTGGCTTTTGAAATGGATCTTCCCAATGCCTCAGCCATAATTATGAAAAGGAACAGGGATAATGGATCCCCCTATCTAATCCCTTAGGAGATTTCAAAAAAACCTTTTGGGTTGCCATTCACTAAAATAGACATTCTAGGTGTAGAGATACATTCAAAAATTAGGTTAATCCATTGTGTAGAAAATCCAAAGGCTTTCATACATTTACAAAGGAATATCCAATCTACCTTATCATAGGCTTTCTTAATATCAAGTTTTAGTAGCATACTAGGCTCCTTATTATTCTGAACAGTGTGTATTGCCCCCTGGGCTATAATAAAGCCATCCAAAATCGACCTTCCAGGAACAAAACCGGTTTGATCCTCTGCTATAATGATAGGAAGGATTGATTTCAGCCTATTAGTGAGGGTTTTGGTGAAAAGTTTATATAGTGTATTACATAGAGAAATTGGTTTGTAATCCTCCATATTTCTAACTTCTTCCTTCTTCGGAATAAGGGCTATAAAGGTATTATTAACTTCTCTAAGGATACTTCTTGAATTCCTGATACCTTCGAGGACCCCAATAACTTCATCCACAATGAAAGACCAACATTTTTTGTAGAAGAAAATGGGAAAACCATCCGGTCCTCCTGCCTTATCAGGATGGAACTGATTAAGTGCTACTTCTACTTCTTCCTTAGTAAATCTAGCCATTAGACTTTGATTCTGTTCATTGGTAATGAGTTTGGGTATACATTGACAAATTTCTTCTTGGGCAAGCCTATTAGAGCCCTCCTTATCGTTTAGTAGATTGTCAAAATATTGAACTGCTTCTTTAGCAATTAGCTGAGGGTCCTCTAACAATTCTCCTTCTAAATTGCTGATCCTCTTTATCATGTTAATTTGCCTACTAGATTTAGTGCTGTTCTGGAAGGATTTTGTGTTTTTATCACCTTCAGCCAACCAGGTTTCTCTAGATTTCTGCTACCATAAGACTTTTTCCTTTGTCATGTGTGTGACTCCATGACTTCATGGGCCTCTGTGAACATCGTTGAGAGGTGACGATCTTTGGATGATGAGCACTTGTATTATTGGTTATTATTGTAAGGTGACAATCTTACAATAATCACTTTATCTCTTAAGTAATATCAATTGAATGGTGGATATCATGAGACTTGATAACTATGGATAAGCCATGATGAATGATATTACTGAGATATTCATGGTGGATATGATGTGACTTAATATCCATGGATATGCCATGAACAGATATCCTTATGGTAGGTATCATGTGATTTGATGCCTGTGCACATACGATAGTGATGGATATTACATTGTGAGTTATGGTGAATATTATGTGACTTGATATTCGTGGACATACCATTACTCCTAATATCACAGTGAGGTGATATCTTTCTCTCTCACAATAAATGGATTTATTGTGTTTACATTATGGATAGAAATACTCCTCCCTAGCTAAGAGGGAGTGTTAGAGATATGTAACTTCGGTCGGATTACTCTAACCAATGTAATCAAATGTACAAGTGGCCTATCGGCCTTGAACATTTGATATCTATCCTTTACAGTATACTGATCTGATTATCTGCTATGATTATTGTTATCATAATTAATCTCTACTGTGCATGATTAATAATCAGTGACTTAATAATCACCGATCATGTATATATATTTAATAATAGTCATATTATTAAATATGACTATTATTAAATATATATACATGATCGATTATATTGCAATGATTAATAATCATATTATTGCTGAGTGTATCGATATAAAATTATGAGTATCGCAGCAGATATATCGATCATGTAATTGTTAATGATATCGTTGAAGACTTTTTAATCATTGAACGACATTTGTTAATAGAAAGACATGTCTCTACATGAAACATGTAGTTTCACGTAGAGCCATGTCTCTACTTGAGACACGACTCTTTGCATTCATATATATACGAGGCCATTCCCATACTTTGTAAATGTACAGAAATCATTAAGTGCAGAGCAATATAAGTATACAGCATTCGATTATCTTGTCTCATCGATACAGAGCAACAGCAGATCGATATTATTCACAACATATCGATATTAATTCACAGCAGATCGATATTGTTAAATATATCTTTGTGGATTGAAAACAGCGATCCTTCAAGATCATCGAACTGTGTAGGGTTTGATCATTATTGATTATATATTCACATCTGCATAACAGTAAATAAATTAAAAAAAATACCGTCAGATAAATCTGATCAAATTTAACATAATTATGCTCATAGAGTCTTCATAAATCTGCTTATAAAGTCTGATTATAAACCTGCCATGAAGTCATAAATTTCTTCATACATATCTACTGTAAACTTCTCATATATTGCCCTTGGTGTATTTGCTTAATTATGTTTTTAACTCAACACACTTTTTTCAAACTCCTCTACAAAGGTTACTTTATACCTTCTCATCTCCATTCATGACATCTCCCTTCATACCAAATAGTCACTACTTGAAGACAAGTCATACCTTTTGAAAAACAACTACTAATTACTAACGCAAATTGCACCTCTCCATTAATAATTACTTTTCCTTTCAAATATCAATCATGCCTTTTAATCTTCTAATGTTGTTTGTTACAATTTAATTTAATCACACCTTACCTTGTTTGATCTTTATCGGGCTTTGATTACGCCTTTATTCATGGATCACACAAGGAAATGAAATTACTTCCCATCAGCTGTATTATTATCTCTTCGTATAATTTTGCAGGAATTGTTTTTAAGTCAGAACTGATTATTATTGCTGTCTATCTTTGGTGGTCGCTATTTTTGAAAGAAGATTACAGAGGATCGTTGCATTTGCTGATTTGTCTTTGAATAAGACAAACTAACCATAACCAAATCGTACTCTTTGAACCAGCTGTCTCATATAGTAGACAAATTGATCTTTGGTTTTGATGTCTGATTAATTAATGCTGCCAAATTACACAATCGCTTTATAATAGTCACTGCTGTATGTAAGTCTCAGATTTTCAACACTGTCTTGATACTTGTTCGCCGCCACTTTAAATTTTCATACTGGAATCGCTGTCTTAGAGACTGGATTGCTGCAATATTCATTACAATCGCTTCTTTGTAATCTCATCTCTCTTTTTACTCCATAAACACTCTTAACTTTGGTGATTATTATATGTGTTTATTGTTTATCATTATAAACAATTCCAATCGCCGTTCCACACACTCCTCTGTCTTTGCATAAACTGTGTTCTTCATGAATTGCAGCCTTAGTTATATTTGCTGTTTTAATATTAATGCTGCCACTATATATATCTGTCTTTTGTACTGCTGTTGTTTGTTTACTAAATCGGACAAATATTTTTTGTGTTTTATGCCACCTCCTTCATCATTATGTACTCAAAAACATCACACCATGTGAACATTATTCATGATCTCCACATAAGTGCTGCCTTGGATACTATGTAATCTGTGCTAGATAAAACATTTTTATATTTCTTTTATGTGTTACAACTGCCAAAGCTTCACACTCACAAGGAGAATCAGCTCATAATTGATGAGTCTTGTGTTGAAAACTGAACCAAAAGATATGCAGAACAAGATAGAGCAAAATAAAAGAACACGCTAGGATTACCCTGGGAAAAACCCTCTTGGCAGAGGGAAACAACCCAGCCCACAAAAACATTATTCCTTTATTGATATTCAATGCATGAAATACAATATGTGAAGACTTTCAACTGGATGGAAAACAACAACGCAAAATAGCTCACTGATAAAGTCCACACGTGAAGGCACAGTTCAGAAGTTGAACACACATGTAGAAGTCCGGCTCACTGGTTGAGCATTTGTGCAGATGCTCGGCTCATTCTTGTGATACTATGATCTGAAAGAGTTCGAGAGAAAATCCACAGCCAAGCTGTGAGCTCAATATTGAGATGGTACGCACGTTCAAGGATTCACACACAGCAGAACTGTCTTAGCGTCACGCACTGTACACACGTCCAAGAATTCATACACAGTAGAACTGTCTTGCCATCACACACAGTATGCACGTCCAGGAATTCATACACAGTAAAACTGTCTTACCATCACGCGCTTACATTACATGCAATGAATAACGAAAACATACATATGAGTGAACGCGATCGGAAACAAAGCGTCAAGGGAGGTGACGCTTCACCTTGCTTGGCGTTACAGCCAGCAAGGTGAAGCGCCATCGCTTTGCCCGTTACAAAAGGAGAAGGGGACCCGATGCCAAGAGACGGCTTGCCAGATATGAAGCACAGTGAGTCATACAACGTAGGTAATGAAACCGTTTAACGGCAATGAACAACGCATGGAGTAAAGACAACACGATTGTCATTGGTGGTTACAACTGAACTCAACCACCAGCGACAGTTATATTTGAATATGCAATTACAACAGGAGCGACACAAAGACATAAGCAAAGAACATTCAATTAAGTCTCTGTTGCTGCTACCAAAATTTAACATCTTGTTACCAGCAAATAAAATGGGGTCGCTGCCAATACAGAACTCACTCCACAAGCTCCTGTTAAAACTTGGAATGCACCAGTTGGAAAGTATATGATGTCTTTATAATCAGGTCACTGCTTCCAGTGTGGTTTTTAGTTAGACAATTCTCCACTTGATGGAATAAACATTAGTCGAAAATCTCTGCTCATTAATAATCACTCACTGTCGTCTTTTTCATTATGTTTAAATCTTTAATTTAAACATATAAGTATCTCTAAATCGGTCACCATTTTATTTTAATACGTTGATAACTTTGCATTCAATGATATCTGACCATTAGTCTCTCTACAGCTTCCACACTAATGTCAACACTTGAACAATATGCATAGGCATCTTATCTTTGACATCAATGATGAGATCTAACAATCTCTTGAGTGCCCTTGACATCAATGACAACATTCCCAACAATATGTCTGTGTGATTTTTTATGATTGTCGTATTGAGCCATATCTATGTTGGGCGTCTTAAAAAAGGGCCATATCTGTATATGATACTGTTTTCATATTTGTATCCATATCTGTGTCTATGCAACTTTGTAATTAAGTAAATTAAGTATGTTTGTTCACAATGAAAAGAAACACTGACATACCAAATTTTGTCATGGAGCCTATTTTTTAACATGGTCTACAATTCAAAACATATATTTTAAAGTTGAAAGTTTCACAATTCTAGACATATGGCATAACTCCACAACTCTACAGCTTTCCTAAATCAACTCAGATCTTCGCTGAATTTGAGACATGAACACCCATTGTGCCCCTTCAAAAGATGAAGGCAACAATCGAGAAACAAATGAAAACAAAAAATATATAATACAACTAAGTAGTTAATTCATTTTAAAGAATTATACATGTGTTAGAGATACCTAGAATAATGAAAACAAACCAAAACATTCAAGAAAACAAGAGAGTTAATGTGTAAAAAGTACGAAAAGAAAAGCTGAAAACTTAAAAAAATACCTATTTTGAAGAAATCTTCCTCTACGATCTCCTTGACAAAAAACAAACTCTTGCAAATGTGTAGGAATCACACAACAGCTAGCGTGGAATGTTCAATGATCAATCTTCAACTCTATTCGTGCAATAGCAAGTGAGAAAATAAGTTCAGCAATAGAGGATAATATTTTTGTTTTTCGGGCTGGGGGCCTGGTTTGATTGGCGAGAGCTTCTTGTTATGTAGCACGAGGTCAGGAGGTCCAGTCTCTCCCCAGCCCACATGGTACCGGTGGACGTGTCGCACTAGTGTCACCGGTCACGTTAAAAAGTTTAGCCGGTGCACTGCAGTTGATAGGGGGGTGCTATACCCAATTCCTGCAGTCAAAAAAATAAAAATTAGTTTTGCTTTTCATTCATAATATGAAAAATGAGTTTGCTTTAGCCTTTTGGATGTTTTCCATGCCATGTTTCAGGGTTCGGCGGTTGAATTGTACATTTTAGGGTTAAGAAAGAAAATAAAGAAAATAAAAGGGCAAATTTCACCTATTTGGCATGGGCATCTGCCAAATTCACCCTTGTTATGTGCAGGATGAACCTGCAGGCATTACGTGGGCCATTGCTCAGACCCATAAGTGAGCCGGATCAGGATCCACACTTGGGCCTGATCAGATCGCGGCCTAGAACAAGGCATCAGATTAAGAGTACATGATAATGGAGTGCATAGTTTAGTGGGCATACAAGCTGCTCATTGAGCTCCACAATATAACAAGCATGCCCAGATTATATGGAATAAATTGGGACAAGAAGACACAGACAAAAGGTCAATGCCTACATGTGACTGAAAAATAAAATATCAATGATTAAGGTATTGTGGGAAAAGGCTGGAAAAGTCCGCCCATTGCAATACATGCAAGCAAAAGAAATGCCATCATTTAGTCATTTTATGCATATTAGCAAAATTTATGGGGACATACAAAAATTGCCAATTGGTATAAGGGTAAGCCAAACATCCTTAAGAATCAGTCAAAAGTTGGGTTTATTTGTATTTTGTGGTGCAAATGACTCCTTTCCTTTTATGTTGGAACATCTTGTGGAATGATAGCACAAAAATTCAGCAATGGGCAGGTAGACAACATAGTTCGCTTGACTTGAGCTCAAGTTGAAACACGTGCCTGTTCATAAAAGGAAACACCCTTTGCACCCTTTGGTTTCATTATTTATTTAAACTCTTGGGTATGCATTTCCATGTCGGATAGTGCTTGCCGGGTAACTTTTCTCTACCTAGATTCACTGTACAGTGTACTGCTAGGTTTCTCCAGTCCCTACCTCCACACCCCTAGTACGAGCTCAGTTGTGATTAGGCCAACAGTGAACCTGAGAAGGGCAGGTATAGATGGGATAATTATGGACCACAAGGGACTAGTTGTAAAAGGATTATATGCCAATTAGCCAAGGGGACAAACAATATTCCAAGGCTTGTAAGATGTACAAGGTCTAGAATCTGGCTTAGGAGATTGAGAACCCTGTCATATTCAAGGGGAATTCAAAAACCATAATAAACATATTTAGCAGAAGAACCAAAGTTACATCTCCAAATCAGGGTGGTAGCTCGAAAACTTAATGGGTTTCATACTTTTTCATTAGTGGTAAATGGAAGCATTTATTCTTTGGCATAATACGGATTTGGAGAGTATATTTATTGTTTTCTATATTGATCTATGACTGAAAGTAGAAGACACAATTACCATTACAATATCAAATCAAGAAACTATTGAGTCTCTCAGTATTTGGACTTTTGGCACTGCAAGTTTCCAAGAATGCGTTTCGTGGTGGTTGAAAATCAGAATGAAATTACTGACAGACAACACCCCACTAGACTAATATCTGAAATAAGACCAAGGTACAGAGGGAACTTAGCGTAGGAGCAGCTTGAAGATTGAGATGTTGGCTGAAATAACAGGACAAAAAAGGTATCTTGCATAAATTTTGGTGAGAATAGAAGATTTGAAGACATGTTGCAGTTGGCATTCTCTAGACTTCTCATGCAATTTCCTCTCCAACAAATTGAAGTTACAAAATTGTGCTGTCATGCCTACAGGCCGATGTTTTGTCATTTCATACCAGAAAGGAGCTTGAAAGTGGGCTTCAACACGTAAAGTAGGGAAAGTTGATGCTGGCCAGGTCCTTACCCTACGGTCAGCCTTGTAGTTTCCTAAATAGCTATATACTATTCAGCAGCGATGGGCTTCCCGCAGGATTGTATAGCCCTACTATCAGCCTTGTAGCTTCCTAAATAGCTATGTACTTCTATGCAGCAGCGATGGGCTTCCCACAGAACAGTATAGCTACAGGTACATGACTGAAAATCTAGAAGGGTCTATAACAATAATAATTTTACATACACCACCACCGTAGTTCTCTTCTAGAACACAGATGAAATGCAGAGGCAGATTAAGGAACTCCTATCTGAGATTCAAAGGCTTCACGAAGATCATGTGAAACTGCTGGAGTACATCTTCAACATGGCCACCAAGAATGATTAATAGGCCAGAGTTGTTAATTCTGCAGCAAAAAACTAGTAGTAGGCCCACTTGCAACATGTTTAACACAAGACTTTCATACTAAAATCTCCCTGCTAGAATGCTTATGGATTTTGGAGCAAATCATTCATGCAGCTATCATAGTAGCAATTGATGGCATAATAGATATAAATTTAGCCATGTTCAGTTGGGTTGCTAGCTCTGTGCCCAGTCTCCAAAGCCTTGGAATTGGACAAGGTTGAAACTCAAAACAATAACCATTGCTACCTTCCAAAACCTGCTTTCTTGAAAAATTGAGATGGATGTACTTTCCCTACATCAATTGTTTCGTACCCATCTGTGGATATGGACTTTGTTGACCATTATGATCATCGTCCCAAGTTTAGTAAATTTTATTTTATTTGCATACATACCATGTAATATCCTTGACGGATAATTTTCCCGAATACCTCTCAAATATATCTTAGAAATATAAATAAACATTCGCATGCAATATTATATTGATTCAACATAAATAACCAGCAATGCATTCCAATAAATCTCTCAGAAAATGTTATCATATTATACAATAGCAATACAATAACAATGAACTACAAAATATTCCAACCTGAAATACAGAATGCAGCAGCAAGATTGGATAATCAAGAACTTGTAAGTACAATGGCGAACTCTGCTATGAATCCACCTCATAGATGAACTAGGTTTCCGTCCAATCCACTGAGAAAGCCTGAAGGTTTCCGTCCTCAGGTTTCAGAACCGAAAGCTGAAGCTTCCTAGATTCTCCAAGAGAAATAAATTCATAAACTAAGTATAACCAAATGAGACTCCAATCCTTATTTTAAAGCTGCAGCTATGACTCTTCAGTTTCCCTTCTCTGTCTTTTCATAGTCCCACTTTAAGTCACTTCTAAATAAATATAACCGTTAATTCATAAAGTCACATAATAATAAAGTAAGAAATCTTTTGGCATTAAAACGGAGGACCAAACGAACTCGAAAGATGAGGTGTGATAGCTTGCCGGAAAGCTCTCGTCGAAACGCTCCAAGACCAAAATTGAAATGCCAAGAAAACTGAACTCTGCCGACTTACTATAAATAGTAAATATCCTGGAAACCCCATGGAAACTGCTCCGATTGACCTGAAACTGGAATTACCTAGGCCAAACACCACACTGATCCTTATAAAGCCTTGGTAAGCCCACCGGATCATGATGAGATGGCTAATGATGCAGCACGAAATAATGTGCCCAAAAAAAGGGACATTACATACCAGTATTTGATTTTGCAAAAAATAAATGGTCATGTTTCTAGCAATTCTAAATATCACTGATAATGGTATTGCAACTAACTGATTACAATGGCAACAAGGGAACAAACGAGATGCTGAATTAAATGTTGGCAGTAACAAAGGCTGTTTAGTTTTTATTAAGGATATAGAAGATATATGTGTAAAATTTCTTAGCATCCTTATGCTGTACTATTGTTTGCCAAATTTATATGTCTTTGGAATTGATGTCTTGTCAAACTAAGGATCTGCAATTTTAGAAACTGTATATTGCTAATGATAATGGGGAAAGCAGGAACACTACTAAAATTGTTATTTATTGGAACAATGTGATTAATCGAAGATTTTGCAAACACTGGTAAGAACACATTGGAAATATTCACGACACAAGAAAATTAATCAAATAACTTTGAGAGGTTTCTGTGTGCTGGATGACTTGTATTATACTATTATAGCATTGCCATCAAATTGTATGTGGTTGTATGCTTTGCAGACAAGCTCTTTGAGGTCTTGATTTTCTTTTAAGTATGTATATAACATATGCAAAAACATATTCGTTATTAAAGTGGTGGCTTTTCTTTTATTTCTATCAGTCATTAGAACTACAACTATATTCACAACTAAGGGCGATCCTCTGAAACAGCTCACTAAAAAATTTCCTATGATTGTAACCTCTAGATATGCATCCTTAAACTTTCTAAGGTGTAATTAAACTTGTCTTTCTAAAGATACCAGTGCCTTAATTTTGTCATTAAATGAACAAGAAAGTCTTACTGTAGAATGGGATTACAAAATTGGAAGTGAATACAAAGAAATAACAAAAATGGGCATTTATACAAATGTAATTGAGGCACACCTTTTATGGTGGCAAAATGCTTGCTATTTGTGTGTGCAACAATAAGTGTTGATACCTTATTTTCTGCAGGAAAAGACTAGAAGCTTTGGAGCAGGGACTGGAGAAGAGGACGTCTGTAGAGCAAAGGAATATTCAAGAACCACAAACCAAAAAAATGTGGCGTTTTTGGTAGTAATCAAACTTTTTAAAAATGAGAGTCATCTGGCTCTAGCAAAGGTGAAAAAGTGATTATGATGGAATTCATTACAATGTTTAGGTACACTATCTCATGATCTAGCTCACAAACTCCATTGCGAAGTTTAATGTAAACCAATATCTGAGAAAGGAGAAAAAGCTTTCGACCAGAAAATGGACAAAAGTAGGACGAGGACGGAACATTAAAAAAAACACATGGCAGGAACGATGGTGTGATATGCAGTGGTCAAACTTTCTCGGAATTGAGCTCAAACCTTACAGCACTCGTTGCTTATTTATCAATTCTTACATACAAAACTTAATTTATGTATATTTAATTCAATACCTCTTTGTTTATTCTTGCTCATTCAATACTATCAAGAAACATAAAAATATCTGGAGTAAATCAGCCGAGCTTACCCTTTTCATCACTGCTATACTGAAAGATTTTTATTATGTCCCTTTTTTATGATGTAGAATTTATATGAAAAAATCATATCCTCCCTGACTACTATTCAGCATTAAGTAGGTCAGACATAAATGTTTGGAAATTATTTATTGTCTCCAAATTAAATCAACTGAGCTTAATACAGTTGGATTTTTATGTGCTCCCCTTTCAAGAAGTAAAAAATCATATGCAAAGTTGCTCATCTTCTCCCTGACTGCTATTCAGCATTATATAGGTTAGACCGGGATGTTGGAAACAATTTTTGAAAATTATGTGTATCTATGTACTTAGCACATATAAGCTGTTAAAAGATTTTTATTATTAGAGAGGTAATTTAAGATTATGTTACCATATTTCAAAAGTTCAATAAATATATATTTTTTTAAAAACCAACTATTTGATAGGTGTTATAATTTTTTTTATCACTATTATAATAAAACTAGATTTCCACATCACTAACTTTTTTTTGAGGATCAAGGTGGTTGGATTGGATGAAACTATTAATCATTATCAAAATATTATAAATAAATATTGTAAGTAAATTTATATTAATGATATTGTATGATAGTTTTAATAGGACTAAAATAAACTTCAAAATTTAAATTAAGATTCAAAATTTGTACTTATATTTACTTTTTAGTGGAAATCAATCATTCAATTTTGATGCAAGAGCATATGGAGCGTAGGAGCAATCTTGCATCACTCAAAAAGAAATGTTATATTTCATTTTTCTTTTTGTAGTTTTTCTTTAGTTTTTTGAGGGCCCTTGTACTATTTTTAGGACTTTTACTTGTTTGGGGTCATATGAACATGAAAATTGGTCCATGGAGTGCAATTGAAAAATAAAATTCGTGAAAGTATCACTTGAATATCTTTAGTAATATCAATGTTTTAGTTTTAGGCAGTTTCTTCGAGTCCTAAAACTCAAATTTGAAGACATTAGAGGCCTCAAAAAGGTTTGATATCTTGAATTAGATCTTTAGATGGATGTGTTGTTGTAGATCTCTTAATGAGCTTTCCAACAATATATTATATAAACAAATGAGATGCCCAAGTCAAATGTTATGGCTTCTAGAAGTTGTGCCATCAAGACTCAAGTTTTGATAAACAAAGAAAAGAAAAATCGCCTAGGCAGGAACTTGAACTAATGAACCGCTGCGCCAAAAAGGAGAAAGCTTTCACTTTCTAAAATATTTTAAGGTGGTTATTGGTGCTACATATATAGGGACAAAGGAGGGTTTTAGGACTTAGTTCCAAAAGTGTAGATTGTGGCTCTTGTTGACTTGGTGGTCAACACCTCCTTGGAGATTCATGACTTGGCTTAACCGCCTCCCGTGGATCGGGTTAAATCTGGCATTTGTATCGGGCATTGATAGTTCGAGCTTTTGGTGCAACGGCAAATGATTCCAACAATTGGTATCAGAGCCTTGGGTCACAGGTTCGAGTCTCCCTTCAATGGGTGCTGAAGGCTCAGTCGGTGCTGAGGGGGAGATTGTTGACTTGGTGGTTAGCACCTCCTTGGAGATTCATGACATGGCTTAACCGCCTCCCGTGGATCGGGTTAAATTTGGCATTTGTATCGGGCATTGATAGTTCGAGCTTTTGGTGCAACGACAAATGATTCCAACAGCTCTATCTTGTAGCTTATTGTAATAAGAAGGCCCATGCTATTTCATTGAAGATAATAGAAAGTGGTTTAGTTCTTGCAATTTTTTTTGTTTATTTCCCTATTGTGTTGTGTGTGATTGGTTGAATAAGGGGAGTATCCTTCATCAGGTGGTACTAGAGTAGAAGTTCTTGAGTGTGTAAATAAATTGCAGAACACGAGACAGTTTGCACTAGGATTGTGATTCTGGGTCTGAGAAATAAGTGAAGAAAATGTCTCCACGAAGGAACTGTGGTGGGCAGTATTATGGAGGCCAAAACGGAGACGATAAGAAGAATGATGACTCTAGTAGCAGTCAAAACTAGAGGGGAAATAATGTCTATTGTCCTTGCGAACAAAATAATGAAGATCAAAGAGGAAGATGAAGATGAAGAGGAAGAGGAAGAGGATGAGCATCAAGAAGAGGAGGTTTCCATGGAACATGTTTTCAACAGGGAGAAGGAAATAGAGCCTACGAGTGTCCCCAACATCAAGAGAGGATAAATAGGAGACCAGAGTGCAATGCACAAGTTGCACATATAGATGAGGATGCTGAGTCTTCACATTCTAAGGATGGTGAAAGAGAAGTTCTTGTTACTAGAAGAGTCTTGCTAAATGATGAGAAGGAATTGACACAAGGGAATAATTCGTTTTGGACAAGATGCAAGAGTAATGGTTAAGTCTACAATGTTATTATAGATGGTGGTAGTATTGATAACCTTGTTTTAGAGGAGATGGTTAATAAATTGAAGTTAGAGAGGAGACATCTGAATCCCTACATGATTACTTGGTTGCAGAAGGATTACAAGGCTTTGGTTAGCGAACAATATTTGGTAAAGTTAATGAAATATCTTTAATAGAAATTTATTTGCTAGTAGCATATGTAAACAATCAACTAGACCAAGAAAATATTTATTCTATGAAGCTTTCACAAATTACAAACAATTCAATGAGGTATTTGATAACATACAACGTGTGTTCTTATTTCTTAGACTATAAAATTAAATTCCAACTAGCGATAATATTAACTCCCAAACCTTGAATGCATGGCATACCAGTCATTTGATCACGTTTAGATTATAATCTTTGACAAAGCTGATATGAACCAATGGCTGGAGATGGCTCTCTCTGTTTGAACTACTCCTATGGATGGTGACTAGTCTGAATTAGTAGCAACAATAGCCTTTGTACTGAGTGCTAGATGTATTTTTCTAGGCTGAAGCAGTGATACCAATTAGACTAATAATTTGCTTCTATTCGCCCAAAATGAACAACTTCAGCTCTAGCGATACTGTTGATGTTTTGTAGCTTCAGTCGGATAAACACTATGAGTCAATGCTAGTAAAGATATATATATATATATATATATATATATGTATATATATATATATATATGTATATGTATATATATATATGTATATGTATATATATATATGTATATGTATATATATATATATATATATATATATATATATATGTATATATATATATATATGTATATATATATATATATGTATATATATATATATATATACATATACATATACATATACATATACATATATACATATACATATACATATATATCTATATGTATATGTATATGTATATGTATATGTATATGTCTATGTGTATATGTATATGTATATGTATATGTATATGTATATATATATATATATATATATATATATATATATATTGCTTTGTGTTGCAGAAGAGAAGACAATGTCGTGGTGATTGATTGCTTTCCTCTTCAACACATGATATTATAAATATGGCTCATAGCAACTAAGTGAATAGACATGACTCTATGTGGCTGAGGCCACGTAGAACCATGTCTGTTCATGTACATGTCTTTACGTGAAGCGGCGTGTATATAATGGTTGCAGCAGTGGTTACACTAACTATCGATTGATAGTTAGCGTAACATATGTGTATATGTTACATTAACTATCCACCGATAGTTACGTAACATTGACTGTATTATCATCGGCTAAGTAACGATAACAATGTGGATCGATTACAATGATCAATACACCCGCTCGATAAAGCAGTCCGTTGTTGAATTGATAACATTAATTATATATTATATATGATAGAATAATATCAAGGGTAGCATAATCGATTATATCAATCAATTTGATGCTACGGTTTTAACACTCCCTCTTAGCGAGAGTGGATTGATAAGCAAGGTTATGAGTTTTATTGAATCCTTGATTTTAACTTGGATCAATGTTCTACTCATAATCAATTAGGATTTCCGGCATAATCCGGAACACAAATTCAACTTTGTCAAAATTTATCACAATCCCCGACTTGTTCGGAATTGGATTTAGTGATAAATGTAGGTATCAAGATATTCGGCACAATCCGAATCAAAACTTGAACCTCTTGTTATCATAACCCCCAACTAATTCGGAACTAGATTAGAGGTTAACTATAGCATATAGGTATCAAGATATTTAGCGCAATTCGAATCGAACCTTGAACCTTTTGTTATCATAACCCCTAACTAAATTCGGAACTAGGTTAGAGGATAACCAAAATCAAGCTATTGAAGATCGTCACCTTACAATACTGATTTTTGCACACAAGAAAGATTGTCATCTTTCAATACACAAAATATTGCAATATTAAATTTTAATTTTATTCATGGATAAACAAATTACATAAAGAGATAGAATCTCAGCAATTTTAATCACAACTTAATCATACCAAGTTTCTGTTTGAAGTACCCGATTTTCAACTTCGCAAGAGGCTTGGCAAGAATATCAGCATTCTATTCTTCGGTACTTACATAGATGAGCTTGATAATGTCTCTATCTACCATGTCTCTTATATAGTGATAAGAAATCTTTGTGTTTGGAGCGGTTATGAAAAACTGGGTTTACAGAAAGTTTAATGCAACTTTGATTGTCACAATAAACTATTGTAGGTTGTAGTGGCTTACCAAACAATCCAAATAGAAGCTTCCTTAACCATACTGCTTCACGAGCACCCATAGATGCAGCCATGTACTCTGCTTTGGTGGAACTCTGAGCAATTGCTGATTGTTTTCTACTGAACCATGAAATCATTGTAGATCCGAGACTGAAGCAACATCCTGTAGTACTTTTCCGATCAATAGAGTCTCCGGCCCAATCGGAGTCAGTAAAATCTTGGAGTTGTATCTCAACCTTTTCATACTTTAGACCCAATTCAGTTGTACCGCATAAGTACCTCAGAATATGTTTAGCAACAGATAAATGAATCTTCTTAGGTTCGCACATGAAATGGCTTAATACATTTGTGGCATAGAAGATATCCGAACGAGTGTTTACCAAGAACATAAGAGATCCAATTAGTTGTCTGTAGTAGGAAGAGTCTGTAGGCTCTGAATCTGCAACATCTTCTTTGAGCTTGTGAAGATAAGTTTCCATCGGAGTGGTTAATGGTTTACATTCCTTCATGCCAAATCTGGTTAATATATCCATAGTGTATTTCCTTTGATTTAGAAAAATGCAGTCTTCTTTCTGTACTACTTCTAATCCTAAGAAGTAATGTAATAATCCTAGATCTTTCATATCAAATTCTTTTGTGAGTTCTTGTTTGCATTTTACAATAAGATGATCTTCTCCAGTAATTAGGAGATCATCAACATATAGAACTATAATTACCATTTTTCCTTTGGACATTTTGAAGTATATATTTGGATCGGCTTCATTCTTGGAGTACCCTAACTTGGATAGATACTTATCTATATGTTCATACCAAGCCCTGGGAGCTTGTTTGAGACCATAGAGTGCTTTCTTCAATTTGCAAACATAATTATTGTCATGGGTGATGAATCTTTCTGGTTGTTCTATGTATACTTCTTCTATGATTCCATTTAGAAATGTTGTTTTTACATCCATTTGGTGAATCTTCCATCCTTTGGATGTTGTAATGGCTATGATGGTTCTTACAGATGTATAGCAAGCAACTGATGCAAATGTTTCTTCGTAATCAATTCCAGCCTTTTGAGAGAAACCCCTAGCAACAAATCTGGCTTTGTGTTTTTCAATACTGCCATCAGAAGCATATTTAATTTTGAACAACCATTTAGAGGAAATAACGGTTTTCCCTTTTGGTCTAGGGACTATTTCCCAAACATCATTTTTAATAATAGATTGGTATTCTTCAATCATCGCATATTTCCATGCTTGACATGTTAGGGCTTCTTTTACATTAGCCGGTTCTATTTTAGTCAGTTATGCCAGTAGTGCAAGATAACATTTTTGATTCCTTGTTCTTTTATTTGCTTTGGATATCTCATCAGGTTCAACATTGTTTTCCTCAAACATTTTTCTAGCCCACAAGGGTCTTTTCTTGTTGTTAGAAATGTCAACATCTTCAAGATGAGATGAATCAGGTTCAATGTTTTCTATTATGTTCTCTCTTTCATTCTCATTGTTTAGACGAACATTCTCCCTCTGATTCTCAATTTCATCATATTCTATAATGGTCTCCCTCTGATTCTCATTTGATCCTCCTTCAGTGGTAATGGAAATCTTTATAGCAGTGTCTTCTTCAAACTTGATGTCTCTACTAACTTCAATGGATTTCTGTCCTGGTATATATACCATGTACCCTTTTGTAGTTTCATTGTAGCCAACAAATATTCCTCTTTTTCCGGAAGGGTCTAGTTTGGTTCATTTCTCTTTGGGAACATGAATATAAACAAAACATCCAAAGATTCTGAGATGACTTAGATCAGGTTTCTTTCTTGTAAAGGCTTCCTCAGGAGTGATATTTTCTAGAATAGAGTGTGGGCATCTGTTCTGAATATATACAATAGTGTTCGATGCTTCGGCCCAAAATGAAGTGTGTAGATTTTGGTCGTGCATCATGGCTTTAGCAGCTTCAATGATAGTTCTATTTTTCCTTTCGGCTACTCCATTCTATTGAGGATTATAAGGTACTGTATACTCCCTCTTAATCCCAACAGATATACAAAACTCTTTAAAATTTTCAGAAATATATTCACCTCCATTATCTGACCTTAGGATCTTTATCTTTCTCCTAGTTTGATTTTCAACTAATGCTTTGAATTCTTTGAATTTGGATAATACTTCATTTGATTCTTTTAGTTTAAGGAAATAAATCCATGTTTTTTGGAATAATCATCAATGAAGATCACATAGTATGAATAACCTCCTAGTGAGAGAGTTGACATAGATCTGCATAAGTCAGTGTGAATGAGTTCCAATGTACCTTTTGTTTTATGTTCACTAGAGGGAAAGGATTTTTTTATGTTTTTACCTAGAGCACATCCTTTACAAGTGCTTGAATGATTTGAATTTAACTTTGGGATCCCTGTAGTAATATTTTTTAAGGAGGGAAGAGTACTAAACCCGATATGACCTAGTCTTTGATGCCATAGTTCATTAGTATTGGATACTTCATGACTTAGAGCTGATTTGATACTATTCCCTACTTTGTATAAGCTTCCATCTCTATATCCTAAGGAAATAACATTTTTAATATTGGATTTCTTTGTCCATATTAAAACTTTATTTTCTTGGAATGTGACACGATAGCCTTGATCGGCTAAGCTAGAGATGGAGACTAGGTTCCTTTTTATACCTGGTACAAATAGAACATCTTTCAATAGTAGAGTAGTCCCTGATTTCAACTTGATAGAGCAAGTCTCGATTCCTTTTGTTGGATAGGTGGAGTTGTCTCCAATTGTAACTTCTTCGGAGGAATCTTCTTCTAATGTTTCAAATTGATCTCTGAATCTTGTTATATGTCGAGAAGCTCCACTATCAATTATCCAAGTATTTTTTCTTGAGTTAACTTCACTTGATAATGCTAAGAAGAATAGTGATATTTCTGCTCCTTTTACTTCTGCTAATGCCGCTTATATTTTCTGCTTCTCAGGATAGTATCTATGTGTATGACCGAACTTATCACATTTGAAACATTGCATTTTGGAGAAGTCTCGTTTGTGAGTTTTATTTGGATTCCCCACATGGTTTGTGTTAGAGTTTCCTTTCTTGTGTTTAAACTTCCTTTTATTGCTTTTGAAGTTTGAGTGGGTGTGAAGAGCTTGAATCTCATTTCCTTTGGTAGGCCCAATTCCTCTTGATATTAATCGAGATTCCTCTTGAGTGTAATCACTCTTTAGTTGATCAAACTTGGGTAGAGATGGACGTCTGGTTATACATTGAATGAAAGATTCTCATGTGATGGGTAATCCTCTAAGTGCAATCAGTGTTAGCTCCATGTCATCAACATTATTTCCAATGGTGGATAGTTGATCCCTTAGTTCTGAAATATGAAGAAAGTAAGATGTAATTATTTCACCTTTGTTCATTTTGAGATTTAGCAGTTGTTGTTTGAGAGTAAGCAATCTGCTCGTATTGTTAATCTCAAATGTCTCTTGGCTAGTCTTGAAAACTTCATAGGCGGTTTTCAGTCTTGCTATGGAGGGGAGAATATGGTCTTTAACAACATCGATTATAATTTTCTTTGCTTTATTGTTACGTCTTTTCCAAGTTTCTTTTTTGAGTTCTTCCTTAGGCATGCTTGTGTTTTCTTCAACATAAGAATCCAACTCTAGTTCTTGCAGTAGAGTAAGAATTTGAATTTTCCATGAGAAGAAGTTAGACGCACCTTCGAGTCTATCTTCTACTTTGGTACTGCTGGCCATTTTAATTTCTCCTCCTTTTTATAGATAATCAGAATATAATTTAAGCTTTAATGAATTTTTCTTCTATTGAGGCTCTGATACCATGTTAGGAATTTTAAGATCTTGATAGAGAAAATTTGTTTATTATAGTATTATATTCTGTTATTAAATTTACTAATATATATATATATATATATATATATATATATATATATATATATATATATATATATATATATATATATATATATATATATATATATATATATATATATATATATATATATATATATATATATATATATATATATATATATATATATATATATTGATGTGTGTTGCAGAGGAGAAGACAATTCCGTGGTGATTGATTGATTTCCTCTTCAACACATGATATTATAAATATGGCTCATAGCAACTAAGTGAATAGACATGACTCTACGTGGCTGAGGACACGTAGAGCCATGTCTGTTCACGTACATGTCTTTACGTGAAGCAGTATGTATATAATGGTTGTAGCAGTGGTTACGCTAACTATCAATTGATAGTTAACATAACACATGTGTATATGTTACATTAACTATCCACCGATAGTTACGTAACATTAACTGTATTATCATCGGCTAAGTAACGATAACAATGTGGATCAATTACAATGATCAATACACCTGCTCGATAAAGTAATTCGCTGTTGAATTGATAACATTAATTATATATTATATATGATAGAATAATATCAAGGGTAGCATAATCGATTATATCAATCAATTCGATGCTACGGTTTTAACAGAGGGCAGATCCAATTAGATTGAAGGAAGATCAAGATCAGATTTTTGAAAATCTCATAATGGCAAATGGAATGAGACTAGAAGATAGACTTGAAGGTGCCTCCGATTTTGAATCATGGAAACTTCGAATGATGTTGGTATTAAGGAAGAATGAGCTAAAGACAATAATAGAAAATCCTCTTAAACCTAATGAAAATGATGAGAAGAATAAATGGGAAAAAGATAATACTAGAGCAATGAAATTATTAGTGGATGGAGTGAAAAATCATCTACTACCTGTCATCACAAAGTTAGACTCTGCTTATGACATGTTCAAAGCCCTAGAAAACATGTTTGAGATCAACAACACCAACAAAAATCTTACTCTTAAAAATCAACTCTCTAATATTAAAATGAGTAAAGGAGAGACTATCTCCTCATATTTTATGAGGATAATAGAATTAAGAAATCAACTCTCTTCTAAAGTTTTCCCTATCTCATGGGAAAACTTTAGACAAGGAGTAAGTGCTCGTACCAAACTCCCCAAATTTGATCGACTAAAAGCTGACTGCATTGAAGAAGAGTATAACCTAAAATCCAAAAGAATCATGGAATCCACAAAAGAAGATGTTTAGGTTCTCCTCTCTAATTCAAAGAGGAAAGGGCAAGAAGTCATATGATCAACAATCGTTCAAGAAACCAAGAGACCTCTCTTCAATACAATGTTTTAGATGTGACAACTATGGTCACATTGCAAGAAAGTGTCCTGACAAACTTAGAATGCAAGCTTCCCTTGCTGAAGTAAATAATTCAAATGTACATTTAGATAAATATGTATTCTAAAAGATATTCAAGATACCTTATGATTGAGAGGGAGTTCATTGATAAAGATAAGAACACTTCTGAGGTAAACTTGAACTGATTATTGTTTATTATATTAATGTTATTTTAAATTATATGGCCCCTGTGTAAATCATAAGTGACGACTTCCAAATGATTATCACTTGTATTTGTTAAAGTTATTGGAAGGTGACGATCTTGCAATAACTTTCTATTGTGATAGTTAATTTTGTGATGATCTAAATAGATCTTACTTGTGGATAGAATCGCCGATGGAGGCAATCCACTTTGAAGCTCGTGAGTTTGTGAATAGAATTGCTGATGGAGGCAATTCACACGAGAGCTTGTGGATAGAATCGCCGATGGAGGCAATCCACATGAGAGCTTGTGGATAGAATCGTTGATGGAGACAATCCACCTGAGAACTTGTGGATAGAATCGCCGATGGAGGCAATCCACATATTGTGACTATGTTTCTATTGATTACATCATGATGATGATGCCTTTATTGCTTCCATCATATGATTGGTGTGCCAAGTGTCTTGAGTGTTGACATTGGATTGATTATCCTCCCTAGCTAAGAGGGAGTGTTGATGTTTTGTAGCTTCAGTCGGATAAACACTATGAGTCAATACTAGTGAAGATATATATATATATATATATATATATATATATATATATATATTAGAGAAATTAATATGATACCCAAGTGATATTATATATATATATATATGTGTGTGTGTGTGTGTGTGTCTATATATAATCATAATTATCATTATATTAATTGCATAATAATGAATAGACATGTCCCATGAAGGGACATGTCTCTTCTTGGCTCTTTCTCAATATAAATGTAAGAGATTGTTGCATTTGGAAAACACATACAATGAGATAGTGCTATTACATTTGCAATGATCCCAAAACCTTAACAGATACAAACCTGAAAGAGATTTCTTGTTTCCAGAAAAGTACAGATTGTTGTTGTAGACCTGCGGCTACGTCTAGTATTGTTGATAACAGGGGTTTCATTTTGTGCTTGGCCTCTATTTATAGAGAGAAACAAAACAAATTGATAGAGTAGAATGAAAGCTTTTCCTCTCCATTGATGGCTTTATAAATAAATATTTAGCCACAAAAAGCATTCAAACCCCTTCTTTATTTATGGCCTTTAGACTTAGGCATACTTTATATTAATTTAATCTCCACCATGGCACTTACTAGGTGTAATAATGTTATAACTTAAGTGTGGCTCCAACATTAAACATAATGATAATTAAATAAATTGCAGATGACTTTAGTTTTTTGGGGTAATGTTTAATTATTCCCTCATTCCTTTACTATTTAATTAATTTTTTAGCCTTAGGAATGGAAAAGGCTAAACATTTCTTCTCAATTAACCATCACTAGGAAGGGGACATTATAGTCCTACCTTCTTGGGATTGTTGGTTTTCTAGCAATCGCATAACTATCTACTGCTCCACTTTGATATACTTGTCTAAACATCAGAAATCATGAAGCAACTCAATAGGGCGCAAGTGTGACAATGCATCCAATAGATCAACACCCGGATCCCACACCACAATATAAAACCCGTCATACAGAGTTGAGAAGTAGTAGCTCATCAAGTCACCCAAATTAGGCCAAACATTCGATGTCTATGAAAATAAACCATCATCCCAAGTATCATTACCTAGCTGCAAGCCAATAACAACATTTACCAACCCTTCTCCATTAAGAACAACGACCATACATGATCCCACATGAGTATCCCAAAAATCAGATATCAAATGAAGGTGCAATTCTTTGGCTACCAATGAATTGTTAGAATATATACCTCTATTAAATCTCATTGCTAAGCATGATGTAGCATCATCTAGCAAAGCTGTTATATCATGAGTATAAGGAGATATGTTATTGTTGTCATACTTGGGATAATATGATTTATCCCCATGCCTCCCAATGGTATTTTCATCATCAAGGTGAGCTTGCATACACTTGGTTGCCACAACTCTTGGGTTATCATTTTTGGTAGCCTTCAATACAATTTATTTACCTCCATGAGAAAACTCAAATTCCATGTTGAAATCCTGGATGTGTCCTCCAAGGGAATTCAACCATGACCTACTCCCAATAATACTTCAGTTCCACCAATACCAACCACATAGTGGTCAACATCAAATGTATAATCATCTAATGGTATGCCCAATGTATTTCCCTTGTGCAACTGATTTTGGATCCATCTACCAACATAACACTGAATCTGGGAAAGTCCTCCACTTGTAATTCTTCCTTGACTACACAATCCTCATCAATAAAGTTATGTGTAGCATTGTTGTCCACCATACACAACTCCCTGACATTTGACAATCCCTTTAAGTATGAAAAGATGATTTTTGCAACCACCAGATAGGGACACAAGGGTACCTCACACCTCCTCATCACGCTCACTATCCTCATCTTTGTTCACATCAAGTATCACCTCATTAAGATATTCTTTACCCTTACCAAGACACCTATGTCCCGTCTCCCAAGGTTCTTTGCAATGAAAACAAAGATTCCTTCTTCTTAACTCATTTCTTGACTCTTTTAATAACTTAAGAGATGTGACCTTGGGCTGATTAGGAGCCTTCACATCTAAATTCTTGAAGTTCTTCTTGTGTGGTTGAGAAGGTGTGACTTCTAAGTCCATGCCTAACCCAATAGCATCATCTAATGTTGTACGCTTGTGCACCTTGACCAATCCTTTCAGTTTATAACTCAAACCTTCTACAAAGAGCATTGTGACTCGCCTTTGTGGCATGTCAGGGACCATGGCTAAAATCTTCTGAAATTCATTGATGTAAGTCTCCAAGGGTCCCACTTGCTTTAGTTGCACCAAATCCCTATAGTAAACTTCAATGTCCTTCTTGTCAAAATGTGTAACCAACTTGTTCACAAACTCCTCATATGAATGTATCATACCATGGTTTTGTGATACTAATCCGTGGTGCCACCAATCATTGGCCACACCCTCCAGATGCATTGTAGAAAATTGTATGGCCTTCTCTTCCTCTGTAGGCTTAAGCGACATGAATGTTTCAAATTTGTGTACCCAAGACTTGGCACTAACCTTCCCGCTTCCATCAAAGGTGGTCAAGGGGACCTTATTTATAACGTCTTTGAATTCTTGATGCTAAGTGCCTTGCCTGGTTGGCCCTCTAGGTCTCCTTTCCTACCTCTCTAGATGAAATGTACCTTTATCCCTTTGCTGGTTCATAAATTGATTTAGGTTTATTACTTGCTTGACATATTTTGGAAGTATTCTGTACTCATCATGTGCTACCATAACATTATCAATAATGTGAGTTTCTTCCTTGACCTCTAGAACCGTTTCTTCTTCAAGTGGTCATGACAAGAACATCGGTTTAAGAGGTCGACCAAATCTGGTGTTTGTTGTCCTAACAACGTTAGAGATTGATCTAACATGATTTTTATTCCCAACATCACTTCTATCTCCATCATGGTCTTATGCATGCGGTTGTTGGATCTTGAGATTCTTGAGTGCATTAAGAAGTTGTTATGATTGCATAAACATTTGCATGAATTGTTATGGATGTTGTGCCATTTGTGCCATAATATCTTGCAGACTTGGTTGTCCATTACCGCCATCATTCTTTGTTATGCCATATTGCCTTGATCAAACCAGGGATTCTCTTCTTCTTCCCACTGCTGTTCAACCCTACTCCTGGTGAAATATCCTGACATGCATCTAAAACTCGCACATGCTGGCAGATTCTCTATGCCCTGATACCACTAAAATATCCTTAATAGAAATTTATTTGCTAGTAACAGATGTAAACAATCAACCAGACCAAGAAAATATTTATTGCATGAAGCTTTCACAAATTACAAATTATTCAATGAGGTATTTGATAACATGCAATGTGTGTTCTTATTTCTCAGACTATAAAATTAAATTCCAACCAACGATAACATTAATTCCTAAACTTTGAATGCATGGCATACTAGTCATTTGATCAGGTTCAAATTATAATCCATGAGAAAGATGATATGAACCAAAGGCTGAAATGGCTCTCACTGTTCGAACTACTCCTATGGATGGCGGCTAGTCTGAATTAGCAGTAGTGATAGCCTTTGCATTGAGTTCTAGATGTATTTTTCCAGGTTGAAGTAGTGATACCAATCATACTGATAATTTTCTTCTGTTCGCCCAAAATGAACAGCTTCAACTCTAGTGATACAACCTTGAAAAAGATTTATGTTTCTATAAATGTATAGATTTCTATTGCAAACTTGGGGCTACGTCTAGTATTGCTGATAACAGGGGTTTCGTCATATGCTTGGCCTTTATTTGCAGAGAGAAACGAAACAAATTGATAAAGAAAAACGAATATATTCCCGTCCATTGATGACTTTATAAGTAACCTTTTAGCCACAAAAAGCATTCGAACCTCTTTTTTATTTTTGGCCTTTAGACTTAGACATAAATTAATACTCATTTTATATTAATTAAATATCCAACATGGCACTTACTAGGTGTAATAATGTTATAACTTAATTGTGGCACCAACATTAAACATAATGAATAAGTAAATATATTGCAAATAACTTTAGCATTTTGAGATAATATCTAATTATTCCCTCATTCTCTTACTAGTTAATTAATTTTCTTGCCTTAGGAATAGAAAAGGCTAAATATTTCTTCTTTGTTAACCATCACTAGGAAGGGGACATTACAATTCAAAATTGGAAACTATCATGATGAGGTATTATGTTGTATTATACCTATGGATGTTTCTTATATGTTGTTAGGGAGACCATGGCAATTCGATCATCATGTAGTACATAAAGGGTATGCGAATACCTAATCTTTGACAATGGATGGAGTTTGGCACAAGCTGAAGATGTTGAAGGAAACAGAGGAAAAAGTATGTATTAATGAATAAGTATGTTTAGTTGATGGAAGGAAGTTTCTAGAAAGCATGAAGCATGAGCATATGTGTTTTGCTTTAATTTCAAAAGTTGATAAAGAGAAAGTAGAAGATGTACATGTGGAAGTTACAAATTTGTTGGATGAGTTTCAAGATATTATATCTGATAATGTACCTGATGGATCACCACCAGTAAGAAATATTTGTCATCAAATGGACTTGACTTCTAGAACCAATATGCGTAAGAAGACATCCAATAGAATGAGTCCAACAAAGAGTAAAGAGTTGAACAAACTAGTGCAAGAGTTGTTGTAGAAGGGGTTGATCGAGAGAGCTCGAGTCCATGTGTAGTAGCAATAGTATTAGCACTAAATAAAACCAGAGAATGGAGGATGTGTAGAGATTGTTGGGCTGTCAATAACATTACTACCAAGTATAGATTTCCCTTACCAAGGATAGATGCCATTATGGGTTGTTTGAGTGGAGCTGAATATTTCACAATAATAGATCTTAAGAGTGGATATTACCTAATTTGGATTAGGGAAGTAGATGAATGAAAAATTGCCTTCAAGACAAAGGAGGGATTGTATGAGTGGTTACTCATGCTTTCTGGCCTAACCAATGCACCGAGCACATTAATGTGGCTCATGAATGAGGTATTGAAATAATTTTTTAGTAGGTTTTTTATTGTTTACTTGGATGATATTCTAATCTTAAGTAAGATATTGGAAGAACATATAATGCATATTTATAGGGTCTTTCAGAAGTTAAGAGAATACAAGTTGTTGATTAACTTGAAGAAATGCAATTTTGTGAAGGAGTTAGTGTACCTAGGATTTGTTGTCTAAGGAGGTCTTAAAATGGATTAAGAGAAAGTGAGGTTATTCTTGAATGGCCTAATTCAAGGAATGCTAATGAGATAAGACCTTTTCATGGTTTGACTAGTTTTTATAGAAAGTTTATTGAAAATTTCAATAGCATCTATGGACCCTTACTTGAAACAATGAGACGAGATAGTTTAGAGAGTTTAAGTGGACTATGAGAGCAACAAAGCGTTTTGATTTGTTAAAAAGAAAAGTTGCAAAATAACTTGTTTCGGCACTTCCAAAATTTAATAAGGTAGTTAAAGTACATTGTGATGCCAGTGACAACACTATTGGAGTTGTTTTGAGTCAAGAAGATAAACCCATTGCTTATTTTAGTGAGAAGTTGAATGATTTGAAAAGAAAATATATTTTTTATGATCAAGTGTTATATGTTATAATTGAGGTATCGAGAAAGTGGAGGCATTATCTTTTATCCGAAGAGTTGTTTTCTTACTGTTCATCAAGCTTTACAATATTTTAATTTAGCCAAGGAAAGTTTTATCAAAGGCATTTAAAATAGGTTGAGATTTTGCAGGATTACTCTTTTGTTTTGAATCACATGAGTGAAAAATCTAATAGAGTTACAAATGCCCTAAGTAGGAGGCAAACTTTGATGACATAGATGCATATCAAATTTGTTGCATTCCAGGAACTCAAGAGTTTGTATCCAGAGGATCTTGAATTTGGTGAGGATTGGAGAGCTTGCATATAGCTTGTTATTATAGGTAGAACTAAGTGGTTGGATTTTATAATCCAAGATAGGATGTTATTCAAAAGAAGCCAATTGTGCATTCCAAAGAGTTTCATGAGGGAGAACCTAATCAAATAGAAGAAGAATGGAGGATTGGTTGGATAGTTGGGTTGAGATAACACCATTACTTTAGTTAGTGAGCACAATTACAACTAGATGTTAAAAAGTTTATGTAAAGTTGCAGAATATAGCATATGGTAGAAGGAACCAAGAAAAGTATAGGGTTATATACATCATTACCTATACAAAAGAGGCCATAGGCGAACATTAGTATAGACTTTGTTCTTGGTTTATCGAGGACTTGAAGAGGACATGATTCCATTTTTGTGGTGGCAGATAGGCTCTAAAAAATGACACATTTTATTCCTTGTAAGAAGACTAATGATGTTTATATGGTAGAATTATTTTTCAAAGAAGTGGTGAGACTACATGGTCTACCAAAGAGCATAGTTTTAGATTGAGACACTAAGTTTGTCAGGTAATCTTGGAGGACATTGTGAAAAAATTTGAAGAGAAATTTGAAGTTGAGTTTAGCCCAACATCCAAGGATTGATGGCTAGACATAAGTGGTGAACAAGAGTTTGGGGAACTCGTTGAGATGCTAAGTAGGAGATAAAATCTAGGGGTGGGATCTAATTTTACCATAGGCAGAATTTGCATAGGATAATCCTGTCAATAAGAGCACTAGTAAATCATTATTCCAGATTATATATAGAAATCCTAGAAATGTTCTAGAATTAAGGAAGTTGGAAAAGGAGAACAAAATAATGCCAAAGCCGAAGACTTTGCAGAACACCCAAAGAATTTATAAGAAGAGGTGAGAAAGCATATTAATAAAATGAATATTCAGTACAAGGCTAAGGTAGATCAAAATAGGAGATATAATGAATCTTAGATTGGAGATGAAGTTATGGCTCACTTGAGAAAGGAGAGATTTCTAGTGGGAACATATAATAAATTGAAGATGAAGAAGTTTGGACCATACAAAATCCTGAAGAAACATGATTCAAGAAATACTTATGAAGTACAGTTGCCAAGTGAACTTAATAATTCACTTGTGTTTGATATTCCAAATTTGACAAAGTATCGCTAAGGAAGCATTGTAGATGAAATATTAGAAGCACAATAGAATATTTTAGTACTTCAACTATGAAAGACATAGATGATATCTTGGATAGTCAGGTGGTTAGAAGCACAAAGAAAAGACAATATGAAGAGTACTTGGTAAAATAGAAAGGATGACCTATAGAAGATTCAACATGGCTATCAAAAGAAGAGGCTGGTCAATTTGGTTTTCCTTTGAACACCTGAGATGTGATGAAGTCACTTCTCAAATTAACCTAGCCGTTTGATGCAAGAGCATCCAGGGTGTAGGAGCAATCTTGCATCACCCAACAAAAAATGTTATGTTTTCCTTTTTGTTTTGTAGTTTTCTTTAGTTTTTTGGGAGCCCATTATGATAGTTGCACTATATAAGATGTATAGAAGCTAAAAATAGCAAAAAATAGTCACACACTATTTTTGAGGATTTTTGCTTATTTGGGGCTGTTTCAACACGAAAAATTAGTCCCAAGAAGTGTAATTGGAAAACAAGATGATTGGTGGAAGAATTACATCAATATCCTTAACGGTTTGAAAGATATCAATGTTTCTATCTTGGGAAGTTTCTCTAGTGAGGCTTAAAATTCAAAATTGAAGAACTTAGTGTTAGATATAGGAGACATTGAGAGGGGGGGGTGTGAGTCAATGTAAACATAAATTGAACCAAATTAACCACTAATACGATTATGCTTTTTTAAACAACTTCCATATAATCAAACATGCAAGTGAAACTATACAATATAAGTAAAGTAATTTAAGCATTCACAAAAACATAAGACATAACACCACAATTTTTCTTATGAAAACCCTTGTTAGAGGGAGAAAACCACATTTGAGATGACACTCACAAATCTCTTCACTACAACAAAAGAGTTTCCCTATTAAGAGCATACAAATACCCTGTTAGGGGTTCACCTGGTTAGAAGTGACTAGTACCTTGTTAGAAGTACCAAAAGACCTGTTAAGATCTATCTCGCAAGAGGATTTAAAACTCCAATCAAGAAGTCACCCTATTATAGGATTTATATAATAAGACCTGTTAAAGTCCACCTTGTTAAAGGATTTTACTTGCTAGCCTATTAGAGTTAGCCTTGAGCAATGAACTCAAATAGATGATCTGTGTATAACACTCCTTGCCTATCAAATCCTATGTAATCTATGATCTATGGTGCACTGAACTACCTCTTCCTATGATCGCAACACCCAAATTCACGATCGCAACCCTAAATTATGAGATTTAGTCCACCGTTATATTGATGTTCTTAATTCAGCTAAGACTTGAAAATGTTTTACAATTAGGTCCACCATATTGACCTCACTTATGGAAATCCGCGCCAATCATACCTAACATGTCAGCCCGAAATATTTTACCAAAAATATATTGACATGTTGGCCCATAAATTACCTGCCTTGATCATCTAATCATTAGGAACCAATTGGTAACACTATAGGGTCACATTTAGCATATCACTAAAATACTAACTTACCAAAAACATTGAGTTAGGGGTTATGGTTGTAGAATTTTAGTTATCCGGCATTGGTAATCCACCAGAATTAATCGCACCACTCCAAGTGTCGTCAAACTCGATCACCACACAAAATAATTTGTTTCTATCTTCTTGTTCACCAGTCAGGACACTTAGCTTATCTACCTTACCTATTCATCCAGACAATCGGTATATGCAACCTATTCATCAATTGTAGAGTTGCCATCAATTATAAACTCATACACTTCAATACTCTACATTTCAACCCAAAAATTCCATCATAATGCCAACACTTAGAGGCCTCAAAAAGGTTCAAAATCCTGACACAGATCTTTAAATGCATGTGCCATTGTAGATCTCTTCACAAGATTTTAAATGATATATTATATAAGAAAATCAAATGCCCAAGTCAAAAGTTATGATTTCAAGAAGTTGCACCATCAAGGCTAAAGTTTCAATAAAAAAAGAAGAGAGAAAAATAACCTAGGTGGGAACTTGAGCTAATAAACCGTTGGTGCCAAAAAGAGAAAAGTTTTCACTTTCTAGAATATTCTAAGGTGGTTATTGGTGCTACATATACATGAACAAATGAGGGTTTTGGGACCTATTCTTAGAAATGTAGATTGTGGCTCTATCTTACATATTATTTTAATAAGAAGGCCCATGTGGCTATAGCTAGTTATTTCCAAAATGCTTTAATATCATATTATTGAAGATAATAGAACGTAAGTATTTTTGTAAAGTTATGGTAGCTTTTGGAAAAATCTATTGACATTAGGCATAATAGTGGTCTAATTGTAGGGTAGATTTCCAAAATATTCTACAGTATGTTGAATTAGAGGACCACAAGTTTTCTAAAATTGCATGTTCTACAAAATTGCTCGACTAGAGATTCTTTTGGAAGGGTGATTTTGACAAATTCAACTCCAATTTGCTCATTTATGAATTGCAACATTTGACTCTAAACATTGCAAAATTGGTTTTAAGGATCATAACTAAGCAGAATATCCAAATACTCCTTTGTCTGTCCCTGGGTGTATGCATACTTGATGCAGGAGCATCTTGGGTCTTTGAGCAATCTTGCATCAGCTAAAAACATTTCCTATTTTTTGTACCTGTATGTTGTTCGCATTATAGACATTGCGGTTGTTGGTTTCATGTCATGCGAAGCTAACATGATGTTAAGGATGTATTCTGGAACCTTCTCCTATGCGCATAAGGATTGGATAGATCATGTCGAAGTTAGAGTTGTTTTACCTTGCTGCTGGAGCTGTATTTTCTTGCTTTCCATGTGCTAATTGCATGTTGTGTAGTCAGTGATCCTTAATAAATCAGCCTTTGAGATCTTAGGGTCTTAAAGAGGACCTAAAATGCTATCTTCATCTAAGACCACAAATCCTAATTCATCAAGAGTTGGGAGTTATCACCGTTTTCCACGGGTATCGATTTTCAACCAATTTCACGCAAAACGTTGAGTTTTTCATCTTGCGCGGTTCCATATGATGAAATGGGATCTTGATAAGTTAGGAATATGTTCTTTGGTCATGTGTGGACCTAAATGTAACCTCGCATTGATTTTTGTTCATTCTTTCTTTAGTTTTGGTTTACTCTTCCAAATTGGACCTATAATGTAATTAAATGCCTAATTGGCCAACTTGTGGCTTAGCTAGCTATATAAGGAGTATAGGTTGATGTAGAAGAGGAAGCAAAGAGATAATTATCAATATATATCATTGGAGATGAAGATAGGATGCAAGATGAGATTTCGGTTTCATAATTTCTTTGTATATGGCCGAAACCCGGAAGGCCTCACAATCGGGCATGTTGACTGATTTATTTTAATCACACCAGTTTGGTTTCTAGTTGCCTTGCCTCATATACATTGTGTTTTCATTTTTCATGTGAATTATATATTGATTCCGTGTGTAACTCTGAGCAGGGCTTGTTTTTTGGTTCAAGTTGAGTCAAATCTGCTTGAATCTTCCTTTCCCCTGCACCAGGTGGTATCAAAGTGACATTCTTTCTTGTGGATTGGATCATGGAGAACCTTATTGGATTGGTTGTAGGGTGGGAGATCTGAGATTTGACCTATAACTTGCAGAAGGTTAAGATCTTTCTGGAACCTAATTGTCAATATGGTTCGTGGTAGAGGAAATGATAATGCTATCATGGATATGTTGAGACATATTGCAACTAGGCTTGAAGCTGTAGAGACAACCCAGACAAGAGGCACACATCTTGAAGATGTTAGTGATGAAGAAGAGGCATCACCTAATCCTAAACCTGAAGTTGAGCAGGATGAGGAAAGACTTTTGAGAATTTTGTCTAAGGCTAACTCCAGACCTGCGGTTGAAGTTGCTTGCTATGATGGAAGACTTGAGACCGATGCACTTTTGGATTGGATCTCTGAGATGGATAAATACTTTGAGTATGAAGGTACTCCTGATAATAAGAAGGTTAAGATAGAAGTCACAAAGTTAAAAGGTCATGCATCTCTTTGGTGGGATCATTTACAAACTGAGAGACAGAAGAGAGGAAAAGAAAAGATCAAGACATGGATGAAAATGCCTGGAAAGATGAAGAAGAAGTTTCTTATAGCTGACTACCAAGTTAGTTTGATGAGAAAAATGCAAAATTTGAGACAAAGGGACATGAGTGTGAAAGAATATACTGAGGAATTTTACAAATTGGATATCAGATCTGGACATGTGGATGATGAAGTTAAGAAGGTGGCTAGATACTTGAATGGTCTGAGGACATCGATTCAAGATGAGATCAGCTATGTTAAAATAGATAGTGTGGAAGAAGCATACCAATTTTCTTTGAAGGAAGAAGAGAGATTAACAAAAAGACATGATCAAAGATAGAGAGGAAGAGGTGGTAGATTTCAAAGAAGTAGAGGCAGAACTTATGGATAAAGTAGCAGATCTGACAATGCAGTACAAGATAAAGGATGGAAAGATGAACCTGCTAGTAGAAGAGGTAATTACTCTAGAGGTAGCTATACTGGTTACTCTAGGAATAACACTAGTGGAAAAAGAGAAGATAAATCTTGGTTTAGAGGTACTTGTTAGAAATGTGGTGAAGAAGGACATAGAGATTTTGAATGTACTAACTCTGGAAAGAAGACTAGAGGTAATGGCATAAATAATTTGGCTTGTGAGGAAGTTGAGGAATTATCTAATGAACCTGAACATGGTGAGAACTTGATGCTAAGAAGGATCTTGTGGAATGAAGAAGCTGATGAGGAACCTATTCTGAGGAAAAATTTGTTTAGTACTAGATGTAAGATCGTTGAAAAATGTTGCAAGGTAATCATTGATAGTGGAAGTTCTGATAATTTGGCATTCAAAGAGCTTGCTAAAAAATTGCAATTGAAGATATTGAGACATCCTAATCCTTACCATATTGCTTGGATCCAGAAGGAGCATAAACTACTTGTAAGTGAACAATGCCTTGTTAAATTCAAAATTGGGAATTACCATGATCAAGTCTTGTGTGATATTATGCCTATGGATTGTTGTCATATTCTTTTGGGTACACCTTGGCAATATGATAGGAAAGCTTTGCATGATGGTAGATTGAATCAATATACTATTTGGATGGATGGAAAGAAACAAGTATTATTTCCTTTAGTTGAGAAGTTGGATGAAGGTCATTGTACTACGGTCAGAGTATGCTTGGTTGATGGTAAAATATTTGCAAGAGAAATGAAAGAACAAAATATTTGTTTTTCTTTAATTCCAAGGAAAAATGAGAAACAAGATGAGTTAGAACATGCACCTGAGGTTAAACCTTTGTTGACTGAATTTCATGACATCATTTCTGATAATGTACCTGATGGTTTGCCTCCTATGAGAAGTATAAGTCATTGTATGGATTTGATACCTAGAGCTAGTTTTCCTAACAAAGCACCACATAGGTTGACACCTGATGAAAAGACTGAGTTGAATAGACAAGTGCAAGAATTTCTTGAGAGAGGTTTGATTAGGTAAAGTTTGAGTCCTTGTGCAGTACCTATTGTGTTAGCACCGAAAAATAATGGAGAATGGAGAATGTGCATTGATTCTAGAGCTATAAACAAGATAACAGTAAAGTACAAATTTCCTTTACCTAGGATGGATGACATAATAGATAGTTTGAGTGGAGCAAAGTATTTCACAAAGATTGATTTGAAGAGTGGTTATCATCAGATTAGGATTAGAGAAGGGGATGAATGGAAAATTGCTTTTAAGACTAATGAAGGTTTGTATGAATGGTTGGTTATGCCTTTTGGTCTGACTAATGCACCTAGTACTTTCATGAGGCTGATGAATGAAGTTTTAAAAATATTCTTGGGTAAGTTTGTGATTGTATATCTTGATGACATTTTGATATTTAGTAAGAGTAAGGAAGAACAACTTGAGCATATCAGACAAGTATTGCAAAGATTGAAGGAAGAAAAGTTGTTGATTAATTTGAAGAAATGTTCATTTATGAAAGAAGAGATTGTGTACCTTGGTTTTGTAATTTCAGCTAATGGATTGAAGATGGATCCTGAGAAAGTGAGAGTTGTACTTGATTGGCCTACACCAGAGAATGTTGAAGAGGTAAGATAATTTCATGGATTGGCAAGTTTTTATAGGAAATTTATCAAAAATTTCAGTTCTATTTGTAATACTATGACTGAAACTATGAGAGGAGATAAAAGGGATTTCACAAAAGAGTTTTGAAACATTGAAACAAAGAATTGTAGAGTTGCCTACACTTGATTTTCCTGATTTCAGTAAGATTTTTCAAGTTGAATGTGATGCTAGTGGAAGTGCAATAGGAGCCTTTTTGAGTCAAGAAGGAAAACCTATAGCTTTCTTTAGTGAAATGTTGAATGATACTACGAGAAAATATTCAGTTTATGACAAGGAATTCCATGCTATTGTTCAAGCTTTGAAGAAATGGAGACATTATTTGATGCCTAAAGATTTTGTGTTGTATACTGACCATAAATATTTGCAGTATTTGGGAAGTCAGAATAAATTGAATCAAAGACATATGAAGTGGGTTGAGCTCTTGCAGAATTTTTCTTTTTCATTGAAGCATAAAAGTGGACACTCAAATAAAGTTGATGATGCCTTGAGCCGGAGAAGAAATTTACTGACATAAATGAGAGTTGAGGTACTTGGTTTTGATGATTTGAAGTGTTTGTATGAAACTAACCTTGATTTTGCAAAGCCTTGGAAAGCTTGTAAGGAACAAAAAATGAGTGATAAGTGGACTGACTATTTCATTCAAGAAGACATGTTGTTTAAGGGAGTTTAGTTGTGCATACCTAGAGGATCTATGAGAGAGAACATAATAAAGGAGAAACACAGTGGTGGACTTGCTGGACATTTTGGGATTGATAAGACTATGAAACTGATTTCAGAAAGATACTCTTGACCACAGATTTATAGGGATGTACAGAGAATGGTTAGAGGTTGCATAATTTTCCAAACAACAAAAGGAACTAGTCAAAATTTGGAATTGTATTCACCTTTTCCAGTACCTGATAGACCTTGGGAAGATGTGAGTATGGAATTTGTTCTTGGGTTGCCTAGAACTCAGAGAGGCAATGATTCTATTTTGGTAGTGGTTGACATATTTTCTAAGATGGCTCATTTCATACCTTGTAAGAAGACATCTGATGCATTACATGTAGCTGAATTATTCTTCAAGGAAGTGGTAAGATTGCATGGTTTGCCTAAATCTATTGTTTCAGACAAAGATACTAAGTTTACTAGTTATTTTTAGAGAACACTTTGGAAGAAGATGAATACAGAATTGAAGTTTAGTTATAAATTTCACCCTCAAATAGATGGACAGACTGAAGTTGTGAACATAAGTTTGGGAAACTTGTTGAGATGTTTAGTTGGAGATAAGCTTGCTAATTGGGATTTAGTTTTGGCACAAGCAGAGTTTGCGTATAATAATTTTGTGAATAGAAGCACTAAGAGGACACCATTTGAGATTGATACTAGATTTCATCCTAAGGGAACCACAGAGTTGAGAGATTTTCCTACTGAGACAAGAAGAAGTGCTGAAGCTGAGGATTTTGTAGTCTTCATGAGAACTTTACATGATGAAGTCAAAAATAATTTGGAGGATAGTAATTTAAAATATAAATAGAGAGTTGATAAGAGAAGGAGATATAAATATTTTAAAGTTGGAGATGAGGTTATGATTCATTTGAAGAAGAATAGATTTCCATTTGGTACCTACAACAAGCTGAAAATGATGAAGTTTGGACCTTATAAGATTCTGAAGAAATTTGACAATGGAAATGCTTATGAAGTGGAATTACCAGAGGACATAGATATATCACCTATATTCAACATTGCTGATATCTTTGAGTAGTTTGAATCAAATTATGAGATAGAAGATGATCTGGATTATCCTAAGAAGAATAAAGACAACATTGAGAAGATCTTGAATAGTAGAGTGAGCAAGAGTACAAGAGGAAAGGACTACATGGAATACCTAGTTCAGTGGAAATATAAGCCAGTTGAAGACAGTTCATGGATTACACAAGATGAGTTGGATCTTTATGATTCATGTCAAAATATGAGGAGTGCTTGATGTGGACACTAGTTCTTTATTTACCCTAGGTGTCTGTTGCAGGAGCATCTTGGGTCTTTGAGCAATCTTGCATTAGCCAAAAACATTTCCTATTTTTTGTACCTGTATGTTGTTTTCATTATAGCCGTTGCGGTTGTTGGTTTCATGTCATGCAAAGCTAACATGATGTTAAGGACCTATTCTGGAAACTTCTTCTATGAGCGCATAAGGATTGGATGGATCGTGTCGAAGTTAGAGTTGTTTTACCTTGTTGTTGGAGTTGTATTTTCCTACTTTCTACGTGCTAATTGCGCATCGTGTAGCCATTCATCCTTAATGAATCAAACTTTGCAATCTTAGGGTCTTAAGGAGGACCTAAAATAATATCTTCACCTAAGACTGCAAATCCTAATTCATCAAGAGTTGGGAGTTATCACCGTTTTCCTTGGGTATCAATTTTCAGCCAGTTTCACGTGAAACATGGAGTTTTTCATCTTGCGCAGTTCCGTATGATGAAATAGGATCTTGCTAAGTTAGGAATATGTTCTTGGGTCATGTGTGGACCTAAATTTAACCTCACATTGAGTTTTGTTCATTCTTTCTTTAGTTTTGGTTTACTCTTCCAGATTGGACCTATAATGTAATTAAATGCCTGACTGGCCAACTTGTGGCTTAGTTGGCTATATAATGAGTCTAGGTTGGTGTAGAAGAGGAAGAAAGGAGATCATTATCAAGATATATCATTGGAGACAAAGATAGGATGGAAGCTGAGATTCTAGTTTCATAATTTCTTTGTATAAGGCTGAAACCCGGAAGGCCTCACAGAGGGGCATGTTGACTGATTTATTTTAATCACACCAGTTTGGTTTCCAATTGTCTTGCCTTGTATACATTGTGTTTTCATTGTTCATGTGAATTATATATTGCTTTCATGTGTAACTCTGAGTAGGGCTTGTTTGTTGGTTCAAGTTGAGTCAAATATTCTTGAATCTTCCTCCCCCCCTGCATCAATACTTGTATCCAAAATGGATAGGTATTTGATATGGATTGGATACACATCAAAACATAACCATGAGTGCCCAAAAGACCTTCATTTTACAATTAGGTTGGATACTATGTGATTTGATTTTTTTAAAATTTGAGGTAAATCTTCCTAAATTTAATTAAAAAAAACCTTGATTCATGCAATTTAAAAATAAATAAATTGGTATAAGCAAAACCTACACCAAATGAGAAAGACAAATGAAATGTTTTTCTATTTTAGTGACCCATTTTTCTGGGTTATCTTTCAATGCAACTCTACTATTTTTACATATTGTAAATTGTTAAAATCAACTTATACTTATTTATGTTGCAATTATGTGTAGACATTAATTTTCAAGTAATGAAAATCTCCTCCAATGACTTAAAAAATTGTGTTAAATATGTGTTGAGAATACGGTTATATAAGAGGGGGCCAAGGATGAATCAGTATAACAACCAACTTTTACTTTTTCAGCTTTACATCATAACTTAAATTTCATTAACATATTTGTTGCATATTAACACTCACATAGATCTAACTATTATGAACACAAATAAAAAACATGATATACACAGAAACCCTAATGGGAGAAAACCACAACAAATTAATGCTTTTAGATAAATACTTATTTTACAAAGTTCGTAGGCATCAACCTACTAGAGGCACCAACTCATTCAATTCGTAAGATCTTTCCCACTAGATGCACCAACCCCTCATTCAGTTGGAGGCACAACCCCTCATTCACATTTCCAACTTATCAATGTTGCTTCTCTAATGGATGATAGAATACTATTTCTCTCCACAAATCTGATTACATTTCCTTCTCCAATCTGCTATTATTATGACAATGAACATATTACCAAACTGATTACAATCTCCTCATAAAACTCTTATTAATCTACCAAACTATTTCTCACAACCTTTGCTTCAATATACTTTATAATGTTGCTCCGAAGTCTTCTTTTATCTCTACATGAGATCCTCTTCATAAGTCTCATAATATACTCATAATGATGCTCATGGAGTCTAAATAAATCTTCTTATAAAGTTTGATTGTAAACCTACCATGAAGTCATAAAATTCTTCATACATATCTACTGTAAACTTCTCATATATTGCCCTTGGTGTATTTTCTTAATTGCATTTTTAACTCAACACACTTTTTTCAAACTCCCATACAAAGGTTACTTTATACCTTCTCATCTCCATTCATGACATCTCCCTTCATTCCAAATAGTCACTACTTTAAGACAAGTCATACCTTTTGAAAAACAACTACTAATTACTAATGCAAATTGCACCTCTCCATTAATAATTATTTTTCCTTTCAAATATCAATCATGCCTTTTAATCTTCTAATGTTGTTTGTTACAAACCATACATTCTCTTTAATTTAATCACACCTTACCTTGTTTGATCTTTATTGGGCTTTGATTATGCCTTTATTCATGGATCACACAAGGAAATGAAATAACTTCCCATTTGCTGTATTATTATCTTTGTCCTAGAGACTAAATTTCTACAATATTCATTATAATATAATCGCTTCTTTGTAATCTCATCTCTGTTATAACTTTGGTGGTTATTATATGTGTTTATTGTTTATCATTATAAACAATCGTCGTTGCACATAAACTGTGTTCTTCATTATTGTTTATCCTTACAAACAATTCATGATTTTCAACAACTGTGTTGGGTTAGGCCTTTCCAGTGCTTTATTTTATTTCATTATTATCTTCTTTGTCTGCTTCCCCCCTCTCAAAAGGCTCTAAACAAATCTGGCAAAACTAAAACAATCATGGGCTAAACACAAACCATTTACAACATTTAAAACTGTTTCTTCCATAAAATACACTTGGCATTTTAGACAATGGAACTCAGTCACAAGGAGTTAGAGAACAACCTTGCAATGGTCTGTCATGACTCAAACATTATTGGTTCTCATAACCCAGTAGACAACAAATGTTTTCCTCAATCAAATGTACCGGGTAACAACGTGAATCCTCAATTGTTGGGTTCAATGTCGAACCTCCTATATCAAGAGGGTTGTAGGCAGGCAAACGCTCATGCAACACCTCGACCTAAGGCCACTACAGAAGGTTTAGCTGGGGTTTGGGAGGCAGTCATGCTAGATTGTCTCCAAAAGAAAGCAGGTAACATAGATGAAAGACTTATACTGGTTAACACAAACAATACAAAGGTATCTTAAGGCATAGGCAAATTAGGAAGTTGAAACAATTGCATAAGAAACATTTTTCAATGATCCTACCACAAGTGAATGGAATCTCAGATGAGACTGACCACTCTAATGCAGAGCAAACATGACAGAGAGAGAAGGAAACTGAGAGGATTCAAGAGTAGGTTGAGACCGAAAAAGATAGACAGGGAGAATCAGACACAATGAATAAAGTTGATAAGAGTGAAGAGATTTCAGATTGCAAAGACTTTTACAGCCCATCTACAACTCTACTAACGTGGTCTTCAGAACTATATGTTGCGGAACTCATGTAGATAAAAAAGAGGCTGGAGGTTATAGAAACAAGGAATTGGGATGGAGAGAATAAAACGTATGAAGCAATGGAGTACACAAGAAAAATCAAAAGGGAAAACAAAATTTTAAAGGCACAAATCTCTGACATGCAGGTCAAAATGGAGAGAGGGCAGCAATAATTAGGAGTCATAAAACAAGAATTAGAACAATGGAGAGCAGTTGGTAGTAAAGGATAAGATTTAATGAAAGAAGAGGACACAATATAGTTAAAGGAAATTCAATCAGCCTTGGCTGATATGGAATTTAAAGAGTCTCAACTAAGGGTGCAGATAGAGGAGGGCAAATCTTGGTCACAAGTTGTTACTGGATCAGCAATCAAACAAAAGGGAATGATTGAACAACAAGTCAAAATGCAAATAAGAGAAGAACAAGACAAACGTAACAAGGTGGAAAATATTATTATCAAAAGGGTGAAGGATTTTGGAGAAAAAGAGAGAACTGACACTTTAACGAGGGACTTTCTTAGATATCAGCTGAAGGGGATAGGAGGTATTCAACATGCACATAGGATTGGAAAACAGATAGATGGAGGGAGAGACAGACACATATGGGTTACCTTGAAAAATGTGGAGGATAAGAATATGATCCTTAGAAACAAAAGGCTACTTAGAGGCACACATTTCTACCTAGATGAAGACCTAACTTTTTCTCAGCAGGAAGAACAAAGGAAAGAATGGGAAAAGGTAAAAATAGAAAGGAATGAGGGGAAATGGGCTTGGCTGAAAAATGGGAAAGCCCAAATTAGTGAACGTTTCTCGAAAGAGAAATAGGTATTTGGGGCCCCACAGGACCACTTAAAGGTTGTGAGATGGAACTGCAGAGGTTATCCTTGGAGAAGAGGTCCTGGGGTGTGGCTCATAGCAGAGGGAAATGGTGGAAACTCATGAGCATGCTGGTTGCAAAGTGCTATATTTCGAAGGCTATAGGAAATTTTTAGTTTGGAATAAAGGGAATGAGATAGGCAAAGGACATGGTGGGGTCACAGTGCTTATACATGAGAAGTGGTAGGGCATTGTAAAATTTGAAAAGGAAGACTCTAATAAATAATATATTTGGTTACAAATTATAGTGAATGAGATAACCTTTAGGGTGGCTACATGTTACTTTGCCCCACAAAAATCTAAGATAAATAAGAGGAGGAAGTTAGATAGGGAAGACCTGTATGCATCTTTGAAGAAAGATATCTTAGTATTCAACACCACTGGTGAAATAATGTTAGTTGGAGACTTCAATGCTAGAACAACAAATAATTAGTCTTTACAGCTGCTCAATAGTGAAAAAGGTAAAGATAACCCTTTATGGTTAGTAGAAGGCAGAGATCAACCTTGGCAAAAAATCTTAGAGGACAGTAATGGAAGTGTATCACATTTTGGATCAGAATTACTAGGGTTGTGTAGTTTGTTTGGTTTGGTTATTTGCAATGGGATGAGAGGTTGTCCAAACTCAGGGGCTATCACATGCAAAGCATACAATGGTCAAAGTGTGGTTGACTACGTAATTTGCTCACAAAACCTTACAAATAGAGTTCTTGAGTTCAAAATTGGTGATTGCCCTCTAGAGACGAAATCTGATCACATGCCTTTATTTGTTAAGTTGGACGTCGCTTCAAATAACCCACACAATAAAAAAGATTTCCACATGCAAAATAATTCAGCGAACAAAGGCAAGATCCTCTTAAATCAAGAGAACAAGAACATCTTCAAGGCAAGGCTTGAGCAGCAATTTCAGGAAATGAATAACCTCTCGGAGGGTAACAAGGTTAATGAAGAAGGTGTGTATGTCAATAGTGGCATGCTGACTTCTATTATTCACAAGGCTTTAAATGCTTGTAAAAGATCAGGTAGTAGGAAGAAGGCTACTAATACTTTCTCGGCAAACACATGGTACGATGAGGAATGTAGAGCAACAAAGAGATCCATAAAAGATAAGGAAGTTAGCAAAGAACTCAAGAAATGGTACACAAAATTGATTCAAGCAAAAAAGGAAGAGTGTGTTAAGGCTAGAAAGAAAGAGCTAATATACCTTGGAAAACACGGCCCCAAAAAGTTTTGGAAAGGGCTGCAACAAGGGAGAAAACAAATGGAGAACACTATCATGGATGCTCAATGGCTTAAGTATGCAAAGTTTCTCTATGAGTGGCCGCAGGAGAATATTGTCCCTCCCATAGTGAATACTTCAGAGGAACTCTTCATGGTGGAAGATATCAAGCTTGGGATAAAGAAATTAGCAAGTGGTAAAGCTAATGATATTGATGGGCTGCAAGCTGAATTTTTAAAATGGGGAGTGGAAATCCTTGCACCTCACATAAAGGAAATCTTCAACCGTGTCATCTACAATGGTTCTCCGGCGGATTGGGTAACGAGTGTGGTTATCCCCCTCTTTAAAAGTGGTGACATCAATAATCCATCTAACTACCACACTATTATGGTCAACCCCCTTTTTGGCAAACTTTTCGGGAGCATGATAGAGCGCAGAATCAACAGTTGGGTAGAGGGCGAAGGGAAAAGGGAAAGAGGGAAAGAAGGTTTTAGACCTAAGAATTTCACCATTGACCATTGCATCACTCTTCATCATTTAATAGAGAAAACATGGGATAATCAGGGGGAGGAAGCCTATTGCTGCTTTGTAGACTTTAAGAAAGCCTTTGATACAGTACCTAGAGACAAGATTTGGAACAAAATGATAGAATTGGGTATCCTCGACAAGTATAGAGAAGTGGTGCACAAATTATATGATAAAGTTAGAGCCAAAATCAGAACTAATGAGGGAATGTCCGAATGTTTTGGTAGTGACATTTGTGTTAAGCAGGGATGTCTGTTATCCCCAACCTTGTTTGGGTTATACATTGATATATTAGAAACTTGGTTAAGCAATACAGATGGGGAAGGTGTGCATGTGGTAGGATATGTGGTGAAACTTATTTTGTATGTAGATGACCTTATCTTAATTTAAAAAATGGGTCAAGGTTTGAGAGATCACTTAAGGGCCTTAGAGTGCTTTTGCCAGGAGGTTGGGATGCAGGTGAACATTACCAAAACCAAAATCATGATTTTCTCTTTAAGGAGAAAAGAAAAGCCCAATACTCTCATTTTTTAAGGCAACCCGCTTGAAATTGTGAAGGAATACAAGTATCTTGGGATTGATTTTCACTATAAACTCAGCTGGGAAACATGTAGAGCGAAAAGGTTGCAAGGGGGCTAGAAAGCCTTGTATTTACTCCAAAACAGATGTAGAACAACTGAGCTCTGGGACTAGAAGATGAGGAAGACTATTTTTGGTTTGTTGATCACGATAGTGGTTCTCTATGGCTGCAAAGTGTGGGGTGGCAGCCTGCCAAACAATGGATGGAGGCAACTAGAAAGAATTCAGAAACACCTAATTACAAGCAATCTCAAAGTTAAGACCTTTGTTCCTTACGATATCCTTTTAGCAGAGGCTGGGGCTTTTCCGTTGGAAGCATCAACAATAACTCGGTTACTTAGCTACTTAAAGAAGGTTGATAATATGCAAGACCAACGGTGGCTGAAATTTTTGAAGGATGAGGATCTTACTTGTAGAAAGAAAACATGGATGAAACAAAATAATAAGTGGCTAGATAAATGGAATATTAGGCTACATGAGTGTCCTAATACAAATGTGGACATAAAAAAGTTTGTCATAGAAAAGTTTCAAAGTGTCATGTGGACTAATAACATTGGCCATAAAAAAACTTACTACATGCATGTGTTCAACTCAACCGGGGAACATGGAGAGAAAACATATCTAGGGGATGCTATTAAAGGGAAAGGAAGGCTGTTAATAATGCAATTGAGAACGGGATCACATCATCTCAGGTGCGAGACGGGTAGATGGAAGAGGCCTAAAGAGGCTTGGAGGAGAGAACTTGCATGTTTTGTGGGATAGACGCAATTGAAACAAAATGGCACTTTCTCATGGAATGCACCACCTATGATGATATTCGTGCTAATTATGAAGCCATTCTGAAAGTGGAAAACATGAACAGTTTATTTGAAGAGGATAAGGTAAACCAAACAACGGGTTTGCTGGTCAAGATTCATAAAAGAAGATTAGAGATGGAAAGGATTATGGAAATTATTTAGGGGTGTGGGTTCCTCTGGTCCCTTAGGCTGCTTGGCCTTGTGGACGTCATTAAAATCATTCATGAATTGCAGCCTTAGTCATATTTGTTGTTTTAATATTAATGTTGCCACTATATATATATCTGTCTTTTGTACTGTTGTTGATTTTTTTACTAAATAAGACAAATATTTTTTGTGTTTTATGACACATCCTTAATCATTATGTACTCAAAAACATGACACCATGTGAACATTATTCATGATCATAAGTGCTGCCTTGGATACTATGTAATCGGTGCTAGATAAAACATTTTTTATATTTCTTTTATGTGTTACAATTGTCAAAGCTTCACACTCACAAGGATAATCAGCTCATAATTGATGAGTATGTTTGTTCACAATGAAAAGAAACACTAACATACTAAATTTTGTCATGGAGCCTCTTTTCTAATATGGTCTACAATTCAAAACATATATTTTAAAGTTGAAAGTTTCACAATTCTAGACATATGGCAGAACTCCACAACTCTATAGCTTTCCTAAATTGACTCAGATCTTCACTGAATTTGAGACTTGAACACCCATTGTGCCGGTTGGACCATTTTCCTGTCATTGCCAAAATCTTAGAAAATGGTCTTCATCCTTGCAAAGCCCTAGAAAGTTGTCATGTCCTGCTGCAAACTTGTTTTGATTAGCGAAGAAGATGTATGATGTTTTATGGCTTGCGCCCTAAGCCTGGGATAGTTTAAAGTGTGTACAAGCTCCAGTTAAGATCGCAAGAATTTTGGTGTAAAAACCAATGAGATTTAACAAATTTGAAGGTGTGAAGAATTGGGGTTTATCCATGAATAAGGGTTTCATGAAATTTTCTAATTCCACAAAACCCTAGCCAGTTCTATTTCTTTGTTACCTTTTTCCTAGTCACTTAAGTATTCAAGTCTGCACATGGTCTTTTATTACCCTAATGTTCACTAAATCTCGGGATGTATTTGCTAAGTCACTTTTTATTCAATGATCAAGCAATTGTATGGTCTCCCATTCTCTTGATCCTTGGTGGTTATCTCCAAACATTCACCCGTTGGCATTAAGTGATGATAACCGGTAAGCCTGGCTACCGGTACTAATGTTGTCATTGATTGGAAAAAAGAGTATAGAGACTTGTCATCTCTATAACGTCTACAGATCCAAGGAGATCTATATGAAAGGAAGATGGTTTGGTAGAAGTAGTGGCTGTTAACCGAATACCACCGATCACTATACAAAGCATCAACAACCGGGTAGTGCATACAATATAGAAAAGGAGGATTCAATCGAGGACCTAACTACAACTGGTGTAGTAAAATATAGGGACAACAACACCAAACCAATGTCAACAATACAACTGATGACGGTGCAAATGGTAAGCCAAGGAAAGGGGTAGTAACAGGTCAACAACCCTTACATGTTCACAACATGAGGATCTCAACTGATCTATTAATGACTCTGGTATGAACCGAGGAAGTCATAGTCAAATTAACTGTTCCAATTAACTCTTTGACAGAGATTTTCTTCTCTAAATCCGAAAGTCTTTGAGTTAAAATGGCGATCAGTTTGAAGCGAGCCTAGAGGTTTTAAAGCCGAGATCAGTGGCTTTAAAATTGGTGATCGGATTGAGGCGAGTCTGGAAGATTTAAAGCTAAGATCAGTGGCTTTAAAACAAAACATTATCTCCTATGAAGGAAAGTTGCTTGACACACAACTATTGCTTTCTTCATTAGACAGATAAGGCAAGGGCATGCATCAGATGTTTCCTCAATAAACTGGTACTTCCATTGAGAAATAAATCTGATGAAGATGTGGAGTTAGGTCATGCTTAATGAGCTCAATTAGGGCCAAGACCCTATATATTCTTATGTCCAAGGCAAATAGAAGTTGCCTTCATTCTACCGAGTAAAAGAGTGAACCTGTACGCTAAAGCAGCCAAGGGTGAAAAGAAGAAAGAAGAAATGAGAAAGAAGATTGTGCAGAGTAGCACAATAGTAGAGGAGAAGACACCTGCAGTGACCAGTGATGCTTCTCAGTGAGCACAAACAGAGATCTTATCAGGCTATTCTTAGCCATCTGTAAAAAGTCAAACCTTCTATTGCTCTCTAGCAATTACAATAGTTAAATCTCAGTATTTTGGGTGGACTCTAACAGGTCCCTTGTATCAAATCCCTTAACCGGGTGGCATCTTGTAAGGTGTTCAAAGTCCTTTAATCAGGCAAGGCACTAACCGGCCTTATTGTAAAAAATCCCTTAACCGGGTCACACCTAGCAGTGTGTTATTATCCTTTAACTGGGAAATCTCCTTACAGGGCGTACTTCGGAAGAGTACAAAATTTGTGAGGTCTCCTCACACCATGGTTTTTACCCTAACCAGGTTTCAATGTGATAAATCTAGTGTTACTATGTGATTGTTTTCTTGTTGTTATTATATGCCTATATTTGACTGCCTTTCAGCTGTAAGTTTACTTCACTAGATTGAAAAGAGGGAGAAGTATTAAGAGGTGTTGATTCATCCCTCCCCTCTTAGCACCAGTTGGGATTGTCAATTCGTATCAGAGCCAAGTTTTGTTTTCTTTGCTGCTTCATCACACAAAGAAAAAGGAAAGATGATGAGAAAGGAAGGACCAAAGTTTTCAAAAGAAAACTTTACTCTTTGGTGCAGCAGGATGAAGTTGTACATGAAGACCACTGGCGATCAATATTGGAACCATGTCACAACTTATTACACTAAACCCGCTGGCATGCTGACACCCGATCAACATAAGATCAAAGCTGAGCACACGGCTGCTCAGGACATGATATCTATCACGCTACTTGATCATGTGTATTCTGAGATAGAACATCTTGATTCTGCCTTCAAGATGTGGGGCAAGTTGCAAACGGTCTATGGAGGGGATCCCAATGTTCAAAGAGCCAAGGTTGAAAGCCTCAGAGGAAAGTATGATGACATGAGAATGAATGAAGGAGAAGACATCGAGCAATATAGCAACTGGATCAAAGAGGTGATCAACTCCATCAAAAGCGCTGGAGGAACACTCAATGAAGAAGAGGTGGTTAGCAAAATACTAAGAACTCTCGAACCTCAATATGCCATCAAGATCTTGGCCATTCAAGAGCTCAGATCAGTGACTAAAGATCAAGTCACCTTAGACCCCCTAATCAATAAGCTGGTTGCTTTTGAATTAAGCAATTTTGATAATAGCTTACCCATCCAGGAAGCAACTTTTAAGTCCTCTGCCAATATCTCTTCCACTTAAAAGGGAAGAGAAACTGGTAATTTCTCTACCGGTAACTCTGGTAACCTTGTTGAGATTTTGCTCCCAGAGGAGATGGAGCAAGATGAGTTTGAAGCACTCATCGCTAGGAGATTCCCCAAAGGAAAAGGGAAGTACAAGGGAAAACTCCCTTTGAAATGCTTCTCTTGCAACAAGATAGGACATATTGTTGCAAGGTGTCCTGATAATGAACATAAAGACAAAAGAGACCGATTCAAGAGCAAAGCAAAGAAGGAATGCTACCTTGCAGAGGAAGGAGTCATGGATAATGAGTCTAAAGACTCAGATGATCCAAAAATTGAATTTGTGGCAATAAAGGAGGAGAGCCTTGTGATAAGTGAAATTGCGCTTAACTCACGATCACATCTGTACGATGATTGGATCATCGATAGCGGATGCACTCACCACATGACCAGTGACAAGAAAAAATTCATCAGCTTGGAGCTCAATGACAATGGATCGGTTAACTTCGACTCTATTGCACTCTGCAATGATGTTGTCTGTGAAGATGTGTATTGGGTTGAAGGACTCAAGTACAATTTGATGAGTGTTGCACAACTGAATAACAAAGGATTTATGCTGGAACTCAGACAAGGTTCTTGTATAGTAAAGAATCAATCTGGAACTCGTGTTGCAACTGGTAGATAGAGAAAAGTTAATCTCTTCTACCTAGACTCAATGGAAGGAGCTTGTCTCATAGCCTCGGTCAAAGGAGAATCAAGAAAAATCTATCTTATGACCAAAGAAGACAACAGCTAGTTATGGCACAAGAGGCTCTGCCACATAAACTTTGACAGTATTGTCAAAGTGAGAAAAAAGAAAATGGTAAGAGGACTTCCTGAGATTACAAAGCCCATCAAGGGTGTTTGTAAAGATTTTTAGTTAGGAAAGCTGACCAGAACATCTTTCAACAGTAAGTCCTTCTCTGCTGAGAATGTTCTAGACCTGGTGCACACTGACCTGTGTGGACCAATGAGAACAAAGAGCTACCATGGAGATTGATACTTTATGCTCTTTGTAGATGAATTCTCCAGGATAATGTGGACACTCTTTCTTAAGGAGAAATTAGAAGCTTTCCACATGTTCAAAATCTACAAAGCTAGAGTGGAAAAAACTGGTAAAATCTTGAAGTGTCTAAGATCAGACAGAGGAGGTGAATATACCTCTCAAGAGTTCACTCACTACTATGAGGAGCATGGAATAAAAAGACAACTATCTGCACCAAGGACTCCTCAGCAAAATGGAGTAGCAAAAAGAAGAAACAAGATGCTGATTGATTGCGCTAGAACCTTGCTGATTCAAAAGGATCTACCTCATCACTTCTGGAGAGAAGCTGTCAATACTGATGTCTACACACTCAACTGGATTCAAGTAAAAAAGGGAACCGGTAAGACTCCTTACGAACTATGGTTTAAGCATACCCCTACTGTAGGCTACCTCAAAATATTTGGTAGTAAATGTTACTTTGGGAAGCTTGATCCTAAGAGTGATGAAGGAACATTTTTGGGTTACTCTACCAAAAGTAAGGCCTATTGGTGTCTGAACAAAAGAACAACCAAGATAATTGAAAGCATCAATGTAAAAGTTGATGAATCTTCAGAACCAGATAAGAAGACTGGTCATGATGATCATGACAGTCTTAAAGGCCTAAATGAAGGTAATGCCTTTGAGTTCAACGAAGCAATGACTGAAGATGAAGGAGAAATACACATGGACAGACATCTAGAGCGGGAGATTGTACATGAACCTAACAGGCTAACTCGGGATGGTAAACAATTTGATACCCAGAACCATGATGAAGATAATACTCAACCGGAAGAACTAGACCGGGAACAAAGACCGGTTCTTCCAAGGTATGTCACATATCATTCCACTGGCAATATAATTGGTGACAAACATGCAAATATCTTAATCGGGAAAAAGGCTAGAGAGAATATTTGCTTACTTTCCTGTATAGGGCCCAAATCCACTAGGGAAGCTCTAGAAGATGACAATTGGGTCAAGGCCACGGAGGAGGAAATTGAGAAAATTGAGAAGAATGATACATGGGAGCTTGTGCCAAGACCAAAAGAAAAAAATTTCATAGGGACCAAGTGGGTCTATAGGAACAAGTTGAATGAGGATGGAAAAGTAATAAGAAATAAGGTAATATTGGTCTACAAAGGATACGCCCAGGAAGTTGGACTGGACTATGGTGAAACCTTTGCACCAGTAGCAAGACTCGAAGGAGTGAGAATTCTATTTGCCTATGCTTCTCACAAAGGATTCAAAGTATACCAGATGGATGTTAAGTCTAAATTCCTAAATGGAATACTGGAGAAAGAAGTCTACATTGAACAACCTAAAGGCTTCACATCTGCACATAAGGATGGAATGGTCTATAAATTGAAGAAAGATCTTTATGGGTTTAAGCAAGCTCCAAGGGCTTGATATGAGAAGTTGCATTCATACCTTCTGACCATAGGATGCACAAGAACCAGTGACAACAACAATATGTATCTCAAGACCGGAAAAGATGGAAATCTAATTGTTGAGATCTTCATGGATGATATCATCTTTGGAGGAGATGACAGGATGAGCAAAGCCTTCACTGAAGAGATGAAGAAAGAATTTGAGATGTCTATGATAGGTGCAATAAAATTCTTCATTGGACTACAGGTCCATCAGCTGAAAGAAGAAATTTTTATTTCTTAGTCCAAGTATATCAAAGAAATTCTTAAGACCTTTGGAATTGATGATTCTAAACCAGTTAGAACCCCAATGATAACTAACCTCAAGTTATCAAAGGAGGATGATGCTAAAGAAGTGAATGAAACAATGTATCAGTCTATGATAGGTAAACTGCAGTATGATGTTCACAGTAGACCGAACATTGCACATGCAGTTGGCATAGTAGCAAGATTCTCTGCAAATCCCAAAGAGACACATCTAATACCAGTAAAGAGAATCTTCAAATATCTAAGGGGAACTGAGCATTATGGATTATGGTTTCCTCACAAGGGAGGATTCGAAGTAAAAGTATACACTGATGCATATTGGGCTGGAAACATTGATGACAGAAAGAGCACAAGTGGTGGTGCATTCTTTCTTGGTGGAAGAATTGTTTCTTGGACAAGCAAGAAACAAAATTGTATATCCCAATCTATTGCAGAGGCCAAATATGTTGCTACAGCAATCAATTGCACATAGGTGATCTGGATAAAACAACTAATGGAAGGAATTAAAGAACAAATACCTGAACTGATAACTATTTATTGTGATATCACTAGTGCAATTAACATATCCAAGAACCCAATTATGCACTCCAAGACAAAGCACATTTCTATCAAGTATCATTACTTGAGAGAGCTGGTACAAGACAAGGAGGTGAGACTGGAGTATGTTCCCACCAAGGAACAAATTGTTGATATCTTCACAAAGCCATTACCAAAGAGTACTTTTGAGTATCTCAGAGGTAAACTAGGGGTGATACCCCTTCATGATCTTCAGTAAACCTGGAAAGGTGGTCATCAGTTCATTATGCTTCAATAGAGGGTTACACCTCATCTTTTCTAGATTGATGACCAAGGAATGTTGCTCATAGGGGAGCATATTAGACAAAGGTAGTTTCTCTGACTAGCCTTTGGCATCATTGTCAAAAAGAGGGAGAGTTTGGCAATAACCGAAGGACTGTAACAGTTGCAGTGGTACAAAGATACAAGCACAATAATCCAGTGATATTGTGATAATTTCCCATCAAGTTTTTGCCATCAATGCCAAAGGGGGAGATTGTTGGCATTAAGTGATGATAACCAGTAAGCCTGGCTACCGGTACTAATGTTGTCATTGATTGGCAAAAAGAGTATAGAGACTTGTCATCTCTATAAAGTCTACAGATCCAAGGAGATCTGTATGAAAGGAAGATGGTTTGGAAAAAGTAGTGGCTGTTAACCAAATACCACCGGTCACTATTCAAAGCATCAACAATCGGGTAGTGTATACAGTATAGAAAAGGAAGATTCAACCGAGGACTTGGCTACAATCGGTGTAGTAAAAAATAGGGACAACAACACCAAATCGATGTCAACAATACAACCAAGGATGGTGCAACCGGTAAGCCAAGGAAAGGGGCAATAACATGTCAACAACCCGTACCTGTTCACAACATGAGGATCTCAATTGATCTATTAATGACTCTGGTATGAACCAAGGAAGTCATAGTCAGATTGGTTGTTCCAATTAGCTCTTTGATAGAGATTTTATTCTCTAAATCTAGAAGTCTTTGTTTGTTAAACTGGTGATCAGTTTGAAGTGATCCTGGAGGTTTTAAAGCCGAGATCAGTGGCTTTAAAATTGGCGATCGGATTGAGGCGAGTCTGGAGGATTTAAAGCCAAGGTCAGTGGCTTTAAAACAAAGCGTTATCTCCTATGAAGGAAAGTTTCTTGAAACACAACTACTGCTTTCTTCATTAGACAGATAAAGCAAGGGCATGCATCAGATATTTCCTCAATAAACTGGTACTCCATTGAGCAATGAATCCGATGAAGATCTAGAGTTAGGTCATGCTTAATGAGCTCAATTAGGGCCAGGACCCTATATATTCTTTTGTCCAAGGCAAATAGAAGTTGCCCTCATTCTGTCGAGTAAAAGAGTGAACCTGTATGCTAAAGAAGCCAAGGGTGAAAAGAAGAAAGAAGAAGTGAGAAAGAAGATTATGCAGAGTAGCACAATAGTAGAGGAGAAGACACCTGCAGTGACCGGTGATGCTTCTCAGTGAGCACAAACAGAGATCTTATCAGGCTATTCTTAGCTATTTGTAAAAGGTCAAACCTTCTATTTTTCTCTAGCAATTACAATAGTTAAATCCCAGTATTTTGGGTGGACTCTAACAAGTCTCTTGTATCAAATCCCTTAATCAGGTGACATCTTGTAAGGTGTTCAAAATCCTTTAATCAGGCAAGGCACTAACCGGCCTTATTGTAACAAATCCCTTAATTGGGTCGCACCTAGCAGTGTCTTATTATCCTTTAACCAGGGAAAGCTCCTTACAGGGTGTACTTCAGAAGAGTACAAAATTTGTGAGGTCTCCTCACACTGTGGTTTTTACCCTAATCAGGTTTCCACGTGATAAATCTGGTGTTACTGTGTGATTGTTTGCTTGTTGTTATTATATACCTATATCTGACTGCCTTTCAGCTGTAAGTTAACTTCACCAGATTGAAAAGAGGGAGAAGTTTTAAGAGGTGTTGATTCACCCCTCCCCTCTCAGCACCAGTTGGGACTATCATCAATGACCTGACGCAACAGTTATCTCCCAATCGCTTGATTAAATGGTTAAGTTAAAAACATTCAACGATCAAGCAATAGTCGTTGATGCATCTGATGATCAACGGTGATCTTTTAATCTCATGATAGACTGTGCAGTTAGTGATGTATCCAGCAATTCAGCGACAATGGTTTTCTCCCATTCGCTTGATTATGGCAGACAACTATAAAATATCCAACGATTAAGCAAATAGTGTTCGCTTAATCTCTAGATCTTGGTGGCTCAGATAAGAATATCTAGCGTTCAGCGGCAAGGTTGTCAAAATGATAAAATTTCTTCAGTCACATGATCTCTGGATAAAATCATAGCTAAAACATAAAGGTTATTTAGCGAATGGGCGAATGCAGTGTTTACTTAATCTCATGATAAAATGGTCAAACCTTAAATCATTTGTCGATTCAATGATAGCCGTGGATGGTATTGAAGATCAACGACTGGTATTTAATCTCATGATTGAACCTGAGTTAAGAGAAATATCTGGCGAATAGGAGATTAATGATGTTCGTTGAATCTCGTGATAAACTGGGAGTTAAATGAAACATTTGGAGATTAAGAGATGCAGTTGTCGCTGATTCTCCGAATATGGACTATGGTCAAGTTAGAAGTTCTCAGGTTTGAAAAAAGATTTCATTCGTTGAATCGCCAGATAAAAGATGAGTTAAATCAAGAGCTTGGCGATTCAGCGATAATCATAGATGGAGGATCAGATCAACGACCAATGTTTAATCGCGAGATTGAACCAAGGTTAAAGGAAATATTGAGCGACTTAGCAAATACTTTGTTCGCGTGTTCTCAGGATCTAACTAGGGTCAATGCAAAGGTTCAACGATTATGAAATTTTTTCAGTCGCGTGTTCACTAGGAAAAGAGATGAGTTAAGTAAAGGGTTACGAGATCAAGTGAAGTCTTCAGTCGCTTATTCTCGAGAGGTAACCGTGCTTATTTTTTTTCCTTGAGATTCTGAGAATGCATTTGGTCGTTGGATCGCCAGATAGAGAATGAGTTAAGGTAAAGGTTTTTGGGATTCAACGTGGACCGTTGATGCAGTCAAGATCTAATGGTGGTCACGTGTTCGCAGGGTCAAACTAGGGGTCAAGGAAAGATTATGCAATCACATGAATGTCTTTGTTTGCGTGATCTCCAGACCAGACCATAGTTAAGATAAACTTTCAGCGACTGGGAAAAGGCCTTCAGTCGCGTGATCTCCAAATGACTTAGAGTTAAGGGAAGCTTGCTGAGGTTAAGATGGGTCCATTGCCAGGTGTTGTTCAGGTGTTCATTTCCGATTGGTCGCCGAAGGAAAAGATGATGTGGCCGAATATTTTTCAAGGCTTAACTGGCTATTGTCAATTAATAAGGATCATCCGATGTGCCGGGAAAGATGATGATTGAGGGCTATGTTTTAAACTAAATCAGTTAGTCGTTGTTACTAGATTTTCAAATTTGATTAAGGATTTTCTTCAGGGTTTGATACAGTGAACCAGAAACGACAAGCTGAAATGGATTTTTTTGTTCCAAGGATGGTTACAGGGAGCGCTTTGAAGCCCAAAATAAGATGTTTTAACAAATGAAAATTGATTAGATATTTTGACAGAAAGGAAGGAGTATGAAGTCACAAATGAAAAGGCAAGACTTGGCGCTCAAATTAACCTACACTTTTGAAAATTGCAACTGAATGCAATCTTTGTGCGCTTTGTATCCTTTGTCTTATCTATGTAATCTTTGATATTTTCCTAAGCGATCTATAGCTTGTTTGCAATCCTTGTTCTATAAAAGGATTTTCTGGATCATTTAGAAGGACCAAGACTTGAATTTTTTTTGCTTCCAAGTTCTGAGTCAAGGGTATAAGCAGATTAGGTTAGATCAAGTTTTATGAGAAATAAACAGAGTTGTCTGATTTTAGCCATTATTGAGGTGGTGTATATTTGAAAGCTTAGTGTATACAGGAAAATGGTTAAGTTAATTTGAATACAAAAATCTAGGATTTACTTCTCTCCTTGTGTGGCATCTCTTTGAATTATGAATATTGAAATTCATTGCATATGAGTTCCAGCTCTATGTGTGTGTTGTTATTCCTTTGCACTGATCAAGGATCAGATTAAAGACTTTGGATAGGGCATAGATTTTTGGGAGTTTGCATGGGGATATAAGTAAGTAGTGTAGATTCAAAGATATTTTGATCAGTATCATCATAAGGTGGTGATATTAAAGGGATCCTGAATCAATAGTTTTGACTGGTTTCTGTATATTTTCTTTGCAGCAAAGTATAGCCCAATGGATAAGGCACTGATCAGAAATGAGTTTTATTTTGCAGTAATGACTGCCTAATACAATTTGGTTGTATTCTTATCTTTGATATAAATCTGTCTGAAAGATATCCGAGGTATTGTGACCTGCAAGTTGTGTCATATCAAATGGTAATGGAGAATCAATAAATGAATAGTTATCATTTAGTATTTTCTTACCATTTATCTGTTGCATTAAAATCCATTCTGTGATTATTTAAGTAAAGTTTGTTTCACTGGATTAGGAGTACCCTCCTTGGTTTTGCAGAGCCAGAAGTGCAAAGGGCAGTCTTGTCCCTATAGTTGGTCTAGTTGCCTAATAGACCTCGCCACATTTGGAATTAACCTTCCGTTAAAATCTGTCTTTAGATATGCTGGTGTCTCTCTGAGTATAAAGTCCATTTTGAGGAACCAACAGTGCCCCTTAAAAAGATGAACACAACAATCGAGAAACAAATGAAAACAAAAAAATTATATAATACAACTAAGTTGTTAATTCATTTTAAAGAATTAAACATGTGTTAGAGATCATAGAAGAATGAAAACAAACCAAAACATTCAAGAGAAAACAGAGTTAATGTGAAAAGAAAAGCTGACAACTTTAAAAAATACCTATTTTGAAGAAATATTCCTCTACTATCTCTTTGACAAAAAACAAACTCTTGCAAATGTGTAGGAATTACACAACAGCTAGCTTGAGCTAGCTTGGAATGTTCAATGATCAATCTTCAACTCTATTGGTGCAATAGCAAGTGAGAATATAAGTTCATCAATAGAGGATAATATTTTTTATTTTTTAGGCTGGGGGCTGGCTCGATTGGTGAGAGCTTCTTGTTATGAAGCACAAAGTCACGAAGTCCAATCTCTCCCAGCCCACATGGTACTGGTGGAGGGCAAATTTCACCTATTTGGCATGGGCATCTGCCAAAGTTGCCCTTGGTATGTGCAGGATGGACCTGCAGGCATTATGTGGGACATTGCTCAGACCCATAAGTGAGCCGGATCAGGATCCACACTCGGGCCTGATCAGATCGCGACCTAGAACAAGGCATCAGATTAAGAGTACATGATAATGGAGTGCATGGTTTAGGTGGCATATAAGTTGCTCATTGAGCTCCACATTATAACAAGCATGTCCAGACTATATGGAATAAATTGGGACAAGAAGACGCAGACAAAGGTCAATGCCTACATGTGACTGAAAAATAAAATATCAATGATTAAGGTATTGTGCAAAAAGGCTGGAAAAGTCCACCCATTGCAATGCAAGCAAGCAAAAGAAATGCTATCATTTAGTCATGTTATGCATACTAGCAGAATTTAAGGGGACATAATTAAATTGGTATAAGGGTAAGCCAAACATCCTTAAGAATCAGCCAAAAGTTGGGGTTATATGTTTTTTGTGGTGCAAATGACTCCTTTCCTTTTATGTTGGAACATCTTGTTGAATGATAGCACAAAAATTCAGCAATGGGCCGGTAGACAACATAGTTGGCTTGACTTGAGCTCAAGTTTAAACACGTGCCTGTTCATTAAAGGAAACACCCTTTGCACCCTTTGGTTTCATTAATTATTTAAACTCTTGGGTATGCATTTCCATGTCGAATAGTGCTTGCCAGATAACTTTTCTCTACCTAGATTCACTGTACAGTGTACTGCTAGGTTTCTCCAATCCCTACCTCCACACCCCTAGTACAAGCTCAATTGTGATTAGGGCCAACAGTGAACCTGAGAAGGGCAGGTATAGATGGGATAATTATGGACCACAAGGGACTAGTTGTAAGAAGATTATATGCCAAATAGCCAAGGGGACAAACACTATTCCAAGGCTTGTAAGATGTACAAGGTCTAGAATCTGGCTTAGGAGATTGAGAACCCTGTCATATACAAGGGGAACTCAAAAACCATAATAAACATATTTAGCAGAACTAAAGTCACATCTCCAAATCAGGGTGGTAGTTCAAAAACTGAATGGGTTTCATACTTTTTCATTAGTGGTAAATGGAAGTATTTATTCTTTGGCATAAAACGGATTTGCAGAGTATATTTATCGTTTTCTATATTGATCTATGACTGAAGGTAGGAGACACAATTACCATTACAATATTAAATCAAGAAACTATTGAGTGTCTCAGTAATTAGACTTTTGGCACTCCAGGTTTCCAAGAATGTGTTCCGTGGTGGTTGAAAATTAGAATGAAATCACTGACAGATAACACCCCATTAGACCAATATCTGAAATAAGACCAAGGTACAGAGGGAACTTAGCGTAGGAGTAGCTTGAAGATTGATATATTGGCCGAAATAACAGGACAAAAAAGGTATCTTGAATAAATTTTGGTGAGAATAGAAGATTTGAAGACATGTTGCAGTTGGCATTCTCTAGACTTCTCATGCAATTTCCTCTCCAACAAGTTGAAGTTATAAAATCGTGCTGTCATGCCTACAGGTCGATGTTTTGTCATTTCATACCAGAAAGGAGCTTGAAAGTGGGCTTCAACACGTAAACTAGGGAAAGTTGATGCTCGCCATGTCCTTACTCTACGGTCAGCCTTGTAGCTTCCTAAATAGCTATGTACTTCTATGCAGCAACGATGGGAAACCCACAGAACCGTATAGCTATGAAATGCAGAGGCAGAGGCATATTAAGGAACTCCTATCTGGGATTCAAAGGCTTCATGAAGATCATGTGAAACTGCTGGAGTACATCTTCAACATGGCCACCAAGGATGATTAATAAGCCAGAGTTGTCAATTCTGCACCAAAAAACTAGTAGTAGGCCCAGATGCAGCATGTTTAACACATGACTTTCATACTAAAATCTCCCTGCTAGAATGCTTATGGATTTTGGAGAAAATCATTCATGCAACTGTCATAGTAGCAAACGATGGCATAATAGATATAAATTTAGCCATGTTCAGTTGGGTTGCTAGCTCTCCAAAGCCTTGGAATTGGACAAGGTTGAAACTCAAAAGAATAACCATTGCTACCTTCTGAAACCTGCTTTCTTGAAAAATTGAGATGGATGTACTTTCCCTACATCAATTATTTCTGTTGATATGGACTTTGTTGACCATTATGATCATCGTCCCAAGTGTAGTAAATTTTATTTTTTTGCATACATACCAGTATTTGATTTTGCAAAAAATTAATGGTCATGTTTCTAGCAATTATAAATATCACTGGTAATGGTATTGCAACTAACTGATTACAATGGCGCCAAGGGAACAAACAAGATGCTGAATTAAATGTTGGCAGTAACAAAGGCTGTTTAGTTTTTATTAAGGATATAGAAGATATATGTGTAAAATTTCTTAGCATCCTTATGCTGTACTATTGTTTGCCAAATTTATGTCTTTGGAATCGATGTCTAGTCAAACTAAGGATCTGCAACTTTCGAAACTGTATATTGCTAATGATAATGGGGAAAGCAGAAATACTACTAAAATTATTATTTATTGGAACAATGTGATTAATCGAACGTTTTGAAACACCGGTAAGAACACATTGGAAATATTCACGACACAAGAAAACTTATCAAATAACTTTGAGAGGTTTCTGTGTACTGGATGACTTGTATAATACTATCATAGCATTGCCATCAAATTGTATGTGGTTGTATGCTTTGCAGACAAGCTCTTTGAGGTCTTGATTTTCTTTTAAGTATGTGTATAATATATGCCTAACATATGCAAAAACATATTCGTTATTAAAGTGGTGGCTTTTCTTATTTCTATCAGTCATTAGAAGTACAACTATATCCACAACTAAGGGCGATCCTCTGAAACAGCTCACTAAAAAATTGCTTGAGCTGAATGTCAAATTTAAAGCCTACCTGCTTTTATCTGTAGGAGGCATGTTCCTATGATTGTAACCTCTAGATATGCATCCTAATCAAACTTTTTAACAATGAGAGTCATCTGTTTCTAGCAAAAGTGAAAAAGTGATTATGATGGAATTCATTACAATGTTTAGGTGTACTATCTCATGATCTAGCTCACAAACTCCATTGCAAAGTTTAATGTAGAAATGTTTGGAAATTATTTATAGTCTCGGCCAGATTAAATCAACTGAGCTTAATACAGTTAGAATTTTATGTGCTCCTCTTTCAAGAAGTAAAAAATCATATGAAAAGTTGCCCATCTCCTCCCTGACTGCTAGTCAGCATTATATAGGTTAGACAGAGTTAGACAGAAACAATTTTTAAAAATTATAGATGTATCTATGTACTTAACACATATAAGTTGTTAAAAGATTTTTATTATTAGAGAGGTAATTTAAGATTACTATGTTACCATATTTCAAAAGTTCAATAAATATATATATTTTTTAAAATCAACTATTTTGATAGATTCTGTGTTATAAAATCTTTATTACTAGTATAATAAAATTAGATTTCTACATCACTATTTTTTTTAAGATAAGGGGGTTGGATTGGATGAAACTATTAATCATTATGAAACTATTATAAATAAATATTGTAAGTAAATTTATATTAATGATAATATATGATAGTTTTAATAGAACTAAAATAAACTTTAAAATTTAAATTAAGATTCAAGATTTTTACTTATATTTACTTTTTAGAGGAAAACAATCATTCAATTTTGATGCAAGAGCATATAGGGCGTAGGAGCAATCTTGCATCACCCAAAAAGAAATGTTATATTTTCTTTTTCTTTTTGTAGTTTTTCTTTAGTTTTTTAGTGCCCATTATGATAGTTATGCTATATAAGATGTATATAAGTTAAAAATAGTGAAAAATCGTTGTGCTATTTTTAGGATTTAACTTGTTTGGAGTCGTATGGACACAAAAATTGGTCAATGGAGTGTAATTGAAAAATAAAATTCGTAAAAGAACCAATTCAATATCTTTAGTAATATCAATGTTTTTGTTTTAGGTAGTTTCTTCGAGTCCAAAAACTCAAAATTGAAGACATTAGAGGCCTAAAAAAGGTTTGAAATCTAGACACAGATCTTTAGATGGATGTGTTGTTGTAGATCTCTTCATGATCTTTCCAACAATAAATTATATAAACAAATCAGATGCCCGAGTCAAATGTTATGGCTTCTAGAAGTTGTGGCATCAAGACTCAAGTTTCGATAAACAAAGAAAAAAAAAATCACCTAGACGGGAACTTGAACTAATGAACCGTTGATGCCAAAAAGAAGAAATTTTTCACTTTCTAAAATATTCTAAGGTGGTTATTGGTGCTACATATATAGGGACACAGGAGGGTTTCAAGACTCAGTTGTAGAAGTGTAGATTGTGGCTTTTTTTGTAGATTATTGTAATAAGAAGGCCCATGTTATTTCATTGACGATAATAGAAAGTGCTTTTGTTCTTGCAATATTTTTTTGCCCTGTTGTGTTGTGTGTGATTGGTTAAATAAGGGGAGTATCCTTCATCAAGTGGTATTAGAGTAGAAGTTCTTGAGTATGTAAATAGATTGCAAAACATGAGACAATTTACACTAGGATTGTGGTTGTGGGTTTGAGAAATAAGTCAAGAAAATGCCTCCACGGAGGAACTATGGTGGGAGAATTGTTGGTGTGACATAAGAGGGGTTTAGAGTCCTTTAGAGACAAGTGTAAGCACTTGAAGAGGAGCTACACAAAGGAGCTAATATTAGGGCAAGAGATGAAAGTGAAGATGAATTTGAAGGACAATTTGAAGAAGAGTAAAAAGTGATCAGAAACTTTGATGAGGGTAGGTTTTTTAGGGCCATTTACAAGATTGGAAGGAGACCAAAGATTGAAGTTTCCATATTTTTTGAAAAACATAATCTAGACGAGTTGATCAATTAGATCAATGATATGGGAGAGTATTTTGAGTATGAAGAAGTAGAAAATTTTGAGAGGGTTATGTTCACAAAGGCCAGGCTAAAAAGTCATGCTGAAATTCGGTGGTAAGAAGATTTGGAGAGAAATAGAAGAGGGAAGGAGTAGTTAACTAGATGGGATTAGATGGTGGACAAATTGAAGAGATAGCTCATTCCCATTAACTATGAGCTTGATTTATTAAACAAAATGCAAGGGTTGAAACAAGCAGGAAAACCTATCCAGAAGTATACATAAGAGTTCTATCAAGACCTTATTAGAACGAGCCATTTTGAAGCCAATAAGGAGAAGGTTTCTCGTTACATAAATGGGTTGAGGTCGAGTATTCAAGAAGAACTGATAATTGTAAGAATGTCTACCACTGAAGATGCATATCAATTTGCTTTGAAGGTAGAAGAGAAACTAAACAGGAAGTTTGAGTGCAAACAAAATGGAAGAGGTTGTGGTGGACGGTCTTATGGAGGCCAAAACAAATACCATAAGAAGAATGATGACTCTAGTAACAGTCAAAACTAGAGGGGAAATAATTTCTATTGTCCTTGTGAAAAAAATAATGAAGATCAAAGAGAAAGAGGATGAGGATGAGCGTTGAGAAGAGGAGGTTTCCATGGAATATGTTTTCAATGTAGAGAAGGACATAAAGCCTATGAGTGTCCCCACCATCATGGGACGATAAATAGGAGACCAAAGTGCAATATACAAGTTGCACATGTAGATGATGACGCTAAGTCTTCACATTCTGAGGATGCTAAAAGAGAAGTTCTTGTTACTAGAAGAGTCTTGCTAAATGATGAGAAGGAACTGACACAAAGGTAGAATTTGTTTCACACAAGATGTAAGAGTAATGGTAAAGTATACAATGTTATGATAGATGGTGGTAGTATTGATAACCTTGTTTCAAAGGAGATGGTTAATAAATTGAAGTTAGAGAGGATGCATCTGAATCTCTACTCAATTACTTGTAGGTTGCAGAAGGACCACAAGGCTTTGGTCAGTGAACAATGTTTGGTAAACTTAACGAAATATCCTTAATAGAAGTTTATTTTCTAGTAACAGATGTAAACAATCAAATAGACCAAGAAAATATTTATTCTATGAAGCTTTTGACAAATTACAGACTATTCAATGAGGTATTTGATAGCATGCAACATGTGTTTTTATTTCTCAAACTATAAAATTAAATTCCAACTAGCGATAACAATAACTCCCAAACTTTGAATGCATGGAGTACTAGTCATTTGATCAGGTTCATATTATAATCTTTGACAAAACTGATATGAACCAAAGGTTGAAGATGGCTCTCACTGTTCGAACTGCTCCTATGGATGGCGGCTAGTATGAATTAGAAACAACGATATCCCTTGTATTGAGTTCTAGATGTATTTTTCTAGGATGAATTAGTGATACCAATCAGACTGATAATTTTCTCTTGTTCGCCCAAAATGAACAACTTTAGCCCTAGTGATACAACCCTGAAAGAGATTTATTGTTTCCAGAAAAGTAGAGATTGTTGTTGCAGACCTGCAGCTATGTCCAACACTATTGATAACAAGGGTTTCATCATGTGCTTGGCCTCTATTTATAGAGAAAAACAAAACAAATTGATAGAGCAAAATGAATCCTTTTCCGCTTCATTGATGAATTTATAAATAAATATTTAGCCACAAAAAGCATTCAAACGCTTTCTTAATTCCTGGCTTTTAGACTTGGCATAAATTAATACACTTTATATTAATTTAATCTCCCCCATGGCACTTACTAGGTGTAATAATGTTATAACTTAAGTGTGGCCCCAACATTAAACATAATGATTGTAAGCTATGAAAATATGTTTAAAGGAATACAATAACCATGAAAAGCACTTAAAACAGAATATGAAAACCACATATATGATTAGATAAAAGAAATCTAAAATACTAAGAAAAACTAAGATAATGCAAACCTCTTAACCCAAGCTAGCTCTCTTTGATGTGTAGATTTGTCCAATAGATTGGATGTGTGCTCAAGCTTCAAAGGATGTGATTTTGGAATGATTTTGGCATTATGAGGGTAGGGTTTGTAGTTTTTCTCTTCAAAATGGCATGATAACAATGCATAAAAGGTAGATGAAAATGAAGGAGAAGAGGGTTCAATTTATAGGCAAGAGGAGGGAGAAATGGATGGTCAAGATGCATCCCTTGGACATTGGCAACAATTGGTGGTGGTGCAAGGTAATTGGCGTAATGGGAAGGACCTAGTTGTTGTGGTGGTGGCGCTACTTGAGGGATAATGGATGACGACATGACTAGGTAGTTGGTGAATGCATGTGTGGGTGTGGATTGATGAGGAGGTGGTGGTAGTTGTGGTGCAAATTGAATGGCTAGTTATAGGATAATGGGATTGGAGATATGTGACTATGTCTGGATTCCCAAGGCATGCATTTATGCCTGAGTAAGACCGCCAGAAGACCCTGACCTTGTAGTAGGTTGATGTGAAAATGGTTGGGAATATGGATGCAATTATGGAGACTTGTGGTATGAGTGGTTGGTTTAGGGGTCCTATAGGAGGCATCCATGTTGTGTAAAATGGTTGTTGAGGTTGTGTTGTGGAGATGAAAGGCGGAAGTGAGACTTATGTAGAGGTTGGTTGGGTAACGGGTGGATTTGGCACTTGCGTGAAGATTTGATAAGTGGTAGATGGAGGTTCTTGTGTTTCCCCTTGTTGTCTATGGGGGAAAAGTGGTGCTAAAGCGAATATTTGGGATACAAGAGGTGGAGGTTGTGCTTGCATGGAGCCTTGCGCCTGGGTGAAAACTTGAGATGTGGGGGGTAAAGGTGTCGCTTACATGGAGATTTGTGCTTGAGTGGTAGCTTGAGATGTCAGGGGTGGAGGTGGTGGTCCCATGATGGATAATGGAGTGGATTGGGATACTGTATGCACTATGGGTAGCATATAACTTGGTTTTAATAAGTGGGGGATGGGTGAAGCAACTTGGGATGTTTTTAGGCTAGGATCTACAATTTGTTGGATGGCAGTACTGAATGTGTTTTTGGGGATGTGTAGGATTGAAGGGACTAAGTCCTGGAAGAATGGGAGTACCCTCGTGCATAATTGGCCAAGATGGTGGCACAATCTTGGGCTATGATAGCACTAACTATATGTGCATTCCCTAGATGACTCATAAATGCTTCCATAGAGTTTGTGTTGGGAATTTCATCTAGATCAGTCCATACATTTTTAATTTGTGTTTTTTTAGGATCATACAAAACCATGACATTTTTTGGGTTAGGTATGGTGTTTGACATGTCAGCCATTTGGTTGGGATCCATATCCTTCCTTTTTTTCAAGTGTGTCTCGACAGGCATGAAATGCAAATTCTAGGATGGGTGAAGGGAATGCAAAGATAGATCTAAGGTTCCAAAAAGGATGTTGCTTATGCAAGATGGTCCTAAGAGAGTCTAAGGACAAGAGGATGGGGATAGTGCAAAGACTTAGGATGGTACTAGGATATCTAAGGACAAGTTATGATGTAAGACCTAGCGAGAACCTAGATGACTTAAAGGATGCTTTGATTGGGATGATGAGGATGTCCTACGAACCTAAGGACCTAAGGATTACTTGGTGTCAAATGAAAATGAGTTGCTATACCTAGTGTAGGATCAAGTGGATAAGATTGTCAACCTAAGACAAACTTGTGGTCTTTTGGATGATGAGATTCTTGTCAATGTAAACCAACCTTTGAATCAAGGTGATGAGGCCACAAGGACAAATACTAGATACCCTAGACAATTCTTTAGTCAAAGAGTGAAGCTAAGGGGCGGTTTTGATATACAATGAAGGATCTAGCAACTCAAAAGGATGTGACACTAAGTGGAGGATGTTTTTTTATTTTTTTTATTTTTTTTATTTTTTTATTTGGATTAAGGATGGGGTTTGACGTAAATGAGGATTTATAAAAGGGATGACGTAAATGCTTAAGGGATAATCTAGGATGGTAGGATGATGATACAAGCTTATAGGAATTAGAAGGATATGTTTTTGATAGGCCAACTAGTCTTCTCTCTCAAAGTTGACAAAAGCATGGCTTATCTGGAAATGAGGAATGTATTGCAAGATCTTAGCATTCAAATTCACTCTATCAAGCTTCTCTTCATACTTAATTTATTCTTGGATTGCGATCATAAGAGGTTGACGATCTTTGAGCTTACGTTCAACGAATTTCTTTTCCTTGTATAGATGTGTGACTGGGAGTTTGGTCTTCTTTTGTTTCACTTGATTGGTCATGGATTTGACTATAGCCTCCACAAGGTTGATGATGTAACAAACTAGGTAGTGAGTATGCTAAGTGTACCTTGGCTTGATTTTGGAACTATTTCTTGGATTTGATCTCTCTTTAGGTCAAGTGAGAAAGCAATCCCGCAAGGGACAAAGAAACCTTGTGAGAACAACATGGTTTAGGATTTGATCTCTTTGGAAAAATACTTTGTAACTTTGAGTTATGTATGTTTTAACAAATGTTTCTTATTGGGTTTAGAACATCGAAAACACACTCAAGTGATTCTACCCTATGGAATCGGCTTAGCTTGAAAACCTTTGCTCACAAACTTAGGCACACACCCAAGAGATAATCAGAATATGGCCAATACAGACCATGCAATGGGTCAAACCATGTCGTATTAGCCGACTCCAAGTGCTCAAGGATGGCACAATATGGTGAGTGTCTTAAGGAGGTTACTATCGTCCTTGCACAAAGATTATCAACCTTCGGGAGTAGATTGGGTAGGTTTCTAGTTTAACAATTTCTAGTATTTTTGTGGTGTCCACCCAATCGATTCATACGTGTGTGACTCACTTAAGAGCCTAATGTACCATGTCATCCCCTTAGGCAAGTTTTCCCGATCCAAACTACCATCCACACACCACGCCCAAGCTTGGTTGGATATAAAATAAGAGTTTACTCGCAATCTTATTTATATACTAGTCGGGGTATTTACCAATTTGAGGTCATCCTCTAAAGGGGAAGTGCACCCTCTAGATAGGTCTCGCTAGAAGAAAAACCAATTGAATTTGACATTTCTCTTCACCCAAGTTCCGCAAAGGCGGGGGGAGAGGATACATATATAAATTAATTGTTTTTATGTCACTTAATTAACAAGGATTTGCAATGAAATAAAGATCCAAGTGTTGAAAAATACTCCTTCAAACACGCCAAAAACTCATTCTTTCCAAATTGAAAATTTGATTATCTAAGTGTTTTCTATCTATGACATCAAACACTCATGATTAACATGTAAAGTTCTTTGGAAAATAAATAACAATGCTTTGAAGTAGAAAGTTTGATTTGCAAAAATAAGAAGTTTTACTCTCTTAGCATTCAAGATTGTGTGAGTTCATTTCAAGTCCAAATTGAAGTGTTTGTTATCACTTTGTTCATTGTCCCTTAAGCATTCAAGAATTTGTCATGTTCTTTTTAGGGCCCAAAAAAAAGAGGTTTGAGTTTGTCTTGTTCATTTTTAGTGCCCAAATTGAAATGTTTAATTGAGTTTTTCAAATTTTAACCAATGTTCATTTTAGAGCCCAAAAACCAAGTGTGAAAGTTTGTTTTGTTGAAAAAAATTTAACCTTGGTTCTTTTTATGCCCAAAATCCAAATGTGAAAGTGATGTGTGGCATACAATGTAAGTTTTATAGCACCAAAGTGAAGTGTGAATTAATTTTAATTAAAAAGATTATATACATTCTCTCCAAACTAGGTGGCTAATCCTGTAGACTTTTGGAATTGCAAACTGTCGTGTTTTCTACAAACAATGATCCCATTGATATAGACCACATTCCTACAAATGGGTAATTGAGAGAAAGTAGAAAGAAGATAGAAGGAATATAGTCTTTAAGTTTGTATTTCAAAGATATATGCAGAAGCGTAACTAATCCTTCTTGCCTTTTCCAACCTACAAACAACAAAAAGAGCTTGCAAAACACACTCAAATAAAGTTTTTGAATGTTCTCCCTAGTTCCCGCTCGCGCCTCTCTTTCGGTTCCTGCAGCATTTTCTAGGGCTTTGGAGGCGGCTTCAACTATGGCATTGTTGGATCTTGTTCCTCTTGAGCCTAGTTTGGCACCAGTGGTGGTGGTTGTGGTGGCTCCTGCTAGGGTTCCAGCGGTGGTCCCTGTGCGGTTGTCTGCAGTCGACTGTTTGGCTGCTCATTCTACTGCTCCTTTATCCACCGATGCGACACCCATTGGGGCTTCTATGGTAGTCTCGACTCAGTTGCTTGATGCTGCTCGAAAGGCCGTTGAAGCTCCTGCTCATTCTGCTCCGAAGGGCATTCCTCGTAATGCCTTTCCTATCAGCAACCATATCTCGGTTAGGTTGAACGAGGACATTCTCATTGAGATCGACGCAACAGCCTCTATTTTTTCTGAGCATGGGTTGATTTGCAGATTCAAGGGTTTCTGGCCCTCTCTGCCTGCTCTCCATTCTTGGATTTCAAAATTTTGGGAACCTCTAACTTCGGGTTCAATCCATATTTTCCCTATGGCTAAAGGCTTCTTCATGGAAAAATTTGATAATGCAAAGGATAGACAGTTTATTCTATGTGAAAATTTCTTCAGTTGGGAGGATCATTTTATGCTATTGTTGAAGCCATGGCATTCTGATTTTTCTCCTTTTGAATCGTTTGATTTGCAACCAATCTAGGTTAGGTTGCCTAACCTTCCTCTTCATCTTTGGATTGACTCCATTCTGGAGATTGTGGGGGATGCGATTAGGGATATGTTAATGGTGGATGAGAAATCTTTGGACCTTTTCCATTCTACTTATGCTTGTATACTGGTGGATATTGACACTTCAAAAAGCCTGCCTTCTGAGATTAAACTCTTTTCTCCTCAGTGCAAAAGTTGGATTCAGCAACTGGACTATGAAGGCTCCCCTTCAGATGTAGAAGATGCTTTAAGACAAGTCATGTTGCTTCTCAATGTGATCTTCAGAAATTTAAAAAGAATGCTTCATGGTGGAAGGGTGCTTCTTCCCAGCACTATACGGTGGAGAAGGTATCTTCACTTCAGAGCTTCTCGCAACTAGTTGAGCAGGTTGCTGCTGGCCTTGCCTCTTCTTCTATTGATGTTTCAGTGGATGTTGTTCCTGCCAGCTCTGCTGGTGGATCACTGGCAACTGTTCTTGCCAGCCCTACTGGCGTGGAAGTTGTTCCTACCAGCCCTACTGGTGTGGATTCTGGTGTTGATGCTTCTCTTCCTGGAAGCCTTGCATGCTCTGCTCCTGTTTTTGGTTTTCTTGCCAGTTCAGCAGGAAAGATCACTGCTGTCAGTTTTGGTGCCTCTGTTCCTCCTGCTGGGTGCTTTTTGGATCCTTTGCTGGAGGTTGTTTCTCTGGATTTGGATTGCTGGCAGAAGAAGGCAACGACAGTCGAAGATGGTTGGATAACTGTCAAAAGGAAAAATTCTAAGAAATCCTCCTCATCGTTCGACATGACTCTCCAATCTCATAAAAAGGGGATCTCTGATTAGTCTTTTCCCTTTGGCTAATCAGCATTTTGTGGTTTGTGTGACCTTTTGCTGGCTGGACTAAACCGTTTCTGAGTGCTTGTTTTGTTTTGTGTGTTCATGAGGTGTCCGGTCCTATGTTTAGGCTGGACCATTGTATTTATGGTACTTCATTAGCCTTATCTTTTGAACCAGTTATGTAAAAGGTTTTGGGGCCCCTTCAAAACCTATTTTTTGTCGTAATAAAAAACACACTCAAATAACAAAACATGTTAGCTTAGAAGGTTTGTTTTCAAGTAAAACAATAAAAAAGAGAATAACCCTTGAAGTGGGTCCTACTGGGTGTGCCAAAATGTGTGCAAAGAATACTAAAACTTGTTAAGAATTCAATAAACTAAGAAATACTACAACATCTAGATTAGAAAATAAGAAAAAGAGAAAAACAATAAAATAAAGCCTAAAGAAGTGCAAACCTCCCTAAACCAATAAAGAAGCTCCTTCCTTGCTTTGTAGATTTGTCCAAGCTAATGGATGTGTGCTCAAGATATTTTCTCAAAACTTCAAAGTGTGTAGATATTTTGGTATTATAAGGTTATGTTTGATGATTTTGGCTCTCAAAATGACATTATAACTTTACTTGGACAGTGGATGAAAATGGAGGAATGGGCTCAATTTATAGGCAAAAGAAGGTCAAATGGACAGTCAAGATGCAAAGATGATGAGTGGCCAAGATGCATTTGAAGGTGAGCACATGGATTGTGCTTTCTCAAATCCATAGTCTTGTGAAAATTGTCACAAGGAGATAGCTTAAGAGGAAATTAGGGTTTGGGGGGATATGTCATAAAGGCACATCATTTCAAATTCCCAAAGGTCAAGCATTAAGGATTGTGACCATTTTGGGAAGTGGGAAGGATTTTGGAGGATGGGAAGAAGGAATAAAATATTCCTTGGAGGGGAAACATGTGTAAGAGGTGTAAGGGATGTGTAAGAGAGGTGTAAGAGCATTTAAGGTTGACATAAATACATTTGGCTGGGCAGCGGGAGGATGTGACAAGAGTTGACTTGGGGTTTGGGTTAGATTTCTTAATCCTCATGATTAAGGTTATGCACATGATTAGGCTTAGATTGGGCTTTGATTAAGGGTTAATTAGTGGGCAAGAGGGTTAGAAGGGTGGGTTAGGTTAGAGATGTGAGGTTCTTTGAGGGTTAAAGTCAACAAAGAGGGTTTTGAGTGGGCAAGTGCGTTAGAAGGATGGGTTAGGTTAGGGATGTGAGGTTAGGTGAGGGTTAAAGTCAACAAAGAGGGCTTTGAGTGGGCAAGTGGGTTAGGAGGATGGGTATGGTTAAGGATGTGAGTTTAGGTGAGGGTTAAAGTTAGGAGCCATGTGCTCTAATTGATTAAATAATGTTTATTTAATCATAGGGGGGAAATGGATATGATAAATTTAATTTATTTAATTTTGAGAAAATAGAAGTGGGAAAGAGAATTAATTAAATTAGATTTAATTAATAGAAGAAGAGGGAAAGGGAATTAGTTAAATTTAATTTAATTAATAGAAGGGGGAAAGAGATTTAATTAAATTAGATTTAATTAATAAAAGAAGGGGGATCAATCAATTAAATAGTAGTGGTTTCTTATTTAATTAATTAGACTAAATCAAATTAATACGTTCAATCTAATTAATGGAAGAAGGGGATTAATTAATTAAATAGCTAGGGTTGCTTATTTAATTAATTGGACTATAATTAATTAATTCGGGAATCGACAAATCTTAATTAAATAATAATATTTAATTAGAATGCCTAGAAGAGAATAAATATAATTATAATATTGTTAATCAGATTTAGGTGTCTACAGAAACAATCAATATCTACTAAGGTAAAAGGTCTGCAAGACTTGCTTCTAAATCAACTAATAATAAAGGTAAAGCTCTTTATGCTTCTACAAGTTTTGAACTAGGGAGATGGCTCCTAGATTTCAGAGCTTGTCATCATATGGCCCATACACAGTCTATGTACTCTTATTTTGAGACTTGTGTCATGCCACCTATTCTAATGGGCAACAACACTTACATGGATGTAATTGGGAAATATTATATTTATATTGGTGATGGCATCTTAAATGATGTTTTATGTGTACCTCATCTATCAAACAACTTATTTCCATCTATTAGATGACCTATGATAGAACGTGGAACACTGTAGAGTTCACACATAACACGAGTTTCATTCAAGACTTGGAAAGTAGAGAGATAATTGCTACTGGGATAGTTGATCATGCATCTTAGTTATAAACCTTTTCAGACTGTGCACTTGATGATGGTTATGATCCTTTGGTTGTTCCTCAAACTTATAGTGTAAATTTTGATTTTGAGGAGAGCTTTGGTTACTTGAACTTAGGTATTCTCATATGTGGTCTAGTTCTTGAAGCTTGAGTTCCTTCTCCTTCATCTACTATTATTTTTTAGGATACTTGTGCTACTATATTCATGGCTACTTGTGATTCAGTGCAGAAGGATATACATCAACTTCCAATTCTAGTTACTTGGGACGACTACTTGGTAGACATTACACATTTTTTTATAGAGTCATATTTCAGACTTGGGTGATGGTATTCATGGCATTCATCTTCTCCTTGATGAATTTGATTCTTCTTAAGTTGTTATGGTGGGACCTTTGGATCCTCTTGTTCATTTTCCACATTATCATTCATCACCATTTGGCATGAGTGTAGATACTTTTGATCAATATTTACAAGAGGTGTCTTTATCTTCAGAGGAGATACTTGAGTCTTTGAATCTTGTTCTATATACATAAGCACTACGTCCTAGATTGTCATCTTGAACAATGTGTCCTAGAACACTTTATTTGAAAGTGGTGTATTTCAACATCAACATGAATGCACATGAGCATTTTCAAAGACTTCATACATTTGGCACTTTCTTCTTTCATATTCCTTTCAAGAATAGGAAAATGGTCTTCATACACCTTTGGTTTTTTTCTTCTTAAGGGGATGAACGTTGTTCGACAATTGTGGTCCATCTTCACATCCAGTTTTGAGCATCATCCATTGATACAACTGATTGCTTGGGGGAAGGCTACATGGTCTTTCTTGTCCTTTCTATTTTGGAGGGAAATTATTCCTTGCATGGGGCTCTTTCTTGTATTGGGAAACTTGTTTTCTTTTCTTTCTTTTGGGAAGTATTTTTGTCCTATTGGGTTTTTCTCTTTTCTTCATTTGCAAGAGATAGTTTTGTACATGGGTGCCAAACATGGCCTTGTACACATCACCCATCTTTGTGTTTATCACCAACCTAAACTACATTTATGGGGCATGTTAGTGTAGGTTTTTACTTTTCCTAATGTTAAGAAATACTCATTTTTCCTAAATAGATGATTAAGCTTGCTTAGGTTATATTAGAATGGTTAAGATGAGGACAAGTGTCATAATCTTTAGATTACATATGTCAATCACACCCACCTTTGGCTCGTTGAGTCTCACACCCTATTTTGGATCTATTTATCACCTCCCATAAACATTTGTTTGTCCTTATCTAAGTTGGTAAAACTAAGTATTTGGCATTTACCAAGTAGGAGGGAAAATAGAAGTTTTAACCCCTCTTGGATTTATTTGCCCTTATTTTGTTATCTAAAGAACCCTCACCTCTCCATATGCTTAGTTCACTAGCTCTCTTATTCATGATTGCTAGTTTAGTGCTAAGAGAATGTTGAGTTTTGATCATCTCTAGATTCAATCTTACTTTTCTTCAATCATTTTGTTCTTGTGTGGCTTGACAACTAAATGTACTAGAAGTTGCAATGATAGATAATACCTATTGGGTATGTATGCATGTGTATACTGTACAAAAACATGTCTTCCAATGTTATATAGTTTGTGTTGTTAAAATGACAGAGAATTCCATAGCTTAAAATTTATTTGAACTAGTTAAGAATCTCGAAATGAAATGGGCAGTATGGATGACCTAACAATTGCAAAAAAGTTGGTGTATGGAGGAGTTGATGGAGCTACAATGATGTAAGGTAATAAGAAGTCTTTGCATAAACCTACAAACTACTACTTCAATGTACACAATTTCCATTCATTGCATGGCTGCCATATGAATTTGGCATTTAAAATTGTGAGCAAGTTTGATTCAATAGCTAAAGTTGAAAACCTAGTTCGAGAACTCTACTCGTAATTTTGTCGAAGTCTCAAAGAGTTTACAAAATTTTAAAATTTTGCCAAGGGAATAACAGGCTTCTTAAGGATGTTGATACGTAATGGATCTCCTTCCATGGATCAATGCAAAGCCTTTTCTCATAATATCAACTCCCTAATTGGACTAATGTACGCACATCACAACCTAGTAATCAAAGCTCCTAAGATTTTGCACAAGTGACATAGAAACACTCTTAACATTGTTTGGTATTCTCCCCCCTTTGGATGAAATGAATGTGCTTATGAAAAAAACTCAAGAAAGAACTATGTATATTCAAGAATATACTTATTTATGTAGAACGTCAATCATGACCCTCGATAATCTATATCTATCAAGGCAACCATTTGTAAGTCCAAATCAAGTAGTTGGCATCTAATGACAGATGTGGACTGTATAAAGAGTTGTGACTTTGTACATGTATACAAGATACCAATGTACCATTGTACCACAATTGTTGATGGGTGCTCTACCAAATTGAGGGAAGCGATTGTTGCAAGGGAAGCTTTAAGTGACATTGTAGATTATGTAAGAACTACTTTAAAGAGTATTATGAGAGATATTTCATTAGAGATTGTATCTTGATTCCATCAAGATGAAATATTAAAAACTATGTCTATCGAGCATCCTAATTATTGGGTCAAGTGTGATCCAAAAGATTTTCATAAGAGTATAAAGACTTGCTATATCATTTTCCTACTTCCAATTTCAATATCAATGAAAAATAAGCAGAAAGAATTATAAATAAATTTAAGCTTACAAAGCAATCAACTTGTCTTGGAACAAAATTGAAAGAATAGACTAAGGTCTTCGAGAATCCTTCCAGTCAAAATCAATAACAAACTTTGGAGGACTTTAAGTTCGAGTGAAATATTGTGTGATTCAATCTCAAAATACTTTGAACTTGTTGAGCTATGTCAAACCATGATATTGGGATTTATGGAGGATGAGAGAGCTCTCAGTGCATTGGGTTTTTTTTAACAAAGACAAGAATTTGGAAAGTTGTTTGAGGATGAATACAACTAGTTATGATATCAAAAGGTTTTTCCTTATGAATAGGTACTAACAGTTTGGAGTCCCATATGTGATAGGAGAGGGTTTTGCAACACTTAGAAGCACGGCGGTAGCAGAGCAAATGGTGGTGATAAAATGAATAACACAATAAGTTGTTGTGTTAAAATGAATTTAAGCTAGCGCACACAAAGCAAAGACAATGAAGAACAAAAAATGAAAATGTCTCCGAGCAATCTCATAGTCAAAGTGAGGAGATGAATTAGCATAAAATTGGATAATTACCATTTAACATCGTCTAGGTATTTATGATTATTATTGTATTTCATGAATCCTATTGTAAAATCCAAACCATCATTGATGATATTTTATATAGCATTTTTCAAATTTTCATTTATAAATTAACTATTAACATGGTACTATGTTCCATGATTGATTATAGAGTTTAAATTGTAAATATTGTCTTTCAATTTTAATCTATTAAACATAATTTTTTAATTTTTGTTTATAAATATTAACAACATATTAGTAATAATTTCAGATTGTTATTGTGTGATACTAATTTATATACATCACCACAAAATCAAACCAATTCCCTATTTTCATTTCACATCTGGTTACCATATAAGAAGTTAGAATAAAAAATTCAAATAAGCATGAATAAGTTAAAATGCATTGTATTTTTTAGCATTGTAATTTTTCCATAGTCTTGACAAGTAAAGCCTAATATTGTGGTCCCCATGGCGCAGTCTCGAAAATTATCAATTGGCAACTCCTTGCACAAAGCCTTAGAGCTGCACCACTTACAAAATGCACGATCGTAAAGGCAGATGAGAAGAAGTTGCAGTAAAGCCACTCATAAGTTGTTACAAGGGAATCATTTTATCTTCAAATCCATCAGATACACTGACATTGACTGGAAATTAGTCTACAGCCCCTACTCACCATATTGGCCATTTCCTAAATTTCCATTTCAGCTAATTCAATTTTTTTATCCTGGCTAAAATCAATAAGCTACACTGACATTGGCCTCAAATCAATCTTTCTGCAATAACGTTCTGCTCGCTACTACTACAGTCCCTCGGCTCATTTCAATGCCACTTCTAAAAAACAATTTAAAGGCCAAACCTATCCTGAGAGGCCACCATACTTGTGGTTTGAAGGTTGTAGCTCAAGTGGTTTAGGAAAAATCTCAAACAAGTGTCCTCCAAGACAGAGGTGTGCAGCAGGGATATAGGCACCAATAACAGAGATGTGGACCGTTGTATATGAAACCCATTACATTTAACTGAAAATAGTCCTGATGAGACACCAGATAAATGCCAGCTTTTAACAAGGTATTTATGTGACAGATATAAACAATAAACATGGTTTTAAATATTTCATCTTGATGGAATCAAGATATAATCTCTAATGAAATTTCTCTCGTAATCCACCTACAAATATTTGATAGACATTTTTTAATAGTTCCTCAGAAGGTAACCCAAATAAAAGGAGGCAAGGTGTTTGTTGAGTAGCCCCACTAAAATGTATTTAGTAGAAGTCTTCCATTTGTCTTTTACTCTGACGATTGTGTTATCCTTTCCTTATTTCTTCAAAAAAAACTAGTACCAATGTCTATACATGTAATCATAATTCATAATCTTTGATGAAGCAGAAGCTGCAATACCTCAACTAGTCATTTGTTTCTCATGAATCAGTTCTCCCATCCCAAATTTTTCCTTTTAGATCCTGACTTTCCCTTAGCTTATTTATATTTTCTGATCCTGTAATGAATAAGCTAAATTAATATTGGTCTGGAATCTATCTGGCATTCATACCCTGCTTTCAGCCTTGCGTGTCTCAACCAAAAACTCTTCTGGAATTATTAATTTACTTAAAGGCGTTGAAAGAATTGATGTAGAAAATTATTCTAGCATAAGGCAACAAAATAAGTAATCAGTTGCCAGAAATTAAAGAAAGAAAAAACCTGCAAATTAGGTTGGCTCTCATCTAATTTTTCTCGCAGAAAATTGTTTTGGATTTGGCTATAAAATAGAGCCCTAAAATCAGTGTATAACATCAAATACATTTCAGCAAGCATATTTTGCAACGAAGCAAGACAGTGAGCTATCATGGAGACACGTATTGAAAATTATTCGTGCCATTTCAAGATCACAAATGCCGTTGACACTAGAAAAGAATACAAGTGTTGCCTAAGATGACTGGAGTTAACAAGATAAACTTCCATCAGGATAATAATGCATCCGAATGCAATATCAAAAAACATTACAACAATGAACAAAAATTAATTGAATATCTGCATTTCCTCCCTAAATTTTCACTACTTAACAACATATTGGATATTGATCAGTGCAAAATTGTGCACATTAGGTGTTGGATTCCTCATTAAGTAAACTCTCATTTTTTATTGAGTTTGATCAGCTTCCGTGTGATAAAGATACAAACAGGCAGCAGCAAAGATCTTAATCAAATCATATGTGCTTGAAGGTGTGGAATTGGTTTGGATGCTTACGCTTCTTTTGCTGCATTCTCCAGAAACATGCAACTGCTCCAAATCCACAACTGGCAATGGCAATTGCAACAGCAGCACCAATAGGTACTGCTACGGCATTACTAGGAGTTATGTCCTCACCAAGAATTGTTTTCTGTTTAGAATTTGCAGTTTGATCATTATCTGGTAAAGGAAATTTAATGTTCCGGCCATAAAAATCAAGAAGAAAATGGTACACTGCTGTATCATTCCAATTAACATCAACATGTGTGTTATTATATTTGTTGCTAGAGATCCAACATGATGCACAGAGTTGCTTTGGCGGCCATATCATCTTTGGAAATTTTGGATCACCAGTTCCTAGAGAAGCTTCTTCAACCATTAACCTCTGATTAACCTGAAAAATAGTAATGGACACATATTACCCTTAAATCATGCAATCTAGGTAGAAAACAGAGTAAATGGCAAGCAGAACTGTAAGTTCATGCACTTAATGAAGCTGCCACTTATCAATGGTATACAGATGCCGAACAATCACCTCATTGTGTGCACGCCAAAGCCAAAGAACATACTCATTGCGAGATTTCATAGGTTCTCGGACCCTGATATTTCATTACCATCCAGTACCAGAACACTTGGTATTAGCACGCATTCTTAATATATGCAGAAAACAGAGAACAAAATGATGCAACAGTGATTTCATCAAACCTGGAACACATATCAGAGAAATGTTGGCGACACTCCTCACAGATGAAAAAATTTTGAACAAGGTCGCATATCGCAGTAAAAGTAGCCATACTCTCACCATCTTCAATCCTTACTGATAAAGAATGGAAAAGAAGCCAGAGACCACAACTGCAGAATCCAATAGCATATAAGTGTAATGCAACAAAACAATTCTTCTACTACATAGAATCATCGCCACTCTACAAACTGACCTACTTATGTATGATATAATTGGATCCTAAAATATAATTACGATTCACTTAACTGAGATGATCGATTATACTTTTTAGTTTGTAACCAAAAAATAGCTTAAGGCTCTTCTGGACTTTACCCACCTTGGATTTCTCTAGGGTAAGCAATCTCTCCTTTCTCGTGTGTTTGAGTTATTTACTTGCTTTATCTCATTCTAAGTAACTATTTTTCCTAGGAATCAAGACAGTTATATGAAATGATCAGAACCTTAAAACATACCAACCCTGAAATTTTTTAAAGATTCTGAGCCTAAACAACTGTGTCCCTACACCAGTACCAATGCATTTGCCCTAGCTCAGTAAACCAGCACCACAATTGTTTCTACAAAAATATCAATCCTATAACTTCCAAATTCTTCAGTGTGTTTTCTAACTTGCACACAAGCTCATTTTCTACTTCATCAGTTTTTTATTATATTTGGGTTTTAATTTTCTGATTTTTTCTATCTCACTTGCATGCAATTTCCTTCATTAATTTACATTAGGTTTTCATCATATCACAATTTGTCTGTTTTTGTCCCTTCCAGACACCTAAACTCGGTGGATCTGGTATCTATGATACAACTGTCAAATCTGAACATTTGAGCAAATTTTGGGGCAAGAGATGGAACTAGCGCCCTACAATGGCACCTAGTTCTGCAAGAAACAAGATTAGGCTTTGATTCTGCAAGCTAAGCTTAAGTGGTTTCAAAAGGATGTAAATTCTTTGCATATTGTTGCACAAGGTTAGGTGCCTTCTTTCTATGTTCACATAGAATGAGATTTTCCTCATAATCATAATGCTTGACTAACAAAAATAACTTTTTCCCTGAAGCAATATAATATGCATTTCTATACAAGGAAACATGTGACTTACGCTTTAGAAAATGAGGTAAGTTCACTTGCCAAATCCCTGAGCATTAGAATTTTTAAAAAAAACATTATATATCTGGTTCTTTAACACACTTGACTTGTTTTCTTATTGGAATCAGTTGACTCAATTGCCCCCTTTGAATACTAAGTCATCCCTTTTTACAGCCTCGTTTTGGAAAACATAATATAGTTCCCTATGTCTTCAAAAAACTGTAAACAAATTACTCCCAGACCCCTTAAAAAAGTAAACAATGAGATGACACCATTAGAAAAGCGTTTTGAGAGTTGAGACACACTAAATACCTTAATTGGGTTAGATCCTTCAGCAATGTATCTGCTTGAGGCGAGATCCCTTTTTAGATTTATTTCCTTCGTGTGCATCTTTTAAGCCTTACAGCTTCTCTGGTCTCTGAATATTTCCATACATGCTCTTCTTAAGATGATGTTTACTTGCTTCGCAAATCACTCTTTGCCATTTCTTAATTTGGCATGATTTTTTGAATTTCTTATTTCATTGAGATGGCATAGTTGTATAATTAAAGTACCCTTTTTATGAATCCCTGTTACCATATTAATGTTGTAATGTCTCCTTGATATTTTTTTATGTTTTATATTCTTTGTATTATTTGATTTTCTATTAAAACAAGAAACAAACTGAAAATTTAAATAGTGATTGAAAATACTTGATCAACCCTCAAAACATTTAGTTAGACAAATCTGAAACAATTTTTGATAGATTCAATGGCTGATACAAACAGTACGCCACTTTAAATGCTCGGATCACATTCAAATATAAATTTGGAAGCCCTCAAATTCTAATTTTATTGATTTTTATGATGATTGCAAGCTGGAAATTGCTCTAAAACAAAAGCAGATCTGAAAATACAATTTTGAACTTGCATAGATCCTATTGGAGTGATATGGCTGGCTGATCCAACTTCGTTAAAGGCTGTACAGACTGGTACACCAACTGTTCAGCTGCAGTAGGAGCTTGTGATGACCAAACAAACTATTCTTAACCCTCATTGCTGCCAATGTAATGCAGATCAGACCTTCGAAATACAAATCAGACCTCACATGTACCAAATAAACATGCATGGACTGTCCTCGCAGCTGGCACATCCCAAATCAGCAATAAGTATTTCAAAAAATGGTTCGCCAACCTTCAACATTTCTAAATCTTTGGGCAACTGAGCTACCTTCAAAAACGGTGCCAAAACCAAACAAGCAGCTGGTATGAATATAACTTGCACCCAACCCTTAACGATGCCCAAGAATTCGCCAAAAATCTAAAACTCAATATATAAACCTCAACATGTGTTGGCATAGTTGCAAAACTTGTTGAATACTTGTAAGCCAGCAAGCCATAGAGTTTTCCAATAACTCGTGGCAATTTTACCTACAAAAACTCACCATTAACCTGTAAAAGATTACTGAAAAAAACCTCGTCCAAATTGCTACAAATTCATTTTTTTAACCTTCAAATAAAAAATTTCATTGTTTCAACTTTCAAGCATTTTTTGCACAAAATTGATGATTTAAGGTATGCTATTTGGGACACAAATCTCAAGTTTTGGCTTTCATTTCTCCCATTCCCGTGCTTGCAAACCGATTGAGAGAGCATCCTAGAGGGGAGAGAAAACAACATTTTCTAAAACATTTTTATAAACAAAATCTGTCAAATATCTAATTTCACCCTTAAGCTTTGAAAATGGGGGCGTTGTTCCTAGAACCCATGAATGGTGCTTCCCCTCAAACCCATTGGAATCTCCACTACCAAACCTATACCCAACCCCATAACAAAACCAGCAACTTAGTTTTCAGCATAGAAGTTCATATGTATTCAGAGATTGAACTTGTTTTTGGTGTTTGGTATGCATTAAAGTCAAATTTTGATTTATACATGATGAAACTCAGTAATATGTTCTACAAATTCAGTATATAAGTGTTTTTGAAGAAAATTTATAAAAACATTTATGTATATTCAAATGTTTGATAAATTTGCCGAGTTTTTCCACAAGTTTTTGCCGAGTCTGAAGATTTTTTAAGTTTTGGGCCTACTGAGTTATTGCCCAATCCGAGTTCAACAATGTGCAACAATGATAACATATTAAATTTTGCTTGCCAAAAACACTATAGCAAAATCCAAATCTACCAAAAATCAGCACAATCATGATTCCCAGATGGGATGACCCAAGATTGGAAGCAATGATTTTCCTCATTGATCCCAAGAGCACAAATCGAGAAGGTTTTCATCCTCACAAACCCCAAACAAACGAACATCCTTGTATGTTTATCCCTAGATTGAACATATTGCTAATTTTAAAATTGGATGCAAAGAGGATAACTTGATTGATGATTTTCAGACTACGTTGTCAGATTCACACCCAGCACCCCTGATTCGGGTCTGGGTCTGGTCCAGGTCCAGATTCACGGATCGGTCTGCATCTTATCCGAGTAGGGTCCATGCATGGACCTGTGGGTCCATCCGTATCCGCGAGCTCGCGGATACGGACGGACCCACAAGTCCGCGCATGGACCTTGCCTGGATCCGGCGCAGATCCGTGCACGGACCTGTGGGTCCATCTGTATCCGCGAGCTCGCGGATACGGACGGACCCACAAGTCCGCGCATGGACCTTGCCTGGATCTGGCGTAGATCCGTGCACGGGCCTGTGGGTCCATCTGTATCCGCGAGCTCGCAGATACAGACGGACCCACAGGTTCGCGCACGGACCCTGCCTGGATCTGCACGGACCCGAGGGAATCCGCCCGAATCCTTGAGGACCCCGAGGGGGGGGTGGGGGCACCAATAGATTGCATGTGTTAAAATCAAGGAAAATGAGGACACATCCCCAACACTCTTTGGAATGTCGCATTTTCAAAAAAATCCAGGGATGTGGGGATGCATGGGGGAGACCCCTAGAAACATCCACAAATTGGAAAAAAATTGCAAGGTCGTACCAAAAACTTGGGGACATCCTTGAGTAGGGTGGAAATGCCTTTCAAATTGGCTTTCAAATTTGAATTATTGGAACCACTTAAAATATTATTAATTATTTCCGCCCTTTTTCCTCTTTAGCCTACAGGAAACAAGGATAGGCTAAAAGTCCTCTTCTCTTTGGGAGATGAGAAATATTCACCTACATTAATAAAAAAGTATATACATTGTATACTTTCTATTTGAAAGATCAAACTTTACATAGTGCTCATTTCACACAACATATTATGGAAGGCAAAAATATATCTTCGAATAGAGACTAGAAAATCACTTAAGAAAAAAGTTATTAGAACCTATAGTGTCGCAAAATTGCACCTACCTTAGCTGAAAAACAAAATTCCATGTAAGCCTCCATGGCCATCCATCTCCCTTGTCATTCTCTGCCAAGATTTCTAACCACACAGCCTGGTTGGCACAAGATGCGTGTGCGCGACAGAGACATTCATGTGGCACGCATTCGTCTCGTGAATCTGCAAACATCTACAACTACCACCCCTACAGTGTAATGCCTCTTACCACCACCCACCGATGTCAAGAATCATTCAAGTGGCTTTAAATCTTTGAGCTTCATTTGGTCTCTCTTAAACACATTTTGCTTCTCCCACACACTTTGACTCTCTTCTACAACATTTCTACACTCCTTTGAGTTGCACTTGCATCTTGAGACAACCACTTCGCAACATCTTGGTCTTCACAACACACCAACTTCATCACTCTCATCACCTTACCTTCACTCCATTGAGCTTTGGCTTTGTGGCTTTGAAGGGGAGTCTCTCTTCCAATATTTTGTTTAGCATATCATATTCTTCTTATCATAGCCCTATTATTTTCATTATCTATCGTTGTCTATTATCTCTCAGTTATCTATCAACGGTTATCTATTTATCTGGCTATTGTGGAGGTAGAAACACCAAAACAGCAAGTCTCCAAACAGCCCCAACACTTTTCTCTTATTTTGTGTGTGCAGGTTTTGGAAAAGGAGTAACAGCTCATGGAATTCCTCTACCTTCTTTGTTGTGAATGTATTCCTCTCTTTCATTTATGTTATTTCCATCATATAATCATATACTTTCATTTATTGTTACTAGTTTAGTTGACTTTTTGTCATATCAGTTCATTCAACTTCTGTAATTATCTAGTGATAAATATACTAATGTAACTTAACTTCTAATGTGTGAAGGCTCAATCAATTCTACACCTCAAACAATTTTTTGTCCTTTTTGGTCCATGATAGTTGTCATATCTTGAATGAAGTCGGCCAGCTTTGTATAGAACATTTGTATCAAAAACTTGCATAAGCTTTCCTTGCAAAATGATGTGATCTGCTTTAGATATAGATAGAGATTAGTGGCTTTTGACCTTAATAACAGTACCATTACTTGCACCATCACTCTCATCTATATACTTCTTCTGTAGTGCTTCTAAGATCTTGTAATACTTGTTCATTGCTATCATGATATTCACTTGAGTAGAGAGGATGTGTCACTCTTAATATGGATATGCAAGATCACACATAGGATATATCATAAATAGTAATGCCTATATCTTACATGTCATCCATCATCATGACATTAATTGTCTTTTGAATTTAATGATAATAATCTTCTAACCTTTGACATTAATGACAATATCTCCTCTCATCTTTGACATCAATGACAACTACCAAGATATTTGTGGCAAATTCTTGGCATATCTTGTCATTGTTACCTCCAAAAATGGTATCATCCCCATAGACCACAACAATCAACAAATCTTCTCCTTCATTCTCGATATAAAGATTGTTATCCGCAATTCCCCTTCTGAAGCCTTGCTCTTGAAGGTACTTTTCTAGCCTTGAGTACCAAGCCCTCGAAAGATTGTTTCAGTCCATAAAGTGTGTTCTTCAGCCTGCAAACATAGTCCTCATTCTATGATTGGAGAAATCCTTTTGGTTGTTCAATTTGCACTTCTTCCTCCAAGTTTCCATTTAAGAAGGCTAATTTAACATCCATCCGGTAGATTTTGAATTTCTTATAACTGACAAGGGCTAAAAACATCCTTATTGCCTCTATATGAGCAACAAGGGCAAAAGTCTCTTCAAAATCAATTCTTCAACTCAAGCATAACCTTTGTATACAAGTCTTACTTTGTACCTTACGACTTGGCAATCCTCATTTAGTTTGTTTCTAAAAACCCATTTAGTTCCCAATGGTATTCTCGTTCTTAGGTCTAATTCTTCTTGATTTGATCCAATTCCTCTTCCATAGCATTTATCCAATGCTTGTCTTCACTTGCTTCTATAAATTCCTTTGGTTCTATTTTGGAGAGAAAGCACAGATTTACATGTTCTGATATGTTGGTAAATCTCCTCCTTGTCCGAATCTTTGTAGCTTTGTCCCCAAGGATCAAGTCTTCTAGACGATTCTTCTGGACAAATGCAGATGGGGTCTAGAATGGTGCTCTTGGTGATGTCTTTGGGTCCCTTTGCTCAACTATCTCTTTCTCAATTTCTTCCTCTATTTCCTCTTCTTTTGCAAACTTCCTCATTTTGAGGAACATCTTGAGCTTTTTCTTCGTAGTGTCTTCATCAAATTTCACATTTGCACTTTCAACAACCTTGTGCAACCTCTTGTTATAGCATTTATATGCTTTAATTCTTGTGGAGTAGCCATGGAATATTCATTCATCAACTCTAGAATCAAACTTTCTTAAATCTTCATCTCTCCTTATGTAAATGTGCTTCCAAACACTTTGAAATACCTCTCAGTTACGAGCCTTCCCTTCCATGACTCATATGGTGTTTTGCTATCATTTACTCTGATTTACGGATGATTCAAGATATAGACAATCGTATGAACTAGATCTCTTCAAAATGTGTCAAATAACTTTGACTCATTTAGCATGGCTCTAGCCAACTCTTGGATTGCTTTGTTCTTTCTTTCCATAACTCCATTTGTTGTGGAGTTCTTGCAGTTGAAAATTGTCTTCTCATCCCATGCTTTTCACAAAAGTCCTCAAAATCATTAGAAGTGAATTCTCCTCCTCTATCTAATCTAAGACATTTCATCTTCAAACCCAATTCATTCCCCACTAAGGCTTTGAATGCCTTAAGTTGTCAAAAGCCTCAAATTTTTCTTTTAAAACGTGACCCAAGACATTCTAGAGTAATCATCAAATAATAACATAGAGTACCTTTCTCCTTGTAGGCTTCTTGTTCTAGTAGGACCACAGAGATTTGTATGTACAAGCTCCAACGATTTTGAGGCAGAGTGTTTCTTTGATTTAGAACTCACTCTAGTCTACTTCCCAAGTTGACATTGCTTACAATTGATGTTTACGGGCTTTGAAATCCTTGGCATATCTCTCAATGCTTCCTTGTGGCTAATCTTGACAAGATAATCAAAGTTTAGGTGTCCCATTCTCCTATGCCCCATATAACATTTTTAATTTTTGATTTTATTGAGGATGTAGAGATTATTAGATTATCTGTATGGGTTTGCAATCGACTTCCCATCCTTCTTGATTCCACATCCTCCAATATGAAGTGTAAGAGTGTGCCCTTGGTCACACAATTGACTTACACTTAGGAGATTCTTCTTCAACCCTTTAACATAGACATTCTCAGTTTTTTATTTTCCATAGTCTGAACTGTCTTCTTTCTTTTCTTGCTCCTACTTCTCCTTCCAAACCTTAGTTGATTCATAGTTTCTTTTGTGACCAAAATAATTGCATGAAAAATAATAGCCATGAAAGGAATGATGGAACCTATTTATATGTGGTTGTCCTTGATGAAAGGGCCTTCTAATGTTCTCCTTGTTTGCCTTTGGAGATAGATCATTCTTTTGTGGGTCTTTTATTCGACTCTTTCTTGATTTCCTCCTTTTTTTTTGGAACTCTTGAGAACCTTGATGTAACTTTCCAAATTTTCTTCGTTTTCCTTCTATGGCAGATCTCTAGCTTTAGAACTTGTTGTCTCCTTTGCCTTCTCTTGATCTTCAAGAAAACCAAGAATAATCTTAATAAACCATAACCTTTGTGAATTGATAACGTCATCCAATATGTCGGTACTTTTGTCACACTTCAAGCTTCAATTCAATTGTCTAATGGATTTTCTCCAACTCCTTTCTTAAAGAAACAATTTCAAGCTCCAATTTTTCTTAATTGGATTGCTTTGCCTTAAGTTTGTCTCTTATAACCTTGTCAATTTGTTTTGCCTCTTCTAGCTGTACTTTTAGATCTACAATCATCTTATTTGATTTTCCAAGATTCTATTCTAGTGAAACTTGAGCTTCACCAACCTCTTGAATTCATACCTTTTATTTTGAAATTCTTTTCTTCAGCTTCTCATTTTCTCTGTAAGCGTAATGGAGTTGTTCCTCAATATCTACTTCCTCTTCATCTTCATTGCACAAATCTTTTTCTCCTTTATGTTTGTCTGTATCATTCTCTACTTCCATTGCACTGAAGATTATTTCTTCACCATCACTGCTTGAACTTTCTTTGCTACTTCCCATCGATAAGCTATCATCCTTCTTTGAATAAAGAATTTTTTGTATTTGTGAGAACTCCTTGTATTGACCTTGCTTCTGGTTCTTTTGATGATGCTTTCTTCCTTTCATTATTGCTACTTTCATTCTTATCATGTGGACATTTAGAAGCACATTGTCCTATTTTACCGCAATTAAAGCATTCGAATGGCAACTTATCTTGATATTTCCTGAATCTTTTCTTTAGGTTGCTCATGAAATAAACTTCTTCTTCATTTGTTTCATTGCATGAACTCTCACTTGGTTCACATAGATTGTTCTTTCCCTTGATGCTTTAAGGCTAACTCTCTCTTTGATGGCTTATCTTCGATTCTCATTTTGTAGGTGGTAAGGATCCCATGCAACACATCCTTTGTCAATGTATCTATATCTTTCATTTCTTCAATTGCCGAAACTTTGGAATCAAATCTTAAAAGCAAAAACCTTAGTACCTTTTGAACAATTACGACTTCATCAACTTCTTCACTAAGTCCTCTGATTGTGTTCATGATCTCATCAACAAGAAGCAAATAAGAGGCTATGTTATCCTTTTCTTTCATCTAAAGGCTTTCGAATTGTTTTCAACGGGCTTGGAGCTTTGCCTTCTTCACTTTAACATTTCCTTTATAGATGTTCTTCAACTTATCTAACATGTCCTTAGCTGATTTGCAATGCATAGCTGATTTGTTGCAATGAGTTCACACAATCAAACTGCAATTAAAGCATAGTACCTTTCCTACACATTCAATGCACACTACAAGCTCAATTAACACCCACCAACTCACCCACTTAAGATGAACCATGTCATGGCAATTTTGATGCCCACTAATGTGCATACACACCAATCTGGCAAAATTTTAAAGGGTGCGCAAGGGGGGGGGCATCAATAGACTGCATGTGTTAAAATCAAGGGAAATTGAGGACACATCCCCAACACTCTTTGGAATGTCACATTTTCAAAAAATTCCAGGGATGTGGGGATGCATGGGGGAGACCCCTAGAAACATCCACAAATTGGAAAAACATTGCAAGGTTGTACCAAAAACTTGGGGACATCCTTGAGCAGGGTGGCAATGCCTATGACATCCATCGGCCATCTCATGAACTAGCCATCATAAAAAAGTAACATTTCAAAAAAAAAAAAATGTGATTCATTCAATCCCCTTGTAAATCCTTGGCCAGTCTTCAACCCAAACTAATAGCCCTTTGGCCATGCCCAACACCTATGATTCACTACTACGATACTTGTCATCAATTGTTCAATCAATGCTAGAGAAAGAAAACTAACTTCACATGCCAACAACCCACACCCGAACTTGCCTTGAATGAGGGGGAAATGAAATGAAACCTTCTTTATTTTTGTATTTTTATGTTGTAGTTGAAAGTGAAACTTCCAATATTTGGGCATTTTGTTTTAACTTGTATGATATTTTTTTAATATCACATGCATATTAACAATGAATTATGAAAGCAATTAAGTTTTGACATTTGGTAATCCGTTCAACTCTCATGCGAACTCTTAATTCAAAATAAATGCCATGTATTAAGAATCAATAATGTATATGATGAATGTTTTACCATTGTTATCATGTGAATATTTGAAATTTCCCTATATATTTTAAATTTTTCCTTTTTATAAAATAGCCACCCCCTTAGCCATCCCCGCCCCGAAAACTTGTGATAACACGAGTTGAAGTTAATGGAGACAACCATGCAAACATAGATAATAACCTTCAATCTCTTTCACTTCTTGTAAGTCAATCAACTACACTTGCACCTATGCAAGTATTAATTTAAATGGAGTCACGGAAATATCTATCTTTTTGCCCACAACAGAAGGATGCAAAGGTTGCAAACATGAAATATTTTTCAGTTGAGTAGTAGACCCTTGGCAACTTACAATAGAAATTTTGTATCCATGCTAAATCCATTTGCTTATAATGCCCAAGGAATTAGCTCTTCATTAAATTAGGATCACAGTTGTCATTGGGTCAAATGGCAGGCTATGTTTGTCACTTTTCCCTCTAAAAACTCTTATGCATGTCACTAGCAAACACCAAACAACAAAACATGCAGATTATAAATATGTGTATGTAAATAATGGCTTGGAGATATTGTTGATGCGAGTTTTATGACCACTTTAACATGCAAAATTGAATACTTCGGAGTCCAAATGAAACACCAAATCTCCAACTCTCTCTTGAACAAGGAAGCTCGTATGCTTAACAATGTATATGGATTGTGTAATCAAATGAGACAACCCCAAGGTTCCTTCTAGTTTTGGACTTTCACTCAGTTGTAATGATGTGATATGTTGGTATCACAAAGAGACTTACGTTGTTCATTCAATGGACTTCAACTCTCTGAGTGTGAATGATTTAGCAATTTGAGCTCTTCAACTACTTCTAATCAAACAAATTGCAAATAGATAAAGGGTTGTGAAACCTATTCTAACTCTACCAATGCAAGAGATCATTGATGATGAAGTGAAACTCTAACCAGTCCTTGCTTCACCAAATGAACTACACATAGGAGGATGCTTGCTTCTAAGGATGTGAAGATGATTTTCATATTGAGAATATTCACTTAAATACCCAATTATGGTGCAATCCAAATGAACATTTACAATTGAAGTTAGATCCTTGCAATAAGCCCAAACTAACCTTGCACTCATACTTACAATCAATAAGTACCAAAAGGCATGGACACTTGTTTCACCATTAATCAACATTCAACAATATCTTCCATTCATATACTTCTACTTCTACTTGGCATGAAATAAAATCCTACTCTAAGTGAGGAATTTTAGAAACCATGCAATACTCAAAAATAATACAAGTAATCCACCATGAAAACCAACAATGGATTACGAATAATTTTGGCAATATTATTGCAACAATCTCTCCAAGTCTCTTCTCTACTCTAACTAATCTAATGTAATGAGATACAAATGAGAAGACCTTGCTTTTTATAGTAGTTTTAAGTACAATGAATGGCCATGATTGACTCAAGATCAAGGGCCAAGATTAAGCCAACAAAAGCCCTAGTATAAATACCAACTACAAGCATTAAATGCTTATACAATTACAATGAAGCACCACCTTGTGGACCAATGAAAAAATTACATTGCTTTTGAGAACCAATGAGAAAATTGGTTAGGTGAAGATATTAGGTGGATTCCACATGTACACTTGGTTGGATTAAATTGGTTGGCCCTGAATATGTGGAATTGGAATTTTCTGATTGGTTAAAGATGAATGGATGCCACCTCAGCATGCTTCTTTTACACAGTTCATCAATATCTCTTGGAATTAAGGAAATATCTCTTGATACTCAACAATATTAAGTCCTCAATCCATTGTGATGGCTCGTATTCCCAAATTGCTTCATCTTCATGAAGTCTTTTGTCCTTGAAGCTCATCACCTTGAAATCTTTCTCATTGTCATGACTTTGATCTCGCACTTGTACTTGAAATCATAATGTCATCTTGATATCCTGACCTTGATCTTGCATTTGTAGAAGTGATGGTTTGATATAGTTGATTCCTTCCATTGAACTTGGATTTCTGAAGGAAATTCAAGTTTGACGATTTCTTTTATCTTTGACTTGTTCATTTTCCTTGCGCAACTTGATCTATGAATTTTATTTTGATGTACTTGGATTTGTACCTTGACTTGATCTTTAACTTGGAAGCACCTTGCTTGCTTGATGAACAACTTGTAGTTTGATGATGCTCGAGGTCTCCATGTTGCTCAATATGTTGAAATCATGTTCGCACTTGAACCTTTCAGCTCCTTGTTACCTCCACTTGAACATCAACACAGACCTCGCCTTTCACATTCAACCACCATTTCACCTTGCAAAACAGCATCATTTTGTTAAGCATTTAAATTTCACATTTTTTATATCAAGTGCAAATTAATGCTAAGAAATCAAAGCTCTTGACAAAAACACTCCCTAGATTCCTTGAATTTAAAATCCGATTGCATCTACTTAGAATGAAGACTCCAAATTCAATAATTCAAGCATAATCACAATCTTCATTCAAATTCCTAGTCTAAAAGTGCATACACAGCTTTTCACCATCTCATAATTACCCTTGAGTTTCAAACGCGCCTTGCTGGTGTTAATCAAACTCTGAGTTTAAAACTCAGATCTGAAGATCCTTCGAATTCTAACAAGGTCTGATTTTCTTTCCAAATCTGAACTTTGCACTTACAATCTGCCCAACCCTTGGAGATATTTCGATTTTGTTTTCAAATGCTTATAATGTTTTCTCCAAGTTCGGCTTGCTAATCATACATCTTGCTGTTTTTGTAGGTTCAATATGCTCTTAATCGAATTTGAGTTAGGTGTTGAAATGATTCCAACACCCAACTTCTATAGGCATTGATGCCAAGGGAGGTGTTTCTTCATGCAGGCCAAGCTGGCCTTAATTGGACAAAATTAAATTAATTTAGACTCCTACCTAGGCTGACTTCGTTAAATAATTGCTTGCAATCCATTAATGTTTTCTTCCTTGCATATAATTGTTCGATTTCTCCCTATAGCTGACCTATTTAGCTTTTTTCTATCGAAATTAGAGGCTTTTTGGACCAAGTCGGAAATCAAGAGCTCATTGGGCAAGACATATGATGATTTTCAGAAATCATATGCGTGAAATGCATGATGTTCTTCCAGAAATCCCATAGGGATTGGACAAGATCATGGTGGCAGATCAGAAATAGCACCAGGATTGGGCAACCAGCAAAGTACTTTATGTTTTTCGGAAATCTCCTTGTGATTGGATGAAAACGCCTTGAGTTTTTCGGAAATCTCCTTGTGATTGGGCAAAAAACACCTATCATTTTCCCATTGTCAAATTGGAATTCAAAGGGAAGTTGGACGATTTAACATGTCTTACTGGGAACTTGCCTCATTTGCCTCATTCATTAAGTTTGAATTTGATCTTTGCCACTCGAACTTAGACTTGTTGTTGAGTGAACTTTAATGTTTGGCATGGAATTTAACTTAGTTTGGGGCTCAATATCTTGACTGAACTAAGTTTGTCAAGCCCATGGGCTTGACTTAAACATTCTCAAAATGGCTAAGTAATGATTCAAATCAAATCCCTGCCCAACTTCATTCCTTCCTTGGTTGTTCACACAAACTTAATCCAAAATACTCACCTTCTTCAAGACATCCCTGATCAAACTTGACTCTCCAAAGACTTGCAAGATTTGAAATGTTGCCAATCTATACTACAGCCTACACCTACTAATAGAAAAAGCTAAAAAAAGGGGGTCCAAATTTGCAATAGGGTGATGGTGTGAAAACCAAACAACAGATATATTTACAATGTTTCTCCAAGTTTCAAAGAGAAGGGGGCCACAGTGGCATAGGAATGGCAATTTGTTAAAAATATATATAATAACATTCCCGAAGGACGTGTTTCCACCCAAATTGGAGGTGTTTCAGAAACAGGTACCGCACCAAGGATGGGGGAGGGCAGGAAATGTTTCCTAGCCATCCCCAGACAGACAAAAAAAGCAGGAGACATTTTTGAAATGTGTAAATGGCAAGTGCATGGTTTGGAGATGGCAAATCATCCCCGGGACAGCCGGTGGTCCCTAGCATCAAAAGCAGTGAAACAAAAAAAGTAATGCCTAGATTGTTGGAATCATTTGCCGTTGCACCAAAAGCTCGAACTATCAATGCCCGATACAAATGCCAGATTTAACCCGATCCATGAGAGGCGGTTAAGCCATGTCACGAATCTCCAAGGAGGTGCTGACCACCAAGTCAACAATCTCCCCCTCAGCACCGACTAAGCCTTCAGCACCCACTGAAGGGAGACTCGAACTCGTGACCCAAGGCTCAGATACCAATTGTTGGAATCATTTGCCGTTGCACCAAAAGCTCAAACTATCAATGCCCAATACAAATGCCAGATTTAACCCGATCCACGAGAGGCGGTTAAGCCATGTCACGAATCTCCAAGGAGGTGCTAACCACCAAGTCAACATAGATTTTAGAAAACATTTCTAGGTCTAACATAAGTTTGCTGGAATTAGACTGGAATTGGGATTGTCAAATCCTGGAATTGACATTTTCGATGTTTGTGTTCAAAACATGAAAATGAAATAGGGATTTGCTAATTCTCATTTAACCCCAAAACCAGCATTTGAATCTTCCATCTAAATAGGTGGAATTGGAAAATCAATTCCAATTCCACTTAAATGGAAATTGGGGGTAAAGCAAAATTTATAAAATTTTGAAATCCATATGCAAAGAACATTTTCCATCTTCTCATTATGAATTCCATTTGAATTCCAAGTGAACCAAACAGCTCCAGCCATATTCTGAAAAACATTTTCTGGATTTAAAACTTCTAGAATTGTCAAATACTGGAATTTGACAATTCCAGCGTTATTTATTTCCAGCAACCAAACGGACCCTTAAAATCCTGTGTTCTTTTTATCTGAAACATTTTATTGTGAAATGCTGATATAAATCCACTCAACTAATGGAATTAGCTATTATGAAAAGCTTGATTTCAGTACTATGTTGAAAGTGTAATGAAATGTTTAAAATGTTGAAAACAAGTAGAACCGTCTGGAATACAGTAACCTTCAGCACTGGAGCGTATATTTTGTACAATTTGATGTATGCAATGAGATCATATATCTGCTAATCATAAGGAAAGAGATTAATTGCTAAGGTGCTACTTTGGCGAGCACTGGTGTATAGTTTCCTGAAGACCCTGGAGGGACATATTAGCTTCATTATGTATCAGAAAATTTCCTGTTCTTATTTCAGTCAATGTTAAGTGTGGAAGGTAAATCGTTACTTTATTGTAATTGTGAGCTGAGATTAAAGAGGAAAAATTTATATCTACGAGTATGAAATTATGAATATTTGAAATGGAAATTTGAACTCTCATTTCAAATTTCAACTCAATTGCTATGTATAATATATATGTCTACAATGAATGATTTTAGAATTATCAATGGTATCATATGAATATATTTGAAATTTCAGATTTCCCTATATTTGAAATACAACTGGTGTTGCCCACATATTGTATATTATTTTAGGTCCCATATTTTCACCTGCAGCTGCTGCCATGGATAAGGTAGTTTTATTTTATTTAGTTTGGATGTTCTTTTTTTTGTTAAATCTATAATAATTAATTTTATAATTATAAAATTATAATTTAAGTATATAATTATTAATTTATTTAATAAATTTGTTATTTATTGTTCATCTCGTTTATTATTATCAAAACCACAATATTTAGGTGCAAAATAATATATTATATTTTAATATAATGATATAAATTTTAGTTTGTATCTATTCTGCTTTAGTATTTTATTTTGCATATAAATCTAGCCATGTCCATTTTGGAGGCCTTGAAAACTGCTATATGAATATAGGACACATATTTGTCTCCTTATCCATGCAAATTTATTAATAAAATAATTCATAGTTACAAGACATATAGGACTTGCCCAGACTTGATGAGTCCCAAGGCGAGAAGAGTAAACCAATGTCATAGGATTTGCCAACACTTGACTAGAATAGGTAAGTCCCAAAGGCAAGCAGTTTGAAACTAGGCCCAAGGTCTCGTGACCTTGGTACCTAACAAGCCTACTTAGACTCATCAACTTTGCAAGATTTGTTAAATCGTAACAGATAGAGTCATACAAATTTGAAAACTAGGCAAAAAAAAAGCATAAAAATTTAAACATGGTTAAACGTAAAGGCATGAAGTTAAACATTTTTTGAAGAGCTCAGAGGACTTTTGGAGGATGGCTACTTTTAAAATCAGGTACAATTGAGGATAACAAGCCAATTGACCTTGATGAAAGTAGACCAAAGTCTGAGTGGATTCAAAATGATGATATCTTTCTCAATCCTAAGAATTTTGATATCCCAACAAAGGCCAACATTCATAGTGATGTGATTGAACGATTAAAGAGAGGGTCAGACCCAAGAGCTTCATTATCCAGGCCTATAACCCTCTAGTGAAGCTCTCTTTATAGTGGCAAGAATCATTGGCTGTCTGATTTTTGGTACATTATACTTAGTTTATCGGTTGCCTTTGTACAAACTTGATTGTAATTGAAATTTTGAAAATTGTTAGCATCTAATTTTTCTTTATGCATTGCGCAATGCAATGTATTCCGCAATATAAACATAAATAAACTAAAAAGAATTACTCCACAAGTCATGGGCTAAACTCTCAATTTTATTTGGTCTCTATATCTCTATGCTATTGAAATGACTTTAAATTTCAAAAACAAGATGTTTTCGTCCATTTTCCTATAGTTTTTAGTATTTACTTCTTTTTTTAAATACCATTTTTTTCTTTTTAAATACTGTTTTTTTAGAAAATATCTTAAACTTTTGATTCGCCCATTTTTCCCCAATAAACCTTTTCCCACTATGGGTAAATCTGCAAGGTCGTCCCCAATGTACATAGCATAATTATGCTGCCTCAACTAAGAATTGTATTTAACTTTTATACAAACTATGCATGACAATCAACTTTTGATATTGGCCAGCTTGATTCACAGTCATTCAAATTGGCAAATTCGCCTAAACTAATTTTATACTAAACAGATGATGCCTAGGGCACTCTCAGTGCGTGCCAACCCTCACCAAATCATATCTCACATGCAGAAATTCCATGCATATCCGTGTACATGTGCATGAACATTTGAAGATAGGGATTCTATACATACCTCTTGGCACCTGGAACATTTAGCTTTTTACTAGAGCTGTCATATTTGTACTCCTAATTTATAAAGATTATATTAATACATATAGTTCACATTTATATTATCTTCTCTCTGTTCTGGCAAAAAAGTTTCTAACATTTTGTTCTATCCACTACCACATTTATCAATTTAGAATATTCAATTCCAAATCACTTCAGGGATCCAGCTCAGAATTTCTGAGGTCAAAGACCTCATTTCTAGGTGAAAATCCTGAAGAACAAGTGCAGAAGAGTTATGCTAGCTTGTAAGGTTATGTGAACTCTAAAAGGGTGGACATTGGATGTGCCAAGGAAACGGACAGGGTAAATTTAGTAGAAAGTGGACATCAAAATTCTCAGCTTAAAAATTTAAAGATTCGCATACATTGTACCCTACATCTTCTCTCAGTATGTGCTTATCAACTCAGCACAAATGTAATCTATAGTCAAGATCCACTAAGAATCACACTTCCAAACCTTAACATATTCCCCCAACCTTAAGAAATTTGGAAGTAAATATTGTTTTCTGTCGCAAATATTACTAATTCATAACTAAGCTTATTTCATTCAACATTATATATGTCCATAAGTAAGATTATACTAATGCCAATTAAAAACCAATAAGCGTACCTAAATCCTCGAGTTTCATTTTTGCTGCCACGGCAAAAGATCTGTAAGAAAAAAGTGGTAAGATGAAAATCTACAGTAAGAATATGACAAATAATAATCATTGTTTCAAGCTCAAGTCTCAACCAATGCTTAAGTTTAACAAACAAAAAACAAAATAGCAGAACATTAGATGACCTAAGAAAACCAAAATAGCTGGAAAAACACTTGAATTCTAATATAAATTCAATAACTAACGAGCATTTCTATTAAGTGCTATTCTAGCTGACTAGAGGACTTGAATGGCACAGGTTGAGAGTGCATGCAGAAAAGACGTTAGTGAGAAAGAACACAATCCTATATTCTCAAACCTCTAAACAGTGAACTTTGGATCACCATTTTAAGTTTGGAGTGAAAACAAAATGTCAAGGCTATGAAGCAGCAAATAATGGAAACAAATGGGAAAAGATAGATCAGATCAATCAAGAAAGACTCCAACGCCTGTAAGTTGGCTTGCTTTCTATTTCTGTGCAAGCGAAGCAAGGGATAATAGCGTATTCATTGTTTTGCCAAAATATCTTTCAATGCAAAATTATTTATCTTATGCACATAAAAACACTGCTGTGTATCACAAACTCTCCCAAGTTAACAGGATTATTTTGCCAAGTTTCTTAGCGAGTTGGCTCTCACCCATAGGTTTCTCTATCTGCCTACATTTTCGTTACAGGTACAGGTACCCGTTTGTTGAAAGTCATTCAAGCTTTTAGTGGGAGTATGACATGGGCTACGCAATGCTATCGTAAACAGGCATAACACTGCAGTTATAAGAAGGAAGCAGATGTACTTTCCAGAGTCTTAAGTATTGTTTTTCTACAGCTCCTTGTTCCATTTAATTGAAACCCCTTACATTACTATTTGTGCTTGTATTAGATCATATAAATAGAGTTTAGCTGCTTTAACTGTAATCCCTCAGTTGTGTTTAAGCAGAAGCACCCCACCATCTGAGGCTCCCAGATTGCTTACTCTTCAGCTCCTTGTTCCGTTTCATTCAAGGCTCATTCCCTTTAATGATTATTCGTTCTTGTATTTAAATCATAAAGTTTGAGGTACAACCAAATTTCATAGAAAGAATCTCTTTCTAATGATTGTTCGTGCCTTTATTGAGGTCGTATAAATGGGATTTAACTGCTTTAAACTTATCCCCTTGGTCATGTTTAATAAGGCTTGCAAGCCTTTGTTTAGACTTTCACAGATTTTATTAGATAGAGACTTGATAAGCCATGCATAAAGCTTTAGTAAGCTTTAGGATTATGTTTTGCTCATTTTTCTCAAATTAATGAAGCATCTTACTACAGCCACCCTTATGCTATCATTATCTTGCTTCATTATGGATGGATAAAAATCTAATTTAGGATGTGGTCCCATGAATGGGGGCTTACTAAAAACTTTGTGGGTGCTGCTGAGTGTTTTTAGGATTATTTTAAAGCAGGTGGCCCATGAATTTCATAGTGTGGTTTGGGCTTAAAAGTTTATGCTCCAAAATTATGGAAGCTGGTGATCTCATGAATTTTGTTATTCAGTATATTCAATTCATGTGAGTAAAAAAATATTAATATTCGAAAAATCAATTGAAACTTTAGATGAGTGACAAATGGCAGAATAAAAGCCTAAGCTGGTGAGGCAATTTCTAGCCCCCCACCTTTTCCACCTGCTCAAATATGCAGCCCTAAAAAGTAGGGGCTGCTATTGTCAGGAAAAGATTCTAATCAATCCTGTAGCAATTTTTATTTGACTTCATGCCCATGGGAGATCCCGCTCCTTAAAAATAGATCCGGAAGCCCCCCTCATGGGACCCCACTGAAATGTGCTAGGGCAGGAATTGCAACAATCTGATAAACATATTGTCATTGATGTCAAAATCAGAGGTTTGCTTCAGAATCATATAGAGGCCATTGAACAACATATTATATAAAAGAGAACATTGTTATCGAAAAGTTCTATAATGTCATTCTTGAAGTTTGCATACATTAGGATTATCAAAGACTACTTTACCAAAGGTTTAAGCTTGATAATATATTTGAAGGTCAAAGGATTAAAGAACTACATATACAGCATATCTTATTACGGAGGTTTAAAGATCATATATCAGTGAGGAGGTTTAGAGAAAGAAGCGAAGATACAGATATATTAATATGAACAGAGAACATACGTATTCTTACAGCGATATAGTTTATACAGCGAAGATATATTTCATACAGTGCAGATATAACAGTATACAAATGTATATATGAACAGGTATCAGCAATAAAAACATATTATATTTACAGAGATATATGGATATAGCACACACGTATGCATCCATACGTATACTAAATGGTAACAATATATATAATATTATCAACGAAGACATATATAATTATAAAAGTTAGTAATCATATATATAGATATGATTATGAGTATTGTATTGTCGAAGACTATGATTAAAGAAAATGAATATATTAAAGATACGTTTCTTACACAGCATCGAAGTTAAATATTATTGACAGCGGCATATTCTAAACAGTGGTTATATTATAAACGGTCAGATTATAATTTGGGAATCGATATTAATCATTTATGGAGAGTATGTATGTGTCGAAGGAAAGAATATTTAAATGCATCTGCAAATACATATATGCGTTGGTGAACAGGTGGGACGGTATGCAGCACGTGAGTTTCTGGAATACAGCGTAGAGAGTTATCAATATTGCTGCGACTATATGTGAGTAGTTTTCCATTGTGAAAGCAACACATTTCCATGCGGAAATGCCAGTCCCAGGCAGTCGTGAATTGACTGCAAATTCTAAATTGAATGGTGTATTGAAAACAGTGCGTCACCTGAAGATTGTTGTTCTGTGCACATACGAAGATCAGCTATGCTATGGACAGAATTGCCTGGAGCAGAGACGTTGCAGAAACACTAATATTAACATTAGATAAACAGCAAATGTCATATATCGAAGGTTATGGTCGAAGGTTTTAAAAAGGGGGGAGACGTTAATAACAACAATCAAATATATGTAAACAGCAAGGCGGTATATAAAATAGAGGAACGGCATGATGTTCGAACATGTGGAAGATTAATATTCAGAAGTTTATAAAGAAGAAGCATATACGATGATAAATGTTATACATTAATACATTTATAACAAAAGATGCAATAAAGAGTTTTAGAAGTTTTATATGTCGACAAAGAAAAGTTATATTTAATTTGATTAGTAAAAGGGAATATTAAGTTAATGATATTTTAATAAAAGATACCTTTTCAAATTAAAAAGTCACATTGTTTCAGACAAATATATGTGTATATATATATTAAAACTTTTGTGAAGAAAAAAAAAGATGCGAAAGTTAGTATGTGAAAGAGAAAAGAGAAGTGCAGTAAAGATGGTAAAAATAAAGAATTAAATAATTATATATTCAGATTTTAATCTGATATATATATTATGCATTTACAGTTATAAAGGTATTATTTTGAAGATGAAAAAGGGAGAGTTATTGGCTGACTAAAGAGATTAAATTGCATCCATCATCAGTTGAAGAAAGCAACAGTATCAAGGTGGAAGAAAGTTTTGAAATCAGTGAGTTGGTGCTCAGAGTCCGGACAGGGGGAGTTGGTGCTCAGATTCCGAACAGGGGGAGTTGGTGCTTCCAGTAGGTCGGTGCCTGCAAAGTGTGGGAGTTGGTGCTTCCAGTGAGTCGGTGCTCATAAACATAGGGGTTGGAGCCTCTAGTAGGTTGGTGCCTACAAAACATTGTAAAAAAACAATATTATATAAAAGCAAATTATTTTGTGGTTTTCTCCCATATTGGGTTTCCACGTAAATATTGTGTTCATGTGTATAATTGTTTATTTGAGTATTTGAAGTTATCTTTGAATAAAAGTTATTAAAGTTAAAAATAGTTATTATACTGATTCACCCCCCCCTCTCAGTATAATCGTGTGCTCTTCACAATCAACCTTGGCGGTGCAATTAAAGAGAGAGAGATTTTTACAGTTACAACTAACCAGGGATCATTGTAAAAACTCAGAGTCATTAGCAAATTAATATAGAATGAGAATTTGCAGATAATTTACGAATTTGACTCAGGAGAGGCTACGCACCCTGAGTACTGAGGCTGAGCAGCTACGCTCTCAGGCCAAACAGAACATTTTTTCCACTTTTTTTTTTTCTGCTTTCTTCCCCAAAATGAAAACACTAGCAACCATAAATACTATCCTAAGGCCTCCCAACGTCGGCCACAAAACAAAGTTCAAGATCAAATAAAAGAGTTTGGCGCCAACCAAGTCGGCCACCCAAAAAAAAAAAAGATTAAATCTAAAAAAAACACTGGTTGGGTTGGCCCAGCTCAATTGGGGATATTACAGTCCCTTCCCTTAGATGGTTGCTTGTCCTCAAGCAACCTTAAACTCGGATGTTCGAAAATTTCAACCCCTTCCCAGGTAGCATCTTCAACCGGAAGGTTCTTCCATTTCACCAAGTACTCTGGAATGATCTTGTTCCTCAGCCGCTTCTCCCTCACATCAAGCACCGTCTCAGGTTCAAGGATGAGTTTCCCTTCATCATCAAGTGGCGGCAGCTCCATGGATGGAGTAATCTGCCATCCAATCGCTTTTTTTAGGCATGACACATGGAAAATGTTATGAATTCTACTTCCTGGGGATAACTCGAGCTCATAAGTGACCTCTCCGATTTTGCTGGTGACTCGGAATGGCCAATAGAATTTAGGCTTTAATTTTTCTGCTCCATTCCCTTTAAGCGATGACTGACAGTATGGCTGTAGCCTTACATAGACCATATCATCAACCTCAAAACTCCTTTCAGTCCTGCGCTGATCTGCATAAAGTTTTTGTTGATTCTGGGCACGCTGCAAGTTCTCTTTCAAGGAGTTCATTATATCCACATTTTCTTGGATCAAATCTTTAGCCCTTGGAACATGGCTGTCGGCAAGAATTAAATTCATGAAGGAGATGGCTTCATAACCGTAGAGTGCTTTGAACGGGCTCATTCCGATTGACATATGATGTGTGGTGTTGTAGCAAAATTCCCCTAGGTGTAACCATTTCACCCAAGCCATTTGTTGCCCTATCACGTAGTTCCTCAAGTATCCCTCAAGCCATTTGTTTACGATCTCTGTTTGCCCATCCGTTTGGGGGTGGTTGCTGGTGCTAGGAGTTAGTTCTGTGTGGGCCAACCGAAAGAGTTTCTGCCAAAACATGCTGATGAACCGGCTATCCCTGTCACTTACAATATTCTTTGGCAGCCCGTGAAGACGAAAAACCTCTCTCATAAATAAGTCTGCAACCTAGTGAGCCTTGAAGTCTGATGGAATGGCATAAAAATGTGCATATTTGGTAAGTCGATCTACCACAACATAAATGCAGTCCTTACCTTGCACCTTCATAAGGCCTGTGATGAAGTCCATGGAAATACTTTCCCATTTCTGATTTGGAATGGGTAGGGGCTGCAATAACCCAATTGGGAAGACGTGCTCTGTTTTATTTTGCTGACATGTTGCACATTCCCTCACATGCTGCAAAATATCTTTCTTGAGTCCCTTCCATGCAAAACGCTCTCTCACCTTCTTGTAAGTCTTGAAAAATCCAAGATGGCCTGCAAGAGGAGTGTCGTGACATGCTCTAATTATCCGGTTTTTAAATTTGGATTGTGGTACCAGGTAAATCCGCTCTTTGTAGAAGATGAGTTCACCAACTACCTTGTATCTGTCATCAACAATCTTACCTTCCCATACATCACTAGCAAATGAATCTTTAGCATATTCAGCTATAATTCCTACTCTCCAATCAGCAGATATATCAGTCATAGCACAGAGGTGAGGTTTTCTAGAAAGAGCGTCTACCACAATATTATTTTTGCCTTTCACATATTCAATATCGAAATCGTAAGCTTGGAGTTTGCTCACCCATTTCTGCTGCCGATCGTTCAAATCTCGCTGATTTAGGAAATATTTCAGGCTGTCATGATCTGTCTTCACCACAAATTTCCCACATACCAAGTACTGTCTGAACTTCGCAAGGGCATGCATGATAGCCAACATCTCCTTATCATAAATAGAAAGAGCCCTTTCCGGATTGGTGAGCTTCCTACTTTCATAAGCAATGGGGTGCTTATTTTGCATCAGCACCGCTCCAATGCCCTCCCCTGAAGCATTGCATTCTAACATGAAAGGAGATGGAAAGTCTGGAATAGCTAAAACGGGGCATGAACTCATTACCTTCTTGAGTTTGTCAAATGCCTGTTGAGCCACGTCACTCCAAGCAAATGCTCCTTTCTTCAATAGATGGGTTAATGGCGCTGCTAATTGAGAGAAACCCTTTACAAACCTTCTGTAGTAGCTGCATAGGCCCACAAATCCTCTCAGCTGTGTTAGATTTTTGGGTGCAGCCCATTCCTGAATTGCTTTGATCTTTTCTTCATCTACGCTAACCCCTTGTGCGCTAATCTTGTGGCCCAAGTATAGGATTTTTGTCATCCTGAATGCGCATTTTGACATCTTGGCATAGAAAGAATTCTTCTCGAGAATATCCAATACTTCTTCTATATGTCTCAAATGCTCCTCCCAAGTCTTGCTATAGATTAGAATATCATCAAAGAAAACCAACACAAACTTCCTCAACTGTAGATTGAATACCTGATTCATGCAAGACTGAAATGTGGCGGGAGCGTTGGTCAACCCAAATGGCATTACTAAGAACTCGTCATGTCCATAGTGACATCGAAATGCAGTCTTCTGCACATCTTCATTTCTAACTCTGATTTGATGGTACCCAGAACGTAGATCAATCTTGGAGAAATAGACTGCCCCATGCAATTCGTCTATCAACTCATCGATCTTGGGAATTGGGTAACGGTTTTTGATCGTCTTCTTGTTGAGGGCTCTATAATCAATGCACATCCGGAATGTCCCATCCTTCTTTTTGACCAACACAATTGGCGATGCAAAGGGGCTTGAACTTGGCCTTATGAGCCCCATTTCCAACAGCTCCTTGATGGCTTTCTCAATCTCTTCTTTATACATTCGTGGGTGTCGGTATGGGGTGGTGATAACGGGTTTGGCCCCTTCCTCGAGCTCTATCACATGCTAAAAGCCTCTATCAGGTGGTAACCTTGCTGGAATTTCTTGAAAAACCTTGTTCTTTTTGTCCAGAATTTGTTGAATGTCGGTAGGGAAAGCTTCTTCCTCCTTTGCTGGACATGGATCCATGACCAAGCACTCAGCTGCCCAAGCTAACTCATCTCTACGGAAGAATCTCTCCATTCTTTTGATAGAAACCATCATTGGCCCGTTTTGTGAAAGGCCCTTGAGGACAACTTCCTTTTCGTCCCATTCAAACTTAAGCTCCATTGTACGGTGATTGATTCTATATTCTCCCAATGTTTGGAGCCATTGAACTCCTATGACTACCTCGATATCGCCTATGTCCACAACATAGAAGTCATCTCGAATTTTGATGCCCCCAAGTGTTAACTCCATCTGGTTCACACAAGTGGTGCAGGTAAGGATGCTTCCAGCGGCAACAACATCAAACCCTTCAAACTGCTCTACCTCCAAACGCATCCTGCGCATTGTCTTAGTGTCAATAAAGTTGTGAGTAGCTCCTCCATCTATCAAAACTGTCACTTGCTGTCCTCGAAGTACTCCTCTAACTCGGAATGACTTGTATCGAGGGGCTGCTGAAAGTGTTGCCAAAGTACCTCCTATGTTACCTCCTTCAACTACAACCTCTTGCTCTTCTTCATTGGTGGTTACTTCATCTTCTTTGGATTCGTCCTCAGTGAGTATTTCTATGTAGTAAACTTGACTTCTTCCTTGACACCTGTGATTGTTAGTCCACTTATCCTTGCAATAGAAACACAGCCCCTTCTTCCGAAGTTCATTTCTTGACATCTCATGAGGCCCTTGAGGAGGAACTTTGGGTGGTTGATTGGCCGGGCTGGTTTTAAAGACAGGCTTGGTTGGCTGTATTGCTGGTGTGTTCTTGACTCCCATTTTCCCCTTCTTGGTGGAGTCTTCCAAGTTTAATGCCCTTCGGATAGCTTCTTCTAACGTGGCTGGCTCGAAAGCCCTTACTAGGCCTCGTGTTGATTCTGATAGGCCTTCGATGAAGAAGAACGTGAGTCTTTTTTCTGAAACATCCGTCACCATAACTGCAAGCCTCTAGAAATCTGCCACATAGTCTTCCACAATGCCTATCTGCTTGAGCCTAGTGAGCTCCTGGAAGTAGCTTTCAGGATCTTTCCTATCGAACCTTTCTGTCAATTTCTGGGTGAATTCAGCGTATGTAGTTATTTGCCTGAACCCTTGAGTAACCAAGCCGTGATGCCACCATTCGTGAGCTAAACCTTCCAAGTGCAGAATTGCAAACTTGATAGCCTCATCTTCTGCCATGGGGCTGAGAGAAAAGTAGGTGTCTAACTTTTGAATCCATGCTTGTGCTGAACCTTTTTCTGTACCATCAAATGTTGGCAGTGTCAACCTGGACATCCTATTCTGCAGATCCCTGTTGAAAAAATGGTTCGTTTGACTCCCCGTTGATCCATTCTTTATGTTGTGAAACTGGATAAATGGGAGTTGTTGTCTTATTTCTGGATCAATCTTCATATAAGCCTCCATGCTGGCGTCGAGATCTCCTTCCGCAAGCCTTAGTTCTTTGCCTCCATTGCTAAGGACCTGTTTGGGTATGAATGAAGGCTGTGTAGGGCGTGTGCCTTTGTTCTGTGACTCGGAACCATTGCCTTCCGTCCCATTGTTGGATGCAGATCTGCCACCAATGTCTTTCATAGTCTGCAGTACTGTTTGCATCAGCTGGTTATTCTGCTCCTGCTATCTGGTCATTTGGTCTTGCATTTGTCTTATGAAATTGAAAAGTTGTTCGTCCTTGTCCATCTTATTACCGCTGCCTCCTATCCCTGACAAATTTGCTGCTGCCTTCTTTCGTTCTCTTTCAAGAGTGCGCTGATCTCTTTGACTCAATCGCATAACATCTCCACAGGCTGGCAAAGTGACCTGGCTCTGATACCACTGAAATGTGCTAGGGCAGGAATTGCAACAATCAACCTTGGCGGTGCAATTAAAGAGAGAGAGATTTTTACAGTTACGACTAACCAGGGATCATTGTAAAAACCCAGGGTCATTAGCAAATTAATATAGACTGAGAATTTGCAGATAATTTACGAATTTGACTCAGGAGAGGCTACGCACCCTGAGTACTAAGGCTGAGCAGCTACGCTCTCAGGCCAAACAGAACATTTTTTCCACTTTTTTTTTTTTGCTTTCTTCCCCAAAATGAAAACACTAGTAACCATAAATACTATCCTAAGGCCTCCCAACGTCGCCACAAAACAAAGTTCAAGATCAAATAAAAGAGTTTGGCGCCAACCAAGTCAGCCACCCAGAAAAAAAAAAAGATTAAATCTACAAAAAACACTGGCTGGGTCGGCCCAGCTCAATCGGGGATATTACACCCACCCTTATCAAAGTTTGTACAAGCTAGAAGAATGCTTAGGAAAATCTGCTGTATAAGTATACAATGGACTATTGATAAATTTTCTTTACTAAATATGGCTCTCATACTGCCTTTGATATTTATCAGAGTTTATGTTCAAACATTCCCACAAAATAATCTCTTATGTAATTTTCTATATATTTTCTTCTTTTAAGTTCTAATTGCTCTTTGGCTCTTTAGAAAAAATGAGTAGTTAAGTTCATTTTCTTCAACAGGTACAGATTTCCACTCTTTAGCAGTTTCTGATTTCATTCTTCAGAAGATCTGTTTTAAATATTTGCAGTGTTCTAAATTATTGAGTCTTTAGTTAATATTTTCCAATACAATTTTCACTAATAAACCCAATTTCTATTTCAAAGTTTGCAAGAGCTTTCTATAATTATTGTTAAAACATATTGGTAAGTAAACATAGGAATTGCAAAAAAAACCATCTACAGCTTGGCAAGGGAGGCTAAAAATGATACAGAAGTTTATAAATAACCATGTAATATCGATGCATTGCATTAGCAAAGAAACCGAATATAACATAAAACTAATAGAAACTAACAAAAACATAAAATATACGCATGGTCTTCAATGCAGTTAAGACCTCTCACCTCCATTTCTTCTTCAGAGGTTTGGAGGTGGAGATCTCTTCCTCATACACATATCTGGGGGTCAAATTCTTTGGGCCCCGCTTTACCATGAGACCCACTCTCCAGCTGCAGATAAATAAGGGGTATGGTTCGCTAGCCCTCCTCAAGCGACAGTGTTTTAGGCACCACTTCCAAGACACTTTGTCCAAGATGACACTAATGGATACACTTATCAAACCATCATCCGGTTCCCTATGAAACACTTATGGATACACTTATGAAACCGCTTCTACTGAGCGGGTTCAGATTCTTCTCCTCTGACACATCATCCGGTGCAAGCAATCCATTCCGCACAACATTATCCTTGCTGAGTTTGGGGCTCGTCCCTTTAGACTTGAGGCCATTTTTAATCTGGTCTTGCACCTTCACCGCTTCCGAGGCTTTGCTGATTCAAAGGATGGGTGTCACAAATACCCCTACCTCACCTATCGTTCTTCAAAGTCTATCGCAACTTTTGTTGTCTCTGGTTGGGCTCGCAGATGGTTCGCTGAGATTGCGGCCGTCCTTGGGTCCATTGGGATTGATATGGATCGCCTCCCTCCCTTCCAGTATTTTATTGATGATCCCATTCACTCAGGATCCCCCTTGGTTCTTTCAGAGCGGGTTCACATCGGCTCCAATGTGAGATCAACCATCACATTGACAAAGTACACAGGATTTGTCAACTTTGCAGCATTAGGGAGGTTGAATCAGAGGAGCATTTCATCTTTCGTTGCCCTTTATACTACAAGATCAAAGGGAGGTTCTACTGTCTCGCCAGGGAGGCACAATCACTCTACACCTTTTTTCAGATATACGGACCAGAGGTGCCTTGCCCTTAATTTTTAGGAAGCCATTAGGCCTTGGGACCACACACTCCAGCATCGGCATCTTGTGACACTTCAACCCGATCCGTCCATTACTTCCTACTTCACAAGGCTTCACTCAGAGTGCGGCACCAAGCGTAAACTTGGCCCCGCCCCTTATTCCTATCAACTGCAGCCCTCCTCTTCCAAGATCACTCCGAGGCGGCCCAGGGCTCCGACTGGTCCTATTGCTTATCCTTCAGTCTTGAGGTTCTTCTCAGTTGCTCAGAACCCTTAGTGAGGTTCAGGAGGGTTCCTTTTTCCTTTGGAACCTATATGCTTTTGTTTCGGTTATTGTTGCTTTCTTTCTTCGGACATCGTTTGGTGTCCTGGCTGCGGGCTAGCCCCTTGTGTTATTCTTGGCAGTCCCTTTGACCCCTTTTGTGGTCTCTTGTTGGACATTAATAAATTTATCTTATCTTATCTTATCTGTAGCATGCAGTGATATAGTTGTGACTATAGGATTAGCTATATTACTAAATTGACTATTTTTTTGTACAAGGTGTATTAGAATCAAGATACGAAATGGAATCAACTATGGGTTTGACGGTGTTCAGTAAAAACACATTAGCAGTGACCCCTAAGCAAGTATAATATGCAATAATATAGTTGTCAACTTGTCAATATAAGATGAGCTCTACCAAATCGACTGCTTCTATCTACAAGTCATACCAAAATCCCATATGCATGGAATCGACTATGGGTCACTTAGGATTTGGTTTGGGGTAGTTGGATTTGTCTGGAAACATTGCATCTCACACTTGGATGATTATGCGGTCCAAATTTGGCAAACTTGGCAAGTACTCACCCATTTTCACCTCATTGAGTTTTTGATTAAGGAAAAAACAAGTTTTGAGGGGGCCTTGAAACTCCATTCAAGAAAATTTTGAGAGGGATCTGGATCCCCACTAAGAAGAGAAAGTACAACAGATAGAGGATATACAGACCAGCAATCCAAAGCCAGCAAATAGATAGCATCTAAAAATCACATGGCATACAAAGCACCAGCTGCCCGCAAGAACCCAACACACGAGGCCAAAGCCTTACATCAAAGAACAAATTTCCTAAGCAAGGGGATCCATGGGGTTTTGAAGGCTCCCCAAACCTTAACATAGGGTTTTAACATGGCTCCCAAAACCATAATGAGAGACTGCCACAAAACATAGAGCATCAAAGAGTCAACAAAAACAATGGGATTTTGAGAGGCTCCCCAAACCAAAGTGGGTTTTGACTCAGCTCCCACCGCCACCTTGGGTTCTAAAATGGCTCCCAAAACCATAACAGAGATTTGAAAGAATCCTTAAACAAAAACTAGCCGCATAAAGAGGTAATACTGAAAAAAACCAGCTAGAAGATAGGGTTATGGGCAGCAAAGATTTCCCAAAAGAACAAATCCAATCCCCCAACAAAAGTCCCCTCCACCTCAATAGAAGGGGATCCCACCACAATAGGATAGTTTGAAGAAAGAGTCGTCCTCCTTGAAAACCGCTTTCGAAACCACCCCTCCTCCCAACAACCAGCAGCAAGAGAAAGCCACTTTGTGCCACACTCAACTTCACCCTCAATACACATCACCACCTCCATAGATGACGGATCCACCTCAATAGGAAATGAGAGAAAAGTAGACAGCAACAAAAAGAACCTAGCCCTCCACCAGGCCGTAGGAAGGCACCTCATAGAACAGAGGGGAGACTTCACCTCTATAGAAACCTCAAAGAGAAGAGACGGAAGAGTGCCCATAAGAGTCCACCGAAGCAAAGGGAAAGAGTAGCATCGGACTCCACCTAGGGTTAGAGCGACCCCAAAACTTGTAAGCCTCCTTAACCAAAAACAACAAGAGGCTAGAACATGCCCTTAGAAAATTTTTAGTATCCAACTGGTCGCATCCACAAAAACCAAACAACCAACAAAAGGAGAAAAATCCCACCTTCCACAAGACCTAAGCTAATCTCGCAGCCTCTGAATAAACAAAGAAGCTTGCATAAGAAAGATAAAACCTGGAAGCTGCATCACCAAACATTGCAGGTTTTGAGGGGGCCCTAAAACCCCATACAATCAAATTTTGAGAGGGATCCGGAACCTCACTAAGAAGAGAAAGTACAACAGATAGAGGATATATAGACCAGCAGTCCAAAGCCAACAAACAGATAGCATCTAGAAATCACATGGCATACAAAGCACCAGCTACCCACAAGAACCCAACACACAAGGCCAAAGCCTTACATCAAAGAACAAATCTCCTAAGCAAGGGGATCCATGGGATTTTGAAGGCTCCCCAAACCTTAACATAGTGTTTTAACATGGCTCCCAAAACCATAATGAGAGATTGCCACAAAAGATAAAGCATCAAAGAGTCAATAAAAACAATGGGGTTTTGAGAGGCTCCCCAAACCAAAGTGGGTTTTGACTTGGCTCCCACCACCACCTTGGGTTTTAAAATGGCTCCCAAAACCATTACAGAGATTTGAAAGAATCCCTAAACAGAAACTAGCCACATAAAGAAGTAATACTGAAAAAAACCAGCTAGAAGATAGGGTTATGGGCAGCAAAGATTTCCCAAAAGAACAAATCCAATCCCCCAACAAAACTCCCCTCCACCTCAATAGAAGGGGATCCCACCTCAATAGGATAGTTTGAAGAAAGAGTCGTCCTACTCGAAAACCACTTCCGAAACCACCCCTCCTCCCAACAACCAGCAGCAAGAGAAAGCCATTTTGTGCCACAATCAACTTCACCCTCAATACACATCACCACCTCCATAGATGACGAATCCACCTCAATAGGAAATGAGAGAAAAGTAGACAGCAACAAAAAGAACCTAACCCTCCACCAGGTCGTAGGAAGGCACCTCATAGAACAGAGGGGAGACTTCACCTCTATAGAAACCTCAAAGAGAAGAGACAGAAGAGTGCCCATAAGAGTCCACCGAAGCAAAGGGAAAGAGTAGCATCTGACTCAACCTAGGGTGAGAACGACCCCAAAACTTGTAAGACTCCTAAACCAAAAACAGCAAAAGGCTAGAACAGGCCCTGGAAAATTTTCAGCATCCAACTGGTTGCATCCACAAAAACCAAACAACCAACAAACGGAGAAAAATCCCACCTTCCACAAGACCCAGGCTAAGCGAGCAACCTCTGAATAAACAAAGAAGCTTGCATAAGAAAAAGACAACCTGGAAGTTGCATCACCAAACATTGCAAGACCAAAATTTGCTAAAAGAACTTGGTCCCCTCTAGGCAGAAAAACTGCCCAAGCGCAGAGAAAAGACATAGACAAGGGAAACACACCTCTCCAAGAGGAGCAATGTGATACATGCTTTACAAAAGGCCAACCTGACAGCTACAACCACAAAGATAGATACAGAGCAAACCCGTGGCACGTCGTAAAGCACCCATAACCTTGCATAGCTCACCCACAAAAAGAGCGCGCCCCTGGAAATGCAGTGTAACACCAACACTAGGATACGTCGGGACGCTAGGATGAGTTTTTGGGACGAGGGGGCAAAGGGCCTCTATTTCGAGACGGCAGGGGGACGGCAAGGGGACGGCAACAGGGATGGGGGGGAGAGGGGGGTGTTGTATACTATACATATAGAACTTGAAATGCTAGTTATGAAACGATGTTTTAGTATAACATACCAAATTGAAATACTTGAACAAAGTACATACCCAATAGTAACATTCAAAAATCAAAATTCAAATAGAAATTTAATTACCCGTCTCGGCGGTGGCGTGGTCGTAGAATGGCGGAGGTGGGGGTACTCCAAGTACCCGATGCGGGGACATCCCGAGGACGGGTACTTCGAGGTTTTTGGGGGATGCGAATCCCCAGGTTTCACTGTGGAAATGTCAAAACCCTCCAAACCTGAGTGACCAATACAAGGAGAACCAACCAGAATCTTCAAGATGTCCCTAGCATCAACAAAGAACTTCAAAAAGTACCAATAGGCGGAAGTTTCCCCAAGCAAAGTAGAGTTGAAGTCAATGGAAGGATTGGAATCATTCCGAGTAAAAAACCCTCCAAGCTGCAGATAATGAAAACAACCCTAGAAAAGATAAAACTTCAAAAGGAGCCACAAATAGTTGGCTTCAAAACGAGCCATCCTAGCAGCACCAACCACAAAATATGACTCAACACAGTACATAGGCTCTCCAAATGTCCCACTAAGCCAAGCAACAATGCCTCCAGCAAAGACCCAATCCAGAGAGAAATAAAATCTAGCAGAACAAGGGCAAAGCAAAAAAAAAGCCAAAAGCCAAGCCCATGAAATAGAGAGAAGGTGGATCCTAAAGATCAGAACCCTCCACCCCACTAGAATCAAACGCAATGGATCCAAAAAAAGCCAAACCCCAATCACCAATGTAGTCAATGTCAACCACCCTGGAAACATCAACACTCATAATTGTCGCACAAGGAGAGTAAAACACCACAAAGCACAGCGCCCCACAGCAATCGTTGGGCACAAGGCACTCGACCAAGAGTCCCACTCTCCACGCAGGCCCACCCTCTGATCTACCAGAGACCAATGCAAAAACAGCAACCAAGCAGATTTTGTTCCCCTGTCAAAGCGGACCTAGAACAAGACGGCCAATTCTGCAATCTACAACACAAATCATCCTCACCGCTACCCCCGAGCCAAAGGCTGAGCCACGCAGGAAGGACAAGGGCCCAATGTGTCTCCAAAACCCATGAACCAGCAACCTCAAGCCACACCAATCAGCCACAACCAATTTCAGCTACCATCAATGCCTCCAAATACCTCCTCACAATCTGTTGTGTTGTTCACGTCTCCATCCGACTCATCCTCTGAGTCTTCCCCTTCCAAATCAGTCACAGAAGGGTTCCTGCGGCAAGCAAAAACCCTAGCTTTCGAACTTCCTCCTCTCCCACTCATCCCGCTCCCCTAGTTGACTTTTTCACTTCATTGAGTTACTTGCATGTTAACTCTCCAAATGGAATCACCAAACCCAATGAAACTTCGAAGGTTTGACTAAAAGGCTCATTAAACACTTTAAGAACAAGAAACATGAAAAAAAAATGAAAAATAGTCAAAAAATTTACAATTTTGCCATAATGCATGACCACCTTGTTGCGACCATTTTACATATCACCCCATTGCAAATGGGGACCCCCTCTTTTTGTTTGGGTAGGCAATTTTGGTTGCAATTTTGAGGTTTAGGGCTTGTGTAGGAGTCTTCTTTAGATCCTAGGCTGAAGTTTGCAATTCGTTGCTAGGGTTTGATTTGATCAAGTTTAGAAGAATTCATCAAGTTTGGGAAGTTGAGTTTAAATGAGTTATGTTGGTCATCATCTTTTCCGGGTCAAGGTAAGATAAGTTCAAGAATTTCCTTCTAGGGGTCATTTTTATTAGAATATTATAATGTTTCTTTAATGGTCATCTTAGTTAAGCTTTAGTTTATTAGGTAGTTTCTATTTTCGTCTTTAGTTCACAATTGTTTCTTTTAAAAACATCATCTTTGTAAATCTGTATAAGGAGCTTTCATCTCCTCTATTTAATACAACATCAATTTACCATAACATGGTATCAAAGCAAGTCAAAGGGATTTCATAAAATTTGGTGAATTTTTTAAGAAAAATTTGAGCCTCTTCTAATCTGGAATTTTTTTCTAGAAATTTGTTTTACGATTTTTTTAAATAAAAATCGTTGCAGGTATTTTATGAAAAATTTGTGGTTCATCTTAGAAGATTTTTGCTGAAAATTGTGACCCTGGTCGAGGGATTTGATCGCGCGATTTCTTGGTTTGAGCAAAAGCCTCTGATTTTCGAGGGTTCCATGTACTTGCATGTTGCTTGCATGTTCTATTTTACCATGTGAAGCCTCATGTTTTGTTGCATGAAAGTTTCTCTGATGAGTTTTAATAATTTTTTCCTCAAAAATTATTTGGTGGGTTTATAATTTTTTCCTCTAAAATTATCTGTTGGGTTTATAATTTTTTCCTCAAAAATTATCTGTTGGGTTTATATTTTTTTCCTCAAAAATTATCTAGTGGGTTTATAATTTTTTTCCTCAAATTATCTATTGGGTTTTACCGTTTTTTCCTCAAAAACGAAGCTTTGTATTCTTTGATCCATGTCTCGGATTTTGTTGTCTGGTTTTGATCAATTTTCCACCTCTAAAATCATGTCTAGTTTTCCAATTTTTCTCCTAAAAAAATTCATGGCTTTTTGCAGTCTCTTTTGGGGCATCATGCTCATCTGCAAAGTTTGGAGGGTTTGTCGATTTTTCCTCAAAATCGTGCTAGTTGTTCTCAATGTTTGTCTCTGTCTCTAGGGAAGAGCAGCTCCATTATCCAACATCAGGTAGGATGTTTTGTGATGATTTTTGGTCAAATGTTTTGCTGATTCTGGAAGGGTTAGTGGCAGCCTCATCTTAATGGCTAAGTCAGTGGCAAGAACTTGTCTCTTTTGCAAAGCTTTCTGAAGGTGGCACCCTCCTCTGTTCTTTTTTGGACAGGTTTTGGCTTCTTTATCATTAACATTTTGCAAATCTAAGGAGGGTCTCGACAGCAGCAGAATACTCCAAAGAATTTGTGACCAAAATAACAGACGATGACCATTAAGGGAGGGTATTAGAATATTATAATGTTTCTTTATTGGTCATCTAAGTTGATCTTTAGTTTAGTTCACAATTGTTTCTTTTAGAAACATCGTCTTTGTAAATCTATATAAGGAGCTTTATCTCCTCTATTTAATACAACAACATCGATTTACCATAACAAGTTTTCCACCCTTTGGAGGATAATTGAAACACAGAGTTGAATGATGAAAGTTTGTTTCAATGTGTGAAAGTGGAATCTTCCTTGTCATGGCGCCAAGAGATAAAAGATAGAACAAAGTAAGAGAATATTAGTACTGCAAGCTGAGAACATTCAAACTAGGAATTTCTTTGCAACTCTATAGTAAAACAGAGGACAAAAGAATCAACACCATCCATAATCTCAAATAGATTTCTACGAAGCTCGATGCAGATAATCGTAGGTATGAATGAGCTCTATCGCAACTACCTTATCTTCAATGCTCCCTTTTAGCAAGAGAGATCATTCATATGTCATAGTGTGTCTCAACCTAACAAGCACAATGAAGCTGCAACCAAAAAAATGTTAATAACAAAATCTCATCACAGATTTTCTCAACATAATATTTTCATCTCAGCATGACATTCACCATGGCTACTCCCAAAGGATGAAAGAACAGAGCACTAAGTCATGGCGTCTCTCACATGACTTCCACCATGGCTACTCCCTAAGTCACAAGGTTCGAATTCGGCAACCGTGAAATTTGAATGAAGTTCGACAAGGGTAAAAATTCGAAAAAAGAATTCGGATTGAATTCACCTTATATAAATGTTATTTATTTTTAAATATAAGTAATATATCCAATAAATTATCAAAATAGTTAACATTTCTAAATAGATTTGAAATCATTATATAAGGATGGCACATTTATTAAATTTATAACGTAAGGAACATGTAAAATAATGATTGCAAAGATGTTTTATTCTCAAAAAGGTACATTCAAAAGTCAAGACTTTAGAATTTCAAAAGAGCTCTAAGTCATCAAGAGCACTTGGCTCAATTGGTGTATCATCATCATCAGTATCACTACCCAATTCTTCATCAAAAAAGTCAGGTTCATCTGCACTTGGCATTGCTATGTCTTCTAAAATTCGTTGTTGTGAAGATGTGGAGTCATTTGCTGATTTGTTCATGAGCACTTTTAAATTGTTGCGAACATAGACAAGATCTCCCAACTTTGCAGACAAAAACTTGTTCCTCTTTTTGGAATGGATGTGGTCAAAGCAACTCCAATTCCTCTCACAAGCTGATGAGCTTGCTCCTTGACTCAATATTTGAATAGCAAAGTGTTGAAGTTCAGGAGTGTGTGCTCTATAGCTCATCCACCATCTATAGCTAGGTACCTCATCTCGTGCCATATCATATTTGGCTGCTGCTATTCCAAACATTCCTTCAGCTTTCTTGTATTTCCAGCCTTGGTCTCTAATTAGCGCTACAACTACTAGGTCTAGTTCAAATCTGCTAATGGCTTCATAAAACCCTGTCATAACTTCACTATCACCTTGTCTATCAATGTGAAATAGTTTGGGCTCCAAATAGCATGCTGTTGCATGTAAAGGTGTGTGCATCATTTTCCATCTGGAATCAACTGTCTCCCATATCTCCATGTACTCTACTTCCACATTGTTTAGTGCTCTCTGAATAGCTTCCTTACAACGGTCCATGCTTTCATAAAGCATGCCAAGGCAAAGAGTGTCACCATCAACCATATGGAGCACATCAACAATTGGCTCACAGACACTCAAAACCTTTGCTCCACTTTCCCAAAAGTTTCTATTTAAAATAATCTACTCTATGTTCTTTCCCTTAGCACTTTTAGAAAGCGTTGAACTTTCCCACTCATTGGAAAAAATTACAGATCTCAAAGCTGTTTTCTCTTCAACCACCCTTTTCAAAGTGATGTAAAATGAAGCAAACCTTGTGTCACAAGGCCTCAACAACTCTCTACATGCATGTTGCCTATAAAGGCTCAATGTGAGACGGTGATTTCTTATGAAATTTGCAATTACTCTCCCTCTGTGAATTGATTCATATATCCATGGGAATTTAGCCAAATCATGAAGTAACAAATCCAAACAATGTGCTGCACATGGACTCCAATAAATCTATGGGTACTTCTCTACAATCAGTTTCTCAACTCCCACACAATTTGTTGCACTGTCAGTTACCACTTGAACCACATTTTCCACCCCCACTTCAAGAATGGCTTCCTCTAGTATTTGAAATATATACTCCGAAGTTTTATTTTTATTCATAGTGTCAATCACCTTCGAGAACACAACACCTTCAGGACAAGCCACCAAAACATTGATCAATGGCCTTTGACACATGTCTGACCATCTATCACTTAAAATAGTGCAACCTGTTGTCTTCCACGAGGCTTTGACCTCAGTTAATTTCTCGGTCACTCTATCTTTTGACCTCTTCAAAAGAGTTGTCCTGAAAGCCTCAGAAGAGGGAGGTATGTACCCTTTGCCAAACTCTGCAACTCTTTGAATTGCATAACGGAAATTTGGATTTCTAGCTACATTGAATGGAATAGCACTTGTATAAAATAAATCAGCTAGTGCATCATCTACCTCTTGTTTCTCAGCTGGTTTCCAAAAGCTGCCCAATGTTCCACTCGCTTTCAATGTTACTGTGGCCTTGGGTGGATTGGAAGAGGAAGGCACAATAGGTGAGAATCTAGACACATCTTCTTCAATTCTCTGTTTCTTTTGTGCATTCTTCATCTTTACAGCAATTGAGGACGAATGTTCTTTCTCTAAAATAGCTCTAATATCTACGGTTACACCTGGACATACAGTAACACCTCCACCTTTACCCCCCGTAATACCAAGTAAGTGGTCCATTGCTCTTGTTAAACTTCTAGTAAAAACTTTCGAGCACTTGTTACAACGAAGTTCAGTACCATTACGAGTCACATATTTCCATGCCTCTGAAGTTGATTTGTTGGGAGCCATTCCAATCTGTACAATTCAAAAGAATTTAAAATTAATATTTAAAAGTAAAACATTAACAAAATCTATTTAAAAGAAATTTCAAAAATATAATATTTTAGTTTTTACTCTACAAAACAAAATAACTCAATAAAGTATAAAAATATATTTTTAATATATAGATATATTAATTTTTAATAAAATAATATAATATTAAATAATTAAATATTTTATCTGTTAAATTTAAATTACATCTTAATGTTTAGCATATTTGTTGAATTTATTTATTCATTTTTACATTTGTATATTAACTTAAAAATTGATTACTTTAATATGATAATTCAATTTAATAAATGGTAATAAAACAATATAGAAATAAAATAAAATATTATTAACTTTGATATTTATATAATAATATTTCTTTTTTTAACAATTAAATAAAATATTTAATAAAATTTAGAAATAGCAATTCAAGTCTATTATTAAAAACTTAAAAATCATCATATCATTTATAAATTATAATAATATTTATCTTTGTTATAAATATAATAATATTATTATCTACCTAATTAACTATAATCTATAATTTTTTAAAATACCTGTCATTTTATTATTAAAAATTTAATATACAATTTAAAAATATTTGATTTATGGATTTTAAATTTTATTATAAAACTATCAATAAATATATATTATAATATTAATGTAATACTAAATATTAAACTAATGTAATTAAACTATTTATACATATATTATTATATATTAATGTAAGACTAAATAATTTAAAAACGTAAAGTGTATAACTATATAAAAGTCATTTAAAAACTAAATTAAACAACTTACCTTTCTCACGGAACAGAGGTGAACGAAGACGCAGACGGAGCCGGGAGAAGAATGTAGGAAAGGAGTCGGGAGAAGAATGCTTCAATGCAGGCAATGATTCCTTCAACAGCAGCAGCTCGGCAGCAGCTCACACGACAGCAGCACCTCACACGGCAGCAGCTCCTCACACGGCAGTACCTCACACGCAGGCAATGATTCCTTCGACAGCAGTAGCAGCTCCTCACACGGCAGCAACTCTTCACACACAGTAGCTCACACTCAACACTCAGAGAACCCAAAATCAAAAACTAAATTACAAATTTGCAAATATCTGTGCATTCAAGAGGCCTAGGAACACCTGTTTATGGTAATGTTTTTTTGTTTACGATAATATGCCATTTTTTCTGTCCGAATTTAATGACGAATATTACCAATTTTTTTAGAAATATTTCAAATTCGGGAAAAACCGAACTTCAACCTTCAGATTTGCCGAATGCTGTGACTTAGGCTACTCCCAAAGGGTGGATCCACCATAGCTACTCCCAGAGGGTGGAACAAGGGCTTTCAACTCAAACTTCTCTCGCAAAGAACTCATAACAAGGGATTTCACCTCGATCTTCTCTCACAGAGAACTCATTAACAAGGGATTGCACCTCGAACTTCTCCCTCACGATGAACTCGTTAACAAGGGATTGCACCTTGAACTTCTCTCTCATAGAGAAGAACTCATTAACAAGGAATTGCACCTCGAACTTCTCCCTCGTAGAGAAGAACTCATTAAAGCACATAAAATATCATCTGAATGTTGAGACTCCCTCTCAACAAGGGCAGCATTCTCATAGCTTTGATTATCACAATACCAAAAAATTGGCTCCAATGTTTGTCCAACAAAGAGCTTTTGCAATGACACTGCTACACAAGCTTGTTGATCCTCTGCGAAGGACATGGCATTCTACATCTGCCACTCAGGCTCCCTCTAAATCTGATTTCTGTAGCTGAATAGTCTCCCTTTGAATGTCATTTCTTCCTCTTCGAAAAAACTAATCTGTATAGGTTCTTTCTCTTTAATAAATTTATGTGTCACCAATTCAGTCCCATGACTGCGAGCAAAGTCCCCATGTTCATTCCTATAGCCTACATGACTTTGCATGTAATCTACCATCATCCTGTTGCTTCTCGATTCGTCCTGGAAGCATTTTTAGAGAGATTAGTAGTAATTCATATAATCAAACTATCATGAAGAGAAATATACAAACCAATGCTAAAAGCATACATGATACACTATTCCCAGAGTTATAACATGAATTAATATTTAACTACATAAAATTCATGATAAATACTCAAAGGTACAATCATAAAATACTTATCTCTTTATTGCCTAAACTTTCTCACAATCCACCAAAAGATCTTTTGCCATCAGAGAGTTATAGTGCAGGAGAATGAAAAATTCAAACACCAACACATCCTTTTAGATAAGAAGCTTCATCAAAGATTCTACCCTCCAAGGCTCTTCAACTATACGTTCTCGTATGAATCCCTCATTTCGAATAGTATATTTGACATCCAATAGACACCACAATTCTTCTAGAATCCAATTGTTCTATTCTGGTTCGGATCTCTTCCTTAGACCCACTCTGATACCATGTTAACGTTTTGAACCAGAATAGTATAAATGCAATATTAAAAAAATCAGAAAAGCATACGAATAGATGACACAATTATTTACCCTGGGAAAACCCTCCTACTCGAGGGAAAAACCCAGCCACACTCGAAAATAGATTCCTTTATTGAGTTCTCAAAACCAAAACAATAACCACTGGCTTATGATTGAATACAATAATTCGTCAATCAATAAGCTTTATACGCTTGATCACAGATTGATCAAACATATATATAATAATCTAATATATATCGATCATTAAAGGATTGAACACACTAAACAAATAAGTTTATATCTAAGCAATCAAGCACACTAAGCACATACAAAAGTCTCTATATAGAATAGTCTCTGCAGACGTCACCAAGAATATGAACAGCTTTTCTAAATCAACAGCACCCCCAAATGAGTCTTAGACGGACTTTTTATTTCCCATTGTCTAAACGAAGTGATGATGTCGTTACAAAGAAACACTCCTGCGAAATGCCAAGAGGTGGTAGTTACAAGAATTCACACGGCATCATTGAAAGATGAATCGATATATGCATTAAGAGGACCGTCGACCACATTAAGAGAACCAACGATGACTAAGGGTAACGGTTGTCTTCGAAGTACCTAGCAGTAACAAAGGCATTCGCAAGATGCCAAAATGGTAATCCCTAACGTTAAAACTACCAGCATGGATGATGACTCACACACGGTGCCAAATCAATGAATACATGGTGCCAAGAGATAAAAGATAGAACATAAGTAAGAGATAATATAATTAACAAGCTGAGAACATTCGAACCAGGAATATCTTTGCAACTCCATAGTAAAACAGAGGACAAAAGAATCAACACCATCCATAATCTCAAATAGATTTCTAAGAAGCTCGATGCAGATAATCACAGGTATGAATGAGCTCTATTGTAGATACCTTATCTTCAACTTTTTTTAGTCTCAACTCATGTTTTTTTAAATCAAGTTGCAAATCATGACTAAAGGTTTTTTTAATCGAAGCTTTTGTGTAAATCATGGATTTGAGTAGAGGGTTTTGGTATTGAGTTTGTGCCACGTTTTCTAGTGTGTTGCACAAACATTTTTTGGCTTTTTTTTCCTGCTCTCATTTGCAAGCATCGTCTGTTTTTAGCCCCATACAACCTCTCTCTATTTATGGGTATCAATTTCAAGGGTCAGACCAACGTTTTGTTATAGATTGTGGTTGTTTCTAGGCTGTTTTTTGTTGTGTGTAGCATTTTTTTCACTCGACGAGATTTTTTAGCAATGATTTCTTATGCATCTACAAATTGCACCTGCTCCTACTTCCTTTTCCTGCACAACAGCTAGGCTTGGATTTCGCAAGCCGTGAGCTGCAAGTTTCTAGTATGGCAACTCTGCCATGACTAGGGCTTTTTGTGTTATGGTTGCTACTTTGCAGCTAGGGTTTTGGTATTTTTCATAATGTGTGATAGTGTTCTAAATTTTCTTTGATCATAGGTCTTTGCAAACTGTTACAACTAGGATTTCACATTTTTTCCAAAAAAATGTGGTTTTCCCTTGCACGTTTACATTATTTTTCCCAAAAATTGTGGTTTATTGCTTAGTTACCAGGGTTCGCCCCTGGCCCCTCCGAACTAGACCAAGTTCGAACTGGTCCGAAGTTTGGGTCCAATTCGCCTGTGGGTCCGGGCAGGGTCCAGATTTTCGGACCCAGTTCGAACTGGTGGTCTGGACTTTCGAACCCAGGCGGACCATGGCAAAAAACTGCGAACTCAGAACAAACTTGGGCGAACTTCGCCTCTCAGATGTCACTTAAGTGACAGAATTTGCAAAATTTTAAATTTTTTTGGCGTCCGGAACCCTACAAGTTCGTTATGAAAGGCTAATTTTTTTTTCTCTACTCTTTTTGATTGCAAGAGACCATTAAAGATCAGATTTTGACGCCAATACTATTGTTCTCTAAAAAAAAACGACGACAAATAAAAACAGTTCGCAGTGCATAACGTATGGTACTGAAGGGAAGGACATAAGCAAGTAGTGAAGAAAACATAAGCGGTTGGCAGAAAGAGTATGGGATTGGAAGAAAATCACAAAAATGGTGTGTTCCATGGACTTCTATGTGGGTTTGAAGGTGCTAATTTGGTCTTGGCTCTGCCCCAGGACCCCGCAGGGGCGCTGCCCCTTGACCCCACTGGGGGCGTTGCCCCCTAGACCCCCAGTCAGTTCAGTTATCAGCCTTTGGGGAGTGTGACCAGTTGATGAGACCCGGAGCTGCTGCAGGTATGGAGTGTCTGCATGCCGGAGTGTGACCAGTTGATGAGACAATTGTTGCTGCTGCTGATCCCATTGGCCTTAGCTCTATTGCTAAGTCAACTAATGTTGAAGATGAAGATGAAGATGAAGATGAAGATGAAGGTGAAGATGAAGATTAATACATTTTTAATTCATTAGTTGAACTTGAATGATACTTGAACAGTTGAACTTGATGTTATGATAATTTTAGTTTTAATGTTTTGAATCTTTGATGTTGAACTTGAAGTATATGATGGTATGATCACGATTCATGATGCTATGATTATAAGTTTATGGTGTTTTGTTGTTTAAATGTTGTTTTTATGATACTATGTGACATTCTAATTTTAACTCATGCTTCTAGGCTTCATAATTATGTATATATATATATATTTTTTAAAAAAATCTTACATATTTTTTTGAACCCGAACCCAAACCCTTTTTCAAAATTTTGTCGAACTTGCGAACTGGTTCTTCGAACCCGAACTTCAAACTGAACTCAAATCGTTAACTTAGGTTTATTGTGGTGTTTTGGGGGATTTTTTATTGTTTTTTCCACAATAGAAAGCTTTTTGAGAATTTTTTCACAAAATCATGTCGCGTCAATGATTTGACATTTTTTCCACAAAATCATGGTGTTGTTTTTGCAATAGCTTCTTTTGACGAAAGTTGATCTCACTTTTCGTGTCTCTAGATAGCAGGAGGGATGGCTTCATTACCCAAAATCATGTTGGAAGGCACTCAAAGGTTCAACAACAAGAGCTACAATATCTAGAAGTAGCAAATACTCACTATTTTTTTGTACTAATGTCTTGATCAGCTTGTTCTTAGCATCCCACAACTACAAGTAAAGATCAAGACAAGTTTAGTAAAACTACTCATCCCACAATTGGGAAGCAATTATGCTACTTAAATTATCTGTCACCAATGATATGCTTCCAAAAGTGCCGCTAGGCAAGACTGCTACAAAGTTCTGGAGTCATCTAAAGAGTCTTCACAGGATGTCAGATAACGGTAGAGCTTTCTTCCTTAAAAATATGTTGTTCTCGATTATGATGAATGACAAGATGTCTTTGCGGGATCATCTCATGAAGATCAAAGACATTCACGATCAACTAGAGACCAATGATATCAGATTTCCACAATCCATGTAAAAACTTTACTTTTTTCTGGGTGTGATTGTGTAACAATATTTTAGCATCAATGTTTCGGACCACACTACATGATCCATCATCAGGATGTAAGAGAGAAAAGGGAAGGAAAAATTGCAGATTGTAGACCTAGAAAGGAATAAAGAGGCAGGGAGAGAGAGGAGGTGAAACACGTAAAACAAGGTTGACAAGACCTCCAAAAGCCCAACTAACAAAAAATAAAATAAAAATAGAACCACCAAATAATAACTAAAAGAGAACCACAACATAAAGTCAAACACCTACCACAAAGAAAGAAAATGAATGTATGTGGGAGCATATATATATATATATATATACACACACACACCCACACGAGATATGGTAGTTATCACACTGAAAATCTTACCATGATCCTATGAGCACTTCATCAAAACTCTCAAAATTACTTCCACTAATGTTGACTTGAAGATTGATGGCTTGTGCAATAAGCTCTTGTAGCAAGCCAAGTGGAAATAGCAGTTTCGTAGTAGTAGTGAGATCACCAACCAAAGAGGGTCTTAGTAACAGGCTCATGTTGCAAAGTGTTTTGAAGAGAAGTCAACCTTCTATGCATTTGTGGCCAAATGAGCTGCAGATTATGTCAAGTCTTCTATAGGGTAGTTAGTAGAACGACCATTAAGGAAAGGTATTAAAGTAATATTGTAATATTTAGCTTATAATGGTCATTTAAGTCGTCAACTTAGTTTAGTTAGTAGCTTTCTATTTCAATAAGCCAATTATTTAGTTTAGTATCTTTTTGTTCCTTTTGTAGTTCTCGATTGTATCCATTAAGGAAAGATCTCCTTGTAATTGTCTTTATAAATAGTATTCCTATTCCTATCCTTTGTTTAATACACAGCATTCAATTATCATTTCAAGTGGTACCTCAATGACCACACTTTGCGACACCTAATGGGTCTTAAAATAAAAAAAATTATCACAAGTTTCTTGTTTTTTATCACCCCCTATTTTTTATTTAATTTGTATTTTCAAATTTGAAGTATGATTTATTATTTAATAACTCTAACTCTCTGACTTTGCCTTGATGGGTTGCTAATTCCTCTTTATCTAAGTGGAAATGAAGTACGAAGTACATACTCCACCCACTCATTGAAACATAACTGGTTTGCATTAAGTTAAGCAACGGAGCTAGTTAATGTGCACTCCAACTTGCTCCTTACTCAAACAAAATAAATGGCAACAAAGTTGTGAGATGTAGAACCAAAGAGAGCCACCTCAGCTTTTTTTCCTGCCACACAATCTTCACATTTTAAGAAGTTTGATAGCCAACTTCTTTTATTGCAAGTGGCGGTGGGATTTCATGCGATTCTTCTAATCTTCCTATATCTTCTATTGTCAACAATGATGATCCATATGGTGTTGATTACTAATTGTATTAATGAGCAATGAATATTCATCATGACATTCAAGTTTCACAATTCGTCAATAGATACAAAATTCATATGTTGTATTTCAAATTTGTAATATTTATGTAGTTTCGTTTACCATATGCATGATCACCTAGTATCATGGACCAGAAAAGAATCCGTTTCCATGATATTTGGTACTTCGAGCTTAATTCTTGTTTATAAGTTGTAAATATGTATATATTTACAATTTTTATATGTTTTTGTAAGGACAAACCTAGACCTTACCTAATCCCAAAAAAAACAATTGATGTACACTTGTACCAACTTACCATACTCACATGCCCATATCCAATTCGAATTTGGCAACTTAGTATGTTTATCATTTTTATATGTTTTGTTTATGAACTGACCCGGCCCCAAAAGGAAAATTGCCGAATCTGCATACTGGACCCCAGTACCCAAACCCAAACAGGCAACTTAGATGTTAATGAGTCCTCAAAACACAACTTATTTTCATCCAATTACAATGCACAGTCCAACTGTAAGAATCACTAAGGATAGACAGGAGAACGGGCCAATATTTACCTCCTTGACGTTGGAGAGAAATACTAACAGAATTGTTGTTTCCAAAAATTAAGTACTAACCTTATAAACACATTTAAAAAATCAGAATCAAATAAGGTAGAAAAGAAAGAGTAAATGTGAGTGAAAACTACCCAGTACCCACGAGGAATTTCTTTTCCACAGACATGCAGGTTCCTGAAAGCATCTTTTTCACGGAGCTGTACTCCCTGTTTACTATCACTTGACCATGGATGTGAAGGCCAAAGCTCATCAAAGTTCACTAGTATCTCCATACTGCCTCTTCGGCACCTGAACATTAGTGTTGTGTTGTAAGTAAAGATATAACAGCAATAGCAATAATTTTAAAAGCGAACCATGAGTACAATGCACCTTTTAGATGGATGATGAACTGCTACAATTTGCAAAAATCTTATAAAAGACAACCGTGCATCAGAATTGATTGCCTGCAATGAAAAGGATAACTTAATAATAATATGGAATGTAATACATAACAAACAATGATCTTGAAATGCAGAAATAACAAAAGAGATGAACCTTGTTGTCCACAAAGATTTCAAAAATATTTGCAGTGGCTTCCTCGATATCATATATAGATCGCGCAACCTTCTCTACCAGAGAAACATTGAACAAATTGTCTTAAATTTGTTTCAAGAAAATTAAAATGATAAATTTCAGCTTGAATTAAAAAAAATTAATTTCCAATTTTGTCAACAGTGAAAATGCATTGATATCATTATTTATAGACTCAACTGCAAGATATCATATAAAAAAGTATAGAATGTACCTCTACAGGATCAGAAGCATTTGCTGGTAATTCATTTTCAAATTTCTCATCATCCAAACTATACGACCTGTAACACATAATTCTCATTGTTAAAGGCAATAGTAATTCATTTGTTTCAAACCATATACACTAGTGCTTGGGTAAAAGAAAGTATAAAATGAAAGCATCTACCTAGGAAATTATTTCAATAATAACCATCACAAAAAAAATTATTCATTGTTTCATAGTGTCTTTTAAGATAAACAGTGCTTCCATTTTTTTATGTGACCTTTCAAAATAAATAGCATAATGATTAATTATGGTCTTCATTGATTTGTGGAATCCTTTAAGCATGCTTATTGCAATCTAACTAAAAGACCCCTTACCGCTGACATTGTTTCTGTGCCGATAAAATTGCCCCCAACCAATATCCTTAGTTTTTTTTATTTCACGATCTGATATATAAAAGGCATGTGTTTATTCCAATAAATTAAGAATGTAACATTTAAAGGAAGCCAGGACTGGCACTTCCATTATTAGTGTAAATACATCATCATCATCCTGTTGTATCTCACATATTTGTACATTACATATGTTAGCAAGGCCCTCATTCACAATTTCCAATATCAAATTTTCACTATTTTATATTCAGACAAATTCAAGCTACATTATATTCAGTGGTAAAATAAAATGAATTGAAGAATCCAAAAACACTCAACAACATGGAGAGAAAGCATAAAATACATGTAGCCATGAAATAACAGTATATAGCTGTACCACGTTTAAAGACACTAAAGGCATGAAACCTCTCAAAGTTTTGTTTTCCTCTGTAAGAACCCTGCTGGTTCTACCCCCTGGAAACTCAATTTAGATGTTTGACATTTTGTCAAACAGTTGGCATGCAATGTTAAAGTTCTGATTTCTGATGTTTATGTGTTTGTTTTTGCATTTCAAAATCATATAACAATGCATGAAATTTAATAAACTAATTTCATTGCCAGGAATCATTAACACCTCTATTTTGTTATTCCATTATGAATCTATAAATCCAATACAACACATGGAAATACTAATTGGAAATTTATAAAGGAAACCTGGGACTGATTGTAAGCGCTAATCAACTTCAATATTGAAACGCTGTTTCTGGAAATGATCCCAAGTTGATGCAGAAGCTTGGACATTAAATGTAAAGGCACTCTAATAGCCACACATGACAGATATATGCTGAACACTGGCCTCCCAACCCAAACACTGCTACTAGAGGAAAATGCCATCCCTTTATACAGAGACGCAGCAGTCAATACCTTCTAATGCTGCCCTCATAGATGAGCGATCTGCTTTCCCAAAAGCTTTGTTGACTATCCCTGACATCAACCACTGATTACAACACAGATTCGCTACACAATTGATCACCAATTTGAGCACAATCAATGGCCCTGAGATAAGCCACCAGCAAGCACGATTCACTGGACCAAGTTATTCAATTCAAAGTGCAATCCACTGAGAGAACTTACAATTCTTTCAGCTGCAAGGAACTCCCAACCCCTAGGCATCTCCCAATATAAAATTCACAAAATCAACATGCATAGAATTGTTAAGGTTTTTTTTTTAGGATCGTTGCAAATGTAATAGCACTGTCTGATTGTATGTGTTTTCCAAATGCAACAATCTCTTGCATTTATATTGAGAATGAGCCAAGAAGAGACATGTCCCTTCATGGGACATGTCTATTCATTATTATATAATTAATATAATGACAAATATGATTATATATATACACATACATATATATATAATATCTCTTGAGTGTTACATTAATTTCTCTAATATATATATATATATATATGTCTTCACTAGTATTGACTAATAGTGTTTATCTGACTGAAGCTACAAAACATCAACACTCCCTCTTAGCCAAGGAAGATTAAACACATGATTAGGATCAATAGATATTATTTACCGTGATATCAGAGATATGGTCTGACTAGGAATATCAAGTCGCATGATATTCACCAAGTACTCAAAAATTTATAAAGATATAATCTCATGATATCCGGAGCATTGGCCACAGAATATCAAGTCGCATGATACTCACCAAGTACTCAAAATAATGTGAAAATATATATTACCTTAATGTAATATCAGAGTTTACAGAGATATCATCTCATAATATTAGGAGTAATAGCCACAGAATATCAAGTCACCTCAGAGTACATGGCCTACCAACATCAAGTCTCATGATGTCTACCAGGTACTCAACAAATATTTTAGATATCACCTCAATATGATATCAGAGATATGGTCTAACCAAGAATATCAAGTCTCGTGACATTCACCATAACTCAAAAAATATTTTAGATATCACCTCAATATGTTATCAAATATATCTCTGACCAAGAATATCAAAACTCATGATATTCACCATAACTCAAAAACTATTTTAGATATTACCGCAATATGATATTAGAGATATGGTCTGACCAAGAATATCAAGTCTCGTGATATTCACCATAACTCAAAAATGTCCTATAGGTAATGTGCACATGTACCCTCAATAATACTTAATATAGGAACATTCCTATCATCTATCATGATCTGTTTCAGCCATCATAAGATGTCTATCACAATAGAAGATCATGGCCTATTTAAGGAACTCAATCCACCATGCAAGATATCATCTATCATGATTTGTTTCAGCAATCATAAGATGTCTATTTGTTGGCTAAAAATTTTGTAAGCCGCTAAGACTACACCTTACAAATTGTAACTTTAGGCAACGTCTCATGAGATTTCTTTCTCCTCTCAGCAATAGGGGAGGCTCCCTTCTTATCGTAGGTGGCTTCAACAGGAACTTAACTGAAATTACAAAAGGGCAATTCTCTTAATCAATTCCTCTTTTTTCAAAAACGATTTGCGTAAAACTACTACTTTCTAACTTAACAAAAAGTGCCTTATTGCTACGATAATACTAGTGACCTTGGAGTTGACATAAGAACAATACCAAGGGCGGCAACTTGCTTTTTAATATTTAGTCTAAGTTGCCGGTTCGGATTCGGGGACGGATTCGGGTTCGAGAATCCGGTTCGTGGATTCGTGAAATTATTTTTTTCGAGTTATGGATTTGTATGGATTTGTGTGTATATATATATATAAATATATATATATATATGCATTATATATCAAAAAATATAAGAGAAATATACATAATTCTAAAACTAAATCATTTCATAGTCATACTATGAATCTATGATGCTTGATCATTGATCAATGCCAAATGTCAAAGTCTTCATAACTAGGTCTTAGGTAGTCTTTGTTGGTGTCTGTTTTCAAGTCCCTAGGTCCGGCAAATGAGTTTTGAGTGATTTTGGCCTATTGGGAAGTCATGTATGTCTGGGTCCGTGTGTGAACCTGTAACTGACAAAATTTTCTTGCCTTGCCAAAAGATAATTATTTACAATGAGCTCCCTCCTTTATATAGGAAAAAAGGAGAGAGAAAGGTGGAGAAGAAAGGGGAAACCCTTTAACTACCTTGACTTATTCTCTAACTAACTTTGACTTATTCAATGCAACAAGGCCTAAAGCACTTGCAACCTAATTACATGTTACAACTTTGCACGTGATACTATCACATGCAATTAAATCTTGTTACTACATGTAATCTATCAAATACAAATTACAAATACATGATGAAAATATTTGAAGTGCCTGACAAGACACAACCCCTATTACATCATCCATTGTTGGTCTTTATGCTGCTATAAAGATGCTTTACAAATGATGTGCTCAGTTTGGTGAAAGCATCTTGATCTGGAACAGGAACCTGCATCCTTGGTTGTCTTGTATCATAATGGTCGTTTCTTTGGAAAGTATCTCTATCTTGAAAGTAGTCGATGCCCGCATCATTCTAGTCTTCAACTCTTTGCATTGGCATGGGAAGATTTCTCTCTTGTAAATGGAGTTTTTAAATACCATTACATGCCATTTTGGAGAGCACTTGTCACCCACAAACAAGGTTTAGAGGTCCATTTGCAGCATTTGGAAAAGCGAGAAAACTGTATGTAAATGCTTGGAGGTGGGCTTTTAGCTTGCATTTACATGATGGGGAAGAACCTTTTTCTTCTTGGGTAGAACTTGCATTATTTTTGAAAACAATATAATCACAAACTTTTGAAGCCAAAAATCCTTCTTTGAATCTCCAACCATGTAGCATGTGACATGTGACATGAAAATTCCACAAGGTGAGTAAATCTCCATGAGATGGATCCATTGCATACTTCTCGATGCACAAGTATGAGTTTTGGGATGTTATGAAAAGGGAAAATGGCTGGAGATTTTGGGACAACAAAACGGTGGATGGGTTTGAGCTCAAAATGGTCACTTATATGGTGAGAAAACCCAAAAACGGGTTTTTTAAGGTGATTGCACATATGAACAGCAAGCATTATGAATGGAAGAATGCATGAAAGATGTATGATATGGCATTTACTTATAATGAGGATTTGTATTTCCATTATAAGTGGTTCGGCAAGCAACTACAATCATGAAGTTAAAGTCATGGCAGCGGTAAGACAAGTATGGATAAGGTGCATATAATGCATGAAAGTGGGTTTTTGAAATGGATTTGCATGTGCATATCTATGAGCTTGCTTTATTTGACAGTTTCTTTCAAGAACGGGGTTTTTAATCCCGACTGCATATACAAGTAAGGTGAAGTACTTGCATATGCAACTTGGAGAATTTAGAGGGAAGATAGAAGGAGCACATCATATATATCATGCAAATCTGAAAATGGAAATGAAGAGATTTGCAAACAAAAATGAAAGAATACATATATACAACTTTGCCCTATGAAATTTGCAAGAAATCTTACCTCTTTTCTACAAAAAGCAAAAAAGGAATAAGTCTCTTCAAACCTCTATGCAAAATCTGAAATAAATCCAAGAAGATTTTTGGATTTAGAAAAGATTGCGGCAAAGAGACTTATATAGACTTCGAATCTTGACTCAATCCTCTTGAAATGAATGTCATTTAGAGTCAAGATTCGTTGCTTGCCAAGTGTGGGAAGCAAGAGGATTAAAATGCAGAATAGCAACCGTGTTGACTAAATTAAATGCAATATGTAATGGCAACCAAAAACGGTGCCTAGGGCATCAAAAACAACTTGGAAAGAATGATAAACAAGCTGCAAATGAAATGTAATGCCCAAGAACTCATGTTAGAAGCAAAACATTTGGTCTTGATGAAGAAAAATGGCAAAAAATGGGCTGTTTTTTAGCAAAAATGTGCCCTAAATGGCTGTTTTGGGGAACAAAATCCTTTCAAATCTTCATTTTTGAATAGCCAAGAATGATCCTTGGGAGATTTAGTGCAAAAACGACCTTATGGGGAGCAAAAATGATTGAGTTTTGAAGTCAAAAACACATGTTTTCCTCTCAAAAATCGCCAGTTCTCAAAAACACAGCCAAAGGGAAGTTAGAACACATTTTTAAGATGCAAATGCGTGTTTAAAAAGACATGTAAATGCCTTCAAATTTGACATCCATGGCTGCTTGATTAAATAAGTACTTTAAACACATACAAACATGTTAAAAGAATCATGCAAATGGCTTCAAAATCGACACCCTTGTGTATTTTCATGTATTTCCATTAAAAACGCACTTTTCAAGTGCAAATACACATTGAAAAGATATGTTTTAAACTTAGAAAAAGCCACTTCATGACTTATCTTTAAATACGCAGTTTAGACATGCCTCTGCATATAGAAACAGCACTTTATATTTCAAAAGGATTAAATAAGCTCTTTTGGAGGACAACTACATGTTTTAATAGAACATGTTTTTGGCTTAGAAAAAGCCACTTTCTTATGTTTTTTATTTAAACAAACATATAAACATATGCAGTTGCATATAAAAAGTGTGTATTTAATGATTAAATGACTTAAACTCAAAAAGTGGGTTTTGAAAAGTGATTTATGCAGAGAATAACAAAAACCCCACCTTTGAGAACTTACGTGATTTAATTTTAATTAAATTTAATATATAACTATAGTTTTAATAAAGTAACATGAAATTAGATCAACAAGAGCCAATTTTCATAAAAACATTAAAAACTATAGTTAAATCAACTTGAAATGAGTTGAAATTTAAAAAATGAACATCAAAATCCATTTTATATATTAAATATAATTTTTATTCGTGCAATAGACCATAAAAAACCCACTTTTGAAGGATTTTCCATAGTACATGCAGTCAGCCTGAAAAACCCCACCTTTTGCATCATAACTATACAGCTTTGTTTGACGTCTAAGATAGCTCGAAACGAGCATAATTCAAAGGGATATTGGCTTAAGGCAAAAACAAGATTAAGAACTACCATCAAGAAAGGGAAAATGAAGAAAAGGACTTGAAGATTATCAAAAATCAAGCACTTGTAGTCAGAGAAGAAAAACTCATTTTGACAAGCATTTATGAGGATTAACTTGACGGAAACCTTCAAAAAGAATGCATAGATAATGCTACATAAAGTACAATTCAAGGATGATGAACTGCTTTCATGACACCTTATCTTAGGAATCCATGAGAAAATTGCATAGGGTTGCCACAATTTTGTGATGTCAAAATTGAGGACAACGCTATCACAATAGAAGATCATGGCCTATTTAAGGAACTCAATCCACCATGCAAGATATCATCTATCATGATCTGTTTCAGCCATCATAAGATGTCTATTATGATAGAAGATCAAGTTATTGTAAGATCGTCACCTTTCAATAACTTTAACAAATACAAGTGATAATCATTTGGAAGTCGTCACTTCCTCATGATTTACACAGGGCCCAAAAGGCATTCATGATTCCTAGTCCTCTGACTGTTATAGTTTCTTGATCACTGGAGAATCCATCTCAATATGGACTACTCCCTCTGAATCAATACAACCAAGATTATTAAAAGTTGATTTAACCATATCCTCTATTTGCTCCCTCTGAAGCTCAAGTTCTTGTATCAACCTCGTCTTCTTTTGAAATGTCAAACTCCTTCTGCATCTGGTCTCAATCATCAATTTGTTTGCAAGCATTAAGTTCTTTCTCCCTTGAATGCAATTTTCTTGTGCTTTCGTCTTGAAGTATTTCAGAGAGAGATTACAAATAGCTCAGTAAACTATCTCGACCGAAACTACCAATGATAGAAGCATACAAGATTTTACTAACTAATAGTAAAGCATGAATTACAAACTTACAAAATTATGTGCATTAATAAAACATGGAATACTTATCCTTTATAAATTTCAAGTATTTCATTCTGTAAGGTGAGCTCATATAGAAAATATCATGCAAATTCATAGAATGATGTCGCCGTTCTCGAACATTACCAAAAATCTTCACACGACTTGTCTTGAATATCCAAAGGTTCTATACACTATGACAATTCAATCTGGTTGGATCTCCCTTCAAGCGGTTAGGCTTTTAAAGAAGGAACCTCGCTCTCATATACATCAAATTAAAAAACACCTTCTCAAATTATTTGAAAGACATCTCCCCTTTGAATCATCTCCCCACTAAGGATGGTTCAAGTGGGAATGTAACATTGGTTAATATTCCCCCCACAATGTAAAATTCCCACTCTTATATCATTGAACAATGCTTATGTCTTCTTGTTAAATGACTTGATTGCTCCAAGAGAGGTGACACTAATTAATGCTTTCTTTCTAGAAAGAGACACCCTTCTTAACAAATCTGTTACAATTAACTTGGCCTTATTCTTTGTACTTGGTGTGGACAAAAATCTGCAACATAACTTCACTCACCAGATTTCACATAGACCCGTACACAGTCGGTCCTAACTTTTGAACCCGACACTTTCTCGCCAATCTCTCCAATGAGATTTTTTTAAATTTGTTTATCACCAACATATCCAAAATTCAGAAAATTCCAACAGTGTATTTGTGAGATATGGTCCCCATACTGAGACAACATTTTCTGAGACAGTCACACATTCATCATCAATAAACTACTCTCTTACATTTGCAACTTGGCTCTAATACCATGTTAAGGTTTTTTTTTTAGGATCGTTGCAAATGTAATAGCACTGTCTGATTGTATGTGTTTTCCAAATGCAACAATCTCTTGCATTTATATTGAGAATGAGCCAAGAAGAGACATGTCCCTTCATGGGACATGTCTATTCATTATTATGTAATTAATATAATGACAAATATGATTATATATATATATATATATATATATAATATCTCGAGTATTATATTAATTTCTCTAACATTTACATAATATATATATATATATATATATATATATATTTAAGTATATATATACATCTCATATATACTAAATATATATATACATATCTTCACTAGTATTGACTCATAGTGTTTATCCGACTGAAGCTACAAAACATCAACATAATGAATGAAGTTCGACCCCACTCCAAGCTTTTATAAACTTGATCACACAATCAACCTAGAGCTTCAACAGTACACCTCGCATGACTTAAAGGAACTTTGACGTTACTTACCCACCTTATTTTAAATATTTGAAATAACATAAACAAAAGCTCATTTCCCTTATAATGGCGCCAAGATATGGACTTATTGAATAAAATTATAATCATTAAATGAACTTGGTCAATCATATAATAAGCTCTTTATGAATTATTAATAAAGTAGAACTTTATCAATAATTTAATGACCGTATCTTAAACTATTAAGCTCAATTTCAAAAGTCAACCTTGATGTTGGATGTCACATGCTCAAGTCATTTGCCCCTTGATAAATAAGTCAAATGAAGCCAATACCATATTCCCTTAAAATATTAATTATTATTGAAGTAAAACTTCAATAATAATTAAATGTCATATATATATAGGGTGCGGATGGAGCAGATGCGAAATGTTGCACGTGCGCAGAACTTAGGGCACGATATTAAGGAGTCTAATGGCGCAAAGTCCAGAAAATCTGAATTCATGGTTGATATCTCTGCCTCAATTGCCAATGAGGTGGCTGCTCTGCAACAAATGGCGATCATTGGAAGGGTGGTGGGTAATCCTCGAACTAGGGCAGAATTGTGAAACTTGATCAGAGAGACTTGGGCAAAAAGTTCCACCGATATTTATTTCCTGCCACAGCATTTCTTTGTGGTGGATCTAAATAACAATACTAATAGAGATGCGATCTTAAACAAAGGTCCTTGGATGATTGGCGATCAATATATTTATGCACAGAAATGGGAGGTCAATTTCAATCCACGAATTATGAATCTAGTTGTGGGACCCAAATGGATCAGATTATATAATCTACCTTTCCATTATTGGTTTGAAGAGGTTTTAAAATGTATCGAAGATACAATTGGACAAACAATCGAAAGTGATATGGGAGACGATGACTTTGCACTTTATGTGCGAATTAAGATTATTGCCATTAAATCAATCCCAGACAACATCCTTCTAAAGTCTAGCTCTGGAGTTTGGGACCAAGCAAATGAAGTTGAAAAGCAATGCTTTTTTTGCCTGAGATGCCAAAGCAGATACCACTTTGCAGCCTCATGCCCAATGCCAATTCAACAAAGATAGACCCCCAAAAAAGTGCCCAATATCAAATCCCAGAATGTGAACCCCCGTGGGCCGGTCGAAAGAGTGTGGAAGAAAACATCGAAATTATTGGGGAACTGAATAAATTCAGTATCATTCTGTCCATTCCCATAGATGCTCCATCCAATGATCTCCCTACACCCACAATCAAATCACTAGCGGACATTTCGATTGAGGATAAGGCTCCTGTGACTGATTTTAATGATACCGGAGAGAAGAACAATTTTGATTTGGCTACAGATGAATTAGACATAATTGAGCCTTGAACTATATCACAATTGGCTGCAAATATCTTACTTTTCGACCCTCCACCCACAATCGCCTCATTGGAAGACATTTCGATCGAGGACAAAGCCCTTGTGGCATCTTTTAATGATATGGAAGAGGAGAACGAATTTGATTTGGCTGCGGATGAATTGGATATAATTGAGCCCCGAACAATATCACAATCGGCTGCAAAAATCATTCAAACCAACCCAATTAGGAGGAAGATTGGGAGGAAAACCAACAAACAAAAGAGGCAAGAATATGGATTGTCCGAAGAACAACCATCTATCCACACCTACCTTACTCGTTCCAAGGGAGCAAGCACTTCCCTTGGAGAGAAATGATGCTTCTCACGAGGATTGTCTAGGGCTTATTTGCCCCTGATAGACGACACACTTAAATGCATCACATGGGAGACAAGTAAGCTATGGCAATGGATGGTTTGGTATTTTTACTATGAGCATGGGGCTTTTGGTGGCATTGGTATCATCTGGAGATCATCTATGTGGTGGTAATGAGCATGGTTCTTCACAATTGGCCAAATGCCAAAAGATGGTATTACGGGAAAATTTGTCACAAATTACTATGGATTTCTTCATACCAATTATTGAGACGAAATGATGCTACATCTTGCATTTGGTTGCAAGGTCTATTGATGCAGTTTTCAGTCTTGCACATATTGATCGATCTTAGGTGATCAATGATGCTAAGACAAATGTCTTGTATGTAAATGCTAACTATGATGATTTTCATTTGCACTAATCCTGGTTTATGCGGATCCTGCTGCATACTCTATGTAATCGGTTTTTGTTTTAATAAAAAAGGGAACTACTCCCTTGGTAGCAATTTGCCAAAAAAATAATAATAATAATAATTAAATGTCGTAACTCCATAAAGAACCATTATCAAATGATTCTGACTACACCACTGGCTAGCCCACTGCTCCCCTTGTCAATTCGGTTGCCTTACTAAAAATAGTTAGGGTCCCTCTCTAACATCTCCTGACTTACTATAAATAGTAAGTCCCGTAAAACCAAACCAAGACCTCCGAATATCGATGCCTTAGAACATATGAAGAATCTGGAGAAGATAAACACCAACAACTGCCTTCTGAAGAGCCAAAAATCCACAACAGGGTCCTCTAATCACTAGTATTAGCCTACAAGGACCTCGTGATAGGCTAAATCCATGAACTTTGATGCCCACTCAAACTGGGACATTACATCCTCCTTCCCATATAGGAAAGGAAGTGCTGCAATCAACACATAAGACTGAAATGCAATATGTTTACAAGCCTACAAATACATATTTCCTTGTTTATTCATTTATGATACATATAGAGATGTTTGTGGTTTAGAAATGCTTTGTTTAAAGCAGTTTTTTAGACATTAAAATAAATTTGAAGCTAAAAGCAATTTGATTCAGGCAAAGAATCTAAGGAAGTCACCATTTGATTAGGGTGGGATAAATTTGCTGAGCCAAAAAAATTAATCAGAGCTATTTGGGATTTGGTAATTTCTGAGTTTCTCTCAAAAGAAACAGACAAGTCACAGCCTTTCACCTAGCAACAAGAAGAATTTGTATTACAAACAAAAAGACTTCCAAATTTAAAGTATTCAAACACAATCAGGGCCAATCCAAAAGGGATGCAAACTTAAGTAAAACATTTTAGCTTATATGCATTTTAAGACAACTAATATATAGCAGTATTAATCTCTAAATAAAAACTGCTATATAGGGAACAAAATGCAAGCAATATTTGAGAGACATCAAACATCAATTCTAGAAACATGTATTTATGATGAAATCCTCACAACTTTCAGCAGCATTCAAGGGACTTGTAAGTTTTAACTTAATATTCAACTAATTTGTAGGGGAAATATCATGCATTTTGGGGGAAAAGCTTCTCATAACAATAATGAATTGACCCTAGCTAACCATCAAAATTCAAGAGGAGTACTGCAATTAATCTAAGGATGAAACTGCACAACCTAAAATTTCAGATAAATGTATATAATATATATTAAAATAGTTGAAAACTCAAATCAAGCAAATTTGTTCAAAGTGCCATAAAACAAGTATTCTGGCTAAAAACTAGATGGGAACATACTTGCTAATCTTCTTATTGATCCATTTGAGCAAACTCTCAGCTGTGCGAGCATTGTCAATTGGTTCTATCCCACTATCTGCATTAGGTTCCCAGCCACCTAAAGCAAACTTTGATGGTGGACCCCAAAGTAGCAAAGGATAATGACTAACTGAAAATTTGTCACACAACTTTGTATTTACCTGCACTGCCATACAAAGGGAAGAATATAATTTCTCAAAGTGCAACATTAACAAGTTGTGTGTGTAAGTGTGTGTACATACATAGATACATGCACAATTAGCAAAAATGTTACAGCTTAAAGTCTGCACTTTTAAAGAAACTTGGTTTGCATTTTTGGACTGATTCATGTAATCTTTTGTTTAACAATTTATTGGTACTCACTACAATCTCCATTTCTTCTGTTTCATCAATAACTGGCATGCTTCCTTGTCTTGAGGTGACTCTTACCTCTAATTTGTCATTAGAGATAGGGGAATTGGTTTGTCCCACTGCATCCTACAACTGGCTGGCACTAACTTAAGGTTTAGTTAATTGTTCTCCAATTGAAAGAGTTTGATGTTTCAAAATGTATTTGTTGTGTTGCAGAGAAATCACTTTTTTCTGTTTTAGGCCTTTGTAAGAAGACTTTCCTTGTTATTCTCGATGTTTTCTTCTGCCTGCAATCTCTCTGTTAATAATGCACAAAATCTTGGCTTGCTATCCATATCGATGGAAATGCCTTAAGGCTTAAACTTACAAGAATATTATCACTATCTGGCAGGGGTTTCTTCCTATCAACATTAACATGGATTTGAGCACAATTTGGCACTGTTTGTTGGAAAGTGACTTCAAAGGCAGGTAGTGTATTCTCTCCAATATCTGAATCTACTTTTGAATCCCACTGACCTACTTTGGTTATTTGTGGACATTGATAATTTCCTTTTTTGTTCTAGTAAATCATTAAATTGCTTGAAACTTGAGAGTGATTTCTACTCAAAAGTTTGAGAGGATGTTGCAAATGACAAATTGTAACATGAGAGGTATGGCCATGTAAATTTTCAATTGCCTTCATATGATAACAGAATGTAGTATGGTGATTGGTTTGATTAGAATCAAAGGTCTTGTGGGCTTTTTTAAAGCATGCAAGGCCGGTAGACAAAACAATGGAGCTTCTGAGAAGAATACAACAAGAACAAGAGAGCACTGAGAGTTAGGAATACAACAAGAACAATAGATCACTAAGAGTTAGTCCATATCAACATTTATGGACCTACAAACATAGAATACATCAGAAATGTTGGCGATCTATTTAAACACAGAGGATGAAATAACATCATCACATTCATCTATGACCTTATTATGAAGATACTGGACTGTTTTTAATCGAACAAGTCTGCTTTAAGTGTTTCTCAGATCTATAAATAACTAGCTGGAAATCATTCTGAAATAACTGAAAGCTAGGCAGCTAAATACATTTTATATCACCAGCAAAATGATGTGGCACAAAGTTAAATATAGTACATTATAGAAGTAGCTATGTGTATGGTGTAAGGAAAGAGCTTAAATATTCTTAGTTGGCTGAAATTGATAGGCAGAAGTATATACAATAAATTGCAGTACAACGCAAGTTGTCAATGAGATCACAGCAGAAGAGGCCTGGAGCGAACAAAGCCAAAGGTAACTCATTTGTATATCTTTGGCAGTGCTGTATTTGTAAAGGTTTGTAAATAAATATAGCAAATACTAATGTGCAAAACCCAGAATTATTTTTTTCTACACTAGAGTGAACATTCTAAAATGTATAGAAAGAAATAAAGAAATTATATTAATGCCCAAGATATTCAAATAGGTGGATGTATCTTGAGAGAGTGAGCACAATTAAAATCAGTGGACAAAAATAAGTCCTATAGAGGCTACAACCTAAAACTGAACTCACAAAGCAACAATAAGAGTCGTCATCCTATCAGTTTCCATGTCAATTTCTGCATTACAACATTTACGGAGGAGGTAGCCACAAGATCAGCTGCAGAGCAACTTCCATGTCCATCAATACCAAAGGATGCTGCTGGATGGCTATTTTTCTTGGATCTGTTATGATGGACTCTTGTCCCGATCGTCAGGCATGTAGTTCTGCTTCTTTCTGATGTCTTTGAGCAAAGGACTGGTAAGGAACGATTCTGATAATAGGTTTTCCCCTTTCGATTTTCCATCCTTGGGAATAATTGGATGTCTCTGCTATATGCATGAAGAGAATCATGTAATTGGGCTGCTGGGACAGGGTGGTGGCACCCCTTTTCGTTTAATTACATCATTCAGGTTCCTATAATTGGCTGTGTCTGGAATCTATTGCTGTGGCTGGCAATGGGAGGGATTTTGTCACTTGTCTTATGAGTGATCACTTGCCTTATGAGTTGCATCTTCCTCAACCTTGAGTTCATGCAAATGTAAAAAAATTGAGAACTCGAGAAAAGCATGCTGAGACTTCATGTCAAATTTCTTTATTTGAAACCCATAAATGTATCCTCCAGGAGCTAAAAAATGGATTGTTTAATAGGATGATCTAATTTAAAGTCATATTATGTTTTCCTTTTGTATAAGGCCTCTAGACAAACAGAGCTGCCCGCCCCCCCAATCTGGATGTCTGTGTATCTAATTATGCCTTCCAATTTGAGTGGGGGCATTGTAGCATAACATCTAATTTAGAGCTTGGGATCAGACAAACCCTTGCTAAACATCATTAGTCATGGGCCTCATAGTCTGCTTCTAAAGAAAAATTTGGCTGCTCCTACTCTATCCCTTACAGCTATATATTGATTCTCTCTCAAAGGGGGTTTTCAAAGCCAATTCAGAAAACTTATTTGTGGCATGAGATCTGAGGATGTGGCCACATCTATTATGTGTCAAGGCTAACAAAAATGGAAACTAAGAGGATAGGTCAGCAGTGCTAACACAGATCCTTCCATAGTTTAGAATCTCTGTTTGCAGCAAGAGACCTGAGGCTGCAGCAAGACCTATCATATATAAAGGTTAACAAAAATGGTAACTAAGAGGAGATCAATAATGAGAACCATTTAAGGAATCAATAATCATCTACACAAATATTTTTACATTAGCGCAAAAGCATTCATGCCACTCTAAAATAACAAATCAGTTCACAGCTGTGTAAGACTTATGACATGTTGAAATAAACCAAGAGCATACTTAGGGTGTCCTAGACTGATACCAGAGACAGACTGAGTGACCTCAATGCTGAGAAAGTAGCGTAATGGCCCAAAGTCTGTCATGTCAAGTCTGTCCTGTACAGTTGTTTTGACCTGCCAATGATGCCTATAGAACTTCCTGTGATGTTAAGGTCATCCACGTATAAAACTGAGATCAAAATGTCATCATTCTGCTGCACAGTGTAGACATTGAGATTCAAGCAACACTGCCATCCAATTGCATCCTCTCATACCAAGCCCAAGACACTTGATTGAGTCCACAGAGAGATGTACACAATTGATAAACTAATGAAGAATCTTGTACAAATCCCTGTGGCCGCTTCATTAGATCTCCTCTTGAAAATCCCTATAAAGGTATACACTTGTCACAACTAGCCAATAATCATCGGCAGCAATAGAAAGAGTCAAGAGGATGGAGTTCATCTTTGTTACTGAAGAAACATTTCAAAATAATCAACATCACTTGGAGAGCTTTTCTCACAAGACAGCTCTTGAACTCACCAATGTTGTCATCTGCACCATACTTGATTCGAAAAGATTCACTTGCATTTAACCATCTCCCCTCCGTTGTGAAGGGTGACTAAGTCCCCAAGCGTTATTGCTAAGGAATTACACTCTTCTCCCATTGTTGAATCCCATATAGCAATACCAAATGCTTCCCTAAGAGATTGAGGATTGGAAATGGTGGCAACTTAGGCATGTGGAAGATCCTAAAGTTGAGACTGTATTCTTCAAGTATCTAAAGGATCCCCAACTAAAGTGTAGTAGGAGGAAAAGCAGCATGCATGTGTGCAAGAGATGCAGGACTGCAGGGCATAAATGAGGAGGACATTCCTCTGTCTTAGAATTTGATGCATGGTTAGCAAGGTCCATGTGGAGGAAGAACTCTGAAAGTCTAAGTTGGAAGAGCTTTTCTAAAATTTTACTCCTTGCAATGATCAACACACAAATATCTGGATGAAGTAGTTGATACTCTAACTCCATCAAGATATCCCACAAAAATGCAACACTTGCTCTATGATTCCATTGTCTTGCATTTAGCCAAGAAAACTCAGCCCGTGAAATAAAGTCCAAAAGCCTGAAGTGCTCAACTAGTGGTTTATGACCACCCAAGCCTCTATTGTTCTGATGTGCTTTTGTTTGAAGTGCAATCCTGAACATGGTTAACAAAGTTTATGGCCTCCACACAATACTATGGTGCTAGCAATCATGAATGTATCATGCTGCTAGACATCTCTTTCAAGGATCTAGTGCTCCTCTATGCAAATCCATTCTTCTATGGCCTCTACAATATTATACGTTGAAAATCAATTGCCTTTGTGGAACACAACTCTTCAAACTAGAGGTTCACATACTCCTTAGTCTTACCATTATACATGCGAATGATCTCGATTTCCTTCCCTGTTTACTTGTCTACAAGATCCTTGAAGCTTCATTTTTTTCCAAAAGCTTCATTCTTATGAAAAACAAAGTAGACTTTCGTGAACCAGAGAAGTCATCAACAAAGGTAAGGAGAAAGTAGACCTTGTTGAACTACAAGGTCAGCAACAGCCCCACTAAGTTACTATGAATCAATTCAAGTATTGTGGAAGCACACCAAGACACAAGCTCAACAAATGCCATATGAAAAGGTGACTTTGGGAAGTCTTATTGCCATGTTTTCTGTGCTCATCTATTAAAGGTAGCAATAACTCAAGTGAACCAACTGCCCATGCCATTGTTTACTCACTCGTTGGTTTGAGTAAGAAGTGTATTGAAAGGTGAATTGGACACGAAGTGTGAAAATGAGTACAATCACAACTTATGGTTGGCCTTGTCAAGGGCAACTAGGGAGTCTTTAAGATACCAAATAATTATATCTGGAGGGAGCTGAATTTATTTACCTCAACCATGTAAGTGATTTGGTAGATGCAGAGCAAATTTGGTGACAAGTAGGGAACACATAGAACATTATTGAATGTTCCTCCTTCCATGGCAATAAATTATGACCCAAGGACATCCAGCAAAGATTTATCACCCATGTGAATATTAGGAATTGAAGTGAGTGACCAAGTCTCCTAATATTGCCATGTGGTGTGTAGCACCCAAATCAAGTATCCAAGTTATTGGAAATGATAAAGCAGCTAGGGTTGTGAACCTTACCCTTTCCTTTCCTACTTGTGGAAAAGGAGTCACTAGCAAAAGAATTAGGAAGATTGATTTTATTTTTTCGAAGAATCTCCATGAGTCAATATGTTCTTTGTGGATTAGTCTTTGTTCTCTTATCTGAATTCCATGAAGCCTTCTAACCATTTACTGACTAGTTTGCAATCAAAGAATGGAACTTAGAACTCTTTCCACTAAAAGATTCCATTCATATCAGCTTGTCACGCTCTCTTGTAACTCTTTCAGCAAACTCATAAAAAGATGGCATTGTGAATGCAACATCTAAGGCACCCCTAGTGGACAGTAGGCATGACCCAATTTAGAGTGGATATAAAACATGAATTAGTTCACATCATATGCCAGTCCTCTAATTGGAGTTTTGATGACTTCAAATGTGAGATTAAGTCTTGTTTTCTTTCAAAATCTATCAGACTTAGATTAACCATCCCATTTTCCAATTGCTGACACCTAAGTTAGTCTTACAGAACAAGATTTCCAATTTTGTCAAGATTCCCTGGGATCTAGACCCTCTATGCAAGACTAGATCTAGTTACAACGTTAAACAAAGAAATTCAAATGCTTCATCACATTTATTGAAAACTGTCCTTTATGCTATGTTCCAGCAAGTTTCCAAAATGGTATTTACAAAGAGGGTGGCTAGTAAAAAACTAGGAAAATTTTAAAATACAGGTAAGTTCAAAAATTTATATGAAAACATTGATAAGGCATTCATCATACACATATTACATTCTTAGTACATAACTTTTACAACAAAGTGCCTAAAGGCTACAACTTCTAAAAACAAAATGATGAAAACATAGAAAATATGCTGCTAAACCTAAGCTTGCAAAGAACTTGCGCAATAAATGAGCCCATCTCCCTTGTCTCAGGATCAGTGGCTGACTAAAGCAAAAGTTCTTTGTATTGAGATTAAAAAGGAGGTCGTCTCAGTAAGTCTAAAACTATGCTGTTAATTGTTGCAAACCTGCAATTTTGTTACTGCAAAAACAACTAATAACTGTTGTTTTTGTGATAGTAAACCGCAATCTTGCGAGTGAAACACCACTTTGAGAGGCACAAATGGAGCTTGATATCCCAGGTATTGTTTGCCTGATTTTATCTTAAAAGCTATGCTATTTCCCAAATGAAATGGCAGAAAACTGCTTTCAAATTTTACAAAGTCAATCCTAACAACATGCAAATGCCATACACCATAAACAAGTTTGAAAATGTGTTGTTTTGCAGACCAAAATCTCTAATTTAGGGCTAATAGTGTGCAAGGGTCAACAAAGAACAATAAAATATTTTTCAATTCTCTGGGCCTTTTTTATAAAGTTGGCAATAGCTGCAAGGGGATGCTTAGTCGTCCCAATGAAGTCCCCACATTTCTGAGGTATTGGGACCAAAAAAGTTGATCATGGATGACAGGAAATTTCAAGGAATCCCCACATCTCCAAAACGTTTGTGATACAGAAACGTGTCAAAATGTCAGGGATGAACTCCCAAGGAATGTCTCTTTTATGCATCTAGAATTTCTATACCCTTTATTATCCTAAAATAGACTATTCTTCTTAACAAAATTTTCATTTTACTTTGCCATGAGAAAAAAAAGTAAAGGCAATTGAAGGTTGTTGTTCATCCACATAAGGAGCAAGAACTAAAATTGACGAATAACAGATTACAATAAGACATCCAAATTCAAAAGCACACCCTAATACAATCTCCCTAAAAAAGAGTTTGGCACTTTGTATGTGTGAGTGTGTGTGTTTTACAAACTAGAGCTTGAAGCGCACAAATATAGTGCACAACAGTTTTACGAAAAAAAAAAAACTTACAAAAACCCAATTTTGATTAAAAGTTTAGATTTCTAGCAAAATTTTACATAAAATAAAAAAATCTATTAAATCTAATAAACAAGTCAGAAGCTATGCTAGTTTGAAAAATATCAGCTTGTTGGGATGCCAAAAAGAGCCTCGAGCATTGTTGTGGTGGCAGTGCACCTCTAAAGGGTATCTCAGATGGTATGGGACATCTCTAAGATATTTATAACAAAGTCACGGACCTCAAAAAAACCCAAAAATAGGTTATGTTGAAATCATCTATTTCTATAGGAAACAAACACGTGTTTTCCACTTAGCAGAACTGGTGAACACAACTCCCCTTGGAAATACCAAAGAACTTGTCATAGTTTGGATAGTCTCTGGAATAGCTGACCGTCTTCATTAACAACATATGATGCCCTTTTACAGTACATGTTCCTTCACAGGAAGGAATCCATATAAATCCATATACCTAATTTCAGAAACATGAAACAATCCCAGGATTCCTTATCTCATTTGATTTTGACTTTATATTTTGAACAGGTGAAAATCTGAGCAACCACGACCTATAACTATTAGATGAATTGCCCTCTCAAATACCATAGCACCTAACAGCTCATTAGACAGTGTACGACATTTGAGTGCAATTGTTACCTCATTATATCTCCCAATTTGTTACCCAACAGCCCCAGAACAGAGAACAAGAAATTCAAGAAACAAGCAGAAACCTTCCAACACCTTACAACTTTAAGGGCTGGAGATCAAGACACATTTGCAAAGGTAAATGCAAATGTAGGCACAGTCACAAGTATAGTGCTGTATACAACACCAATTGACAAGGCTCCTTTGAGGATTCTAGAAAGACAGCTTATCCTAACTTCTTTCCAGCCATTAATGATACTAATGTTATAAATACCTCAGTTTTGCCAATAACTTCATAATTATAAGTGGGGCAAAAACAATCAAAGTCTCAAACAAACTGATCTCTAGGTTCTCTACTCTGTTAGGTTTCTCTAGGTTAAATGTTAAATATCAGTGAAAGGAAACTCCTTAAGGCGGGGGAGGAAAATATCATTAGAAGAGTTTAGTATTTGTTGGTTTATTACATCTTTTATAAGTTAGATTATATAATAATGATAAAATAAACTTACATATAGATATTAATTTATTAATAAATGAATAGGTTAGTGCTAGTAAAATAAATAAATTATTAGTTAGTTTTTGGAAAGGTATTACTATAAGTAGTTTTCACTGGAAAATCAATAACTTTATATGCCAATGAAATGTAATGAAACAATTGATATGAAATCAACATATATTATTCCTGTACTATTTTATTTGCAGCTATGGTTTGACCTACAAAAATTCTTTTGTGTTCTTAATATAGATTAGCAAATCAATAATAGAGCAGAAGCAGATGTATTGACCAAATGATTCTTGCTAAAGGTGGCTATTAATTTAGGTCTCTTGGATTTAAAGGTAGGGCAAAATTCTTCTACAAAGATCAAATCAATGAGAACAAAAGGGAGATAAAGGTGAAAACTTGATGACTTATAGAGGAGGAAACCTATCAAAAGGTGAAATTGGATTAGACTCATTCCTTCATTCCTGTCAAAGCACATATAGATTGAACATAGTAGCCAATATATGGGCTAGCGTAGAAAAGCATATCTGGAATTTATACAGCCAAAACTTTAAGACAGTTATGAGCTTGGAATTTATGAATTCCAGCTACAAATTAGAAGTCAATACGAGTTTCTACAGATTTGTGCAATGTACCTAAAGATATGGTAATTATGGTTTATAAAGTAGTCATAAATAATATATAAGTTAATTAAAATAAAAGTAATTGATCCCCCACATGCTGTAGGTGGTAGTGGTAGGTAGTTGAGTAGTATGTAATAAAAGCAAGAAATTCATGAGGAGTGAAGAATATTGTCTAGATCTCAAGTTGAGATATGGTTTGGAGTGTCTTTCTTCCAATAAGAAAAGTTGTATGGTTTTGTCCTACCTCGGGGGTTTGATTTATATTCTAGATATATTTGAGTACTTATATTATTGGTTGTGAGATCTCTATTTTATAATGTGGAGCATTTCTCTTATTGTTATGCAGGTTCATAACATCTAATATCAGAGCTCGGAACTCTTTCCAGGGCAAAGTGGGAGGATTTTATTTTCTTTATTTGCAGAAGATTTGCATGTGATTGCATGCGATAACAACAGACTTGAATGTGGTAGTAGATAATTTGCATGTGATTGCATGCTATAACAGAAGACTTGCATGTTATTATGTCCCCTTCTTGAAATTAGATTTAATACTAAATAATAATTAATAAAAATTGAAATACTATAATTTAGATTTTAACTAAGTTTGATAAATGGTCAAAAGGCATGAAATGAAGAGTTGTGACTCCCTCAAACATGAGATATAAAAGGGAGAAGAGTTCACTAGGAAGAGGATATGGAGGAAGGAGACAAAATGGAGCATGTGAATCAAGGAAAGATTAATGAAAGAAGCAAGGAATGGGAAGTAAATAAGGAAGTGACTCTTTCGAAGGGCAGAAATTATGAAGGGTTGTACTCTTTCAAAGAGTACTAATTGTGAATGGTTGTGACTCTTTCAAAGGGCAGAAATTACTCTATCAAAGGGTGCTAATTGTGAAAGGTTGTGACCCTTTCAAAGGGCAACAATTATGAAGGATTGTACTAATTCAAAGATGGTAATTATGAAAGGTTGTGACACTTGCCAAAGGGAAGACATGATGAAGAGGTGTGACCTCTCCCTCACATTTGAAATAAATGAAAGAAGGTTTCATTTGAGGAAGACATCCAAGGGAGATCAATTTGGAAAATAATTTATTATTTTCAAAAGAAAGCAATGGAGAGTGGTGACCTAATTCTTTTGAAAGGTGGTGACCCTTTCACCAATAAAGTATACATGATAAATCATTCCCAGCATTCAAGAATCACTTATCAATCATCTATCATAAATCCACAAAAGCAATCATCATTCACCAATATACCAAACCAGCATTCATTACATCATCACTCATCAATCATCAAATCAACAATCATTTAATCATCACTCACCATTACCTCAAATCATACAATCAAGGGAACTCATACAATCAATCAATCATTCAACAACAATCAAATGATCAAGTCTGATTTGAATAGAACTCGGAAAGAGTACAACAATCTAAACTATTAAGGATATTGTATTTACTATTTATTTATTTATAATTCTGTTATGAAGATGCAGCAGTACTGATCTTTCCTCATCAAGTACCCCACCCCAAGTTGGTTGCTTGTGGGCCAAGAGGCTGAATGACTTAAGAGCCTCATTCCGTGCCCTTGGGCTTGGTTGAGGAACATCGTCTCCAAGCATCCTAACAAATATTATAGGATTAGTAAGCATTCATTTGATTTACTTACAAGCAATCATATCTGGGATTAGTGAGGAAACGAGGTAGGGAGATGCAGAAGTAGCAGTTTTCTTAATAAATAAAAAGAATAACCAAGATGCTTCTGGGAATGATTGTGTGTGAGTTTTTAACCATCAATGTTTCAGATCATACTCCATGATCCATCATCAGGATGAAAGAGTAAATCAGGATGCAAAAATGAATAAGATACAGACCAAGAATCAATAAAAATGAGGTGAGAAGGGGAGAGAGAAAGGAGCACGCACACCAAGAGATGAAGAAGAAAAATAATAATCAATAATGAAAAAGAAAAAACTAAAAACAGAATCCATAAAGAAACAAAGAAAAAAGCTAGCAAAGGAAAAAAGAAAGAATAAAATAAAGAAAGGCCAAAAGGAAAGGGGAAAAAGGAAATAAATAAATGAATGAAAGGAAACACAAACACCCCTACAAACAAAAACAAATAAGTACAAAAGCCGAAGAAGAAATTGAATAAGCAAATAAAGGCAAGGGAATAAATAAGATAATCAAAGAACATAAAGAACAATAAAACAACCACATTAAAATAAGATAGAAAATAAAGAGAAATAAATAAAATAAAAACTAAAAAGGAGAATGAATGCAACTAGGGAAGAATATTTGTAAAATATGCATGAATAAATGCAAAAATCAAAAATAAAAATAAATTAGAGGCATAAATATAAACACAAGCACAATTCATATAGAAATATAGATTTGAGGTATATATAAATACATATATACACACCAGAATATATATGTATTTATATATATATACACTTCAAATTTATATTTAGATATAAATTGTAAATTAATAATAAGATAATTGATAATACATAAATTGTAAATTTATATAGATAATAATTGTATTTAAGATATATATATATATATATATATATATATATATATACAAAGTTATATCACCATAAGGTAAAGTATATATAATACAAAATAAATAAATAAAGATCAAAATATAAGAAAGAAAATATACATTATTTTCTTTCTTATATTTTTTGGTGTTTATTTATTTTGTTTTATATATATATATATTGTATCTTATGCTGAACATATCTTATTCATTTTTGCATTCTGATTCACTCTTTCATCGTGATGATGGATCATACAGTATGATCTGAATTGTTGAGGGTTAAAAATTCACACACAATCATTCCCATGATATTGTCATGGATTGTGGAAACTTGCTATCCCTGAATAAAAAGAATGATATTTAAATTATTTTTTAAGCTTTTAAAATTAGTTCTAAAATTTTGAAATGAAATTTTTTATTTTTTTAACTTTTATTGTAAATTATAATTAAAGTTAAAATATAAATATGCATTATTATTTTTTCTTTTCTTAATTAGTGTAAAAAATTGTTTATATTTATATATACAGTTTAAATTGTTTTAAAATATTAAAAAATATAATTTATTAATAAATAATTCATAATATGTAAATTATTTTATAAATAGAAGAATGAAATTTGAAAGATTTTTAATGTGGGATATAATTTTATAATGAATCTAAATTTTTTTAAATGCATATTTCTAATTCTTATAAACAACCTCTAAATATTTCATTTCCTGTCACATTGTCATTGTCGTTGCAGTTTTCATTTCTTGTTTCTAGTAACATAGCTTCCAATAAGGAGTGTTCTATGGTTTTGCCCTACCTCAAAGGTTTGTTTTGTATTATAAATACATTTGAGTATTTATATTATTGAGTTGTGACATCTCTATTTTATTATTTGAAGATTTTCTAGTATTATTATGCAGGTTCATAACAATTTGCTTTTCAGTGTTTTTCCTTCCTCAAGCAACATTAATAATAAATTGCTATTTGAAGAAAGGTGGTGGCAGAATATACATGGACAATTGGACTGGGCAGCCATTTAAATCAAGTCATCACTGATTTTGCCTTATTGCCATTACAAAATAGATGTGTTTGCTTCAAAACTGCTTATGGTTCTTCTCATTAATCAGAACACACTAGGTAAAATTTTGGTAGATAAACATAATGGTGAGGTAGCAAAAAGTCCCACCGCCAAAAAAATAAAATATCTAAGGCTCGTATTGTTTAAAAAAAAGCTTAAGACGAGGCTTGGGTATCTAGTAATAGGAGTGCAAGAGATAAGCAGCTGCAACACGGAAGAATTCAAGCAGTACCCAATGAGATAGAAATACTTTAAAGAGCTAAGAAAGTGGCAAATCTTCACTGATGGGGAAAACTAGTTATAGCATATGATTGAAATCTAAACTCAATTCATTATTAAGCACCTAAATGCTAAAGTAGATAATAGATTCTTTGACAATGGGATGTGCATTAGGATGAATGTGTAATCTAAAAGCCCCATACAAAGAAGATATGATGGAAAGACTAATAACCAATGCACATACAACTAGTTTGCCTCAGAATATACACATGTAATGTCCCCTTCCAAATTTGCCCTAGAATCACAATTGCAACAAATTAGGGTTAGGGTTACATCATACCAAGTAAAATAATTTTAAATGTGATCATGGATTTAATCCTGCAATTATAACATAAGAACACACGCATATATATACACTTCCAATCATTAGGGTTATAGACAAGAACACATCACATTCATATAATATCTATAATATTGAACAAGCACATTAGGGTTTGAGAAAGAAACATGATAGGTCCGCTAGAAGCAATATCCACACTAAGCCCAAGAGCAGAGTGGAAACAAAGCCCTCTTGGCCTCAGTGGGCAGTCAACATGGACATCCACTGAAGCGACCTACCAAGTGGGGTGCTTATCTATGCCTCATCCCCCTATAGACAAGAGCCATCATTATAGAGTTGCAAAGGAGATTGTAAAGGGAATTTCTTGGAAAGGAGATTGTAAAGGGGATTTCTTGGTGGTTCTAAGAACAAGAGCAGATTGATATCAAAGCCCTCTTGGCCCTAGAAGCCAGTAATATGGTCATCCCTAGTGTGGTCTACTTAGATAACCATCTTATAGCTCCCCTCTTACATTACCGATCCTTCATACAAGAAGATTTCAGACAGTTTCATCATCAGGCATAGTTTATATTCTATCATATGAATATACATACAAGAGATAATCATTATCTATACCACAAGCGGTTGTGAGATTATAGAATGCTGAGAAGGGCAGACCGGGAAATAATATCACACTGCTGTTTTAAGCCTGCTCTGATTATTAACCACTGTGGGAATGTTTGCTGTCTTTGCTGATAGACTTGTATAAGTCCGATCTTAAGTTTATTTGCTTTCTTGTTTTGAATGTTTCTTATTTTATCTGCTGGCCGCTTCGATCTTCTTGATTGTCTTCTTCGATGTGATTGCACTTGCTTGCTGAGTCATGCCTTCCTTCCACTGCAGCCTTCTTCATTTATAACCCATCCTTCCTTCAAGGATATGTGACCTCTGAGAGTGGCTGTCTTTTGTGAAGAGATGTGCCTCCTGTTACACTGCTGGCTAACAAAATTATTTTCTTTCTTGATTGGACCTTTTCATGGATTTGATAATAACTTGAGTTACTTCATAAGATCGCTGTTTATTATTAACTTTAATCGCTGTTCATATTTAAGATTGCCGCTTTATGTATTCATAATGCTCGCTGCTGTTTGTAATCAGCCCTTTCATTCATGAACAATATCCTTCTGTAGTGGGGTCATGACAGCAGAAAATGGCAAAAGCCTTGATTTAGATCATCCAGGTCACAGTTAGACACAAGGGACCCTATGTCCACAGCTGGGAAAGACAAGGGCAATTTGAATAGGCAATTCGTATAACTTAAGTCTCAACACAGATTTTCTCTTTAATTCCATTAAAGTAAGTTGATGCATTTACTTGAGAACTGCTCTGATTCTTTGGACCTAGCCCAATGACAGTTGCCTTTATAAGCATCTAGGCTTCAAGGATGCATCTTTGGGGGAGACTGGAGTTGAGTAACAATTTAAAATGAGTGCTAATAAATTGGGGTTTAAAGCCTTCCTGTCCATTTTGGACCACAACATTCCAAGAGTCGAAGACTCCACCAAAATATTGAGGCTCAAGAACATGATCTAGCTTGCCATGATTATGGCTACATATAGGCTTACAGCTTTACTTTGGGGTGATTTTTGTTCCTTTGTTATCACTCAAAGAATTATATTTGTGCAAAGTAAGGACATGTGGCCTTCATTTTCCTAAAATGAGTTATCAGGAACAAATGCCAAGCTTTAAGGACCATTTATTTATTTTATCACAACTTCCTTTCATAAAGGACACTGTGAGCAAAGAATTTATCTATTACAATGTTTTAAAAAATCATTGGTTTACTTGTGGGCCAAGGGGTCAAACTGACTTGGATGGTCGTTCTGTGCTCTTGGGCTTAGTTGTGGGGGAAAGTCTTTGAGCATCCTACTGTGCTTTCCCATCCGATTCCTAATATGGTTGACTTGTGGAAACATAAGAATATCCCCAAAGGGAACATTACACATGTGGTTGCATGTGGTTTTAAACAATTTGTATGTGGTTGTAAACAATTTGTATGTCATTGTCGTTGCAGTTTTCATTTCTTGTTTCTAGTAACATAGCTTCCAATAAGGAGTGTTCTATGGTTTTGCCCTACCTCAAAGGTTTGTTTTGTATTATAAATACATTTGAGTATTTATATTATTGAGTTGTGACATCTCTATTTTATTATTTGAAGATTTTCTATTATTATTATGCAGGTTCATAACAATTTTCTTTTCAGTGTTTTTCCTTCCTCAAGCAACATTAATAATAAATTGCTATTTGAAGAAAGGTGGTGGCAGAATATACATGGACAATTGGACTGGGCAGCCATTCAAATCAAGTCATCACTGTTTTTGCCTTATTGCCATTACAAAATAGATGTGTTTGCTTCAAAACTGCTTATGGTTCTTCTCATTAATCAGAACACAATAAGTAAAATTTTGGCAGATCAACATAATGGTGAGGTAGCAAAAAGTCCCACCGTTGCCAAAAAAAATAAAATAGCTAAGGCTCGTATTGTTTAAAAAAAATTAAGACGAGGCTTGGGTATCTAGTAATAGGAGTGCAAGAGATATGCAGCTGCAACACGGAAGAATTCAAGCAGTACCCAATGAGATAGAAATACTTTAAAGAGCTAACAAAGTGGCAAATCTTCACTGATGAGGAAAACTAGTTATAGCAGATGATTGAAATCTAAACTCAATTCATTATTAAGCACCTAAATGCTAAAGTTGATAATAGATTCTTTGACAATGGGATGTGCATTAGGATGAATGTGTGATCTAAAAGCCCCATACAAAGAAGATATGATGGAAAGACTAATAACCAATGCACATACAACTAGTTTGCCTTAGAATATACAAATGTAATGTCCCCTTCCAAATTTGTCCTAGAATCACAATTGCAACAAATTAGGGTTAGGGTTACATCATACCAAGTAAAATATATTTTTTTAAATGTGATCATGGATTTTTTCCTGCAATTATAACATAAGAAACACACAATCATTAGGGTTATAGACAAGAACACATCACATTCATATAATATCTATAATATTGAACAAACACATTAGGGTTTGAGAAAGAAACATGATAGGTCCACTAGAAGCAATATCCACATAAGCCCAAGTGCAGAGTGGAAACAAAGCCCTCTTGGCCTCAGTGGGCAGTCAACATGGACATCCACTGAAGCGACCTACTAAGTGGGGTGCTTGTACCTGCTTTATCTATCTATGCCTCATCCCCCCTATAGACAAGAGCCATCATTATAGAGTTGCAAAGGAGATTGTAAAGGGAATTTATCAGAAAAGAGATATTAAAGGGGATTTCTTGGTCGTTCTAAGCACAAGAGCAGATTGATATCAAAGCCCTCTTGGCCCTAGAAGCCAGTAATATGGTCATCCCTAGGGTGCTCTACTTAGATAGCCATCTTATAGCTCCCCTCATACATCACCGATCCTTCATACAAGAAGATTTCAGACAGTTTCATCATCAGGCATAGTTTATATTCTCTCATATGAATATACATACAAGAGATAATCATTATCTATACAAAAAGCGGTTGTGAGATTATAGAATGCTGAGAAGGGCAGACCAGGAAATAATATCACAATGCTGTTTTAAGCCTGATCTGATTATTAACCACTGTTGGAATGTTTGCTGTCTTTGCTGATAGACTTGTATAAGTCCGATCTTAAGTTTATTTGCTTTCTTGTTTTGAATGTTTCTTATTTTAGCTGCTGGCCGCTTCGATCTTCCTGATTGTCTTCTTTGATGTGATTGTACTTGCTTGCTGATTCATGCCTTCCTTCCACTGCAGCCTTCTTCATTTATAACCCATCCTTCCTTCAAGGATATGTGACCTCAGAGAGTGGCTGTCTTTTGTGAAGAGATGTGCCTCCTGTTACACTGCTGGCTAACAAAATTATTTTCTTTCTTGATTGGACCTTTTCATGGATTTGATAATAACTTAAGTTACTTCATAAGATTGCTGTTTATTATTAACTTTAATCACTGTTCATATTTAAGATTGCCGAATGCTTGCTGCTGTTTGTAATCAGCCCTTTCATTCATGAACAATATCCTTCTATAGTAGGGTCATGACAGCAGAAAATGGCAAAAGCCTTGATTTAGATCATCCAGGTCACAGTTAGACACAAGGGACCCTTTGTCCACCGCTGGAAAAGACAAGGGCAATTTGAATAGGCAATTCATATAACTTAAGTCTCAACACAGATTTTCTCTTTAATTCCATTAAAGTAAGTTGATGCATTAACTTGAGACCTGCCCTGATTCTTTGGACCTAGCCCAATGACAGTTGCCTTTATAGGCATCTAGGCTTCAAGGATGCATCTTTGGGGGAGACTGGTGTTGAGTAACAATTTAAAATGAGTGCTAATAAATTGGGGTTTAAAGGCTTCCTATCCATTTTGGACTAGAACATTCCAAGAGTCGAAGACTCCACCAAAATATTGAGGCTCAAGAACATGATCTAGCTTGCCATGATTATGGCTACATATAGGCTTACAGCTTTACTTTGGGGTGATTTTTGTTCCTTTGTTATCAATCAAAGAATTATATTTGTGCAAAGTAAGGACATGTGGCCTTCATTTTTCTAAAATGAGTTATCAGGAACAAATGCCAAGCTTTAAGGACCATTTATTTATTTTATCACAACTTCCTTTCATAAAGGACACTGTGAGCAAAGAATTTATCTATTACAATGTTTAATAAGATCATTGGTGATTCATGTAAATTCATGTAAATGTTCTGGTTGAGAAAAAGATGATAATACCCCCTAAGTGGTTACACTTTGTATATTTATATGGTTTAAATACAGGGCTGTTGGAGAGAATACATATGATAATACATTCAAGTCACTTGGATGCCTACAAATGACAACAGTTTAGCTCCAAGTTCATTTTTTAAGTCGAGCAACTCTTACTGGCAAACCAATATCCCATTCCCATACCCATACCAGCAACTTAGGTCTACATTTTGGAGACAAGGCATAGTTGAACCATGTAACTTTTGCTAGATTTGTGATAGTGCTAGAATCCCACCCAATCTTCTACTTCATTATCCCCTAATCAAATGCACATACACAAATGTTGAATCACAATTTTATGGTCTACATTGATATATCATAATAGACTGTCCTTTTAATCTATCAGTATGCTCTAACTTCTTAATAATGACACATCAAGACTATTTCGTCCAAAACTTGAAACATAACAACCTGTAGACATAACTCATAGCATACTAGATTTTTCTATATGTACATGCAATTACATTGAATTAGAGTACTTCTGGTAGGAAACTGTATAAGAATTTTTATATTAACATTTTGGATCACACCCCATAATACATCATTAGGGTGAGGAAAGCAAAATGCAAATTGATATATCATCAACATCATATTGCTTTTCTCATCCTGAAGATGGATCATGGAGTGTTATCTCAAACGTTGATACAAAAATTCTAACACAGTTATCTGCCAAAAGCATGCCATTTCACTTTAATGGACTGTAGAATATCACAGCTTTAATGCAATTATATAGCATATTTTAAACACACATATACAATTTGAGAACTATAAAGCTGCAGGTTACACATTTATATCCTACATACTTCTCTAAAACAAACAAATTTAAACTTGTAATTTTGAGTTTTGCAGCTGCAGAGCAATCTCATATGTGCCCATGAATTTCAAAATTGTCAAGATAATATACCTTCAATGCACAGTCAACCTTCGTCATGAAAACAATGCCAGGATGTGCAGCATTAGGTCCATTAAAAAGCCTGGCAACTTTTTCATAATGAGGCTATAACATCACAAATGTAAATCAGTTAAAAACCATTTGAAACTTGTATTTGAATCAACAGTGAAAAAAGAGCCAGTTGTACATTTCAATCAATTTACCTTGTAGTTCCGACATGCAGGACACCTGCATTCCAATTGAAAAACACAATTTAAGATTTTTATGGAACATATTAACAGAGCCATTTGGAAGAAATATAACACAGAAGACAACATATAGGGCAGTAAACCACAACATTGCATAGGTTTATTCCTTAAATGAATCTGGTTTAAATTCATAGCACTTTCAATCTTACTAAATATGCCTCAGTTTTCCGAAAGACAGGTATCAGACTAAATATTGCTAATATTTCAAAAGCATCATCATTAATGACTTTCATATAGAAGAATAGAAGACAAAAAAGTGATATTAAAAACAATAAGTGAAGGTCTTACCTTACATTTCACACCATCCTTAATAATACCAAGGTGGATAGTTTATTTAGATAGATTTGATATATGCATACTGCCAAGTAGCAAATTACAACATAATGGCTTAACTATCCATAGCTTCTTTGTAAAAAACTGCCTTAATGAATAAGGAAATTGATTTTGCATTCTTACAAATCAATAAAGTACTCATATGATTGGCATAGAAGCTATGGATGAGCATGAATTTATATCCACCAAGGACAACATACTAGGTCATTCTTTTGTTTTCTCATCTATAAGGATCAAGGAATACAGATGATTTGAATTTTCATCATGGTTCATCAACTTTTAAATCACCCAGGAGAGTCAACCATTAAAGCGCTCCTTGATATAATGGGATGATAAAAGTTGACTGCCAAAATTTTGTGCTACGGATAACAAAGTATTTCATTCAATATAAAACAGTTAGAAGCACCTAAGTCCTTGAGTATGCTCATGTCCCTTCTCTTGTTCTTAATAATTTCATTAAAAACGCACTCTAACATTAACGTGCTCTAACTTGGAAGTTCTACATTTTATCTGAAAAATTGCAGAAAATCCTGAAAGCTATGCACTTTGACATATAAACAAGAATTTTAAAATGGATCTTCGAAGAAAAGGTGCTTAATCATTTTCCATGACAAGAGAATGATACCATTTTCATTGCAAGCAGTTCTTTAATATTGAGATTAAAAGTTCAGAATTATCGAAATATGCCAAAACAGGTGAAATCAGCTTACAAAAGTGTTGTTCATCACAAGTACATTATGGCAACGGGAGGTAGAATGTAATATTACACATGCAGAAACTTACGATCTATAAATGCTGACATGACCTGTCATTTATGCAGTTCAAATTGCATTCTACATAACCTAATATTTGGTGAAAGGATCTTTTGCTCTCAAGACAGCAGGAAAGTAGTAGCTTCTGATTGTTCTAGCTCACATTCATACAAGAATGAATGAGAGAAATAAGAGGTTCAATAAAATGCAAAATACCTTTAAATGAAAAACATGGTACAAGGAAACCGGAGAACAACATCAAATATTCTGTTTCCAGAAAACAAGGATTCCTACCATATATCAAAATCGTGCTATAGTTTTTTTTAAATGTCTTATATTAATTTTGTTTTATGTATTTTGTAAAAAATCCTCGCCTGCTTTAATTTTAGGGCTGTGCCAAAAAAATTACTCATTCTGATCAAGACAAAGGGAAAAATGATAAATTATATTTGTCCATATTATTGGTTTTTTGATCCTATACTTCTAATATGGACATGTTGAATCGATAGATGATAGATCGAAATGTTAACTTCTAGCTAGCAAAATGGAACACAAATTTACTCCTACCAATCTCCATTTTATTGAGTATTTAATCTTTGTGTTGCCAGTGCCACAAATAACAACTTTTTCCTTTATCAGAATAAGCATTCCATAAGTCTCTCTGCAATATGAAAATTGGGAGCTTAAACCTGCATGCATGTTTATCTTCTCAATGTAAGACTCAACAAAATCCTCTTTATTGTTCGTATAAAAATATTCTAAAATATAAAAGTATAGTTAAACAAAACCATTTGGCAGACTAATGAAAATGTTTCATCGGACTACAAAAGATTTTTAAGTAGCCCAAAAACGACTTGATGTTCCCTATGCAAAACTTGGTAAGTCAATCTATATGCATATTTTGCTTACTTTTATTAAATAGGAAATTAGAATTAGGGTGTCATTACCTTGTAAATCCTATATATTTAATTATTCCATGTCATTATATGTTATGTTATGTACTCATGAGGGATGTGGGCCCAACTGACAGTGGAAAATCATTAAACTATTATATTTGAGATGATAAAGTCAATGATGGTTAGCTAACTTTTGGGGGAGCTATGACAAACAAAGAATCTTGGCATAGCTATGACGACTTGTAAGAGTATCCCCTAATTTATTAGGATTGTAAGACAAACCAGGTGCCTGTATTGGTGGGATTGTTTTAGTCAATAATGAAAATTTTGTAAGCGCTGTAAGAGGCATGTAAACTATGTTTAGCATGTAAGGGTCATATGGTTTTACCATGGTATTTTTGGAACCTTATTGACCCATGGTAAAGCTTTCTGATGGAATTTTGGGCCTCCATGAGCCTATATATTGAGGACTTGAGAAAGAGACATGATAAGAATTTGCATAAGTACACAAATGCTGTTAGATTGGCTGTAGGATTGAAAGAACTGAATGCATTGTAATCTTTTATCAAGACAATACAGACTTTTATACCTCTTTCTCTGTTTTTTTATACCCGAAAGGGTTTTCTCCTATGTAAACATTGTGTTGTGTGAATTTCCTATGTTGCTGACTTAAATCTCCTTTGATATCATACTAGTTATAAATTTCAGACTTGCAACATATTTTCAATTTTCCATATTGTAGCAGTTTACATTCATTTTTTAACATTAAATACATTCATAAGAGTGTCACCCAGATTTAAAATCCTTGATGCATTAATAAATTCTAATTAACAGGAAGTGCAAAATGCCATGATCAAAACACATATTCAAAAAAACAGTAAACAGCTCATGTGCTATTACCGTTTCAATCAATCAAATAATTTATGAGAAAAATAAAACAGGATAAAAGACTTAATAGTGAAATGAAGCCAGGAAATACTCAATAGCACATTACAGGTAAAATTCAAAGATACTTACCAATCCTATGAGTTCCCATGAAATTCGAATTAACTGATTTTAGTTATAATTTAATTTCCAATACATAATTCAATTTCTTCTTTAAACAAAAGTGATAAGGTGTCAATTAGGATGAAATCAAAAAATAAATTTATGGATTCTCTTCAAAAGGTAAAAGATAAGGTAATCCAGCCCTAGTTTTGATTCTAGCGTGTATTAAAGAAAACGAAACCTTGTCAAGTTCCAAACCATGTGAACCATAGCAAGTTCAACAGACTCAACTTGGGGAACTTTCCATCCCACTCAATAATAAAACAACCATAAATAAAAAGAAATAAACCTTACAACTGTTAAACTGTTACTCTCCCTCGTTTTAACATCTAAATTTCTTTTTCCAATACTCGCGGGAGAGGATAAAATGATTTGGAGCATGGAGAACTAATTCTTACTTTTAGTGATTTTCATCATACTTGTCACTTTGAATAAGCTTTAACCCATATAATTCAGCAATTTCTGCAACAATTTTGACTATTTTCGTGGGCAACTCCAAATATGGGGCAACTCATGAGTCTCAATACTGGGTCAATACCGACTTAAGGAGACTTCGCACTCAATAATAAAACAACCGTAAGTAAAAAGAAATATAAAGTTGTTCAACTGCTACTCTCCCTCATTTGAACATCTAAATTTCTGTTAACAGCACTCACAAGACAGAAAAATACTGATGATTTTTAGTGATTTTCATCAATACTGGATCACTTTGAATAGGCCTTGACCTGTATAATTCGACAATTTCTGCAAGAGTTTTTGTCCTTTAAATGGGCAACTCTAAATACGGGCCAACTCGTGAGTCTCAATACCACGTGTCTGACAACGTGTTGAGTGTGAAACAGATCAGGAAAACCCTTTTGCCAGGAAGGCGGAGCTGACAGTGTCTGCTTTTACAATTTGCAGGTGTTAAATGTATTTCTGAATGGTGAACTCTTCCGCACTTGTCTATGGTTGGAGAATTCTCAAAGCTGGTATGACAGCACTTATCCTGGATGTGATCAATACAATAGCATGCACTAAGGGTAGCCAGCCGTAATAAGACCTCATAGAGTACTCTATTAAATCACTATATCTGATTCTCGGCCCCATGATCTCACGGTGATTAAAAATGGGGCAACTTCCCAAACCAAAATTAAAAGAAAGCAAATCACCAAACCAAAATAAAAAGGACAATTTACTTGGCTATACGGAAAAATAATAGCGGTCTGATACAGTTGCTTCAAAAATGTGTCTAAACTTTGGCAGAGACAGAAAGAGAAAATTGGCTCACCAGTGTGCGAAAAACTCTACAATTGCCCAGGAGGACGGAGCCATCAATAGAGTACTATTAAAATCATCCATCTTCAATTCAACAGCAGCATCAACATCACCTTGGACGGGCTCGTCAATTCTCCGCGCCATCAAAGCTCGCCCGGCCCGTGTTTGCCCCTGTTCCTGTGCCCGCACTGTTCCAAAGCTTACCAAAACCATAAGCAAGATAAAAATCCCTGCGAATCTGGTAAGCCTTTCATACAACATCGGATCCATTGTCTCTTCTGGGCCGGCTTTTTAACGGCGTTCGCTGCTACCATTCAATGTGCCATAAAGATTCCATGCAAATGTATTTGCACATTGAGAACCCTGAAACGGGGGTTTAAATTGGCAGATGCATACAAAGGCCTTCTGAAGTCTGCAAGATTTCACCTATGGGAACTGCGATCTGTATATATATTTCAGAAGAATGTGCGTTAACTAAATTAATGATTAACTGTAGCTGCAGGTACGAAGAATGGTCGTATTTTATGTCTTCTCATTTTAATAACTCCTCAGATTTGCTGAGATTCGAGCTACATACCTCCGCTCTAGTTGACACGGCAATACATGAGGCTATGTTGTTATATTTATAGAATTTAATGCCGTTTTCCTTGTTTCTCTTGTTTCTTTTTAGATGTTTTTTCCTCCTAATTGAGAGACCTTATCGGAAAAGGTGTCTCTATGGTATACTTCAATTTGGAAAGGGATATCTAAGTGTATAATTGAATTAATAGTAACAATTGTATCTTGGTGGTCAATTAAAAAAAAATGTTTATGAAATAAATTGGTAGATCATTTAAAAAATAATGTTTGGTTTTAACATAGGTTTATGTAGAGAAGGGATAGTTTCAAATTAACTATGCATCTACTTATATGAAAACCATTACAATATGGTCTCTACGAGTGACAATGTCATGTCAATGGTAAATATTTAATATTGACATAAGAATTTCAATATTATTGATATAATGTATTATGCATTAATAAAGTTAGCTTATAAAGTTAAATATGAATATTGTTGGACTATAGTTGAAGTGGGAAATATTCAAATAAAAAATTCTCTTTATTTTATAACACATTTGAGAAATAAATTGTAAAAATAAAGCTATGTTATTTATCCCACATTGGCAAGATAAGTGAATGATTTTATAAGAGTGTTATAAAAGAAATTCAATGGCTTTCTTTTAGGCATGCTAGAAATTATATGAAATTGATGAAATTTTGGGGAAATTTTTTTTCAAATGGTTTGTGAGGATGAAATCCCTCATGAATGACATTCTATTCATTGTTGAGAGACACAATCAGGAGGATTGATAAGGGCTTCTTACGAGGTAAGTCTAATTGAGATAGTAACTGCTTTCAAATACCAATGCTTGGTTGTTCAAAGAGTTTGATATGAGAATCTAGAGTGGCGTTATTATTTATCTTGTTGTGAATGAATTTGTTGTAAAAATTTTACATCATTTAGGGAAATCATACATGTCATCTAAGTTAGACACAACCCAAAAGTGAGTCATAGCAGTTGAGGTGAACATTACAATGGTCGTACAAGTCTTGGTCATCCAAAACAATGATGTACTAGTCTACAAATCACTAAAATAGAGTCATACAAGTCTTAGAGGGATTCAAAGGGGGTCATATTTGTTTGGGATCAAACATTGTGTGTCGTACAAGCTTATCAAAGTTGCATTAGGTTTTATACAAGTTCTATTAGTGAGTTGATCATCTTAAGGAAGTTGCAACTGGGGTTTTGAAGGACAAACATTGATGTTGTTGCATATATAAGGCAATCTCATGCATACACTGGGACTTGGTATGTAGAGATTTGGTGTGACATTGTCATCATAGAAAAATATCATTTGCTATCACAAATCAGAGTTATCAATTTGTTATTGTAAACTTCAAAATTTTAGTAATTAAACAAAGTATATGTATGCACATTGAAAATAATATTGTCTTTAAATTATGTTCTATCTATTGGTGATTTGTTAATGAGTTGTTTACTTCATTCAAATATTTACATTTCAAACTAACTAATATTTGAATTTAGAAGGAAATAACATTTGATAATGAGGGCAAACCCTTATAGCGGTATTTGAGCAATGTATCCTATCATCCTAATGGGTACAAAATGATTGGACAGTGATATGACAAATTGGAGTATGCAACCTTGGACTTACCATTATGCTTCACGCAGAAACAAGATAGGTTTAGAAGGACAAGAGCATCTAAAAGAAAATAGTATTATGGGTGAAGAGAACATGGGACATACAAGTGAACGGGTCACAAGGAATATGGGTGAAAAAAGGGATCTAAGTGAAGAGAGGTTGTTCAGTACATTGGAGGCTTTAGCATAGGGGCAACAATAGGTTGAGAAAAGGCTCAAGAATAGAATCAACAAATGAACTTATTGATGTAGTTGATGGCTAGACAGATGGGTATTAATATCAACAATGGTATAAATAATGGAGGAAACAATAGTAGGAATCATAGATAGAATGGTGGTAACAATGGTGAATAGAATGGAGGTAATAGTGGGGAAAATGCGGATGATAACTTTGTACATGCGGCTAGTCCAACGAGGATCATGAGCTTGAGACTCCTAATACCCACTTTCCCATCTAAAGCTTCAGTAAAGCCAGAGAATGAGCCTCTGATCACAAAGTTACAGGAGCAATTTTTATAATATTGGGAGAATGGAGGTGAAGAAGTACAAGCGGCTATCACTTTTAGGGAGTACATGGATGTTCTTGTAATACCCCAAAAATGGTCTATAGGTTCATTAACCTCCTACATCATCAAATCAAATGAAATCGACATCAAAGTCCTAACCTAAGGCACATTTGCACATCAGTTTATCAAAAACCTAATTGATTATCTTAATTCTGCATTAAGGAATATTTTTTGAATATTCCTAATTTATCATAATTATCTTTAATTGAACATTATTTGGTGATAAATGTCATTATTTATCCTAAAGTTGATTAATTGAATATTCTGAATATTTAATTAATTAATTTAATTCTGCCACTTAATTATTTAATTAGATTTAATTGCATTTATTCCTAATTAATATTGTTTTTATTTTGACAATAAATCAAAATTCCTACAAATAATCAATTGAATATTTATTTAATTGATTTAAAATCAAAGTTGTCAAATTTAATGATTTAATTGGAATAAAGTCTAATTTAATAATTGATTAACCCATAAATCAATTATTTTAATTCAAAACAATTAGTTAAGTGGAAAATAAATCACTTTATTTATTAAATTAATTCATATTAAATCATGTACAATCAGAAAAGCAATTAACTTTAAATCAATTTTCAATTTTAATTTGTTAACTTTCTAAACTCAACATCTCATGATGAGTTGAAAAAGAGAACTAAACTCTATTTTGAGATAAAAACTATTTTTACATGATTTTATGAGTTTATTTATTCTTAATTTCTTGTTAACTCAAAAATCAACCTGAGTTTATCAAGAGTGATTTATGGTTTTTCTTATGCATCCTCAAACCCTAGATTTCTATAAAAACAAGGCTAAGCTCTTCACAAAGATATCTCTCAAATTTGCACAATTACTCTAGCAAATTTACAACTGAAGTACAAAGCTTTTGCGACAAGCAATTTTGTGAGATCATTTCATAGTTTTTCATAGCTTTTGCATACTTTTGCATTCATCTTCATAGCATTGTTAGATTAATTGCATATCATTTCAATTCATTCTAGATTAGTTTCATATCAAGTTTTTCATCTAATTGCATCAAAAATCCAAAAAAAAATAGATTAATCTGTATTCATATTTCATTGATTTCATCATTTTAAATCCTTCGTTTAGGTGTTGCATTGTCACTGATCTTGGTCTAATCTGAAATACCATACTCGCACCTACTAGAAGGCAATAAATCATCTGGTTAGCTTAGTTTCATTTATTTGCATATTTCAATTTTGCTAACCTCTAATGTTTTACTGAAGTGTTGTGTCCATAGCTAGGTACAATTTTCACACACACATTTATGGCGCCCACCATGGGGCCCTAAAATGGGTTTCCATTCTATTCTATCAAATTTCTATCATTTTTCTCGAACCCACGACCACAAGGTTAATTATTTTGAGTTTTGTGATAAATTTTTGGGCTATTTTTCCAAAAATCTGACTGATGTTTTTATTGGTACATGCACATATGACATGATACAGATCCAAAATTTATATTTCTAGAAATTTATTTGAGTTAGCTTTCATTTTCTGTTGGTTTGGATTAATTTCATCTTGATTTGCAAAAGTTGTGATCATTTTAGTACAGACTGGTCAGAACCTGATTTTATGAAATCTAGCTGATATTTTTATTGGTACATGCACATATGACATGATACAGATCCAAAATTTATATTTTTGGAAATTTATTTGAGTTATCTTTCATTTGTCGTTTGTTTGGATTAGTTTTGTCTTGATTTGCAAAATTTATGATCATTTTAGTGCAGACTCGTCAAAACCTGATTTTATGAAATCTGACTGATGTTTTTATTGGTACATACACATATGACATGATACAGATCCTAAATTTATATTTTTGGAAAGGTATTTGAGTTAGCTTTCATTTTCCATTGGTTTGAATTAATTTTGTCTTGATTTACAAAATTTATGATTGATTTAGTGCAGACTAGTCAGAATCTAATTTTTTATGACAGTGGGTTTTTCGATTATCAAATGGCATATTATCTTTGACTAACCTAATTTTCTACCATGTGGGGTTGATAAGTTGTGTTTCTTTTTTTATGGATTTTTATAACAGTGGGTTGCATGTACAATAATAGGTAAGTTTTTCATAATAGTGGTTTGCAGGTGCAGGTGCAGGTACATCCCATGGGTACAAAAGATAGAAGACAAATGCTCAAAAATTGCTAAAATATGTAAAAATCTACTAAGCGTGTTGCAAGGAACTCAGGTATTCTATTCAATCTGATAACACTTCAATTTGGATATAAAACGAACTCTCTTGTGTCAAGCTTGAGTGCCTTTATAGCTTTCATAATTCACACTTCAGTTTTGGGCTATAAAACGAACATAGATTTGCTTTTTGCATATCTGTTACACATAGTAAATAGGCCCTATGAACACTATTTGTGGATAATCTTGAGAGATTGGGCTTCATTCACTTGTTCATGCATGTGAAGCTCTTCTTGACGACAGATCCCCTTGTAGGTAGGGAGGATACTGTGATTGTCTCACATTCTACTAGGTTTGGTCCTCCGCTTTTGATCGATACGTTATCTCTCCGAAGAGATCGATAGACATAGTTGTTGACATCACAAATCTTGGTGAGATAATTTTAGTCTTAGCGTGTTGGATTAATCTATCTGTTGTGTTTGGGTAAAAGTGATAAGGCTAAAGGATTATGCTCTACTCCCTTTTTGGGTAGTATAAAAAACTCAAATCCTTGGATCTGGACCAAGTCCCCATGTGGTATCTTTTGTGAGTCACCTTTAGAGAGGGTTAACCATAGTGGACATTCCCTTTATTGGGTCAACCACATGGATGAAACCTTAAGCGTTAATAGCCATTTTCATCGTGGTAGCAACAACCGCTATATAAATGTTGTTGTTGAGCAAATTTTCATAGGTGTGGTCTCTTGTTGGGCTGTCAGATCTCCCTAGAAGATCCTGATTGATTAAATTCTCAAACTGTGTCAAAACCCCGGTGCGCTTGGATTAGAGTTCACCCTCTTGAGATCATAAAAGTTGCAGAGTCAGACCATTACTACAAATCTTAGGGAGGCCAATTTTTCATTTTCTAGGACTATGTGCGTTATTGAAAAACTTTTGAGAACATACACAATTAGCATTCCTAGGGATTAGCACAATAAGTCACTATTGCTTGTTCATGCGCAAGGTTTCTTTTGCCCTTGTTCATTGTTTTGAGACGATTGCTTGCTTCCCTTTGCTTGTTGTTCTGCATGTTTGTTGTCTATTTGGTCCTTTGGAAACAAGCAATCTCGAACTATTACACAGATTTGCAAACTTGAACAGAGGATATCTTACAAACAATCTGAAACTGAAAATTGAAAAATTGCAAATCTAAAGCAAACATCCTTTTTGGTGTCAAAAGTCATCTTGAAATTTCAAAACTCGTATCAAAGCTAAAGTCAAAGTTGTCAGAAGCCTTCAAAATTTGTCAGGAATCCAGTTTCTGCAACCTATTTCTAGATTCTATCAAAATATTCACTGTGTCAGGAACATAGTAGAAACTAGAAAGAATTCAATCATTTACCTAAAGTGGTCTCTTGAGTCTGATTTAGTCTTCTGATTTATCGATTTGAGTCTTTTTCATATTGTGTCAAAACCTTGTCAAAATTATCTTCAAATTCAGTCTTCATACAAAATGGCTAAGTGTTGTGATCTCGTGTCCGCCATCTTTTGGTGTCTACCCATACTACTAGGGCACAATATCCTTCATTTACGTCCAATCTAATATTCAATCAATCCAATCTTGACAAGGTTGCGTCATTCGATCTTCTTGAATCAAGTCATTCTTTAGTGTCTTCATATTTCTCTTTTGCTTCATCCAAGGTTAATGGTGGAAACTAGAGCTTCCTCACACAAGAAATCTAGAGAAGCACCCAATACCTTACCTTTGTCTACTTACATGGGTCCAACCTTTGAGCAACTCTACAATTCAGGTCTTTACAAAGACAATGGTCTCGACAATCTTTGATTAAAAACTAGTTACATACCCCCCCCCCCCCTCCATCAACCCACAGAGGTGATCAACAAACTCCACATCAATCTATCCCAGGGAGTCCTAAAACTCCTAACATGTCTCAAGGAGGGAAAAACCACAGTTCCCAAGGAAATCAATCACAACATGGTGTGGATCAAGAACCCACACCTTCTAAAATTGCTCGATATCAAAATGATGATGACTTCAAGAAAATGATGAGGCATTTCTTGAAGGAAGACCGAGAAACATTCTTCCTAAAGTTAGATCGTCAAGGGGCTAAACTTCCTCCCAAATTTAATGTTGAAGATATCATTATGCATGAGGAAGAAACTTCAATCACCGCTATGATGAAACAGATACATGCAATGCAAGTCAAACTTAACAAACTTGAAAAAGAAAAGGAACCTAGGGAGTTCTCCATGGAAGCTCTATGCCCTTTTCCATTTGATAAAGACTTGTACATGTTGTCATTCCCTAAGCGAGTGGAAATACCTAAATACAATAAGTATGATGGAAACTATGATCCTCCAGATCATGTCAGAGAATTATGTACTCAATCTATGGAGTTCATGCATGAACCAACCTACCTAATGCGTCTTTTCCCTCAATCTCTGGGAGGGTCAGCTATTCATTGGTTCTCAAAAATCCCCCCTACTATCAAAACTTTCGAGGAGTTAATCAAACTATTCTATCAACAATACTCCTACAACATCCAACATCTGGTTACCATGATCAATATCTGCAATCTGAAACAGAACTCAAGAGAACCATTCCTGAAATTTCTCAAAAGATGGAGGAAAAAGTTTTCTCTATATGCTAGACCTATTCTAGAAACTGAGAAGCTAGAAATTTTCATCAACAATCTTGTTCCAGAACTTAACTACCATTTGCAAATGCAAAATCATACATCCTTTGATAAAATGGTAGAAAATGCAATCAAATTTGAGAAAGTACTTGTGCAAAAAGGAGACATATCACTTCAAAAAGACAAGTATGAATTTGGATCTAATTTTAAAGACAAAGGCAAAAACTGGAACAAGAATAAGGGCGTTGTCACAGATGGCGTTATTGATACTATATGTGCCCCATCTAAGACACCCACTTTCAATCTCACTGTTGGCACCCAAGCCATCAAAGCTTCCGAAGCTAAAGCAACAGAATCTAACAAGAAGCCATCTAACTATAAACCTTGGGCTATAGATCCTAAACGTAAGTTTACTCCTCTTGGAGAATCCTTGGAATCCGCCATGAAGACTCTGTTGGCCAACAACATCATCTCCTTGCCTGAGATAAAGGTATTTGATCCTGAACCTAAACCAAAATGGTGGAGAGAGAATGATTTATGTGACTTCCATCGCAATAAGGGTCATAAGACTAATAACTGCATACACCTCAAACACATCATACAAGACAAAATTGATAATGGAGAAATTGTAATTGACAATCATAAAAGCAATAATGATCATACAGTAATCACGGAGCCATTTCTGAAACATGGTCAAGGAGATTCATCTTCTCAGCCTAATGTAGGTGCTAAAGTCAATTATGCCTACTCTAAAAACAATGTTGTCATAAATATGGTTGAACCATGCCTATCTGAGCATTGCAATGTCATCACAATTGTAAGAAAAGATAGAGAAAATCAATCAGCAAATGCAGTTACTCAATCACAAGCTCAGGCATATCTACAAGGACAAATCCCAGATTCATCCAATGTCCCTAAGATACCTTTCAATCTTTCCTCTTCTTCTAAACAGAAGGTTGCCTCTAAATCATCAAATCCTAAAGACACGAGGCCAACATCATACTATATTTTCCAACAACTCCAACATACAAATGAAAAAATCTCCATGTTTGAGTTGCTTCAGATATCTCCAACTCATAGCCATTCTAGACAAAGCTCTGCTCAGATCCAATGTTCCTGACAACCTTGATTTAGATAGATTCCAGACTATGGTTGGTCATCTCACGTCTCCATAGTATATCTCCTTTTCAAAGGAAGATGATAATTCCTCGAGTCATCTGCATAACCAGCCCTTGCACATTGAAGTCTTGATCCAAAACCATCATATCAAACGCATGTTGATAGATGGAGGCGCTAGTCTCAACATTTGTTCTTACAGCTTGATCACACAATTGGGATTCTCTGAAGCTACCATTGATCCTAAGAAGAAGATAACTATCAAAGCATATTATGAGCAAGAAAGATCTTCCAAGGGAACTATTGTCTTACCTATCAGAATAGGACCCGTTATCAGAGACACCATATGTCAAGTTCTTGATCTACCTTTGGCTTACAACATCCTCCTAGGGAGACCCTGGATACATGAAATGAGAGCTATTCCTTCCACATACCATCAATGTGTGAAATTTCATTATGAAGGAGTAGAGGTGATGATTCCAGTAGACCTATACACAACTTGCAATGCATTGAAAGAAAGTGTTGATAAACTTGTTCCTAATAACAAAGAATCTTCCACTAAGCAGATAGACATTGCTTCAACATCCAAGATGGAAGACATTGCTAAAGAAGTCAAAATCAAAGACAATGGTATGGGAGAATACACAATGGAACCTATTTTATCTCTCACATCTCTCCCGTTGTCCCCTAAATCTTATGGACAACCTTCTGACAAAGTGAAACCTACAAGTAAATAATCCTAGGTCATATTCAATGGAAGCTTTGTCACAGAACAAGTATCTAAACAAGAGTTTGAGGAAGAAGAAGTCATGCTTGCATGGTTATACAAGGATGAGCCTCAATCCCAATCAGTCCAGAAATGTGACTCCACTTCAAGCAAAATTCCTCAGAAGTCATATGGACCAGGGGACAAATTGATCACAAAAATGGGATATACTGGAAAAGGACCTCTAGGACTACAAGGTAAGGGTCTTCTATCACCTCTTGACCACCATGGTCAAACCAAAAAGAATAAAATAGGTCTAGGATATAAGAAGAAGCCTTTCTATCTTAGCAAAAACTCCCCACGTGTCTTAGAACAAATTGAGCCATCCACAACAATTCAACTAAAGGAAGAAACAAAACAATCTAACAGTGATGATTCGGACACCACTGATGAGCTTATTCCTTATGAATGCTTGCCTAAAGAAATAAAAGACCTCCTTGAAGCTGAAGATGATCCAGTAAAAAGAATCAATGTAGTAGAAACACAAGAACCTACTATAGGACAAGAGACAGTTGCACCACAAGAACCAGCTAATCTCGAAGGCAATCAAATAGACAAGGAGGAAGGTGGTAGTTATTTCGAAACAGATTCTCATGAGTATGAATTCAAATCAGAGTCTGAGAGTAACCCTTCTTGGGGTATCCATCCTGACTTTACACATGTTCTCAGATTTCCTAGAGGCATAGATGAATAATCAAATGACTATGAATGGGGAGTCATTCCAGAGGAAGATGAGCTTATCACATAAAAAAATATTGATATTATTCACCAATATGCACCTAAACCCAATGTAAGTCTAGAGCGAAATAATGAACTTAATGAGTCTAACCCACCGATGACTGAATTGGACTCCCACAATGACATTGAGCCTATTCACAAATTGAACATTTTGAGTTGTAATATCACTTTTGAACTCGAGAGTCAAATTAGGACCAATGATGACAGATCCATATCCGTAAACACTATTTCCCAATCTTTCACCACTTTGACTATCCAACATCCCGAACTTCATGACCAAACCTCCATGAATCCGAGCCAAGGTATCTATACCTTTCCAAATGACTATGCCCTTACTTGCTACCTCAATGAAGTTGAGCCTATGATGACTCCCATCAGTGAACTGAGCGTTAGCATGACAAAGTCAGACATCAAGTATCTTAGTCAAAAGAATAGAAATAAAAATAAAAATAAAAGGAGTTCTGAGGGTGAAAACCACTTTGTGGTAGTCTCAGAACCTACAAAAGTAAAAATAAAAGATGTATCTGAAGGTGAAAACCTCTCTGAGGTGCCTAAGGATGAGATATTTGATGTCCTTCCGAGTCATTTATAGGATAGATCTCTAGTTCTAATTGAGCCCACTCAATCCATCAACTTGGGAACAACAGAATAACCACAGTTGATCCATGTAGCACAATCCTTATCAGAAGAAGAAAAGCAAAAATTTACCACATTCTTAACAAAAAAGAAGATCAACTTTGCATAGAAATATTCAGATATGCCAAGGTTAGATCTTGATCTTATAATGCACCATTTATCTATAGCTCCAGGGGTCAAACCTGTTAAGCAAAAATTAAGAAAGATGCATCCACATGTTGCACTCTTGGTCAAAGCTGAATTAGAGTAACTACTAAAAGCCAGATTCATCCGCATTATTGACTATGCTGAATGGATCTCTAATATTGTACCTATTTCTAAACCAGATAAATCAATCAGAGTGTGCACAGATTTCAGAGATGTAAAAAAAGCATGCCTTAAGGATGATTTTCCATTACCTAATATTGATATGATAGTGGACATGACTATGAGCTTTGAGATGTATTCTTTGATGGATGGTTTTTTTAGATACAACCAAATAAAAATTGCTCCAAAAGATCAAGAGAAAACTACTTTCACATGTGTGTGGGGTACCTTCTATTGGAATGTCATGCCATTTGGGCTTAAGAATGCTAGTGCTATATATCAATGAGCTATGACGTCTATTTTTCATGACATGATGCATCGAACTATGGAGGATTATGTTGATGATACTTTGGCAAAATCTATGAATAAGATCTGAACATCTAAATGATTTGAGCAAAATACTAGATCGAATGGAGAAGTTTAGTCTTAGGCTGAACCCTAAGAAGTGTGCTTTTGGTGTCACTTCTGGAAAACTCTTAGGCTACATTGTTTCAAAGAAAGGTATTGAAGTCAATCCAGCTAAGGTCAAAGCTATCATGGAGATGCAACCTCCCAAGAATATCAGTCAAATGAGAACATTACAAGGGAGAGTACAATCTATTAGATGCTCCATATCTCAGCTAGCAAACATATCACAACCTTTCACAAAGACATTACATAAAGGTGTGACCTTTTCATGGAATGAGGAATGTGAAAAGAAATTTAACCATATCAATAAATATCTATTAAAGTCTCCTATTTTGATGCCTCCTATACAAGGGAAGCCATTGATCTTACATGTCTCTGCCACAGATACATCATTGGGGGCATTACTAGCACAACATGATGAGAACAAGAAGGAAAGAGCTATATACTATATCAGTAGAACATTGGTAGCATATGAGAAGAACTATTCAATGATTGAGAAAGCTTGTCTAGCTGTGATATTTGCATCACAGAAATTGAGACACTACATGTTAGCTCATATCACACATTTGGTAGCTAAGATTGATCCACTAAAGTACCTACTAAGCAAAGCTGCCTCACAGGTAGATTAGCTAAATGGGTAATGCTATTAAGTGAGTTTGACATTGAATATGTTGAAAGAAAAGCTATCAAAGGACATGTAATTGTTGATCAATTGGATGAAGCACCTTTGTTTGATGATACACCAATGCAAATGGAATTCCTGGATTCCTCTATCATGAATCTTTCTTCTAGAGCATGGAATTTATTCTTTGACAGCTCCTATACACATAATGGATCTGGAGTAGGCAAATTGTTCATCACTCCTCAAGGATACTCAATCCCTAAAGAATTCAGAATAAAGTTTCCTTGCACAAACAATATTGTTGAATATGAAGCCCTTCTTAACGGCATGAAGATAGCAATTGAATGGAGGATAACAAAACTACACATTCATCGAGAATCACAACTTGTAATACACCAACTCAATGATGTGTCTCAAACAAAAGATGGAAAGTTGATCCCATACAAGATAATGGTAGATGATCTAAAGAAATATTTCATATCTATCACCTTTGAACAAATTCCTAGAACGGAGAATAGGGTTGTTGATGCTATGGCAATGCTCTCTACTTTATTACAGCAGTCGAACATGAGCTACGCTATGAGTTCCTGGTGGAAGTACTATCTTATCCTGCATATGCTTCCCCCAAAACCCGCATGATCTACACTATTGTTGGTCATGATTCATCCCGATACAAAAACCTTTTCTCCTATCTCTGAGACCAAATCATCCCCGATACCTTCAACCGTCATGAGAAATGATACCTTATCTGAAATGCATTCTAGTATGTCATCATTGGTCATGGTCTATACAAATGAGGTCTAGATGGTACACTCCTTAGATGTTTAGAACGGGAAGAGTCTCAACATGCATTAGAGGAAGTCCACGATGGTATTTTTGGATCACATTCAAATGGTTTAACACTAGCTCAAAAAATTATTAGGGCTGGGTACTATTGGCCTAAAATAGAAAAAGAGGCTATCAAGTTTGCTAAGAACTGTCAAAAGTGCCAAGTACATGGTAACTTAATTCATGCACCAGGGAGAGATCTAATTCCCTTTACTACACAATGGCCTTTTCACCAATGGGCATTTGATCTTATAGGAGCCATACATTCTCATTCTTCTAATGGACATACCCATATTATTACAGCTACAGACTATTTTACAAAATGGGTAGAAGCAATCCCTTTGACTCAAGCAACTGACAAACAAATTTCAATGTTCATCTTGAACTACATCATATGTCAGTATGGTATTCCACATTCTATAATCATAGATAATGGTGGACAATTCAAGAACAGAGACTTAGATGATCTATGTGCCAAATTCAAGATTACACAACATTGGTCATCAATCTACTATCCTCAAGGGAATGGACAAGCAGAGACTTCAAACAAGAATATATTGAAAATCTTGCACCGAACAATTAATAAAACAGGAAGAGACTGGCATCTCATGATGAATCTAGCTCTCTAGGCCTACAGAACAAGTATCAAAACACCCATTGGGGCTACACTATTCTCTTTAGTTTATGGGTCAGAAGCGGTACTGCCTATTGAGGTTGAAATCCCATCACTAAGAATCAGAATGCATGATCTAGTAACTAATGATGACTACAGAGTGTCTAGGTTGCAAGAACTTGAACTACTAGATGAGCATAGACAAGCAGTGTATGATCATCTTAGAGTATATTAGAAGAGAATGTCTAGAGGTTACAACAAGAAAGTCAGACATAGAGAATTTTAGGTTGGCGATCTCATCTTGAGAGAGAATAAAAAAAATCAATCACATAGAGAATGCAAGGGGAAGTTTGAACCCAACTGGTTGGGTCCCTTTGTAATCACTGCTACTTTTGGCTCTAGAGCCTATCAACTCTCAATGACTAAAGGAGAACAGCTCTGAGAACCAATCAACATTCTCCATCTGAAGAAATTCTACGCCTAAGACATTTAGTCTATGGTAAAATGTCCTGAAAAAATTATAAAAATTGAAAAAGTCTTGAAAAAATGATCATCCTGGTGAAAACCAAGCAATAGGTCCCTTGATGTATCACAAAAAAAATAAAAAAAAATATCAAAAGTACAAAAAATTTGAAAAAAATGAAAAATACAAAAAAATGAGAAAAAGAAAAAGTGTCTTGGTGAAAACTTGGAAATAGGCACCTTGGTAGCAAAAATAGAATCTCTGCCAAGATGGTGAAAACTCGGCAAACGGGTGCCACTTGTTTCAAAATGCTCCATCTATCAGCACAATCTTGGTCTTTCTTAGCTTTCAGTCCTACTTTAGTTTGTACATACCTCTCGGTTTGTTTCCACAATCCTATTTTCAATAAGGTCGATATGTGCACCAATAAGCTCAAACATCTGTATCCTATCAATGTTCAAACTTGGGGGCAATCAAAGTCATATCCTATGGTCTCTAGTATACCTCAGATGAGTCATATCCAGTTAGAGTCCTTTGAAGCTACATCTGAGTCAGTCAGTCAGTCTCCTCTCCAAAAAGGATTTTTGCATCTACAACAATGCAATCAAACATCAACACAAACTGAAAACAATCTATGCTTCATTGCTTTTATCTCCTTGTATTCTCACTGATTCGCATTGAGATTTTTGCATATTGTGTCCCTTCAAGCTCTTCGATGATGTCCTTTACAGGATTTAGAGAGTGATGACTGGGGGCATAATCTTTCCTTTGTCTTCTATTTGTATGTGACAATCTAACAACTTTGGAAATTTTGGATTGAAATGGTGTCTGTCTGTAAGAGCCTTCATCTCGTATTGGATGGCCATGAGTACCTTGACCATTGATACCCAGAAAATTCAAGGAAGTTTGATCTAACTATTGTCTTTTTGAGTGAGTTCTTACTCCTACTGTGAAACACGATCTTACCTAAGGATGTGAACAATAAAGGGTCACTACAGGTAATTCACATTGGATTTAGAATGATCTCTTGATTGCTTGATGTGTTTGAAATGCAAGGCATATTCAGGTCATCATGATGTTTATGTTCTGATGCTTGTACAAATTGCTATATTAAAATGGACATGATATTCAGGTCATCCTGGCGCTTGTGCCTTGGTGCTTATATCTAATTTGAGATTCCGAAAACAAAATCAATATTCATATGTCCATGGTTGTCTAGCCAGTGGGTGTTGTATTGACTTTGGCGCAAAAATCAATATTCATATATTCATAGTTTCCTAACTAGTGGATGTTGTATTGATTTATCTGGTTACCTAAAAAGTTCAATGATGAAAATAGACCGACACATGATCAGTGACTGGGTCCTAGGTCTTAGGTTTGCATCTCATTTTTCACTTTGCATGATTACATTTATCTCACAATTGCCCAAATCATCTTGACACTCAAACGATTCTTCAAAACTATGCTAAACATGACACAAGGACTGAGCATTGTATGAAGGTCCCTCCAACTAAATAGCAAGTAGAATCCATTTTCGGGATCAAAATTGAAATATGAGATTGTTTACTTTGTCAAAATCATGATTTAAAATTTTCGGACCCAGGATGATTGACTGCTTGCATAATCGACCTTCAATCATCACAAAAATCCAGAATTCAACTTAACTGATTATCTTACATCAAACTATCAAATTTTCAACTTGGTCACCCATGGTCAACTCATGGTCAAACCTATTGGAAGTATAAGTGGGAAAGTAATACTAAGAGAGGGGGGGGGGGGTGAATCAGATATTACCTACTTTTTATCCTCTTTGTCTAATAAAACTTTATGCATGATAAAACAAAACTTAATCATTGTAAGCAACAAAACATATAAAGCAGCATACATGAAATCACTCATAACACCATGATTTTGGTAACCCAGAAACCCTTGAAAGGTAAAACTGGGGTGGGGATGACACCCACAAATCTTCACTACTGCAGTAATAAGTTTTGTCTGTTAAGGCTTACAAAATGTGATCAAATCATGATCTACCCTGTGAAAGGTCTTCTCTATCAAAAGCTAAAAGACTTGTATAGTCTACCTTGTTAAAGGATTTATAAACTTACAACAAAGTAAGCACTCGGTAAAGAGATTTACAAAAAGTCTGCTAAGACTACTCGGTTAAGAGATTTACCCTGATACACTGGTCAAAATGTCTCAGTACCTGATCTTTCGATTTGCACTAGTATGTAGATTATAGATCTCCTATTTACTTTATATTTTGATCTCTCTTATCTGATCTTTCTTGATTATGTCCTTTCACTGCTTAGCTCAGTCACTAAACTCTGTCTGAATACTTCGCTATTCTGAATATACTTCTCTGATCATCTTCTCATACCAATTAAATCTTATCCCTCTGATTCACACACACACTTTTCTCTAATCTAGATCTTTCCCTTATATAATAACAAAAACGTTTTACCATTCAAGATCTACGGTTCAGATTTATTTCTATTGCCGCCTAAACTATACAATTTTCTGATTGGCTCTAGGTTTTACATAGGGATCAATGATAATAATATGGATGTGTAATTACCTCCATAATTACCTCATTAGACAAAATACAAAATATCATTATCACCAAAAATGGTTTACCTCAATCATTGTGCCATTCCAAACTTGTATGTCAATTCTGGCTAACTTGGCAAAATTTATTCCTAGCACTCGGCATTAACTGTACTCGGCATCGGTTGAACTTCTCTGTCACTTAGTAATCATTGATATATGTAACTCGGCAATAACTATACTCTTGTCATATTACAAACATAGTGACCATGACTTTACTCGGCAGTACTACTGCTCGGTAAGTATACAATACAAAACTCAGCCTTTACAAAATGACTCGGTCACAGTGATGACCGACCATCATTGCCTAGATATATGACTAAGTGTGAAACACTAATGGTCAAAAAAACTATAGAGATCTACAATCTCCCCCTTTGACATTAGTGGTAAAAACACTTTGACATGACATTGGTATATACAATTACAAAAGTATGTTTGTACTAGCCTAATACTCCCCCTGAGATATACATTCAAAATTTTGTTACCTGTCCCTATTTTGTCCTTATCTGTACTCGTGTCATGATGATTCCCCCTTATTTTTGACATGACTAATCTCTTCATCAATAGGTAGCTCACAAATTTTCTCCAAAAAAGGTTTATGCAACACTGTGATCATGTAGAGTGCATCCGTCCAAGTAGTCGAAGCAAGGTTCAAAACTTATGTCTACACTTCTAAATCAGCAACTAAACTGATAAGGCTCTCGGTTGTGGACAAATGTGGATCACTCTGGATCAATGCTTTAGCCTTTGCTAACTTTCTCTGTATAGCCTCCAGATGCGATGTCAAAACAGTTTGAATAGAGAGTAGGTGAGAACGAATCTTGCCATCATTAGCCATCAACTCAGCTAACTTACCTTGTGTCTGCATGATTTTTACATAATGTGCAGCACTGGTGTTTGCATCCAAGGTCAAGGACTGACTTGTAGCTTTGATCTCTTGCTTGAGAGTCTCAAGCAATTGTTGATTATCCTCTGCGAACAGTTCAACATTACATATTTTGGCCAATAGAGACTGTCGGTTCACAACTAATCCCTTGGGCTCCTTTACCAAATTGGATAGCTCAACCCATTTTACTGCTATCTCGACAGATATCTTCTCTAGCATTTTGGTCTCAAATCTCTGTTTTGACCATTCAAATAACTTATCACTTGCACAACTAACTTCATTATTGACGTTCTGAACAATGTGTACAAGTTGTTCCAATATGGGAATGGAATGATTTACATCTGATAAGTCATATACTTCATTAAATATGTCTTTGATTTCATGAAGAACCTATTTTTGCTAATGCTCTCTTCGAAGTTCTGCTTGCCTGCTCTTTCTTGTCAGCAAATCTTTCATTATCTGCAGTTGCTCATAAGACAGGTTATCTGTATCCCATTTAGGAATAACAATTACTTCATCAATTGTTACTTCATCTTTCTCCTTTTGTGCTCTTGGTGGGGTGCTTCCACTCAGCATCTGTACAAGAGCTTTTATTGCCTCTTGTTCCTTTGGTTCTTGTTCTTTGATGTTTTCTTCTCCTTTCTCCTTCTCCTCGGCATGAGGACTAATAGATTGTTCATCTAATTTGATTCCTTGTTCTTCTGTAATGTGTTCTTCCTTGGGAGAACTTTGAATTTTGTCTTTTGCTTTGTCTCCTTCCTCGGTAGATTGAGTTAGCAGTACCAACTTGATGGGTTCTTTGGTAAGACTTGTACTGACTAACTTATCAACAGTAGCAACTCTAGGTAGTGTAGGATTATCATCGACAGATTGTGTGCTTGTGATGGTGGGATAACCCATGACTTGCAATAGTACAGTGTTGCTACTTGGCAGGGGTGTGTCAGTTGCTTTTGTGTGCTTTAAATCATCCTTAGTTAAGAATGAATTCTTAATGGGGCTCTCCTCCGGTATGTCAACAATGTGAACCTCAAAAGTATCATGTGATTTCACTTCCTTAGGAGTATCAGTCTCCATTTTATTTTGCTTGTTGTCAGGTTCAACAACTATTAAAGTGGTAGCATCTTTTCCTTCATTCTTTCCTTCATTCTTTCCTTCATCCTTTTCTTCATCTTGGGCAGGTATCAATCCAAACAATACCTTCCAAATTTTTAAAATTTCTTGCACAACATCTTCAACCTTGTGTTGAAGAATTAGATAGGCTCTAAGTTTAGGATCAAACTTGCCTATGTATTGCTCAATTATCTATTTGATATCTGCAAGGGTGAGAGTGGATTCAACTTGTGCTAGTGTACTCTCCCTTATTTCCTTCTCTGTTTGCAAAGCATACTCCCATTTCTATGTGACCTTGTTGTGTAATTCCTTTGGAATTCTGTTTTCAATCTCAATTGGCAGCATCTTAAAAATTCATAACATTTCAAGAATAGCATCCTCAACTTTCTCTTTATCTCCAATGCTCATTTTTCCAAACTTTAATCTTTTCACCTCATCTAATGCAGCTGTGCTAGTAATCTTAAGACATAATTCATTAACAGTGAGTTGATGTGTACCTTGTTGTGTATCCTTCCCCTTTATTGGTTCATCACTTTTGGTTTCTTCATCATCATCTTCTGTTAGAACAAGTTTCCTTCTCGGCTTCTTCATAGCCTTGGTCGGTACTACCTTGGGTTGAGTGGATTTTCACTTTGCAGATGCAGGAGTCTTCTTAGGAGTCTTGGTAGTAGTTCTTCTAGTCTGAGGCCTTAGTGATGGTGTCACTGATACTTTTTGTTTCAACACTGTTCTCTTTGGCAGGGACTCGGCAATTACTGGTTTCTTCTCTTCTTCTTCTTCTTTCTCACTACCACTAGTTGCACTCTTTTCATCTTCACCTAATCCTTGGGTCAACTCTAGTGGTGCATCCTTCTCAGATTCTTTAACATACTCTTCCAGATTTTTCACAATCTTCTTTCTTTTCCTCTCAGTGGTGGCAACCAATAATCCCAAAAAGATCTTGGATTTGGCTTCTTCAAATGTGCCAAAGTAAGGTGCCTTAGTATCAATTTCCTCAGCTAAGAGGGATGTGATTATTGCAGTAGCTTCATCTATGTTGAGTTCATAGGGTAATGGCATTAACCATGAAACCCTAGGTAGGACTGCCTGTGCATAGGTAAAGTCTGTGTCTACCAGAAAACATATATCTTTACTGTATTTCTCAATCAAAGACACAGGGACTCTAGTCCTATTCCTCATCTTCTTCTTAAATTCAATGAAATAATTATCCATAATCCCTTCAAAATCATCAGCAATCTGGTTTATAAAATCATTTATTTTAACAGTGATGGGCTTCTTCTTATCCCATGTTACATCACCATGTGTAGGAAAACACTTCTTGACATAAAAGAATATATAGATCAGTAGGGAACCGAACTTACACATAGAGTTCTTCGCCGTCTGGATGGAGTTCAAGTTCTCAGCAAGTTGAGTCAGCTGGAGCTCGGAAAGGTCATATGTGTGCCCTTTCTTAATTATTTTCCATGCCTGGTCCACTTCCATACAGGGGACGTTGTCCAACCAACTAGATTGATAAAACTTGTGCGAGATGACTCTAACAATGAAGTCAATTTCTAGATCATTAATGGTGGAAATTGTCATTTCGTGTTTGTTCCAAATTGCCTGGGTATTTGCTTGAATATCCTCTTTTCCTGCACACTTCATCATTCTCTTTCCGTCAATTGTAGGGTAACCAGTGACTTTGTGTATCATTTCCTTTGTGATCTTCACTGATCCGTCTTCCAGCCATAACTGCATGTCGTGTACTCGACCCAAAATAATTTTTATCCATTCCACTTTGAAATTTTGCAGGAAATTTAGGGCATGCACTAACCCTTGATCGGCAACAACCTTATGTTTTGGCTTCAGCACTCTGTTGACACATAATTTATCATATGCTTCCCTGATCTCATAATCACCAATTTCTCCAATTTTGCACATATAGCAAGACCTAACGTCATTCATCAATAACACATTCTCCAGAATAGAAGATAGGGCTCCATTCAAATCTCCTTTGATAGCACTTTCAGATATTGCCTTGAATACCCTCGGTTTGCAAACTTCGTTCCTTACAAGTTGCACATTGAAAACTTCCATCCCTTGTTTCTTGACTGGTGTAGATGAAGATGATGCCATGTTAAACTGTAATTTTTGAAAAGAAAATATTTGCTCGGTAAAGTACCTTTTTGTCAATAACCCTATAGATGAATTTTGCTGATGACACGCTGAGAAAATTCAAAATCGCTTTGCTTAATCTAGTTGCACAAACTCTGAATCGCTCTTTGAAATCTCGAATATCTTGGTGAAATGAAATTAATGATAATTTTCTGCTTTATGGAATCCAAAAAAATAGGATTAGGGCCTCATAAATGCTTTGTATAGTTTTAGGTAGATTACAGCTGTCTTAGCAAACTCACAAGCTTGGTTGATATAACCGTTGCGATACAGCTCGGTGTACATAGCATTTCGGCCATAGCAGGTGCTCAGCATACATTGATAGCTCAGTCAAGACATTGATGCTCGGCATCAAAAATGAAAATTTCTATTTTGCTCACATATGTCCTAGTGCATCTTTATCTATGCTGGTGTGGACTTTTGCTCGCTTCTATGTTAGGAACTGATGAAAGATAAGGCTTTGCAAAACTCAGTTCCGAACATACCTTTCAAGCTTAATTAGAAGAAGTGTGATCACTTGATCCATTGGATTTGGTGATCGCCGATGTGCTAGCTTCGCTTGAGTTTTCTTCTTCTTTCTTCCTCCATGTCTTTTCCATCTAACTCTTTAATTTCTCATGGATACCTTCATTCTGATTTTCATTGCTCGGCATAGGTGGTCTACAATCTTTCTTTAAGTGACCAACCTTGTTACACTTGTAACAGACCATGCTTCCATTCATCTAGCTTTTAGATGTGCCTCTAAAGTGAGTCTTCATGCAATTAGCTCCGATGCTTCCATATTTACCACAATAATGGCAATTATACCAAGTGTTGTAATCCCAATTGTAACAGTTGTGCTTTGTGACTGGCTTTGTTTGCTCATTTGATGACCACCTTGGTCTTGATCTGCATTCAAATGCTTTGAGCCCATATTTTTGACAATTGAAACAACTTCCTTGAAAATTGGGTGTGGTGGATGAATTGCTAGCTTTAGATCTACATTCATGTGCTTGATGTCCATGCTTTTTGCAGTTAAAACAATGTCCATTAAACTTAGGCTTAGAATCAGACTTACCATGTTTTCTTCTACATATATTGGCTATATGTCCTGGCTTTCCACAGTGATGACATGTGGTTTTGGTGTTCTTTGGTTTAGCCATCTTCTGTTCTCCATTCATTGATGATTCTCCTTCTTCAGTAGATGAATGTTCATTCAGTCCAAGTCCAGATCTATCACCGGATCTTCTAGGTGATCTTAACAACTCTTCAAAATATTTTGCAGCTTCATTGGGTTTGTTCATCCTTTCATTGATCTCTTTTTCAGTTCTTAAATCATGTTTCAACTGATCATTTTCAGACCTTAGTTGATTGATTTCCATATCTTTTCTGCCCAATTCCTGATTAACCATCAGTAGCTGATTTACCATGTCTAGTTGATTATTAGTCAACCTTTGCATGTCACTAGTTCTTTCATTTAGCCTGATTGCAATTTGTCTTTTGTCTTCCTCAGCCATTGTCTTATCATCTTCAGCTTTCTTTTTCTGTTCCACTAATTCACAAAGTTTGACAGATTGAATTTCTTGTTCTCTCCTTAGAGTTCTGATGTCATCATTTAGTATGGTATTTTTCTCTAGTAGTTCTTTTATAGCTCTATCACTTTTGGTAGAGTTTCCATTGTCAAATAGTCCAGATATGTCTTCCTCTTTGTATTGTGGCTCATTTTGTTGAATTGCAATCTCTCTTCTCTGGCTCAAGGATTTCTTCAATTCTCCTCTAGCTACTTCCCGTTGTTGTAATGCCAGTTGTACTTCGATCTTTTGATTCTCTATGATCTTCCCCAGTTTATAAGCTTCCATTTTAAGATCTTTTTCCTCAAGTGGTTAGACTTCCTTAAGAGAAACCTTGCTACTCTGATACCAATTGTTGGAAGTATAAGTGGGAAAGTAATACTGAGAGGGGGGGGGGGGGGTGAATCAGATATTACCTACTTTTTATCCTCTTTGTCTGATAAAACTTTACGCATGATAAAACAAAACTTAATCATTGTGAGCAACAAAACATATAAAGCAACATACATGAAATCACTCATAACACCATGATTTTGGTAACCCAGAAACCCTTGAAAGGTAAAACTGGGGTGGGGATGACACCCACAAATCTTCACTACTGCAGTAATAAGTTTTGCCTGTTAAGGCTTACAAAATGTGATCAAATCATGATATACCCTGTGAAAGGTTTGCTCTATCAAAAGCTAAAATACTTGTATAGTCTACCTTGTTAAAGGATTTATAAACTTACAACAAAGTAAGCACTCGGTAAAGAGATTTACAAAAAGTCTACTAAGACTACTCGGTTAAGAGATTTACCCTGATACATTGGTCAAAATGTCTCAGTACCTGATCTTTCAGTTTGCACTAGTATGCAGATTATAGATCTCCTCTTTACTTTATATTTTGATCTCTCTTATCTAATCTTTCTTGATTCTGTCCTTTCACTACTTAGCTCGGTCACTGAACTCTGTCTGAATACTTCGCTATTCTGAATATACTTCTCTGATCATATTCTCATACCAATTCAATCTTATCCCTCTGATTCACACACACACTTTTATTTGATCTAGATCTTTCCCTTATATAATAACAAAAATGTTTTACCATTTCAAGATCTACGGTTCAGATTTATTTCTATTACTGCCTAAACTATACAATTTTCTGATTGGCTCTAGGTTTTACATAGGGATCAATGATAATAATATGGATGTGTAATTACCTCCATAATTACCTCATTAGACAAAATACAAAATATCATTATCACCAAAAATGTTTTACCTCGATCATTGTGCCATTCCAAACTTGTATGTCAATTCTAGCTAACTCGGCAAAAGTTATTCCTAGCACTCGGCATTAACTATACTCGGCATCGGTTGAACTTCTTTATCACTCACTAATCATTAATATATGTAACTTGGCAATAACTATACTCCCAGCATATTACAAACATAGTGACCATGACTTTACTCGGCAGTACTACTGCTCGGTAAGTATTCAATACAAAACTCAGCCTTTACAAAATGACTTGGTTGCAGTGAGGATCGACCATCATTGCCTAGATATATGACTAAGTGTGAAACACTAATGGTCAACAAAACTATAGAGATCTACACAAACCTAGTTAAACTTGGTCTCCAGGACCTCTAAATGATGTAGAACATGTTCTCGAACGTGTATAACCACTTCTCAAATCAATTAACATGCTTCTAAACCATTTAACGCTGACTTTTCTTGTCAGATTTTGATTTTCATCCCGAAGGGGGCATGGCATTGCATATCAATCAAATCTGTAAATCAAATTTCTTTCCTCAGTAATCAAGATAGCAACCATGTCTAATTACTGAATCATCAAAAGTCCTCATTGCTCGGGGCACATCGCTTGGGGCATATCAGATTTATCAAGATCCATATCAATTTGGTATCCTAATCTATCTTGTAAATTGTATCAACTTTTCATAACCATCAGTTCATTGGTGTTATTTCCTTGGTTCTTCGTAATTGAAGGATTCAGATGTGATACCGTTTCGATTCCTTTGGACAATCAGGTTTGGAATCAGGTCACTCACTTCTTCATAATCATAAGGTTCAAAATCAAGCATTTTGATACTTTTTTCGTAATCACCGGTTCATCGTTTCTGTAGTTGACATCATCATGATTCTTGGTCAGCCAGGACCTGAATTAGCTTTTCCAATCTTTCAATCGGTTTCTGTCTCGGAATCGGTTCATCTTTCAAATTAGTTTCATACATCAAACACATACTAGTCTTTGAACCACTGCGCTTGACACAGTAATTCAAAGAGGGGAAAAATGTAATACCCCAAAAATGGTCTATAGGTTCATTAACCTCCTACATCATCAAATCAAATGAAATCGACATCAAAGTCCTAACCTAAGGCACATCTGCACATCAATTTATCAAAAACCTAATTGATTATCTTAATTCTGCATCGGGGAATGTTCCTTGAATATTCCTAATTTATCATAATTATCTTTAATTGAATATTATTTGGCGATAAATGTCATTATTTATCCTAAAGTTGATTAATTGAATATTCTGAATATTTAATTAATTAATTTAATTCTGCCACTTAATTATTTAATTAGATTTAATTGCATTTATTCCTAATTAATATTGTTTTTATTTTAACAATAAATCAAAATTCCTACAAACAATCAATTGAATATGTATTTAATTGATTTAAAATCAAAGTTGTCAAATTTAATGATTTAATTGGAATAAAGTCTGATTTAATAATTGATTAACCCATAAATAAATTGTTTTAATTCAAAAAAATCATTGAAGTGGAAAATAAATCACTTTATTTATTAAATTAATTCATATTAAATCATGCACAATCAGAAAAGCAGTTAACTTTAAATCAATTTTCAATTTTAATTTGTTAACTTTCTAAACTCAACATCTCATGATGAGTTGAAAAAGAGAACTAAACTCTATTTTGAGATTAAAACTGCTTTTGCATGATTTTATGAGTTTATTTATTCTTAATTTCTTGTTAACTCAAAAATCAACCTGAGTTTATCAAGAGTGATTTATGGTTTTTCTTATGCATCCTCAAACCCTGGATTTCTATAAAAACAAGGCTCAGCTCTTCACAAAGATATCTCTCGAATTTACACAATTACTCTGGCGAATTTACAACTGAAGAACAAAGCTTTTGCAATAGGCAATTTTGTGAGATCATTTCATAGTTTTTCATAGCTTTTACATACTTTTGCATTCATCTTCATACCATTGTTAGATTAATTGCATATAATTTCAATTCATTCTAGATTAGTTTTATATCAAATTTTTCATCTAATTGCATCAAAAATCCAAAAAAAAAAGATTAATTTGTATTCATATTTCATTGATTTCATCATTTTAAATCCTTCGTTTAGGTGTTGCATTGTCACTGATCTTGGTCTAATCTGAGAATACCATACTCACACCTACTAGAAGGCAGTAAATCGCCTGGTTAGCTTAGTTTCATTTATTTGCAGATTTTGATTTTGATAACCTCTAATGTTTTACTGAAGTGTTGTGTCCGCAGCTAGGTACAATTTTCACACACACAATTCTAGACAAAAACATTTTCCTCGTACTATTGGCAAGGCATAGCATAATGATTTGCAAAAAAATGTGAGCAAGCTTTCATTGCCTACTATGATGGTTCTAGGAAGATCATTATTAAAGCATGGGTACAAAAGGTAGATATCTATTTTCAGTTGAACCCCATGCTAGAGGAGGAAGAAATTAAATATTTAGTGTTACATTTAGATGGTCTCGTACATGAGCGGTAGCATCACACTATGGTCATTGTGGGGCATGACTATATCACTTTGTACACATAGTTTACTGAGAAACTAATTGAGAGATTTGATAAGAAGGATCTAGAACTCCATTTTAAGGAGTTAGTGCACCTCAAGCAGTAGGGGTCAATTGATACATTCGTAGAAGAATTTCAAAGACTTTCCATTTTAGTGACATTTATCTCATAGAGGAGACTCTTGGTTCTATTTATGGATGATTTAGCAGATCCATTGAAAGGGTGGGTTAAAGACCTCAATCCCTCTACATTATATGAAGCTTACATTAAATAAAGGGATATGGGACCCACATCATCTAAGAGTAAATTTTAGTCCAAGAGCTTTCCATCAAAAAAAGATAAGGATAAGAAATATTTTCATAAGGATTCCGACAAGTAAAAGAAAGAACTAAACCGCTTGGACAATGAAAAATTAAATGATCTTAGAAGGAGGAAAAGTATGTTTCCATTGCTAAGAGCCATGGGACCCTTTACATAAGTGCTAAGTTGTCAAAGCAAAAGCAGTTCACTGATTGAGTATTTTTCTACTAAGGAATCAACATCAGAGAAATAAAAAACAATATGATTCAAAAATAAATGATGAAGATAATAATTCAAAAGGGGATTGTGGTGAGGATAAGACCATTTCAAGACTTGCAAGTACTGAACATGCAATAAATTTTAAGGTAAGGGGTGTGATACAGGGGTGGTGAGTTGTTCCATTAATAGACACAGGAGTCACTCACAATTTCATTCTTGAAAGCTTCGTCAAGAAGAGAGAATTATAGATAGAAGGACATGAGGATTTTAGGGGGATAGCAGCTAGTGGGCACAAGTTATAGAGCACTTGCATAATTCCTAACCTTCACATGTGGATGGGTGGATATGAGATGGTAGGTAATTTTAATGTGGTGGATATGGGGGATTATGATGTCATTGTTGGTATGAATTGGATGAATCTTTAGTAGATTTCACCTTCAACTTGGAAAAATTGGAGTTGAGGTTTGAACATTAGGGAAATAAAGTATTTCTCAGAGGAATATCAGATGAAGGATTTGGATTTGTTTTTCTTTAGAGGATAGAGTGGCTATTTAGGTATGATGAGGTGGATAAGGTAGTAAAGTGTCTTTTTATGCCTACAATTTCTGAGAAACAAATTAACAATTACCATCTAGATGTATACGAGGTGATCTCATAACATACTAAGGTGTTTGATATCATTCCTTATGGATTCCCTCTAAAGAGGGGAATTGAGCATGTGATAGAGTTAGAGGGGGGTGAAACCAATGATCATCACTCCATACAAGCATCCAAAGAAACATAAGGATGAGATTGAGAAAGTCATCAAGGAGTTGTTGGAGATGGGATACATTAGCCGGTCCAACAAGAGTCCCTTTACATCAGTAATATTTTTGGTGAAGAAAAATGGTGGGACTATGTGGAGGTGCATTGAATACAAGGCTTTGAATAAAAGGAATATTAAGAACAAGTAACCCATATTGCATATAGATGAGATTATAGATGAGTTGTGTGAAGCCTATTATTTGACTAAGATTGACTCACGGTCAAGATACCACTAGATTAAGATTAGAGTTGGGGACACAGAGAAGACCACATTCAAATGCCATTACAGTCACTTTAAGTTCTTTGTAATTCCATTTGGGCTTACCAATGCTCATGCTGCATTTTAGAATTGTATGAACTAGGTGTTCAGGAGGTATTTGTTAAAGTTTGTATTAGTCTTCTTTGATGACATCTGAATTTTTAGCAGGACCTAACAGGAGCATTTTTAACACTTAGAAGAGATTCTAAGTATTTTGGAGAGTGAGTCATTTTTTTTCCAAGGAAACAAAATGTGAATTCAAAATGACAGAGCTTCTATATTTTGGACAAATTATTAGTGTAGATGGAGTGAGGGTGGGTGTAGAGAATATTAGAGCCATCATTGAATGGCCTACTTTGACTAAACTCATGTAGCTAAAGGGGTTTCTTTGATTGCATGGATTCTACATGATGTTTGTGCAAATGTTTTCCCAAATAGAAACTCCATTGATAGATATTATGAAGAATCCTTTGAGTGGTCAAAGACAACACAATAATTTTTTAAGCATTTCAAGTAGGTGATGTCATTTTTCCCAATGTTAGCTCTTTCAAATTTCACCAAACCATTTGAGCTATAATGTGATGCTTTAAGAGATAGGATTGGTACAGTTTTGATGTAAGGAAAATACCCTATAGCATATGAGAGTAGAATGTTGAGAGGGGTGGAGAAGAGTTATTTAATCTATGAGTGGGAGATGTCAGTTAGCATGTATACATTGGCCAAATTTAGATCTTATATGGTGAGAGGAATATTTGTGATCAAAATAGATCATGACAACATTAAGTACTTCATGAGCCAAAGAGACATTAATGATAGGAAGCATAAATGGATCACTAAGATACAAGCCTATGACTTTGATATTGAATATGTCAAAGGGAAAAAGAATTTGGTGGTATATGCACACTCACAGAGACTACATATATGTTCCTTGGTGGAGATAGTAGTTGATTGAAAGGAGAGGATTACAATCGAGTGTGCAAAGGATCCTTGGGCAACAAGATTAGTAGAAGGCATTGCCCATGATGATAGGTATTCAATGATTGATGATTTGATTTTCTATAAGGGAAAATTTTACTTAGTGCCTTCTTCACACCTTAAAGAGGTGGTTTTGAGGACTTTCCATGATGCTCCATTGGCTAGTCACCCAACTTTCTTCGAGACTTATAGACAGATCCAACAGATATTCACATGGAAGGGACTTAAGAATGAAGTCCAAAAGTATATTAGAGAATTTCTAGTTTGTCAATAGAATAAGAATTACCATACCTTTCTATTTGGTCTACTTAAACCCTTACTAATTCCAGATCATAAGTGAGAGAGTATATTGATTAATTTCATTATAGGATTTCCCAAGGACTACATCTATGTGGTGGTTGAGAGATTGAAAAAAATTGTACGTAACTTTTCTATTGCAACCACCTATACAGTAGTATAAGTGGTTGACTTGTTCTTCAGGGAGGTGTTTAGGTTGCATGGGTTTCCCAAGAACATTATGAGTGATAGGTATAAAAAGTTCCCGAGTCTATTATGGTAGTAAGTTTTTTAATGGAGTGATACAACACTCACCCGGAGTACTAGCTATCATTTGTAGATTAATGGTAAAATAGAGATAGTGAACAAGTGGGTAGAAGGATATCTACAGAATTACGTGTCATGGTAGAAGAAGGCTTGGGTTAGATGGTTGCATTTGGGTGAGTATTATAATAATACCACCTACCACATGATCATTAGGATGAATCTATTCATTAAATTGTATGGATATGAAGCCCCAAATTTCATGGATTTACACTTTGGGACAACAAAGTGCCTAAGGTGAAGGATTTATTGCAAGAGAGTCAAGACATCCTAAGGTAATTTAAGGATAACATCCAACATGTGTAAAACCAATAGAATTTATATGCTAATTAACATAGGGTTGAGTGCATTTTTGAGGTTGGTGATATGGTTTAGCTAAGACTCCAACCCTATAGATAGTTTTCTCTGGAGAAGAGTGGTGCTAAGAAACTCAAGCCCCAATTCTATGGTTCATTTTGAGTCACTCATCATATTGGGAGGTGGCATATGAGATAGGGCTTCCAACCAAGAGTAAGGTGCATAATGTAATTCATGTTTACAAACTCAAGAAGTCTCTAGGCCATAATGATGCAGGAGCATCTCGGGTCCTTGGCAATCTTGTATCACCAAAAACAAGTTAGAAGTATTAGGTTTTCTCGGTAGCTTCTTTTGGCTCTTGGTGATATTTTCCTTTGTTTACTGACGGGCTTGATTTTTTCTTGATTCCTTCATTGACTAAGTGACTTGGTTCCTTCGCTTGCCAAGTTAATTACTGGTGCTAGGTAGTCTTTCTCACCGAGTGATTTATTTTAATTTCTTGCTGAGGCCGACTTGTGCATTTAATTGTGGTCGCAAAGTTAATGTTGGTATCAATCATTGGGAAGCATGTGGACCTAGATCTGGTCATTCCTTCTGCCAATGATGGATCTGAAGGCTGACTTGTTTTGGTAGCCTCTTGTATAAATGTAGTTGTTGTTCATAGTTTTAGGGTGTCAGTTTAGGAGTTAGAGGATGGGTTGATAGCAAATTATTTGGTAGAAGATAGTTTTTCAAGCCTCACATGTTGGAGGACTATTGTAATTGACTTTGAATGTATTTTGGCCATAACCGGGAAGGCCTTACAGGCCGACATGTCTGAGGTGATTTCATGAATAACATATCATCAGTTATGAAATCTCTCTCTCATTGTTGTGTATTTGCTTCCATGTGTGTTGTTCTGCAAGGAGGATTTGGATTGGGGTTTTTCTTTGGCCCTCATCCTACAATGCCTTGCGTCAGGTGGTATCAGAGTGAAGGTTGAGATCTAGATTTGAACTTGTGAGTTTAGGTCGAGGGTTCCTTCTTGTTAAACTCTAGTTGATATTTGTTATGGGGTAGCAGATTGCGATCTGGCCTACAATTGTAAAGGGTTCAAGATGATTTGTGGGAGGTGAGATGCGGATCCAGGATTGGCAGATATGTTAAGGCAGATTGCTACTAGGTTATAAGTTGTTGAGACAACCCAGCGCCGAGGAAGACATCTTGAAGATGGTTAGTGATGAAGAAATTGAAGAGGAACAAGGTAATGCAAAACCTACACCTGTGATGGATCAAGGTGAGGAAAGATTGTTGAAGGCATTAAAAAATCTAAAATCTACACTACATTTCAACCCTCCTAGGTATAGTGGAAATATAGATTCGGATGAGTTGATGGATTGGATCACTGAGATGGAGAAGTATTTTGAGTATAAAAATGTCCCTGAGGAAAAGAAGGTTAAGATTGCAAGCACAAAGTTGAAAAGTCATGCATCCTTGTGGTGGGAACACTTACAATTGGACAAAAAGAGGAAAGGAAAAGAAAAAATCAAGGTATGGAACAAAATGGTAAATAAGTTGAAAGGCAAGTCCTTACCATGTGATTATTAGATTAACCTAGTTAGGAGAATGCAAAGTTTAAGACATAAAGATAGCTCGATAAAGGACTATATTGAGGAATTCTATAGATTAGATATCATATCTAGACATGTTGAAGATGAAGTGGAAAGAATTGTTAGGTACTTGAATGGGTTGAGAGTTTCTATCCAAGAAGAAATTAGTTTGGTTAAGTTGGAAAGCATTGAAGAAGCTTATCAGTTTGCCTTGAAAGCTGAAGAGAAACTGAACAAAAGACATGAGAAAAGATGAAGAGGAAGAGGTGGTAGATTCCCTAGAGTAAGAGGTAGATCTTATGGTGAAAATAATAGATCTGATCAAGACAAAACAAATCTGGATAAAGGCAAGACTAAGTGGAAAGGTGAAAGTTCGGCTAGAGGAAGAGGTGGTAACTACCGAGGTGGTTACAATAGAAGTGGATTCTGAGGAACTTGTTACAATTGTGGAGAAGAAGGGCATAGGTCATTTGAGTGTACACATGCAAGTAAGAAAGTCGGTAGCATTAGAAATGCCTTGGTGCAAGAATATTTACCAAATGAACCTGAGAAAGAAAATAACTTGATGGTCAGGAGAACACTTTGGAGTGAAAGTAATAAGGAAGATCCGATAAGGAAAAGTTTGTTCAAGACCATATGTAGAGTTTCTGATGAAGTATGGAAGGTAATCATTGATAGTGGAAGCTCAGAGAATTTGACATCTGAGGAAATGGTTACAAAGTTGCAGTTGGAAAGGTTGAAACACCCTAAGCCCTATCAGATTTCATGGATCAAGGATGAGCATATACTATTGGTAAGTGAATAATGTCATGTGAATTTGAAAATTAGAAAGTACTATGACAAGGTGTTATGTGATATCATGCCTATGGATTGTTGTCATATTTTGTTGGGTAGACCTTGGCAATATGATAAACATGCTATATATGATGGGAGATTGCATAAATATACTATTTGGGTTGATGGGAGAAAAAAAATCTTGTTACCTTTGATTGAAGAACCTGTTAGTAGTGTTTGTACATGTGTGAAAGTTTGTTTGATGGAAGGAAGAAAGTTTGTTAAGGATTTGAAGAAGAATGATGTATGTTTTGTTGTAATTCCTAACAAATCGAGTGGGAAAGTAGTAGATAGCATACCTAATGAGATTGATAAGATACTCACCAAGTATAGAGAAATCATTTATGATAATGTACCTAATGGTTTTCCATCAGAGAGAAGTATTGATCATTGTATGGATCTAATCCCTGGAGCTAGTTTACCGAATAAGGCACCACATCGGTTGACACCTACCGAGAATCAGGAATTGAACCAACAAATCCAAGATTTGTTGCAGAAAGGTTTGATCTGAGAAAGTTTGAGTCCTTGTACAGTACCAGTTGTATTGGCACCTAAGAAGAATGGAGAATGTGTACTGATTCTAGAGCAATTAACAAGATAACAGTGAAATATAGGTTTCCTATACTGAGAATGGATGATATAATGGATAGTTTGACTGGAGCAAAGTATTTTACCAAAATTGATTTGAAAAGTGGATATCATCATATCAGAATCAAAGAAGGTGATGAGTCGAAGACTACTTTTAAGACAAGAGAAGATTTGTATGATTGGTTGGTTATGCCTTTTGGTTTAACTAATGCACCGAGTACTTTTATGAGATTGATGAATGAGGTTTTGAAGAAATTTTTGGGTAAATTTGTGATTGTATACCTAGATGATATTCTAATCTTTAGTAAGACTAGAGAAGAGCATTTGTTGCATGTTAGACAAGTATTGTAGAGGTTGAAAGAAGAAAAGTTGCTGATTAATCTGAAAAAGTGTTCCTTCATGAAAGAAGAGATTGTGTATTTGGGATTTGTGATTGTAGTTGATGGTTTGACAATGGATCCTAAAAAGGTTGAAGCTATTTGGAATTGGCCTGCACCTAAGAATGCTAGTGAGGTAAGATCATTTCATGGTTTAGCAAGTTTTTACCAAAAGTTCATTAGAAATTTCAGTTCAATTTCTAATGCTATGACTGAGACTATGAGATGAGGTAAAAGAGAATTCAAGTGGACACATGGAGCTAATAAGAGTTTTGAGACTTTGAAGCAGAAGGTTGTTGAATTACCCGTGTTAGCTTTACCTGATTTCAATAAGGTATTTCAAGTTGAATGTGATGCACACGGTAGTGCAATAGGAGTTATGTTGATTCAAGAAGGTAAACATGTTGCTTTCTTTAATGAGAAGTTGAATGATGCAAAAAAGAAATATTATGTTTATGATCAAGAGTTTTATGCTATTGTTCAATCCCTAAAGAAATGGAGACATTATTTGATACCGAGTGAATTTGTGTTGTATACTAATCATAAGGCTTTACAATATTTGGGTAGTCAAAATAAGTTGAATTTGAGACATATGAAATGGGTTGAATATCTGGAGAGTTATACATTTGTGATAAAACATAAGAGTGGAGTCACTAACTGAGTTGTTGATGCATTACGTAGAAGAAGATCTTTAATGACCAAGATGAGAATTAAAGTTCTTGGTTTTGATGACATGAAAGATTTGTATGAAACTGATCCTGATTTTTTTGAGTCGTGGACGAAGTGCAAAGCACCTATTCAAGAACAACCGAGTACTAAATGGAAAGACTATTTCATTCAAGAAGGTATGTTGTTTAAAGGTATTTAGTTATGTATATCGAGAGGATCAATGAGAACTAATTTGATAGAGGAGAAACATAGTAGTGGTTTGGTTGGACATTTTGGTATTGATAAGACATTGAATTTTCTTAAGGAGAAATACGTTTGGCTGCAGTTGTATAATGATGTTCAAAAATTTGTGAAAAGTTGTGGAATTTGTCAAGTTGCAAAAGGAGTAAGTCAGAATATTGGACTATATGTATCAATTTATGTTCATGAGAAACCTTGGATTGATATCAGTATGGATTTTGTTCTTGGTTTGTCGAAGACAGTGAGAGGTAATAATTCCATATTTGTTGTTGTGGATATATTTTTTAAAATGGCACATTTTATACCCTGTAGGAAGACATCAGATGTAGTGCATAAAGCAGATCTTTTCTTTAAGGAAATTGTCAGATTACATGGATTACCGAGGAGTATCATCTCAAGTCGAGATAGTAAATTTGTTGGATACTTTTGGAAGACTCTTTGGAAAAAATTGGATATCGAGTTGAGGTATAGTTCTACATTTCACCCACAGACTGATGGAAAGACAGAGGTTGTGAATAGAAGTTTGGGTAATCTTTTGAGATGTTTAGTTGAAGATAAACCAAGTAATTGAGATTCTATGTTGGCACAAGCAAATTTTGCATACAATAATTCAATGAATAGGTACTGAAAAATACCTTTTGAGATTGTTAATGGCATACAACCAAGAGGTATATCAGATTTGAAGGATATTGCTAATGAAGAAAAGATAAGTGTTGAAGGAGAAGAGTTTGCTAAGTTCATGAAGACATTGCATGAAGAAGTGAAACATAAGTTGGAGAATAGTAATCAGAAATACAAAGACAGAGCAAATAGATCAAGAAGACATAAGAATTTTGCAGTTGGGGATGAAGTTATGGTTTATTTGAACAAAGGTAGATTTACAGTTGGAACATATGGAAAGTTGAAAATGAAGAAGTTTGGTCCCTATAGAATATTGAGGAGATTTGATAGTGGAAACGCTTATGAGATTGAGTTACCTGAGAACATGGATATATCACCCATATTTAAAATTGCAGATTTGTTTGAGTATCATGAACCTGATGAAGACATGATAGTGTCGAATGATTATCCTAAGAAACAAACAAAAGAAGTTGAGCAGATTTTGGAACAAAGAATTGGCAGAAGCACAAGAGGAAAATAGTATATGGAATATCTGGTAAAGTGGAAGAACAGACCAATTAAACATAATTCATGGATTTCACAATCTAAGTTGAATTCAGCTCGGGTTGTACCTAATGCATGATTCAAAGAATCATTTCAAACAATCCCAGGTGTCTGATGCAGGAGCATCTCAGGTCCTTGGCAATCATGTATCACCAAAAATAAGTTAGAAGTATTAGGTTTTCTCGGTAGCTTCTAGTGGCTCTTGGTGATGTTTTCCTTTATTTATTGACGGGCTTAGTTTTTGCTTGGTTCCTTCATTGATTGAGTGGCTCAGTTCCTTTGCTTGCCAAGTTAATTCCTGGTACTCGGTAGTCTTTCTCACCGAGTGATTTATTTTGATTTCCTGTTGAGGCCAACTTGTGCATTTAATTATCATCGCAGAGTTAATGTTGGTATCAATCATTGGGAAGTGTGTGGACCTAGATTTGGTTGTTCCTTTCACTAATGATGGATCTAAAGGTCGGCTTGTTTTGGTAGCCTCTTGTATAAATTTAGTTGTTGTTCATAGTTTTAGGGTGTCAGTTTAGGAGTTAGAGGGTGGATTGATAGCAGATTAGTTGGTAGAAGATAGTTTCTAAAGCCTCGCATGTTGGAGGACTATTGTAATTGACTTTGAATGTATTTTGGCCATAACCGGGAGGGCCTTACATCTTAGAATGTCTAAGGCAATTTCATGAATAACATATGATCAACTTTTCATTCTCTCTCTTATTATTATGTATTTGCTTCTGCGTGTGTTGTTCTACAAGGAGGATTTGGATTAGGGTGTACCTTTGGCCCTTATCACGCACTGCCTTGCGTCACATAATGTAGTTCCGTTAGAAAAATTTTTACCCCTATATGAGGAGGGTAAATTGATATTTGTGCTTGAGGCTATCATTAATACTAGAGAGTTGGATGAGGACAATTAAGGAGCATATAGTAAAATGGAATAATATGTCAGTTGTTGATGCCAAATGGGAGAGTGATTAGATCTTGTAGGATCTATAAATAGAATTGCCTAAGGATAAGAAATTTTGGGAAGGGTGGTCTATAATGTCCCATTTCTAGCACTTATAACATGATGTTGTTAAGCTTGTTTCCCCATGGTCTCATAGGCTAACCAAAACATTTAAATGAATTGAGGCCATTTGGCCTAGGCAACTTCAGTTGTAGATCATTTTGAGGTGTTTGGAGGCAATTTTGGGCATACTTACTATTTACTGTAATTCATAAGTGCATGGTATCATCCTCCAGTGACAATGTCATGTCAATGGTAAATGTTTAATATCGATATAAGGATTTTAATATTGTTAATATGATTTATTATGTATTAATAAAGTTAGTTTATAAATTTAAATATAAATATATAAATTTATCAATGTTGGACTATAGTTGAAGTGGGAAATATTTAAATAAAAAGTTCCCTTTATTTTATAACACATTGCAGACAATAAACAATAAACCACATTAACCAGTCAACCCAAAAACATCCTCCAATGCACATAACTTGGTATGGATCTTCACATAGTATGGTAAGACCTATAAAAACCTCTTAACTCAATTTCCAATGCATATATAGACTGAAGGAATGTAATCTAATTTGGATAACCAATTGATTTGGCTAGATACCAACTTGTAAACAAAAATGTCAAACAGCGTAACAACATAAATTCATTTGTCAAGAAAACCAATGCTTGAATTATGAACTATAATGTTACATGAACCTTATGATCATGTCCTCTAAACTACAACACTTGAACCAACACCATGGAGTAATACAAAGCATTCTCTACACCAATCCTGACAAACAACCTCACTGATAGAAAACTTCAACTTACACTTCAATACCAAAACTACTAAGGACCTTAAATCTTAACAGTGCAACATTCATGAAGAACATAGGCATTACATCTAGAAGTGTAAACCATCATCTTCAAATGCAAAGGAATGTGGATCATTCTCCTATAAAAGGCTTCAAATACACTATCTTGCATATTCAAGCTTCCTATTGTCACCTTCTGGAAACACAACATACTCAATATCATAACCAATCATCACAACAACATCTAAACACTTATTTTTGGACCTTTATCAATCACCACACATCAGGAAGCAACCCACACACATCAGGTTGACATCAATGCACACATTAGGTTTACTTTAATGATAATATTGAATTCACATTGCTAACAATCTCCTCATTAATGGAAACATGAATGACAAACATAATTGATAACTTCCTCTTGTAGTTCTCATTTCTCATTAATGACAACATAATGCAAACTACCAACAATATCTCCCTTTCTCATTCATGGGGACACTTGTGCCACTAAAAAATTTTGTATCTCTCTCCTAATTGTATTTATCTCCTCACTGTAATTCTCTACCCCTTTGACATCAAGGACAAAGAGCACAACACTTCAAACCTCTAAACAACTTCCCAAACATATTTTCCCATTTTGAGTTCATCTTCGTCATAAAAAATACTCCATGTATTAGGGGTATCTCTCTTTTGCAACACATTCCTGCAACAATAAAACCACAACCCTCATTTTCTCTTTGAGAGAAGCCACCACATCAATCTATTAGGAATGTTAATTTTTTCCACATTCTAGTCATAGCTATAGGTTTGGGTGTATAATAGGACCTAAAAAATTTCAAAATTTGGCTAAGCAAGGATTTCATGGCATATTATGGACCTCACGTCCCTATGGAGATGAATGAATGAAATGCAAACATGATGCATACCTAAGGGGCTTAGCTTGTTTGGCTTTTTAGTGTCCACAGTGGAGGTCAAAAGCATTCTCATTGTCTGATTAGTGCTAGCACAGATGAATTAATGGTTAGCTTTTGAAATTTTACATGACTATTTCTTCAAGGCGGTGTTGCCATAAATGCTCAATTGATGGGAAAGTAGAAGATCATGTGAAATAAATTTCAGCTTGTGAGATAATTTGTGCACTTTATCCATTGAAATTCATGAGGTGATTTTGGTGAGTGGTTTAGAGCTTGAAGAGAAAGGTTTTCCAAGAAGTTTGATGTTCCTGAAAGCGTGTTTAATCTAGTAAGTTTCATCTCATTTATTTGTGAAATTTTGCAAGGAAAATCTATATTTTTCTCAGTTGCAAGAATTGTATTATTTATTTTCTATAATTTAGAGGTATACGTCTCCTAGGATTTTTTGTGTGCCTATAGTCTTGTGCCAAAAATGTCGAAGAAGGGGGAGGGTGAGAGTTCTTCAGGGAAGGGGAAAGAAAAGAAAACCTTAAGAGGAAGAAAGCCTAAGGCCCAACCTCCTATAATTATAATAGATGAATCAACACAGTCCTCACAACTCGCATAGTCACAATAACCAGAGTAGTCAGAGGCTTAGGGAATAGAGGAGGTTATTGTTTAACAACCTACTAGAACAAGGTTTAAAGGAAAAGGAAAGTTGAGCTTGGGGAGCAGTCTATGTAAAAGGAGAGAAAACCTAGGGCACATAGAAAGTAAAAAGGACATAATAGGTACTTCATCCTATGAATATTTAACATTAGGTGATACTAGAGATACCCAAGTTCTGAAGGTTGATGTTGAAGCACCTCAAGTTTCCCTTGGAAAAAAATATTTTTAGGGTGACCATCTAGATGTTCTCCCCAGTCCACTATGGTAAATAAGGATGGAAACCTTTTCTTGAATGCTTGTGTGCAATGTGGTCATGCTTCAATTTCTAAGAGAGGGTGGACTATGTTTTCTTACTTTTACAAAAACAAGGATGAGCCTATCCCAAAGAGAAACCCATGGTCACTAGATATGGCTAAATTTGTTGTGCCAGAGGTTTTTATTGAATTAGTTTTGATCAAAAACCTGGTAGTCAGATATGACCCTTCATCTAGGCTAGTTTGCACAACAAAAAAATATGTGCTCCTAAATGTTAGTGTTGTTGCAATTGATCAAAATTTTAGGTTAGTAAGGCCTGCATTGGCTGAAATTTTGAAGAAGTTTGAAAAATATCATGCCAAGAAGAAAGTAACTTACAGATATAAGGAAATCCCCTTATTCGAGATTATGGACTAACAATTTGAACATATCCCTATTCCATCGTTTGAGGCAGAGCTTTTTGAAATCAAGAAGTTTGAGTATTATTTCAAACTAACCTACTATGCCCTTTACCATATTCTGGATGTCAATGCAACTAGAAGTATCCCTATTTGGATCATGCTAGTGGCCACGAGGATAAAACATAAGTATGTAAATGTGGAATATGATTTTTCATCATACATTTCCAAGAAAATTCATGAGGGCCTTATGAGAATTCAATAGAACCTTGTAGAGGTTTTGAATATTCTTCTTTATTGTGTCACTTGATTTATTTCAAACACAAGTATGAATGGTCCATAGAGCTTGGGTTAAAGTTTTTAGATGCTAGAGGGAGAAATGCCCCAATCTAGAGATGGTGTTACTTGTGGTATAAGACTGGCCCTATAGCCAATTATTAGGTTTTTACTAGTATTTGGTTATGAAAATTTATGAATGGATGTGTGTTATAATGGAAAGGTTACCCATTAAAGTAATGGAAATGATGAGGCCAAATGATATGGGAATGGATGAGATTGGGATGTTTTACTTTAAAGATTGCTTTTTCTTCTTAGGATACATATTGATTAGAATTTATAGTTTCCCCCAACCTCCCCATCAGCTCCCATACTATGTTTCCCCAAGATTGGCGTTCCATGAATTCATGCAGTAGTTTTTATAGATGCAAGAAGTATATTTGAAGAATAAAAAGAAGGGTTCTTTACTTCCAATGATCACTAGGTATTGGGATTTCAACATTGGAAATGAGACTTTGGAGAGTGTGCAAAAATGTATTGTTACAAGGTATGCTTGGAAGTTTGGGTAGAAGATAAATTATGATCAAAAAGTTTTTATGCATTAGTTGAAAAATTATCATTTGAATAGGGGAACATAAGTGCATTAATTAGATCATAATGAAGATGCAATAAGGAATTTCATGGATTCCATCTCAATCACCAAACGAAGAAGGAAATGGGCAATCCTTGTTAGGATTGAAGATGTAATAAGAAGAAGATACTATGGTTTCACTATTTTTTATCTGCACGAGAATAATGTTGTAAAGAGGATTGAGATGATGATTTATAACTTCACCGTATTTACCAAGGAAAAGTGAAAAATGAAATCAAAGACACTCAACAAGGGGCACAAGAAAAAATAATTAAAGGGTCTAGAGAGAGTAGGCCCCAAGATTTACCTAAAGAAAGTGCAATTCAAGTCCCCCCATTAGTTCCTTATGAAGTTTCCCATATTGGAGAAAAGGAGAAACAAGCAATAACTATATTAGTAAAATTCAACATTAATGAGGAGGAGGTTGAAAAACCTTTGGCTTCACCTTCAAGCCAATGGCCACCTAATGAAGAGCATGATGATAGGTTGAATTTGGATGATGATTTCTCTCTAGAAGAGGAAAATTATGAGAGGGCTATAGCTATCCAAGTGCTTATCTCATATGGTAACTTTGTGAATAGCCAAAAGTCAAGGCCTTGTGGTTGAAATTCAAAGGCCCAACAAAAGGGATCCCAAAGAGCACAACTCTGGATGACATTGATTTAAGTCACCTAAGTTCATATGAAGCCTGGAAAGTTGTGAAGGAAAGTGACATGTTATTGATCTCATGATAGAATTTAGAGGAAGTCTTCTTGCTGGACCAAATTAGACAATAATCAGATCCTTTGTTTGCTTCTAAATTTGAGAAGGATGGAAGATTGATTGGTATAGGTTATCATCCAACTTTGAAGGTATTGACACAATGGGTTAACAATCCAAGTACAAGAAGACCTCAATTATTGATTAGAGTAGAAGATAGAGGATGGGATGGAGATATCATAAGAAATTTGAAGGATAAAATAGCAATAGAGGCAACCACCCACACAATGCAAGCTACTATGATTACAAGAGATTCCATGAAGCTTAAAGAGAGGCAACTTCGTGCACTTTAGGAAGAAAGGGCAAAAATCCATGCAACTCATACCAAATTTTTAATTTTGAATGCATAACTGAGAAAAGCATTAGAGAAGAAGACATATAGCCCCTCAAGAGTTTCAATATAGAAAGGGGAGTATTCTTCCCTAAATTAAGATATTGCTACTTTGAAGATGGAATTTTAGTAGGCTATTCTTAGTTAGAGGAAAAATAGATTGAGTTGACATAGACTAAACTTGTGGCTATAGACAAGGTGAATACAATGGTTAGAGGAAATTTGTCCCATTTAATAAAAGTAATCCTTAATAAGTTTCAATATGTTTACATTTCCTTTTCCACTATCTTTGAGGCCATCATTAGATGTGGAGGTTTTTTGAAGGATCTTGAGGAATTGAACCAAGCTAGAAAATTGTTATAGAAGGAGATTAGTGAACTCAAGACTATATTAAAAATTACACTGAATATAACCCAATAAATCAAAGGCTTATGCATAAAATATGACATGTCAATGGATAAGGTTCATTACTTGGAAGGAGAAGTTGGGATTATCAAATAGAATATAATGTTATTTAAAGAGCTAGAACATTGGAAAATCCCTCCTCTCTTTAAAGAAAATTCTGAATTAAAGAGATTTGATGAGTGAAAGACATAGTATGATGCTACTATTGACATGGAAATAAAAAATATGGTTAATGATGATTACCTTATTGAACATGTGTATTATGATGCGACCGACAAATTTATTTTCATAGATAATGCATACACCAAGTTTATCAATGATGTCAAGGTAATAGTCGATAGTAAGTGTAGGCTATCAGCTTCTAGAGTGGTGGCCATCAGAATTTTCAATTGGCCTATTGGGATAATGATGAATTCATGTTATGAGAAGTACTACAAGATGGAAGTGGTGGACCCAAAGAAAGAACAAGAAAAGGGATGACAAGAATAAAGCTATTTCAAAGTATAGGGCATAAAGTTTGATAATGAGTCACGAGGTTTTGATGAGGACCAACTGATGTGTTGAGAACTTCCCACAATGACTCAAGAATATGTACACTTACTCTAGTGTGCTACTGAATTATGTCCCTCATACCTTTTGTTGTAGAGTACTTGTCATGTCACCCCCACTAATTTCTAATCCTGCATGCACCCTTCAACATAGTACAACTTGGTTTTCTACCCGAGATCATTTTACAAAGAGATTGGAGAAGCTTCATTTCCTGTTATGGTTTTGAAAAGATGCCTTTTGGCATATTTTTTTGTAATGCAATTATTATTTGACATGTTTTATCAACCATTGGCTTGTTATTTCTCCATATTCTTATAAAGAGAATCATGGTTGATACACAAGGGTTCTGATCTTTGGGTAATTTTGTACTAGATATTGCATTTATAGAAATAGATAGTAGTTTCATGTTAATGGGGTCTCATGTTTGAAAGATTGTAAGTCATACATTGGATAATAATTAATGATAATGTCAACACGTGTTGTCTCCTATCTTATTCTTGTATTGTTGCATGAATTCTTTTGTCAACGATGGATTACTTTTTCTTCATAAATATCATTGCGAATGTCTAATTATGTAGTTTATGGTTTCTTTCAAGGAGAGAATGAAAAAATTGCTACAAGTTACATGATTAATGTGGGAATGATAGAGATTCAGTTGAAGTATGCCATGTGGTGTGATAAATTGAATGCTTATATTAGGCTTGAGTATTCAGGAAATATGTATAAGATTAATATGATTGATTAAATATTAGACTATGTCCCAATGAGTTAAGGCACTAGTCTAAATTCCTCTAAGTCTTAATGACCACAAAATCAAAATTCATATTCTCATTAGTGTTAATTTGTTTTCTTCCTTTCAGAATAGATATGGTTGTATTTATTAGAAAGTAATGAAAAAGGTCACATATCAAAATAAAGCCAATTCAAATATATAAGTTGCATTGTTCTGGTTGTTCATTATGAGAAACTATATGCTATAAAAATTTACTGGCAAAGGTGTTAAAGTTTCATTTAAAGTTGCCAGGTTGACCCATCTAGGTTTTGCAAAGCCCAAAGTGAAGGAGATAATCCTTGTTCCTAAGGATCTTCAATTATTTAGCCTTCAGTCCGAGGTAACTAATAACATGTGAAGGAAAATTCCTTAAGTTTTCTTCAGACATCAAATGGAAACATTGAAAACATAGTGACTCAACTAGGGAATGCCATTTAAAAGTTGTTTGCAAAAGGTTGAGTGAAAGGTCTGTTGAGTTATCCTTCATTTTTTTCATATTTTGAATTATAATAACCAATGGTCTCATAAGGGTAACAAATTTAGTCCATCTAAGTGATTTTGTAAAGAAGATTTTTTGTTTCAAGTGAGGTCATTTTGAATTCAAATTTAATATCCCAAGAAGGGTGGCGACTCTGAAGGTTCCTATATAGTTGGAAATTTTAGGTGTGATAATGTTATAACACATAGATATACACTATCTAGTGCAAGAAAAGGAGAATCTTAGTATTCTCTTTTGGATAGCAAAGAAAACATGTACAATAGAAGATAATTGTAATATGGTCATTCAAATCAAGCTTTAGGTGATGGAGGCCAGCATTGGCAATAAAAGGATAATAGAAGTAAGTCAACCTCATCCTCTAATGTTCCTTATTCTTCATCTTCATTAGATAAAGATGTTTCAAATGCTGAACACTCACATTATACATGATCCAGAGGTGGGAATGGTGGTCTTGATCTGCAAGTATGAGGGACTCCAATGTTATTCATCACACAAGACCAACTAGGCCTTCTCAAGGATCATCCTCTTTGATCCAATACCCACTTCATCCAATCAGAGTACACAACTGATTTATGATGTCACCACCCTCTCTACACCATTAGAAACAACTTCATGTCCCTCTTCTATTCAATGGATTCATCCAAGAAAGTTCTTCAACCCTCAAAACCCGAACTAGTCACCAATTTAGACTCATTCTCCTAGTAGCCCTACCAAACCATTTTTCTGAGTTTTCCACCAAACTTCCCCAAAACACTAGGGAAAAAAATACATATTTTAATACCATTTTGGGAGTTACATAACATATCCCAAAACCAAATATAAATTCTTTGGACCATCTACCCGAACAATGACTGGTGCTCTGCCTATTAGCCCTCTTTTAGGCCTCCTATTACAAAGAAACTACTATATCCTCACACACCCAAACTTACACAACCCTAAAAAGAGTTTAAAAATGATCCTAATCCAAGTATTTTCAACTTTTCAAGATGATCCAACAAGATTTAATACCCAAACATCAAAACCCTCTATTTGAGGCCTTCACACCTAGAGTTTTCTCAAAGTGACTCCTCCATTCACTTCCCAACCAAAATAATGATTCACACACCATTTTTTAAGCATATTATGACCTTCTATGCCATAAAAAATAGTCCTCATGTGGACAAATACTCTAGACCTTGACTAGTCCAAGGGCAAGTGACCCTTCAATCAACATTTCAATGCAGTCAAAGATCTTTTCTTCATAACCATGTTCATCCCTGTAAATAAACTTACTTGAAAACATTAAATACATAAAATAACTCCTCTCTACATCCCATATCCACCATGGAAGTGAGGAATCTAAACAATACACCATTGTCTCAAAAACAAATGATTGTTACTCCTCATCCCTATTCAGGAACATTCATGCATAGCAGGGTTAAAACACTTTCAAACTTCATAAAAACTATTAAAAACTCAAAATTAATGCATAAAAATCATATCCTATTCCTTTTAAACCATTATTTGCATTGGAAGAATATTTAAGAACACAAAATTAGGATTGTGTCCTCACGGTAGAGACAGTGATTTTACAAATAATTTACATTTTCATTACACAAAATGAGTTTTACATTGTTCTCTTCATTCCCTCATGCCTACCTATATATCCCTAACTCTCCTCTCTTAAAAATAATGTACACACCTATCAAATAACCATTCCAAGGCTAGTTAACCATTTGCAAACCGCCAACAGTCAGTTATGATGACTGTTACATATTAGTTTTAATGCTTGTATTGTTGTCTAATTGACAACTAGTTGTCAACTTCGACAACCACTTATCCCAAGGAATTTACATAATTAAAATAAAATTTATGAAAGCATTCTAGGACCCAATCTTATGGCTAAAGAACTTCAACCACTATAAAACCCTCATTTAGCCTTCAAAGGCCTTATTTTGCTAATATAGGCAGTTTTACATCTTTTGCACCTTGAGTGCTTTTACATGCTTTTAATGGCTCAAAATGGCCATATTAAATTCACTTGTACCTTTATAGGTCATTACCCAAATTCACTAACCTAGGATCAATCTAATCACCCCTAGTGACCCCTAGGTACACTTAGCTCTTACAAATGCCACTTATGGCTTACATGGTTGATCCTTTACAAAGGATTCTCAATCATTACAAATAACATTAAAATGTCATCAAATGATCAAATATGGTCTCAATACAATAAAATAACCCAAGTGGGTTATGTTTGTCCTTCCATTTCTTCCAAGGTCTTCCAGTGACCTTGATGTACTTCCATGGCTTTGCTCTTTACCTTGGTGCTCCTGCACCATACTCCTCAACTTGAAAAATTTCCAAGTCCTCTTGGAAACCCTGCAAGTACAAACATGTCAGTAAAAACAATTTGATCTTCACCCTTGGTTTGAAAAGATCAACACCAAGGATCCATGCCATCCTTGCATAGTGTTGCTCCATAATGTAACATTGCCTCCTCTTTTTTAGTTTTCCTTCCATGGGAAAAATATAGAGCACATTCTGATCATCCTTCTTCATTTTATCCTTAGTCTCATTCCATGAGACCACTGCTACTCCTTGTAACTCTCTTTGTCTTCAAATCTTGAGTCTCTCCTCATAGAGACCAATCCATCTAGGATCTCATGCCTCTCATCTAGGATTTTCACATCTTCACTAGCATCCATGGTTACCTTCTCATCCTCACCAATGGCCCTACAGTTAGGTCCTTCCTCACCTACTACCTCGACTTGTTGATCTTTACCATGCCCTTCACCTAGGCCTATCAACAACTCACAAGTCATCTTGGATGCCCCTTTAATTGTGCTATCATGTTGCTCACCATTTTATTCCACCATCAAAGGACACAACACTGCCACAACCTAAAAATTTTCATCTCATTCAAGCCTCTCAAGACTTGATTCCATGTTGCATTCATCAACAACCTCCTCTTGTACTTTTGACTCAGTTTTAGGAACCTTCTTGCCACAAGGTTCATCCACATCTCCAAGTGCTATATGTTGCACTTCTTCCTCTTCATCATCTATTACTTGTTCAAGGAATGAGGCTATCCACTCCCACTTCTTCTGACTCTCATCCAAAGCTTCTTTAAGACTTCTCCAACTCTCTTCTTCTTTCTTCCTCTTGGCTTCTTCTCTTTCCTCCTTTGCTTGGTCTCTTCTTCTCCGTCCATCCATGTACCCTATGAAATATTTATACAAATCTCTCTCAAACTTAGTTAGGTACATCTTCACACTCTTCAAGAATCCTTTTGACACCTCTAATACACCTTTCAACTTTGGAACACACAAGGAGGGAAATGGGCACTCCAAGGCTTCAACAAAGGAACCAGTGTACAAGTGACCTCAAAAGACTTCTTCTTCCTCTTAGCCTAGGATGATCCTAGGCTTTGATACTACTTTGATGCAGAGGTGGGAATGGTGTTCTTGATCTTCAAGTATGAGGGACTCCAATGCTATTCATCACACAAGACCAACTAGGCCTTCTCAAGGATCATCCTCTTTGATCCAATACCCACTTCACCCAATTAGAGTGCACAACTGATTTCTAATGCCACCACCCTCTCTACACCATTAGAAACAACTTCATGTCCCTCTTCTAATCAATTGATTCATCCAAGAAAGTTCTTCAACCCTCAAAACCCAAACTAGTCACCAATCTAGACTCATTCTCCTAGTAGCCTTGCCAGACCAGTTTTCTGAGTTTTCCACCAAACTTCCCCAAAACACTAGGGAAAAAAATACATATTTTAATACCCTTTTGGAGTTACATAACATATCCCAAAACTAACTATAACTTCTTTGGACCATCTACCCTAACAATGACTGGTGCTCTACCTATTAGCCCTCTTTTAGGCCTCCTATTACAAAGAAAATACTAGATTCTCACACACCCAAAATTCAAAAACAATAAATAGAGTTTAAAAATTATCCTAATCCAATTAATTTTCAACTTTACAAGATGATCCAAAAACATTTAACACCCAAACATCAAAACCCTCTATTTGAGGCCTTCACACCTAGGGTTTTCTCAAAGTGACTCCTCCATTCACTTCCCAACCAAACCAATGGTTCACACACCATTTTTTAAGCATATTATGGCCTTATATTCTATAAAACATAGTCCTCATGTGGAAAAATACTTCAGACCTTGACTGGTCCAAGGGCAAGTGACCCTTCAATTAACATTTCAATGCAATTAGAGATCTTTTCTTCATAACCCTGTTCATCCCTGCAAATAAACTTATTTGAACACATTAAATACATAAAATAACTCCTCTCTACATCCCATATCCATCATGTAAGTGAGGAATATAAACAATACACCATTTTCTCAAAAACAAATGATTGTTACTCCTCATCCCTGTTCAGGAACAGTCACACATAACAGGGTTAAAACACTTTCAAACTTCATAAAAACTATTCAAAACTCAAAATGAATGCATAACCATCATATCCTATTCATTTTAAACCATTATTTTCATTGGAAGAAGATTTAAGAACACAAAATCAGGATTGTGTCCTCACGGAGAGAGACACTAATTTTACAAATAATTTACATTTTCATTAAACAAAATGAATTTTACATTGTTCTCTTCATTCCCTCACGCCTACATATCTCTCCCTAACTCTCCTCTCTTAAAAATCACATACACACCTATCAAATAACCATTCCAAGGCTGGTTAACCATTTGCAAACCACCAATAGTCAGTTATGATGACTGTTACATATTAGTTTAATGCTTGTTTTGTTGTCTAGTTGACAACCAATTATCCCAAGGAATTTATATCATTAAAAGAAAATTTATGAAGGCCTTATAGGATCCAATCCTATAGCTAAAGACCTTCAACCACTATAAAACCCTCACTTAGCCTTCAAAGGCCTTATTTTGCCAATATAGGCAATTTTACATCTTTTGCACCTTGAGTTCTTTTACATGCTTTTAATGGCTCAAAATGACCATATTACATTCACTTGGAACTTTATAGGTCATTACCCCAATACACTAACCTAGTATCAATCTAATCACCCGTAGTGACCCCTAGGTACACTTAGCCCTTACAAATGCCACTTATGGCTTACATGGTTGATCCTTTACAAAGGATTCTCAATCATTACAAATAACATTAAAATGTCATCAAATGACCAAATATGGTCTCAATACAATCAAATAAACCAAGTTGGTTATGTTTTTCCTTCTATTCCTTCCAAGTTCTTCTAGTGACCCTGGTGTACTTCCATGGCTTTGCTCTTGATCTTGGTGCTCTTGCACCAATACAACTTTAATGATGGGTCACAAAATTTCTTCCTCTAGTGAGTTATCCCCCAGAGCCTGTAGATATTACTCAAAGATTCCTAAAAAGGTCTGGATATTATTATTATATTGAGGAGAGTAACCAAGTGTATTATGATGAAAGCGAGGGTATTAATATTACTTCCTATACTAAACCCCCTAAAGTATCATCTAGTGCTCAAGAATTATAGTATAAAAGAGTTAAAGATTTTAATAATAGGCTTGAAAAAATGGCAAAAGAAATCCAAAAGGAACAGTTGAAGAAAGAAGAAAAGGCTAGGTTAAAATCCAAGCAAGAAAATTTGTTTGGTGGTCTCTTTATAAATACTGATACAAAGAACCAAGGACCTAAAATCCCTAACTCAAATGCTATCAATTAATTTAGTTATAAACCTCAAGATGACACTAGACCTGTTGTGATTGACCTTTTTACCAGATAAGATAGTGCTTTTGTACCAAAACAAAATACAAATACAAGTGTACCTTCCGCTACATTTTCAATACCTTGAGAATATTGCAATCCCTTAAAAAAGGGATAGCATTATCAAAAAGCCTAACTCAATAAGATTTCCCCTAAAATCCTAATCAAAGCATCAAGTAAATGCAATCACCTAATTGTGCTCGTGGATCTCATAAATTTACTTGCATAATTCATCCTAAATCAATAATTTGTAATCAAGCTTCAAAGGTTAAAAATCAAGATCAATTAATTAATTAATACTCTTAGCTTAATTAATTAAATCAAAGTCTAAAATCCCATGGATAGAGTTATTAATTAAAAAGGAATTAATCAAAATTCCTATTATACACTCACTTCACAAAAGGAAAAATGACTTAAATCCTTCCAATGAAGCTTGATCACATGGATCACTCAGATAATCAATCTCAATCATCCCTCAAGGATACATCTCAACCATTCAAATCCAATTAAGTCTTATAAAAATAACCTCAATCAAGCCATTAGGCATCTAGCTCCTTCATCATAACATCATTCTGCCAATTTGATTCTAGATCATTCATCTAATTCTTACATCAATTCTTTCATTCTAGCTTATCAAATTCATCTTAATTGCACTCATGTAGTTTCATTCTTGTTTGAATCTTCCATTTCATGGTGTCTTGTCACTGATCTATGCACAATTCTAAGAGCAATAACATAATTAGATCACATTCACTTTGATTAGGAAGCAATATGCCAATTTCTATTGGTTTCTATGTGTTTTCAATTGATTTAATTTGACTAACCAATGGATATAATGATATATTGAGTGTGGTATTTGCAGAATTCATAGGTACACTTTTCCATCACACATTTTTGGCACCCAATGTGGGTTGGATACCTAATTAGCCTCAAATTTGATCAATTATGTGCTTGAGTGGTCTTTGGTTCACCTTGTTTCTCATGGGACCTTAAGTATTTTTGTACGAAACTTTACTGATTTGTCTTTTTTTGTATTGCATCATAAATAATTTCATATGAAAATCTACTAGAATTTTTTTTTGTGTCTGTACATGCCTTTCTTTGTATGAGACTCTTCTTTCGTATAACATCATAAAGCTCTTCATATGAAAATATGTTCTGATTTACATTTTTATTTCAATAATAAAAAGCATTTTGAGGTGTTATTGTTACAAGTAGTAGTTGTCGTTGCACCAAAAGATCGATCTATTAATGTTTGATACAACCACTAGACTTATAGAAGACACAGGAGGTGGTTAAGCCATGTCATGAATCCCAAGGGGAGCGCTGACCATTTTTCCAACAATCTCCCCCTCAGCGTTACCCAAGTGGATTCGAACCCATGACCAAGCTCTGATACCACTTGTTACAAGTAGTAGTTGCCGTTGCACCAAAAGATCGACCTGTTAATGGCTGATACAACCACTAGAATTATAGAAGACACAAGAGGTGGTTAAGCCATGTCAAAAATCCCAAGGTGAACATTGACCATTTTTCCAATAGTTATTTGAGTTCTTTCCCCTAGTTTCTCATGCTAATATCAGTTGTTTGTGTCTCTATCTAATAATTTTTCACAACCCTAATCTATTTGTGCAGGACGTTTGTCAAAGATCTATCAAAGAACTCAAGTGAAAATAAACATCAAACTGTTAGAATAACTGAGAGGGGGGGGGGGAATAATTTATCCTGTGTCCCAAACCAAAATGTATAATCCAAAATAATTCTTCAACTTCTACTACTTGGTAAACATAAAATACTTTCACTGTCTGTGTTTTTACCGATTATCAGTTTAAAACTTATAGTAGTTATCGATCAAATCTAACATGTAATATGCAAAGTATGATAACGAAAAAATATCACAATCAACACATAACACAAGAGATTTAATGTGGAAACCCTGTGAAGGGAAAAACCACCTGGGACCGGCAACCCAAAAATGTTCACTCTTCTGAAGTGAGGTTGGTGAAAACCCAACCCTGTTAAAGGTTACAAACACACTGTTAGGTGTGAACTTGTTAGAGGATTTTAGAACAAAAGTTATCATCCAACCAGTAGTCACTCTGGGGTTGACAAGATAAAAATGTTCACTCTATGAATGAAACATAAAAAGACTTTCTTAGTCCACTCGGTTAAGAGATTTGACTGTGTACAATGGTTAAATATGTAATAGTAGATGAACTGTCTTGAAACAACTTCAATTGTAGTTTACAGATCAATGTTCATCTCATTCAAATCTTTATGATCAATATATCACGTCAGATTCAATACTATATCAACTTACTATTCATCGGTAATTAATCTCTGTAGCTCAGTAATTGTTCTGTAGTTCGGTTCTCACAAACCAGTATGATCAGAATGCATGAAAACTCCTTCACACAATAATTTTGCAGTATCTTCTTCCTCTGGCATTGTTTCAATAATGAAACCAATGTCTCTTAAATACATGAGTAAATCATTTTCTTTTTGTCCATCAGATTTTGCTGCTTAATCTCATTCATTGATTTTGCCCGCTCTAACCTTCTTTGACTGATGTGTTAGTAACACGTTTCAATCTGCTCCATTAGATCTTTATTGAATTATGTTAGCCGTCAATCTTCATAACAAACCTTATCTGTTACCTTGATTTCATACATTTTACAACTCATCAATTTATCGGCTAAACTAATCATTTAATTCCTTTCTATTCTGCTCGGTTAACAAAGAAATGCGTCGGTGAACACAAGCTCGGTTAACACTGCGCTCGGTATACACTACACTCCGCGGTGTATACTAGAATGCTTCATTTACTGACAACACTGCTTTGTGTCTTTCTGCTCTATTCTTCATCATAGATGAATGCAACATAATAAAGTCAATATCATCAAGTCATAGACTCATCAACAAGTTACTCAGTGTATTCCTTATCCTCATCTGACATATACATCTTCCTCATGTAAATATTTCTATTCTTCATCTCTTTCACCTTTCTTTAGATGTTTCGGTATAGTAACTTACAAGATAAGTACTGTCAAGTTAGTTGACATAAATGAAAACATAATACTGATTTAATCATCTTGCATATCTAATTAGCAACTCCTCAGTGATCTTAAATCACAGATTCTTCATTCAGGTTCTAAATCAGTTGTAGTTCATCAATCTCTCCCTTTGGCATTGAGGGCAACTCAAGTAATATGAAGTGTACCATACACATACCAAACATGTATTCTACAAATTTGTGAACAAATGTTGTACAAGCTCTCCCTAGCTTAATATGTTTAATCACCATGTTACTAAACATATGTTTAATAATGTTGTAATGCCAATCATCAGATATGCTCTTTTCAACTCTCCTGTTCCTGTTTCTGTTCTTTGTAACTGATCTTCACTATTTTTAACTAATCTTCAATGTTCTGTTTCTGTCAGATTATCTCTTCCTTAGATAGTTCTCATTGGTGCATGTTTAACTTTTCTTCATATTATTTATCTCTCCCTTGGACAACAATGCCAAAGAAACAAATAAATAATCAGCTCTATAGTAGCTAAGTAACTCTCTATTGTCCAATACAGTCTCTGTATCTCTGTATACTGATATCCCAATCTGTTTCAGTTCTTCAAACTTAATCACAACCTTGAACATTATCCAAGGTGTGAACTATGCTGCATCAACATGTGTGATCTTCTGATAAGTTTAAGCTGATGCAACATCTAGATCACATTAGTGACCGGTAGACAGGGGATGGACCCCAAGTCTAGTCCTCAAATATTCAAATGTGTCCTTCGGTAGAGGCTTTGTAAAGATATCTGCAAGTTGTTCTTTAGATGTAACAAATTCTAACTTCACTTGCTTCTCTTGCACTTGTTCTCTTAAGTAGTGATACTTAATTGATATATGCTTTGTCTTAGAGTGCATCACTGGATTCTTTGAAATATTGATAGCACTTTTGTTGTCATAGTATATAATCACCGAGCCAATGATTACCTCATTCATTCCTTCCAACACTTGCTTGATATATGCAATGTTTGAGCAATTAGTAGCAACAACAACATACTCTGCTTCATCTGTAGACTGAGAAATACAAGCCTACTTTTTACTTGTCTAGGTTACAAGTCTTTCACCAAAGAAATGCTCCTCCGGTGGTGCTTTTTTTGTCATCCACATTTCTAGCCCAATCAGCATCGGTATAGACCATCAGTTCAAACTTACCTTCCTTACGATACCATAAACCATAATCCTCTATATTTTTTAAGTATCTTAAGATCCTTTAAGTAGCAATCATGTTTGATTATCTAGGATTAGCAAAAAATCTAGCAACAATTCCCACAACATGTGTTATATCTGGTCTACTGTGAACTACATACATTAGCTTACCAATCATGGATCGGTAAAGTGTCTAGTTTACCTCTGTAGTTTCATCTTCCTTAGTTAGTTTACATCCAGTAGCCATCGGTGTTCCCACAGGTTTAGTATCTTCCATGCCAAATGTCTTCAAGACTTCCTTTATGTACTTAGACTGTGTGATGAATATCCCATCACTCTGCTGAGTCACTTGTAGTCCTAGAAAGAATTTAATCTCTCCAAACATAGACATTTCAAATTCATTCCTCATGTCATCAAAAAAATATTTACATACATGATATTGACCTCCAAAAATAATATCATCAACAAATATCTCAGCAATAAGAATAGTGTCATCAGTATCAACTTTCATGTACAAATTGTTGTTTTCACTAGTTCTTACAAATCCAATACTTAACAAGTAAGTATGCAGCCTTTCATACCAGGCTCTTGGTGCTTGCTTCAAACCACATAAATCTTTGTGTAATCTACATACCATGTCTCTGATGTCTAGATCAATGAATCCTTCAGGTTGTTCTATGTAGACCTCTTCTTCAAGTATACCATTCAGAAATGTTGACTTCAAATCCATTTGATAAACTCTAAATTTCTTGTGTGCAGCATATGCAAGTAGCATTCTAACTCCTTCCAATCTAGCAATAGGTGCAAATGTCTCACCATAGTCAATGCCTTCTTCCTGTGCATATCCCTTGCATACCAATCTAGCTTTATTTCTTGTCACTTCACCATTTTCATTCAGTTTGTTCCTGAATATCCACTTAGTACCGATAACATTTTTATCTTTAGGTCGGGGTAATAAGGACCAAGTTTTTTTCTTCTCTATTTGTTCTATTTCCTCTTTCATTACATTAACCCATTCTTCATTCTCTAATGCAACTTCCACATTTTTTGGTTCAAATTCACAAACTAGACATGTACCTTGTCTTTCTTTTCTTCTTCTCTGCATGCCAGCTTGTCTGTCTCCAATAATTTGTGTCTTAGGATGATGTCTTCTGACAAAACTAGCCAGTACTCGATTTCTCCTTTCTTGTTCATCCTGTTCAGGTTCACGTGCTTGCTCGATAGCTCCATCTTGTTCATCGGTTTCCCTTTCCTGTTCCTCATGGTTATTTTCCTACTGACCGGTTATCACAGGTTGCGACTTCGATAGATAATTAGGATGTTCAATGTAAGTGAATCCACCATAGTCTTTTGGTTCCTTTCTAGTTTCCTCTGTGTTCTTGTCATCAAACTCATCAACACGGATATTATTACTTTCAATTATCTTATTTGTAACCTTATTCAGACATTTGTATACTTTACTCTTAGTAGAATATCCTAAGAATATTCCTTCATCACCTTTAGAATCAAATTTCCCATTTCTCTCATCTTTCAAAATAAAACATTTGCTTCCAAAAATTTTGAAATAACTTACAATAGGTTTGTGTCCAAACCATAGTTCATAGGGTGTCCGGTTGGTGTCCTTCTTCAGTTGTACTTGGTTAAGCACATATACAGCTGTACTGACAGTGTCCCTCTAGTATGTCTGAGAAATATTCTTTTGCAACATTAGTGTTCTTGCACAGTCAATGATTGACCTGTTCCTTCTTTCAGCAATCCCATTCTGCTGAGGTGTTCTCGGTGTAGAGACCTTTCTTTTGATACCATGCTCATTACAAAAATTAGTAAATTCACCTCCTCTATCAGATCTTAAGCATTTTAATTCTTTTCCAGTCTTTTTTTCTACCTTTGCCTTATACCACTTAAACATCTTAAATGCTTCAGATTTTTCTTTTAAGAACATAACTGTCATCAGTCTAGTATAGTCATCAACAAAAAGAATAAAGTATCTATCACCATAATAACTCTGAGTTCTCATAGGACCACATAGGTCAGTATGAACCAACTCAAGTATCTTCTTTGTTGAGTAGTCTTTTCTTTTAAAACTAGACTTAGTCATCTTACCTTTCTGACATTCATGACACATAGCATGATCCGGTTTTGACAAGTTAGGCAACCCTCTAACTCTTTTCCTCTTACTAATCTTGATCATGTTATCAAAGTTCACATGGCATAACCTTTTATGCCACAACCATGCATCTTCATCCTTCATTAATAAATTAGAAGACATATCAATATCAAGATAAAATAGATTACCTCTGGATTGTGTACCGATTCCGACAAGTCTCCCTCCATCATCATAGATTTTTACCTTCCTGCTCTCAAAGGCAAGTCAGTTGCCTGAGTTATTTAGTTGTGCCACACTTAACAAATTATAGTTTAGTCCATCTACCCAGTATGCATTTTCACATTTTATTCTATCATTGATCATCAGTGAACCTTTACCTCTTACCATACAGGGTGCATCATTTCCCATCCTTACAGATCCTCCATCATATTCATCAAGTAGATCAAATTTCTCTATATCACCAATCATATGATGTGTACAACCACTGTTTATGATCCATGTATCATTTCTACTTACTTTAGAGATTAGTGATGTTTCTTCATGTTTCTCTTCTTCCTCCGAGTCATCTTTCATAGCAACAAATACTACTTCTACATCATCATCAGTATCAGATTCAAATTCAAATTCTTCAGCTATGTAACATACCTTTTTCCCTTTGTCATAGCTATCTCAGTTGTCTCTATTATTGTGTCAGTAGCCTCTATTGACTCTTCTCCCATAACTTCCTTCGAATCGGTCTTTGGATCTATCATCATCTTTCTTATTCAGACGTCTAGCAGCGATGTGGCCAACTTCTTTACAATTAAACCATGCCAAAGGTAGCTTACCTCTATACCTTCCTTTACCTTTGGGTAATCTTCTGGCCATAAGAGCTTCAAGCTCATCAAGTTCATCATCGGTACCACTATCACTATCATTATTCTTACTATTCCTACTACTAGACTTACCAATCTTCAAAGAAGACATGAAAGTACATTCAACAAAAGGTACAACACTATTGTCAAAGTTATTCAATTCAAAGGTTGTAAGCTTACCAATCAATGTGTCAAGAGTAAGGTTGGATGTAGCTCTTGTTTCATGAATTGCAGAGATCCTAATTGCATAAACTGGCAGTAAAGTTCTGAGAATCTTGCTTATCACTATTTCATCCTCAATAATTCCATCTGATGCTCTAATAGCATGTACTACCTCTTTTAGTCTATTTGTATATTGCACAATGTTCTCACCTTCTTTCATCTTCATATCATCAAATCAACCTCTTAGGCTTTCTGCTCTGGCTCTCTTAACATTCAAATCTCCACTGTATATTAGAGTCAGTTTATCCCACATGGCTTTGGCAGTAGTGCATCCCTTAATGTCTTCAAATTCGGCATTGGTACAGGCAACAACAAGTTCCATCATAGTAATATTGTGTTCATGCTTGTCCTTCAGTTGATCAAGTGTCAGGGGACCTATTATTGGTTCAATGTAGCCATCTTGCATCAGTTCTAGTGCAGAATACTCAATTCCAGATATGTGCAACTTCATCCAGCTTTGCCATACTGCGAAGTTCTCTTTGTTCAGCTTTGGCACTTCCCTCTTATACATCTTGAGGCCTTTTTGCTGGAGTCCTTAAAACTCTATTCTAAGCAACCACAACTCTGATACCAATTGTTAGAATAACTAAGAGGGGGGGGGGGGGGGGAATCAGTTATCCAGTGTCCCAAACCAAAATGTATAATCCAAAACAATTCTTCAACTTCTGCTACTTGGTAAACATAAAATACTTTCACTGTCCGTGTTTTTACCGATTATCAGTTTAAAACTTATAGTAGTTACTGATTAAATCTAACATGTAATATGCAAAGTATGATAATAAAAAAATATCATAATCAACACATAACACAAGAGATTTAATGTGGAAACCCTGTGAAGGGAAAAACCACCTGGGACCGGCAACCCAAAAATGTTCACTCTTCTGAAGTGAGGTTGGTGAAGACCTAACCCTATTAAAGGTTACAAACACACTATTAGGTGTGATCTTGTTAGAGGATTTTAGACCAGAAGTTATCATCCAACCAACAGTCACTCTGGGGTTGACAGGATAACAATGTTCACTCTATGAATGAAACATAAAAAGACTTTCTTAATCCACTTGGTTAAGAGATTTGACTATGAACAATGGTTAAATATGTAACAATAGATGATCTACCTTGAAACAACTTCAATTTCAGTTTACAGATCAATGTTCAGCTCATTAAAATATTTTTTTATCAATATATCACTTCAGATTCAATACTATATCAACTTACTATCCGTCGGTAATTACTCTCTGTAGCTCAGTAATTGTTCTGCAATTCGGTTCTCACTAACCAGTATGATCAGAATGGATGAAAACTCCTTCACGCGATAATTCTGCAGTATCTTCTTCCTTCGGCATTGTTTCAACAATGAAACCAATGTCTCTTATATAGACAAGTAAATCATTTTATTTTTGTCCATCAGATTTTGCTGCTTAATCTCATTCATTAATTTTGCCACTCTAACCTTCTTCGGTTGATGTGTCAGTAACATGTTTCAATCTACTCCATTAGATCTTTATTGAATTATGTTAGCCATCAATCTTCATAACAAACCTTATATGTTACCTTGATTTCATACATTTTACAGCTCAAATTTATCGGCTAAACTAATCATTTAATTCCTTTTTGTTCTGCTCGGTTAACAAAGAAATGCATCAGTGAACACAAGCTCGGTTAACACTGCGCTCAGTATACACTACACTCCATCGGTGTATACTAGAATGCTTCATTTACCGACAACACTGCTTTGTGTCTTTCTGCTCTATTCTTCCTCATAAATGAATGCAACATAATAAAGTTGATATCATCAAGTCATAGACTCATCAACAAGTTACTCATTATATTCCTTATCCTCATCTAACATATACATCTTCCTCATGTATATATTTCTGTTCTTCATCTTTTTCACCTTTCTTTAGATGTTTCGATATAGTAACTTACAAGATAAGTACTGTCAAGCTAGTTGACATCAATGACAACATAATACTGATTTAATCATCTTTCATATCTAATTAGCAACTCCTTAGTGATCTTAAATCATAGATTCTTCATTCAGGTTCTAAATCAGTTGTATTTCATCACAAACTACTAATGATTTATCTTGTAGGACGTTATTAGAATACTTTGAGACATTAAATTACTCACATATTAGTTTTGCAGGTTACCTAAGAGGTTCAAGCAAACATCATGTTTTCTATTAGCTTGATTTCATAGGCACCTAGCTTAATTAGGAGGATAATTTGTGATTGATTTGTTTAGTAGGGGACTATGCTCTTGTCTCTTGGAGACAATTAGAAACCTTTACTTATTCAATTCATCATTTACAAAGAATCTTTGGTAAATGAACATGTGTCTTGAGAGCTTGGGAGAAGCAACTATGGTAGGAGAGTATACTCTCATCTCTTGAAGACAATAAAAAATCCTAACCCCTAGTTGCCATCCATTTTCATTTCATGTTTACCTACTAGAGGGCCTTCCATTGAGGGAAAATTATCATGGGAACGACCCAAGTGGGAACAACCTAAAGCCAAGATCTTCCACCCACTATAATCAAATACCTTCTTGAGTTAAAGCTATAAGGGTAAAGGTATCTTGTGTATGGTCTCCTCTGGGGTCTATATGACCTAAATAGTGCTTATGCTACCATGAGGCATTGTATTGGCACTCACAAGATATTTTTGAATGGATGACCTAACTATACACCCTATAATAGTGGCCTTCCCGATTCATCTCTGAAAGTATCATTATCTTTTTGCAAGTCGGGGGAAGAATCTCTCATGAAGTCACTCACCATATATATTCCCTTGATCATTTTAAAGTGGTTAATATAGCATTATAGGTCTCATTACATAATCTCCTTTGAACATATTGCATATAGCTCTCATAAAAGGAAAAAACATGGGTGCCCTCTAGGGGGTGACATGGCTGTGTGAGCTGAAGGAATACCAAGATATGGGAAAAGGTTTTTATTACTCAACTAATTTACTAGGGATAAGTGTGCTTGATCTTGTCTTATTTGTGACAAAATAGTGGAAATCAGGTCTTCTTCAAGACCAAAGAACATACACTCATTGTTAAGATTCTAGAGATAATAACATGTTTTTTTTTGTCTTGTGTGTGTGTTCATGATCCTAAACTTTGGAAAAATTCATCCAAAAATATTCCAAACAAACTAAATTTCCCTCAAGTCAATGACAAAATTGTCAGGTAGTCAATTTTTTGCATCATACCCCATAGTTTTTAATATGAATCAAGGTTTTAAGACCAGAGTTTTGCATCAAATAACATCTTACTTCGTATGAACTAGGGTTTTAGGGATCATAATTTCCTAGAGTTTCATACCATACCCCATAAATTTTAGTATGAAAGTTGCCTAGTTTCACATCAAACCTTGTACATTTTTCGTATCCATATTTTTATATCAACAATAGAGGCTACTTCTTGATATCTGACATCAACTTTGATCATTAACCTAGATGCATTTTTCAGTCTTCTTTCTATTCAGATCCCTAAATTATGTCAAATTAGGTCTTATCATCTTGATGCCATCAAACTTTGTTCAAATGGTCATTATCTTATCAAACCAATTTCATGCTTGTATCTTGTCCCATTAATATTGTCATTTGGTTTTAGAAGATGTCATTAGGGATCATCAAATCCTCATCTATACCTCTTAAATCGACATCAATCATCATTCAATCCTTTGAAAATTTGGACAAGTTCTTGCACCATTGAACCTAATCAATCACAACTTAGTTGTCTAAATTTTCATGCATGTTCTAGATCACATCTCATAGTTTTCAACACCAGTTAGATCCAAAATACATACAAAACTTTTAAAATTAACAAAAAAATTTGAAATTTTTTACCCCAACTCGAAGAGGTCATAACTTTTGACTCAATGCTCAAAATTGTGAACTATTTTCACCATTGGAAAGGTCTCCAAGAAATATAATTTCAATTTCTAAAATAGTGTGCATTTAGCAACCCAATTCTAGCTGCCGATGACAGTCTCTATTCCAAAAAATGAGTAGAAGACCTCTGAAAATGCAACTTACTAAAACCTAGAAAAATACTAAAAAAAATATGAAAAATTTGCATTTTTTATTTTCCTTTAGATCCATGCTCATGACCTTCTTGGCACATCAGATTCAAGATCCTGATAGAAAACTTCATTTCCAGTTCATCACATTTGGTCAAGGTCAACTCTTTTTGCAAGAGATCATATCTTTTCTTCAATCCTCTAGAGAAGAACATCAAGACAATCTTACAATGACTGAAAACTATATACACCTAAAAATAGTCAAGAAAAATCAAAGCAAACAATTGAAGATCAAAGCATGAATTAATTGAAAATTAAAGCCAAGAGGATTAATTAAATTAAAAAGATCAAAGAATTATGTAATTGATTTTAATCAATTAATTATATAGTTAAATCTAAATCTAAGCCAACCCATTCAAAGGGAGACATAGATAAATTAAATCAATTAATAAATCCAAATATTCTCACCAACCACATATGGACAAAATAAATTCAACCAATGAGGTGAGAGCATTTTGATCACATGGATCACTCAAGAGGCTTTGCTATCTCCACCATCCAAATTGGATTTTCTATCTTGACCCTCCATTCTTGTCTCTTTGTCTCAACATTTGAAACCAACAAATCAACTCACCTCTAACCATGGGTCAAATTAATTCACATCTAACTCATCTTCATAATTTTATAAATCCTTTAAATAGAGGACATTAATAGAGAAAATTATACATTATCTTAGTGCATTCTTACTGAAATTGTTCTGGCATTTCTGAAAGTGGTCATCTACAATGGATGAAATTGAATGGTCTAGATATCATAATCATGACAACAAATAAGAAGAGATTCTCATGGAAGTGCTCACAAAGAAAATTAAATATTCACAATAAAAAATCCAAGACATGGAAGAAGAAAAAGATACATCATCCAATAAGTCTTCATTAAGATCAATATTTCCTTTTCTCTATGATCATGAATCATCTACATATTCATCTTCCTCAAACAAAAAGTCTATTTCACAATCTCACACCAATCTCATCTTTGATCAGGATCAACTTCATGACCAACCTATCTTCAATCAAGAACATCTTAATGACAATCCAATCTTTGACCAAGAGTTTATTTTACAATTTCAAGAATATCCAATCTTTGATCAAGAAAATCAAGAGGAATTAGTCCTATCTCAAAAATCCTCATCATATGATAGTTGCAAATCAGATCATCATGATCTTGAAACTCAAATCTCTTTGGTCAACACAAGCACATCTCAATGTCCATTGGATAGATCATTTACTCCTTTGGGACAATCTTACGATATACCAAGTAGAATCAAATAAAACAATTGAAGATCAAAGCATGAATTAATTGAAAATCAAATCCAAGGAGATTAATTAAATAAAAAAGATCAAATAATTATGCAATTGATTTTAATCAATTAATTGTATAGTTAAATATAAATCTAATCCAACCCATTTAAATGGAGACATGGCTAAATTAAATCGATTAAGTCAATTAATAAATCCATTTATTCTCACCAACCACATATGGACAAAACGAATTCAACCAATGAGGTGAGAGCATTTTGATCACATGGATCACTCAAGAGGATTTGCTATCTCCACCATCCAAATTGGCTTTGCTATCTTGACCATCTATTCTTGTCTCTTTGTCTCAACATTTAAATCCACCAACTCAACTCACCTCTAACCATGGGTTAGCCTAACTCACATCTAACTCACCTTCCTAGTTTTAGAAATCCTTTAAATAGGGGGCATTAATAGAGAAAATCATCCATTATCTTAGTGCATTCTTACTCTAGTGAAATTGGTCTAGGCATTGCATAATATTTTGAATTCATTTGAGTAATGATAATAATGGAGCATTGTAGTTTGATTTTGAGCATAATTAAACATGATTAGGGAAATGTGTATCATAATTCATCTTAGCTTTTCAATTCTCATTCTAGGATTATCACTATTGAATGTTAAGTATGAGATCATTGCTTTTAGCTTCCTAGTTAGAGAGACATGAGACAATTTTAAATATTTGATTTGAATTTCTTAGCATGTTAGATCTTTAAATTCATTCAAATTGATAGAATTGAGTTAATGTTCAATGAATATACTTTTTCTAGTATACAAAATGGCACTCACTATGGGGTAAAAGTGTCATACTAACGGATTTGACTGACATTTGATGAAATTGAGATGTTTGTTTTTTGTAGATTTGACAATTGCAGGTACAAGAGTGCCTCTGATAGGTTAAATGATGTGCACAAAGGTGTTTTGATGCATATGCAACTTTAAATGACGCTTCCATGACAAAGTTTGATGCATTTACGAAATCTTTTGATGCCTACCAAGATCCTTCTATTCTCTATCTTAAATTCTTTCGACGCCTGAAGGATACCTTTCTGACACCTTTATTAGTACTTTATTATGTATATTAATTGAAATCTATTAAATAACACGTAGTAATAAAGTAGTGACACATATGCAAATTCTTTTAATGCGTATGGAAATTATTTTAATGCATATACAAAATCTTGTGATGTGTATGCAAATTCTTTTAACTCGTAGTACTGTTCAATTGCAAATTTAAAAATCTTTAAATATGATTTAAATGAATCTTTGTTTTGTAGATATCTAAGCATAAAAAGGTCCAAAAAATGGTGTGGAGGCTGTTTGATCACTTTATGGAGAAGGAAGAAAGGAGAATAGAAAGGTTTGAAAAATGAATTCATAATGCAAACATAGTGACTAATTTGGATGATGATGCAAAGTGATATGAACCTTTAAAATAAAGTTGTTAACAAATAAAAATCCCAATATATATCCTTAAATTGGAGTTTCTCTCCTTGAACTTAAATTTTCATATTAAAAGGAAAGTTTAAATTTCTTTGATTTGGATTTATTCACCTTGGGTTGTCATGTGTTGGACTAATGCTTGTGGAAGGAGGATGGAAAGGAGCTGGAATGATCACCACTAGGTGAGTGTGATAAGTGAAAAATGCAATGAAAATGATAAAAAAATATAGCTAGCCTTTGCTAGCATTGATTAAGGTAACATTTAAACCCTTTGTACTTGCTTAGTTTGTGGCATTTCACTTTAGAATCTAGCTTAACTAAAAGAACAAATTAGAATCTTAAGTGAGGCATTAGGGATACTCTCTTCATCTTTTTGGTGAATCAAAATCCTAGACATGCTTAATTTGAGAGGAATTGAGCTGAGAAATGAACAAAAAACTAAATAAAGCCTTCTTATTTGTGGATGAAGTGGTAGGTATATGCTCTTCATATTTTGGTGAATCAAAAATCCAAACATATTCTAGTCTCACTAGATTAAAAGTCTTGGAAAAGAACAATGTTAAATGTGTTTGTGAATTGAAGAAATAGGGATATTCTCATCACCTTTTGGTGAATCAAACTCCTATACTTGCTTTCATTTCAATTTCTTGCTTTCATATGAACATGCTAGAATTTTAGTGGACATGCCTCCCAAGAACATGCCTTAGTGAGGCTAGTGATAGGGACGACCCAAAGTGGGAACAAGGTGACGCCAAACTATTCCACCCACTATAAATAAATAGCTAATTTAGTTTGAAAAACTTAGAGGGAAAAAATATCAAATGCCTGGACTCATAGGGCTATTGGCCTTAATTGCGCTTGCATGAATACATGTTCCTTGTATGATTCATTTGATGTTTTTATTTGGAACCCAAACTAAACACCTTGTTAATCTAAGCAATGAATACCTTCTAGAGCCATGTTGAAAGCCAAAATGGACCTTAGGTATCTTTCTTGAAATGACTTATTATGAAAAGACTCGTGGAAATGGTCGAGAACATACACTTCATGTGGAACATTAAAAGGTGATGAATACATATTTTTGTTGGAATGGAGAGATATGGTACAGAGAGGGGAGGGGTGAATCAGTGCCCTCAAAAATTTTTAACTTCAAAACTTAATCAACAAATAGTAGTAAATTGGTCTATACAACTGAATCCATAGTATGCATCGTTCATTCAATTAACTTGTAAATGTAAATTGCATGAAAAACAAACAAGAATTTAGTCACATAACATAAGTGTTTTGGTTACGCAGAAACCCTTGTGAGAAGGTAAAAACTGCGGTGGGGATGACACCCACAAATTCTTCACTACTGTAGATAATAAAGTATGCCTGTTAGGGCTACAAGTTGTGATCACTTCTGGTGATCTTACCCTGTTAGGAGTAACAAAAAGATCGACTAGATCTACCTTGTTAAAGGATTTCAACACTACTTGAGTGTGTACTTGGTTAAGAGATTTACAATAAGACTGTTAGGTCTACTATGTTAAGAGATTTTGCCAAATATCTGTTACAATGATTAGATAATAATAGTAGGGTATCTGTAAATTGACAGCTTATACTTGTCTGAATCAGATCTATGAAATATCAAATGTATATCACCTCAGTTTGTAGATATTATTCCTCTGTACTGCTCGGTAGCCTTGACTGAATATCTCTGAATAATGCTCAACCTTGTTTGATAACTGATGTCTTGAAGGTGGCTTCTGCTTCCAGATCTTCTTCTCAATTTCATATCGTACTATCTTCTCTCTTGTTAACAAAATATCATGATATATAATTATATATCAAACTACTTTCATTTCCTAATGCCACTTAACTTTCATGACCTAATTAGGTTACATTATCTTAGGAAAAACCCTAAGATTTGTGGTATACAAAATTAACCTAGATCAAACAATTACATAGAGATCATCATCACAATTAATGATTACATCCATAATAAATGATCCTCGATCTTGATAAAACATTTTATGATTCTGTTGTAACCATCTGCATAGATAAATGTGCCAAAACTGATTACTATGCCATTTCCAGGATTTCTCAATAAACACTATCAATACTGCTCGGTAAATACACTGGTGTTTGGTGTCTAGTCTGCTCAGTATTTATTGACGCTCGGTATCAGTATACACTGATGCTCGGTAAAAACTATTTTCCTTGTGTTCTTGGTACTGCCTTGTGACTGCTCGGTATGAAGGCTTAAGTAGTTAACCAGCTAGCATATGTAGCTTGTAGTTCTTCCTTTTACCGACTGAATAGCATAGGTAACCAACTGATCTTCTTTGATACTAATGACAATCCTTAATGCTCAAATAGAGATAACAATCTCCCCCTTTGGCATTAGTATCAAAACCTTAAATGTATATATGACTTAATATCTCAAAATTGTTCTAACTTATCCATATATACATAGATAACTTTTCTACCAAAATTGTCTCCCCCTCGGTGCATGCTCCCGGTATGTATGAAGTACACTTAACATATAATTACACAATTTGACATATACATTAGTTTTCCCCCTTTTTGATAATAATGCCAAACTCAAAATTGTGTACTTACAGTTTAACAAAAATGTGTTGGTGGGTTTTCTTCAAAGAATCTAAGAGGTTCGCCCATTCCTCTTTCAAGTTGGTTAGAGCAATGTGCTCAAGACCGACTTGTGCATGCATGTCAAAGATATTTTCCAACACATAGATTTCTGGTGTTGAAACTAAAACTTGTGCTTTGACAATGTGTTTCTCAAAAATCTTAAGATAGGGAAGCAACTCTGTTTAAAGTTTGGTGACTTGGTCACTTATCCTTTCCTCCTGCTTCTGCAAATCTGCTGTTAACCACCTGAGTTTTTGAACTTTCAATATATGCTTAGCAAAAGCATCTGTCTTGGTTAAGGCTTCTTGTGCACTGGCTTGGATTTTAGTATCCAGTTGTTTAATCTTCTCACTGATCTCAGCAGTGAAGGTCTCCATAGTGCAAAGCTTAATCAACATCTGAATAATTAACTGAGTAATAGATTGTATGTCAGTTATTACCTCAGATAATTTGACCTTGTTTATTGCCACTTCTTGGCTGATTTTCTCTGCAAGTTTGTCTTGTATTTTTTATTCTACCCTTTCTTCAATTCTTTTCTCTACTTCAATGTCAAGGGCATTGATTTCTTGTGTAAGGGTAGCAAGTTGGTCCATGATAGGTGTGTCTTCATCAATTTGTACCTCAGGTACAACCTATTGTAAGATATCTCTTACATTTTCTAATATCTCCTTTCTCTTGCATTCCTTTTTTAGCTTCTCCCGAGCTTCCTTTCTAGTACATAAATCCCCATATTTTCTTAATTATTTTAGGTCGAGGGTCCTCGGGTCACATTCTAGTATAACAATGACTTCATCAAGTGTGACTGGCCCTTTTCCATGTTTCATCTTCTTCTTCTTTGGCTCTTGAGGTGAGCTCTTCACAAATGAAACTAATGCTTTCTCCTCAATGTTCAGCGTGTCATGCCCGGTTGACACATTTTCCTCCTTTTTTGGCTCCTCAGTAACCCGTGTGTCAGTTGAATGAGATGGAGCTTCTAATGTTGTGTCAGGTGGGGTTGCCTCGGTTGCCTTAAGGTCATCTTGGCCCTGTGTATCTACCTCTTTTACCTCTTTTACTTCAAGCTCATTTGTTTCTATTGGTGTACTAGCTCCTTGTTCCCCTAATGTATCCATTGGTTGCTTGGGGTGTGAGCCTTTGGGTTGTTACTTAGTCACAATTTCAACTACTTCCATCAGAATAGGAAAATCACCTGGTAATGATGTGATTGCTAGCTCAGTAACTGTACCTTCATCTTGTGTTTGTGCTCCAGCAATATTCACATCTTCATCATCATCTCAATCATCAGGATCACCATTTGTGATTTTCTCAATGAGTACATCTAGTGCTTTGTTATCTATAATTTGGATCTTAGCTTGATCTGGTGCATCCTGTAAAAAACTTAAGTCCTTAGTGGCAACTGTAGTATCAGGTACCTCGGTATCTGATAAGTCTATCTTGTCATGTTTCTATGCCAGGTCTGCATCATTAGTATGAATTTCTTTACCTTTTTCCTTCAACTTCTTCTTGGATGATTTGGCTAATGCCATCTTTTCTGCTTGGTCTCGGGCAGCAACTATTGAGGTCTAGATAAGTTGACTAGTCTCATCTATATCTGCCAGATTTTCATCTAGTATCTTCATTTCCTGATTCTTTCCTCTAAATCTCTTAGAATATGTTGTCATGTATTCTTCAATTTTAGAAATAGATAAGTCTGGAATTGCCAAAACTAGGGATTGTTCCCTCATTTTCTTCTCGGTATCTAAGGCATATGACCATTTTTGTGCAATTCTATTCTCTAGTGCCTTAGGAAAACATTTGGAAAATTCAATAGGAACTCTTTTGAATTGAATCATCCTCTGGATGATTTCTTCTTCTATTTTATTCTGATCCTCAGTTAACATGAGCTCAAACCGACTGATTTCAGGATTAGCGAGTTCACCATTCTCAATTATCTCTTCAAGAACTTCATCAATTGATCTATTTTTATTGCTGAAAACTTTAAACTGATCATTATCATCTTCTTCCTCATCTATATCATCCTTATTTCTAATTAACTTTATTCTTTTCCTAGGTGCATCATCAGTAGATTTATTACCTCTCTTTGTGTATGTCTTTTTCGGTGATGTTGCCTTTGGTTTTGTAAACTTCACAACTCCTTTCTTCTTAGGTGGCGAGGCTGCAATCTTAGATCTTGTCTGTTCTCATGTCTTTACTTTAGACTGCATCTTCTTTAGAGTTGGTGTAGGGGAAACCAGTGTGGATTATGCATTATTGTCTGACTCAGTTTCTTCGATGTCATGGGGCTTGTCAGTAAGCAGTAATTGACCTTCGGTTGCAAATTCAACCGGTGTGCTGTCGGATGATCCAACATCATCTCCAAACTTCTCCACAAGTTTCTTCATCATTTTCTTTGATTTCTTTGTTATCTTACCGATAACCAAGCTTGTTTTTATTCTTGTCTTGGCCTCTTCATAGGTTCCAAACCTCTCTGTATTCACATCCTTTGGTACAGCTAATAAGGCTTTGATTGATTTTGAGGCAAAATCAATATCAATTTCATATCCCATAGGAGCTAACCATTTAGTCCTAGGTTCTACAACCTTTATCAATGTGTGGTCGATGTCAACAAGAAAACATATATCATGCTCATACTTTTCCACTAGTTGACTAGGAATTCTGCTCTGAGAATTCATTGTACCCTTGAACTACTCAAAATAACTATCTAGAACATTATTGAGATTATTTCCTAAGCCCTTAGTAAATTTTGAAATTTGTGATATCACAAGCATGTCGGTTGACCACTCTATATGACTGACAAAAGGAAAAAATCTTTGCACATCGAAGAATAAACAAACTAGTAAGGAACCAAACTTACAAGTATAAGACTTTGCCGATTGGATTGTCTTCATATTCTCTTCAATTTACTTCAACAGAAGCTCAGCAAGGTCCAATTGACAACCCTTCTTAACCATTTGGTAAGTAATATCAACTGCGCTGCAGGGCATACTGTTCAGTCTGCTCAATTGAAAAATCTTGTATCCAATGACATGTGCTGAAAATTTCACTTTAGGGTCTTTGATTGAGTTTATTTTCAGTGCGTGACCGTCCCATTTTTCTTTGGTGTTCTTTTCAATTTCTTTCCTAGAACTTGTGTGAACTGCTTTCGCTTTGTCTATAGTGGGATACCCGGTAACATTGTGAATCATCCTTTTAGTAATCTTTACCGACCCATCCAACCACAATTTTCCATCATGAAACCTACTTAGGACAACCCTAATCCATTCGCTCTAAAATTCCCTCAAAAAACTTAGGGCATTTGTCAAACCAATAACCTCTAACAGTTTATGTTCAGATTTTAGTCTTCTATCTTCTCCGCATAGCTTCTGAAAAGATGTGTATAATTCAAAATCACCAATTTCACCTATTTTTTAGTGGATATAAGATTTGATGTCTTCAACTAGAAGAACCCTAGGTGGAATGCTCGAAAAAGCACCCGTTTAATTGATTTGCGATGCAACTTTAGGATGAAGTTTATATCAGGGTTTGTTGCAAGTTGTCGATACTATAAGATTCACTTCTTCTTCCTTTGCAATCTTGGATTTGTGTACATTTGATGCGGATGGCATTTTTGTGAAATAGGGTTTTAGCAAATGCAAGTATGAAATAACTCAATAGTAACAATACTTACACGAAAATGCCAACGAAATCGCTCGAAAGATTTTGAAATAACTCTTTAAACGCTCTAAAAATTTGATGCTTGAAATTTCTCTGGAGGCTCTTTGCTCTTTGAAATCATAGGTGAAAAATGACTAAGTCCATCATCTATTTATAACCTTTTTCAAATTCTTGCTTCAAAACTTTTTCAATAAATGCTCAACCTACTTCCAGTTTGGCGACAAATGTCAACTCAGTGATTACTACAAAATAACAACAGCTCAGTTAACACATAACTTTCCACTCGGTTGATACTAATTCTCAGTTAACCTTGCACAATAGTCACCAACGGGTAACTCTTTTACTCGGTCTTGCATATATCGACTGTATGACTTTGTTAGCTCAAAAATTATAAACCATAATGCATCTCTATTCATGCAGATTTGGTGTGTGTGCATTCAAGTATAGGAACTATAAAATATGATCAATCTAAAATACCAATCCCATAAATACCTTTTTCAACTTAAGTGGAGGTGTCGATGTCACCCAATCCAGTGGACGAGGTTTCACCGACTGCATTGCTTGACTCACCATTCTCATTATATGCCTTTCTCCACATTGTGTTTCTTATTCTCATGATATCTTCAATTGTATTGCCATTATCAAAAAATTGTCCTTCAGGTGCTCAATCTCTGCAATATTTACTTAGGTGACCGACTTTGTGACAGTGTAAACATGCCATACCAGTTCTTGTCCAGCTTCGAGATTTTCCAGCCCATCTCTTTTTCATATAGTTAGCAACAATATGTCCATAGCTTCCACATGTTGTGCAGTTAACCCATGTGTTATAATCCCAAGTGTAAGCATTGTTTTGTCTTCTCAGTTGATAGGATTTGTTCTATTCTTTCGGTGTCCAAACTTGCTTAAACTTCATTCTGCATTCCTGTGAGGTGTGTCCATGCTTGTTGCAAGTATAGCAGAGTTTCTCCATATGAGTTTTGTTAGGAGTACTATTCAACTTAGATCTACATTCATATGCTTGATGTACAAACTTGTTGCAATTGAAACAATGACCATTAAATTTAGGAGTTATTTTAGGTTTACCTTGTGCTTTACTCTTGCAAACATTTGAAGTATGTCCCGGTTTGCCATAGTGATAGCATGTCAGTGTCTTAGGTCTTTGATTCTAGTTTTTATTCATCTATTCATCTTTCTTAGATGATTCTTCTTGCTTGATGTACCCTAATCCAATTTTACTTCCATATCTTCTATGATTAATCAGAAAATCATCAATCTTTTTAAAACTGTCTTTAGCCTTTTTCCACATCTCATTATGTTGTTGCTGCATCTTCACTTCATTTCTCAATTTTTCATTCTCTTCCTTGAGTACTCTAATATCTTCAAGTTTTCTTGACAACTCACCATTTACTCGGTTGATCTCCTGGTTTACAATAATCATTTGATTGGATATTTTGAAGTGATGCTCGGTAAGTCTCATTATCTCAGTTTGTTTTGCATGAAGTTGTTCAGTCATCTATCTTCAGTCTTCAATTGCCAAATTCCTTTCTTGTTATGCTTGTCTAGTATTGTTCATCACATCTATCATTCTCACCATCTGTGTCTCTTGACCAATCTGCAGGGCTTTCACTTGTTTAGTCAAATGTAGATTTTTCTCAGACAAATTAGAAATTGCACTTTCAGAACCATCAAAAATACTTCCTGAACTAGATCCAATGCTATCAAATAACTCATCAATCACTTCTTTATGATAGTTATTCTCATTTTCCAAAATAGCCAAGCTCTTTATTTGAATCGGTAACTTCTTCAATGTATGCTTAGCCTGCTTGTATTGCTTAATAAACATCTGCATCTGAATATTTTGATTTTCTATGGTTTTGTCCAACTTGTATCTCTCCATGATTAGATCTTTACTCTCTAATGGTTAAACCATCCAATAAGAGATCTGTGCTCTGATACCAATTGTTGGAATGGAGAGATATGGTACACAGAGGGGAGGGGTGAATCAGTGCCCTCAAAAACTTTTAACTTCAAAACTTAATTAGCAAACAGTAGTAAACTGGTCTATCCAATTGAATCCATAGTATGCATCATTCATTCAATTAACTTGTAAATGTAAATTGCATGAAAAACAAAAAACAATTCAGTCACATAACACAAGTGTTTTGGTTACGCAGAAGCCCTTGTGAGAAGGTAAAAACTATGGCGGGGATGACACCCACAAATTCTTCACTACTGCAGATAATAAAGTATGACTGTTAGGGCTACAAGTTGTGATCACTTTTGGTGATCTAACTTGTTAAAGGAATTCAACAACACTACTTGAGTGTGTACTCGGTTAACAGATTTACAATAAGACTATTAGGTCTACTCTGTTAAGAGATTTTACCAAATATCTATTATAATGATTAGAGAATAATAGTAGGGTATTTGTAAATTGACAACTTATACTTGTTTAAATAAGATCTATGAAATATCAAATGTATATCACCTCAGTGTGTAGATATTGTTCCTTTGTACTACTTGGTAGCCTTGACTGAATATCTTTGAATACTACTCAACCTTGTCTGATAACTGATGTCTTGAAGGTGGCTACTGCTTCAAGATCTTCTCAATTTCATATCACACTATCTTCTCTCTTGTTAAGAAAATATCATGAAGTACAATTATATAGAAAACTACTTTCATTTCCTAATACCACTTAACTTTCATGACCTAATTAGGTTACATCATCTTAGGAAAAACCCTAAGATCTATGGTATACAAAATTAACCTAGATCAAACAATTACATAGAGATCATCATCACAATTAATGATTACATCCATAATAAATGATCATCGATCTTGGTAAGATGTTTTATGATTATGTTGTAACTGTTTGCATAGATAAATGTGCCAAAACTAATTACTATACCATTTCTAGGATTGCTCGATAAACACTATCAATACTGCTCGGTAAATACACTAGTGCTCGGTGTCTAGTCTGCTTGGTGTTTACTGACGCTTGGTATCGGTATACACTAATGCTCGGTAAGAACTATTTTCCTTGTGTTCTTGGTACTTCCTTGTGACTACTCAGTATGAAGGCTTAATTAGTTAACCGACTAGCATATGTAGCTTGTAGTTCTTCCTTTTACCAACTGAATAACATAGGTAACCGACTGATCTTCTTTGATACTAACGAAAATCCTTAATGCTCAAATAGAGATAATAGTTTTGTGTTTTTTATGATTGAAGATACATCTATCAAAAGGAAAACATCCATTAAGATCCAGAAATCAATTGATAACCTTTAAAATTTCCTAAATTTGTAAACTGTTCAGTCAAGTAGCGCGTACAAACATTCAGAGAGCATGTATAAACATTTATGTAGTGTGTATATAAATATTCAAATATTGTGTACAAAAAAATCAAATAATGCTTAAATTGACAACCAAACAATGTGTTAGTTCACCAGAATAGCATATCGACACTTAAATAGCTCGTAGAAACTGAGATAGCCAAACTATGGGTACTTCCCAAACTTATCAAATCAAAATAAAGGTATTTTTTAGTACCCTTTTCTGAGATGTACTTGTTCCAATCAAGACAAAGTTCAAATTCATCAAATCGCAAATTGTCAAGAAAATTGCATCTTACCAACTAGGTTTCAAAATTCCCAAGTCATAGTTGGAGTGTTCAAACATCTTTGATTATGGCATTTCTGAAAGTTTTCATCTACAAAGGATGAAATTAAATGGTCTAGATATCATAATCATGATAAAAAAGAAGAAGATATTCTCGTCGAAGCAGTCACAAATAAAATTAAATATTTACAATTGAAAATCCAAGACATGTAAGAAGAAAAGGATACATCATCCAATAAGTCTTCATTAAGATAAATCTTTCATTTTCTCTATGATCATGAGTCATCTATATCTTCGTCATCCTTAAAAAAAATTCTATTTCACAATCTTACACCAATCTCATCTTTGATCAGGATCAACTTCATGACCAACCTATCTTTGATCAAGAACATCTTAATGTCAATCCAATCTTTGACCAAGAGTTTATTTCAAAATCTTAAGAAGATCCAATTTTGATCAAAAAAATCAAGAGGAATTAGTCCTATGTCTACAATCTATTGGCAAGTTGTCTATACTAAAGTATTGACTTGATATAGTGTTGTCATTATGGTAACAAAGTCATATAGCAGTTTGGAGTCAGCGCACTTAGTGTAAAGATCAGAATTCAGTTAAGTGTTGAAGACTGGACAATGTACAGAGTTCCTGCAACTCAGAGCATCAGCGCACATGTGTACAGATGAATTATGGTATGCACCTTGTAAGTTAAGCTTGTTAGACTATACTTATGCTTAGTCTATGAGCACATAAGTAGATAGGCAAAGATGTGAAAGATAAAGTCAGTTGAAGTTGCACAACCAGTGTGTGCCAGCAAAGAACAAAGCATGGAGCTGACAGTTAGCATTTTGGTTTGCGATTATAATTTAATGTTGTAAAGGCCATGCACCCATTGTATTTAGGTTTCCGACATGTCTATATGTATAATTGTAAGCACGCTTAAGCCAATTCATTTGGAAGCATTGTTTTTAATTAATTATGGGGCCGACCTAATTGTGTATTTTGTATGAGTGCATAAATATAAGGTGTGCCCATTGCATTCGGTATGGAAGTGATAAGAGAGTAGTGATAAGAAGAGAAGAGGTATGCAAAGACAACATAAGATGTATTAGAGCTTTGCTAGAGGTTAAAGCATTAGCGCATCAAAGGAACTGATCTGACAAGCAATGTCATAGTGACAGTTCACTTGCAAATATAGTGTGTATCTAAAATCAGAAGGTTGTAGCCTTCACCATTTGAGCAGTGAGCTCTAGGATAGTGAGTCCACTCCCCTAACAGGGATCATTGTAAAAGCCTCCTAATAGGGTTTGACCCTTAACAAGGTCTATTGTACTTAAAGCATTGTAAAGCTACTCCTAACAGGGTAAATGATCTTCTAACAAGGATCACAAAACACTAGTACAGAATATTAGTGGGTATCAAGTCCCACTAGGGTTTTTACCTATTTGGGATTCCTCGTAACCATATTGGTGTTATGTGTTGATTTCATGTTTCATGTTTATGTGAATGTTTATTTCAGTACTTAAGCATTTAAGTTTAGAATAAAGATTAAAAGGAAAAGTTAAAATACTGTAAACACTAATTCACCCCCCCCCTCTGAGTGTTCCCATTCCTAAAAATTGGTATCAGAGCTCTAGTCCTTAGCAAATAAGTTTAACCACTTGAGGAGATCATGGACAAAGCATAAATGAAACATTTGAAGAAGAATCTTGAAGCCACTCTTGAAGACCTGGACAATTCAGAAAGAGAAATTGAAGAACTAAAAGAAAAATTCAGTGATGCTCAATTAGTTATCAAAAGACTAAGAAAAGATTTGAAAGGATGCTCTAACAGTGATCTTGAAGAAAAAGTCAAGAAGTTGAATGAAGAAAATGCATCTTTATTAAGTCAGCTTGAAGAATTTGATGACAAGCTGATGAACAATCAAGATGTCTACAATGAACAAGTCAAGGAGAACCTTCAACTCAATGAGAAATTGAGGGAAGCCAATCTAGAAATCTTGGAGATAAGGAATACCAAAGAAAGCTTGGAATCTGAATTAAAAAAGGCAAAGGATCATATTGACAAATTACACACCAGTGCTGATTTGGTAGAATCTCAATTGTATGCAAGAAGAGCCAAAGGAGACACTAGCTGTATTGGATACAATGAAGCACAAAAATAGATTGACAATATGCGAGCAAGAAAGGAAGCACAAAAAGACTCTATTGATACTGAGAAGACTGAAGATCAAACCAAAGACAATGGTGGTCCTCCTAAGAATGAGCGCAAGCCTGTAGAATGCACCTATTTTGTATGTAACAAGCATGGGCATATTGCAAGGAACTGTATAGAGGTAAGACCTTTTAATGGTTACTGTTATTCATGTAATAGATTTGGTCATAAAGCTATGAATTGCAAGACTATCAAGAAGAACAAGACTCAACATGATCAGAGGAATCAAAATCAGACAAATGTAAGAAGTTCTCAGAATGTTACATGTCAGATAAGTAACTATAATGGTCACTCAGCCATAACATGTAAAATGGTGACTCATGTCAATGTGTCGAGGAATAATAGACCTCCAGTCATTTGTCACTCTTGTAACAAGGCTAGACATATCTCAAGGTTCTATAGATCAAGGACACAAGGTCAGGAAAGCCCTAAAAAGACCAAAGAACTAGTTTTGGATCTTGAAGGAGAAGTCAAGTTTATGAAAGCCTCAGAGGATGTGAGCTTGTTTTGGTCAGAAGGAAAGAAGGACAAAGCTGATGAGAATGTATTGGATGCATCCCCAGTGGACACACCCTCTACATCTGCTTGAATGGCCCTTAGGGTCATAGAGGGAGCTAATTTAGCTCTAGACCCCTACATGGCTGGTATACTCATCCACAGAGTATGCACCTTTGGACTTAAGCTTTTGGAGTGTATAGGAACCTTTGTGCAAGAGCGCACATGCTGATTGTTAGCAGAGCTCAAGTTTGAAATTTTGAAGTGACAGCTTGGTTTACGCGACTTGCATTAATGATGAATTTCTCACTTTAAGTCCACAGAAAGTTGTTTGTTTACTCATTGCATTCAAATTCAGAGCAATAGAGAGAAAAAAGAGCCTTGTAAGTTGTTGTGAAGATTTGGAGATTGAATTATCAGTATTTGCAGTGCATTTGGTCGGTTACAGAAATCCTAGCTCGTTGCACCGATTTGGAAGCTGTCAGATTACCTCAAAGTTTAGTTAGAAAGTGATTAACAAGTAAGTCATGGCCACTCCCATTGTTTATGATGTCTCTGAGAAGAAAATATATGTTTTCAAGAGGCACCCATTTAAATCAACCCTAGATGATTTAGAGGGAGCTTTCTCCCGCACGCCTATGGGCGTCATGCATGTGGAAGATGTAAGGGCTTACATCTAGTGTAAGAAAGAACCTGTTGGACTAGATAGGTTAAGGGCGCATATGGATACCATGTTGAAAAATGATAAAACATTCATGGATGAATACACCAAATGGAATGATCACCCTATTGTAGAGTATGCTATGACATATGAATTCTATGAGATAGAATGGATAAAGATCTTATTAAGCAGAATCCATGATGATCTGTTTGGGATTGGAGATGTTCCAGTAAGAATCACAAGTGATCTGATACATGAGATGATAGGCCTTTCTAGGATAGGCATCATCCTTCCAGTGGGAAAGGATGTCAGGAAAATGGTAGAGCAAGTATGTAAGTCAAGGAGCAATAGGCGCGACATGACCATTGAGACGATTGAGCAAGCATACATCAAATTGATGTCAATGATACTAGGTTACAAATTTCATCACACCAGTAGGGTGAATAGTATGTCTACGGGCACCATTCTAGCTGCCATCAAACTAGTAAAGGAAGATGGAGAGTTCAACTTGTGTGAGATCTTGTGCGCACAGTTGATAGATAACATCAAAGCTATCAAACATGACAAAACAAAGATATTCAGGTTTGGGTCCCTAATCATCTATATGTACCTTCATATAGTTGGAAGAGTTTCAAATTTGTTTTTGGACAAGTCCATTCCAACAATGCCTCAGATATCCAACAAAACATCCACAAAAAGCACACTAAGAGACTATGTCACATTGGAATTGAAGACCTTTAGAGCTAAGATGCAGATGAGGTATAGGATTCTAGAAAGCATTGTAGAGAAATATAAGGATACAATATGCTTTATGGTGGAGACTGATACTACATGTATGGAAGCTGTTGAGCCTAGAACTAAGTGGATTCATCCACTTGGGTATGAGGTAGAGGAACAAGTTCTTGAAGCTTATGCACAGGTACTTTTGTCAGCCCCCAAAGATCCTAATGAACCTAGGTGGGGAACCTATGAGGAAAAGACCAAAGAAGTTGATGCAAAACTTAACAGTGCTACAACTAAAAGAAAAGTTGCTAAGGTCACATCTGAGATCTTGAAAATACATGGTGTGTCTCAAGCAGACCTTGATAAAGCAAGGGATGAAAAGATTACCTTAGAATTGAAAGGTGCAACAACAGAGGAAGAACAAGAAGATCCTAAGTTGAAGAAGATGAAAATTGAATCAGATGATAGTCAGAAGGGTAAAGAAGATAATACTCCTTCTGCGCCCAAAGATACTATTGACCTTACCACTCCTTCATAGTATAATCCAATAGTCAAGAGGAAGAAAGAAGGTAGCACTAGTCATCCATCCTCGTGAGTTACAAGGAGCAGGAAAATCATTCAAGCACCTCCTAAGGCAGGATTTAGACCAAGCCTTAAAGTTTTGAGGACAAGAATTATTGATGAGGGTAGAATTGATCAAGTAGGGAAGTATCATGATACATACAGTGAGATTGACAAATTAGAAATACATAGTATGATTGTCAAACATATGATCAAGTTCAAGAAGACAATCCTTGAGTTGAAAACCTCTATTCTAGACAAAGTATGGGATATCTTAGAATACCAAAAGAGACAAGCAAATGAAGAGGATCTAAGGATTAGTGAAAAATTATTAGAAGATACTCTACCAGTATGTTCTAAAGAAGAAGAGGCACTGATATTAAATTTGGTGAAGCCGCACTTAAGGACAAAGATGAGAACTCTACACATTATGAACAAAGACTATGAGCTGATAATGAAGGAAATAGAGAAGGCCTTTGAAAATGTATTATTATAACAATAGATAAAACCACCTACTGTGCCCATCACTCATGCACCTAGTAAGCAAGACAAAGAAGCAGTGACCTTCAATGTACCAGTGACAGGTCCTCAAGACTCAGCGCCCATAGCAGAAACTCAAATAGAAGCAAACAAGTCTGCACCCATCTCAGAATCACACAAAGGTAGTACTATTATCATAGATAATGTGGAGATAGTCATGGAGGCTACTGATAAGGATTTGGACAAGTTTGATGAAGCATTTGTTAGTACTGAAGAAGCTGAAATATTATGCAACAATACACCTCCCACTTAGCAAGAAGAAGAGAAGAGAAGAAGAGAAGAGGAAAAATAAAATAAAGATGAAACTTCTATTAAACTGGTCACAATGAAACAAGAAGTGATGGACAACACTCCCATCGCTCCCTCCTCAACATTTTTGTCAAGTTTGACACCTGACATAAGCAGTTTGGACTCTTGGAAAGAAGAAGATCCGATTAAGTTCAACGTCCTGGCTATGGAAAAGGAAAAGGAGAAGAAAGTCATGAGAAATCCTCTCCTTGTGGAATCAGTGAATATTTTGAACAGTTTGCTGCCAGAGGATAAGAAAGTGCTAAAAGTACATTCGGTTGATGATGTGAGTTCAGTCCTCTCATAGTTCAAAAGCAATTTTTCTAGCCTAGAAGAATCTGCGTCCATAGTAGCAGAAGAGAAGTACTTAAAGAAGAGACTCAATGAACTAATAAGCAAATTTGCACTAGACTTGAAATCTCTTAAGTCTGATCAAGCATCCTTGAAAGAATTTTCTGATGAAGGAAGAAGGATCATTGCAGCATGCATGGATCAAGACAAGCTCACCGATGCTCACTTCAAGAAGATAAACGAGGTAGAAGAACTGATTGAGCAGGTAAAAAATTCAGTGTCAGACACATCCACTGATGTGAACATGTGCAACAATGTCTACCATGGACAGATAGACAAGATTGAGAAGGAAGAAATAGAGATAACAAGGATAAGGTCCAGACAGACTCAATTGAGGAATGGTCTTGCGCCCTCTTTAGACATCCTCAATCAGAATATAAAGGAGATTGATGACACCATGGTAACTTATGATCATGGTCCCATCAGTGACTTGGAGAAGATGGAGAAGCTTCAATATGCATTATGCGCCCATCTCCAGATAGTTAACTCTCTGATAACCTTTTGGAAGAAGGAGATCCAAAACCTTAAGATTGCATATCCGGATGTTTTCCCTCAGTGAGTATGTGTAGATATAGTTTTTTGATGCACCTTTATCATTAATGTCAAAGGGGGATTTGTGTATAGAATATGGAGTATATACATGTATAGGGAGATATAAGATTATGTATAAAAATGTATAGAAGACAAAAGTTTTTGTGTTAAGGGACAGTTAGCAACTTGGCCATATTCCTTTATTGCCATCAATGAAAAAGGGGGAGATTGTTGGAAAGTTGTCTATACTGAAGTATATGACTTGATATAGTGTTTTCATTATGGAAACAAAGTCATATATCAGTTTGGAGTCAGTGCACTTAGTGTAAAGATCAGAATTCAGTTAAGTGTTGAAGACTGGATGATGTACAGAGTTCTTGCAGCTCAGAGCATCAGCGCATGTGTGTACAGATGAATTATGGTATGCACCCTATAAGTTAAGCTTGTTAGACTATACTTATGCTTATTCTATGAGAGTATAAGTAGATATGTAAAGATGTGAAAGATACAATCAGTTGAAGTTGCATAGCCAGTGTGTGCCAGCAGAGAATAGAGCATGGAGCCGATAGTTAGCATTTTGGTTTGTGATTATAATTTAATGTTGTAAAGGCCATGTGCCCATTGTATTTAGGTTTTTGACATGTTTATATGTATAATTGTAAGCATGCTTAAGCCAATTCATTTGGAAGCATTGTTTGTAATTAATTATAGGGCCGACCTAATTATGTATTTATATGAGCGCATAAATATAAGGTGCACCCATTGTATTCGGTATGGAAGTGATAAGAGAGTAGTGATAAGAAGAGAAGAGGTATGCGAAGATAGCATAAGATGTATTAGAGCTTTGCTAGAGGTCAAAGCATCAGCGCATCAAAGGAACTGATTTGACAAGTAGTGTCATAGTGACAGTTCACCTGCAAATATAGTGTGTATCTGAAATCAAAAGGTTGTAGCCTTCACCATTTGAGTAGTGAGCTCTAGGATAGTGAGTCCACTCCCCTAACAGGGATCATTGTAAAATAATCCTAATAGGGTCTGACCCTTAACAAGGTCTACTATACTTAAAGCATTGTAAAGCTACTCCTAATAGGGTAAAGGATCTTCTAACAAGGATCACAAAACACTAGTACAGAATATTAGTGGGTCTCAAGTCCCACCGGGGTTTTTACCTATTTGGGTTTCCCTGTAACCATATTGGTGTCATGTGTTGATTTCATGTTTCATGTTTATGTGAATATTTATTTCAGTACTTAAGCATTTAAGTTCAGAATAAAGATTAAAAGGTAAAGTTAAAATACTGTGAACACTGATTCAGCCCCCCCCTCTCAGTGTTCCCATTCCTAACACAATCCTCATCACATGACAGTGGAAAATCAGATCATCATGATCTTGAAACTCAAATATCTTTGGTCAACACAAGAACATCTCAACATCCATTGGATATATTATTTACTCCTTTGGGACAATCTTAAAAATCAATTTTGGAAGAACTCCTTGAAAACAATCTAATCATGTTGCCTCAAATCACTTCATGTGCTTTTGTATTCTTGAGTAACTATTGTACATGTCATAGACATAATGAACATGATACTTTAGATTGCATGGAGTTGAAACATAAGATCCAAGATCTCATTGATGTTGATATAATCAAAATTAAAAATCATGATGAAGAAAAAGATACTACTCTCAAGCAAGATCTAACTCATGAATCTATGTCTAGTAATGGTTCTCATACAACCTCTACTTCTTCAACCATTTATTCACCTCTTAAAGCACCAAAGCTATCCAAAGCACCTCCAAAAAACACAAAACCTAACGCTTTTCATGCTAACTATGTCTACCATCAAGGGTTACCTATAAAAGAAATCCAAGCTAACTTACATCTTTCTACAAATCTTTTATGTGCCTCAAAGGTCATAGACCCCAAACCTTCACGTGCTTCAATACCTATCATAGCTTCTCCAACTGATCCTTCATTAGCTCTTCAAGAATCCCTCACGTGGATCAAAACTCCTACCTCATCCTTAGAAGTGGCTCCATGTCAAGAGGATAATCCAAACTATAAAGAAACAAGTACCAATAAAGATCAAGATCAAGATTTTACCCCTCCTATCAAAAATTTGAGCTAGAACCCTTATCCATTGTATCCTTACATGATCCTATATTCACATCCTTTCACTTCTTCCAAGAAGATATCCCTCAAGAGAAACATATTCCTCCATGTCCTATAACTTATCCACATCCTAAGAAAGATCAAGATATTCCTTCCACCTTCTCTAATGAGCCTATTGAAAATCTAGAGAAAAATGTATTTTTTTGCACTAGCAAAAGATCCTTTTCAAGATCGAATTACCCCATCATCTCCTTGTCATACTCCTTCATGTCTGCCTTAAGAACACATCGTTCCTCTAAATTTTTTGTATGATAATAAATCACCTCAAGATTATGTTACACCTATCGAAGTTACTCTTATCCAAGCTATTCATGAGTCAATTGGTATAAAGAAAAATCCCAAAGGTGAGAGCCTTGGACATACATCTCACTATAAAGATGTTTATATCCCTCACACATTTCATCTCCCTCCATTTTCATATAATCATCTACCTTCACCATCATGAAAATCCATTCTTGGTCCATATAGCCCAACACTAAATCATTCATCCCTTCCATCCATATTTGGTCCATATGCCCCAAAGCCAAATCCTTCATCCCTTACATCCATATTGGGCCCTTATATCCCTCCATCAAGCCTTCCTACCATCCCTAGCTTGCCATCCACTTACTCTACCATGTATCAATATCAACAAAGACATGCATCCTTGATAAAGTTCCATACACCCATACATATGAACTAGCCATATCAACCTTATTCACCCACAATTCCCAAATCTTTTGGAAGTAATTTGGATGTACAACATAAAAATCATAATTTCAAGAATCCACTTATATATGAAGATCACTATGTCCAATCTAATCGACGTGTGAATACAAAGAAAAAAGAGATATCCTAAAGATTGTAAAGGTCCATCAAGAAAAGAAAAAAATCAAAGAAAATGTAGATTACTAAATCTATGATTGAATAAATGCATTCTAAAGCATCCAAAACCAAAAAAAAAGCAAAGAAAATGTGGATTCCCAAGTCTCTCTTAAAGGACTTGAATATAAAATAAAATTCAAAGTTGACATTCAAGCTTCCAAAGGCTTCCACTCCATGTAAAGATCACTATTTCCAATCTAATCAACGTGTGAATACAAAGAAAAAAGAGATATCCTAAATATTGCAAAGGTCCATCAAGAAAAGAAAAAAATCAAAGAAAATGTGGATTACTAAATCTATGATTGAATAAATGCATTCTAAAGCATCCAAAACCAAAGAAAAAGCAAAGAAAATGTGGATTCCCAAGTCTCTCTTAAAGGACTTGAATATAAAATAAAATTCAAAGTTGACATTCAAGCTTCCAAAGGCTTCCACTCCACGTTCTCCCAAACATATTCCATCTTATCCATCCATTTTGGGTCCTTGTATCCCATGATCCATATCCTCTCCCACATCAAATCCTTTAGTTGTTTCACCCATTGTTCCTCTGTTATTCCACCACCCTTCAAGGTGTATGTTGATGTTGATCTTCACTTCTACCTACCCCCACACAAACCTTTCAATATCCTCTCCATTATCCAAAACCTATCTATCATCCATTCATCTCCTTTAACCAATCCAAACATATACATATTCCTTATCCTCCTATTCATTATCCATCCATTTCCCTCCTATGCATAAATTCTTATCCTTCATATAATTTACTTACCATCACCCTATCAACATATTTGAGCATACACTTTAGTAGTCTTGGCCCATCATAGCACATCCTTCCAAAGGAGTAATATCCAAAGATCTAGAGGCTTGAGCTCCTCCAAAAAGAAAAAAAAAGAAAAGAAAAGAAAAAAGAAATAAATATGTCTTATGGTGAAAACCACTTCTTGTGGTGCCTTGGACAAGTACCAAGATGAAAACTTGGCAAATAGGCATCATGCATAATTCCTCCCTCTTGCACTCTACACTTTGGGGAAAGTTCCATCCATTATCTACCATTTATCCTATTATATTTCCTTCTTTCATCTTTGATCTTGACAAGGTTGAACATATCCATGAGCATTGAGTATCTTGACATATGTTATCCTTTCCATCGACCTATTCACTTGTTGCATCCATACTACCCTATCATGAAATTTCTAACTCCAAATCCATCTTCATTATTCTTAAGAAGCCTTTCCATATTCCCAAACCATCCACTCATAGCCTCCATCACCCCTTTATCCTGATTGTGTATATCCTATAAATTCCCTATAAAAATTGACCCTTTGGTCTTGATCACAATGAAGAATGTAAAATGTAAAATAGGTTCTCTGAAACCTCATGACATGTCCACTCTTTTGGACCACATGCTTGCATGACACCAGGTCATTATTCCATATGCTATCTAGCACCACATCATTGGCCTACATTGTGATATTCTTTTTCCCTAGATTGGGTAATCTTGAGGAGATGGTCCTATAGGTCACATTCACTCGCTTCATCCATCCTGGCCTATTCATTTATGATCCATCAACTTGCAAATCCATCTGTCATGTCCTACACCTTGCTAGACATTAGGGGCAAAACCAATGTGACCTTGTTTGAGAGCTGGTAATATCTAAAACCAAAAAATTGAAAAATGTTCTTTTAACAATCTAAAAACATCTAAAACATTTAAAAAATTCAAAAAAATATTTTAAAAAAAAAAATTCAAAAAAATCAACAATTTTAAAAATTCAAAAAAAAATAAAATTAAAATCCAAAAAATCAATTTCTTTTTAAATAAAAATAATTTTTTTTTCTTAAAAATCCAAAAATTGTAAAATCTTAAATAAAATCTCAAAAATTGCATGGTCCTCCACAACATCTTTGACAAATCAAACTCAGGGCACTAATCCAAACTCCACGAGCTTAGCAAAATAGATGCAAGTTGAATCAAAATCATGACATCAAAATTGAAAAACTGTTACATTTGAACTTAATGATGAATATTACATTTTAGACATCCAAACACTTGATCAAAACACCAACATTTGACACATCAAATCTTCAATGGAAAATCAAATCTAAATCTAAAAAGCTTAAACATAACCAAGGATAAAAAATGGATGAAGTTTCTGAAATATGGATCTACAAATAAAAAGCAAAGAAGTTCAAAGAGTTACTAATTTTTTGGAATCATATCTTTTAGCAAATCGATGATGTTTTTGTTAGATAACTGAGGGGGGGTGAATCAGTTAAGTCCAGTTATCCTATAGTCCCAAATCTCCCAGATGTATATATTAAAACTTTTTTCAAATCAAATAATCAACTCGGTAAAATATCAACTGTGCCTTTCTCTTTATCTAGGTCAATTACTAGTAAATTAAGTATTGTGTTTACCGATCTATCTAATTATAGAAATGTGTAAAGTAAAATAACAATTCAACACATCATACACATATAACACATAGATTTTTAATATGGAAACCTTGTTAGGTAAAAAACCACCTGGGATTGGTAACCCAAAATTATTCACTCTTTTGAAGTGAGCTCGGTTAGGAGTCAAACCTGTTAAAGGTTACAAAACACATTGTGAGGTGTGACCTAGTTAGAGGATTTATTACTAATAGTTCTACTTTGACCAAAGATTCACTATGGGGTCAACAAGAAAATAATCAACATTCATTGAATGTCATATTGAAATATAAATACTATTAAGTCCCACTGGGTTAAGAGATTTATCTGTAGCAATGGTTAAACTGATACAATAATGATCTGATTCAAATACAAATTTGATTTGCATATTTTCAGATCTATGCTAAGCTCAAAATACCTCCGATCAATAATCAATTCAACATCTTTGTTTCCTCCAACTCTATTTTGCTCAGTATATGCTTTCTCTGATGCTCGGTATTATCTACAATTTTGCTCAGTTCTATCTTCAACCAGTTTGATCAGTGTTGCATGACAACAATCTTTTTTACATGAATTCTCCTGCAACATCAAGAATCCCAGACTCAATAATGAATCTCATGTCTCCTTATATAGACATCATAAACCATTTTCTTTTTATCCATAGATTTTGCCTCTTAATCTTCACCGTTCATTTTGTCACTTTAACCTTCCTTGATAGTTATGTCATTCACATGTTTCATTCTCCTTCATCCGATCATCTTCAAATTTTGTTAGTCGTTTGACCACCATAACAAACATAATCTTTTACCTCAGAATCATAAACAATTGTCCAAATCATCATTTTTAGTTAGCTCTTGTAAAATCTATTTATTTCTTTCACTCAGTCAATACTGTAATGCGTCAGTGATAACTAGCTCGATTAATACTATACTCGGTATACACTACACTTTCTCGATGTATACATAAATCTTCATTTACCAACCACATAAACTTGTCCAGTCCTAGTCTTCAATACATAATAGAATCATGTTACAATCAAGTCATCAATGTAATGCCATAGACTCATCAATAAATTACCCAATGTATACCATATCCATATCTTTCTTATACATCTCATCTTCATGTAGATATCTCATTCCTTTACCATTTTCCTTCTTAAGATGTTTGTAACCATCATGACAAGTACAGTCAAAACTAGTTGACATCAATGACAATACATTAACTGATTAATTGTCTTACATATACTTTAGTAGCTCGGTGATCATCAATCACTGTCTTTCAATTGTCCATTCCATTGTCAAACTTTCCTTCAAGATATTTAATTAGTTGTATGTTATCAATCTCTCCCTTTGGCATTGATGGCAACACAATATGAAATATACCATAGAATACCAAACATCTATTCTACAACTCTGTAAGCAAATGTTGTAACTTGGTAATCTCTCCCTAGCTTGTACATTTAATATGTTTAATCACTACACAACATTAATACTCCATGCAGACTCTCCCTGCAAATTTGATCTTCTTCCTGTGTGTGTATTCTTCTCTCCCTTATTCTATTTTCTCTCCCTTTAGATATTTCATTGATTCTTCTCTCCCTTTAACAACAATGCCAAAAAGAATAAACAACTCTTCAGTAGCCAAAATATTATCTCTGGTGTTCGGTTCAAATCAAGTACCTTTCATGTACCGATATGTAGTTTCAGTTTGTCTTTCTTCTTTCATCATTCACAACCTTATAAACCCTAAAGTGTGAACATCATGCATCTACATCATTTGATATTATGATAAAGTATAGGTTGATGCAACCTCTTGATCATCTCAGTGACTGATAGACATGGGATGGACCCCTAGTCTAGTCCTCATGTACTCAAATATATCCTTAGATAAGGGTTTAGTAAATATATCTGCAAGTTGTTCTTTTGATTTCACAAAATCCAATTTCACTTTCTTTTCTTGTACTTGTTCCCTCAAGTAGTGATACTTTATAGATATATGCTTTGTCTTTGCATGCATCATTGGATTCTTAGAAATGTTTATAGCACTGGTGTTATCACAATATATTATCACTGTGTCAGTGATCTCTTCATTCATACCTTTCAAAAGTTGTTTTATCCATGCAATTTTCAAACAATTAGTATCAGTGGCAACATATTCTTCTTCGGTAGTGGACTGAGAAATGCATCCCTGTTTCTTACTTTTCCAAGTAACTAGTCTTTCTCCCAAAAAGAATGCTCCACTAGTAGTGCTCTTTCTATCATCAATGTTTCCAGCCAAATCTACATCTGTGTAAACTTTTAGTTTTAAATTTCCCTCTTTCTTGTACTAGAAACCATAGTTTTAGTGTTCTTCAAATATCTCAAAATTCTTTTTACAACAATCATATGTGATTCTTTAGGATTAGCAGAAAATCTTGCTACAATTCCAACTGCATGTGCAATATCTAGTCTACTATGCACAACACACATCAACTTACCAATCATTGATATGTATAATATCTAATTTACCTCAGTTGACTGATCATCCTTTGTTAATTTCCATCTAGTGACCATAGGTGTACCAACCGGTTTTGAATCCTCCATTATAAAGGTCTTCAATACTTCTTGTATGTACTTTGATTGAGTAATGTATATGCCTTCACTTTGTTGTAAAATTTGTAAGCCAAGAAAGAATTTAATCTCTCCAAACATTGACATTTCAAATTCTTTTCTCATTTCATCAACAAATGATTTGCATAGATTATTATGTCCTCCAAATATGATATCATCAACAAAATTTTTAGCAATAAGAATCTTATCATCAGTTTCACCTTTCAAGTATAAATTGTTGATTTCACTTGTTCTAACATATCCAATACTAATAAGATAGGAATGCAATCTTTCATACCATGCTCTCGGTGCTTGTTTCAATCCATATAGTGCTTTTTGCAACTTACATACCATGTTTTTCTTATTAGGATCAACAAAACCTTTAGGTTGTTCAATGTATACCTCTTCCTCAAGTATTCCATTTAGAAATGTAGCTTTGACATCCATTTGATAAACTTTAAATCCTTTGTAGGAAACATAAGCAAGCAATATTCTACTCCTTCAAGTTTAGCAACTGGTGAAAAAGTCTCACCACAATCAATACCTTCTTCTTGTGCATAACCTTTGCATACAAGTCTTGCTTTACTCCTAGTGACTTCTCTATTTTCATTCAACTTGTTTCTAAATATCCATTTGGTTCTAATAACATTCTTATCATTCAGTCTCACTACTAATGCCCATATTTTATTTTTCAATATCTTCTCAATTTCTTCATTCATGGATTTAATCTATTCATCATTTTCAAGTGCATCTCTAATAGTTTTAGGTTCAAATTCACAAACTAAGCATGTTTTGTTTTTCAAATTACCTCATGTCATCATGCTAGCTTTATTGTCTCCAATAATTTGATTCTATGGATGGTGTCTCTTCACATATTTTGCAAGTATAGGTTCAGTTCTTTGTTCTTCATTGTGTTCTTCACTTGGTGTAGGATCATGGTCTTCATTGGTAACTATTTCCTAATTCTTAGTATGTATAGGCTGATGCTCGGTATCATTATCCTGTTGCTCAGGTAGAGTGTTAGGTTGCTCAATGTATGTAAATCTACCATAATCTTCTTGTTCCTTTTTTCTTTCTTCATCATTTTTCTTAGCAAATTCATCAACTCTCACATTTTCACTTTCAATCATCTTGTTAGTAGCCTTATTCAAACATTGTAAGCTTTGCTTTTAGTAGAATATTCTAAGAATATTCCTTCATCACCTTTTGAATCAAATTTCCCATTTCTATCATCTTTCAGAATGTAACGTCTACTTCCAAATATTCTGAAATAACTTACATTTGGTGTATAACCATACCATAATTCATAAGGTATCTTGTTTGAATCTTTCTTCAGTTGAACTCGGCTCAATGTGTATACAACAATACTAACAACTTCTCTTGAGTATATCTATGCAACATCCTTTTCAATCATTAGTGTTCTAGCACAATCAACAATAGATCTATTCCTCCTTTCAACAATCCCATTCAGCTGTGGTGTCCTCGATGCATAGACCAGTCTCTTAATTCCATGCTCATTACAAAAATTAGTGAACTCATCAGAAATAAACTCACCACCTCTATCTGATCTTAAGCATTTTAACTCTTTACCACTTTCTTTTTCCACTTTAGCTTTAAACCATTTATACATCCTAAAAGCTTCAGATTTTTCTTTCAAGAACATGACAATCATCATCCTAGAGTAGTCATCAAAAAACAAGATAAAATATCTATCTCCATAATAACTTTGAGTTCTCATAGGACCACACAAGTCAGTATGAACAGACTCCAAAATAGCATTAGATGAATAGTTTTTGCTCTTAAAACTAGATTTTGACATTTTTCCCATTTGACATTGTTTACACATGACATGGTCAGGTTTAGATAATCTCGGTAAACCTCTAAATCTCCTTTTCTTACTGATCTTAACCATTTTGTCAAAATTCACATGACATAACCTTTTGTGCCATAACCACACATCTTCAGTTCTAGCCAATAAGCAAGAAGTTTCAACATTATCAAGATAAAATAGATTACCTTTAGATTGTTCACCAGTACCGACCAAATTTCCAGTCTCATCATATATTTTCACCTTTCTATTCTCAAATGCAACTCGGTGACCTATGTTATTCAGTCGTGCTACACTCAATAAATTATAATTAAGTCTTTTCACCCAATATGCATTCTCACATCTGATCTTATTGTTCAACAATATAGACCCTTTTCCTTTTACTAGACAAGGTATATCATTTCCCATTTTAAAAGATCCACCATTATAATGTTCAAGGTATTAAAATTTGTCTTCATCACCAGTCATATGATGTGTACAACCACTATCAATAATCCAAGTATCATTCTTGTTAACTTTAGAAATATGTGTTGTTTCAACATACCTTTCTTCTTCTTCTGAATCTTCTTTCAAAGATACGAATACCACCTCAATGTCTTCATCAGTGTCAGTTTCAGTGTCATCATCATCATCTTCAATAAGGTAACATGCCTTCTTGCCTTTGTCTTTTTAATCTTAGTTACTTCTTCTGTCATACTGTCGGATTATTCTGTGTTCTCAGTTATCTCTTCTGTCAGACTTCCTTTCACTAGATCTTTCATTGTCTTTCTCATCTTCTTTCCTTTTAGGACATGTAGCTACAATGTGGCCAATATCTTTACAGATAAAGCATACCAAAGGTAGTTTTCCTCTATATCTTCCTTTACCTTTATGTAGTCTTCTAGCCATTAATGCTTCAAGCTCATCAAGTTCATCCTCATCAATATCACTATCACTCTCATTTCTTATAATGTGTTTACTACTTGATTTACCAATTTTTAGAGATGACATAAATGCAAACTCAATAGTAGGAATGACACTATTATCAAAGTTACTTAACTCAAAAGCAGTCAATCTACCGATTAGACTATCAAGTGTAAGATGATTACTTGGAGCTGATCTCATCTCATGAATTGCAAAGACTCTAATAGCATAATTAGGCAAAAAGGTTCTAAGAATTTTACTTACAATAATGTCTTCTCCAATAATACCTCCTGCTCCTCGGATAGCATTGACAATATCCTTAATTCGACTGTTGTACTATTATATGTTCTCTCCTTCTTTCATTTTCATGTTATCAAACTTTCCTCTAAGACTTTCATCTTTAGCCCTTAGCACACTTACATCTCCTCTATGAACTAGTGCAAGCTTGTCCCACATCTATTTAGCAGAAGTACATGTAGATTGATATCTTCAAATTCAACATCTGCTAAGGAAGCGACACGCTCTATCATTGAAACATTGTGTTCATGTCTATCTCTCATATGATGAATAATCAAGGATGCATTAGGCAAGATGAATTCATTATCTAAGTAGTATATTGTAGATTCTCCAATTCCTGATAGATGCAATCTCATTCTTCTCTTCCATGTCGACAATTTGTCTTTGTTCACCTTTGGCACCTCTCTCTTATACATTTTGTGATATTTAGCTTAAGTCTTTCAAACTTTTCCTTCAAAGCACTCTATGCTCTGATACCAATTTTTAGATAATTGAGAGAGGGGGTGAATCAGTTAAGTCCAGTTATCCTACAGTCCCAAATCTCCCAGATGTATATATTAAAACTTTTCAAATCAAATAATCAACTCGGTAAAATATCAACTGTGCCTTTCTCTTTATCTATTGATTACTAGTAAATTAAGTACTATGTTTACCGATCTATCTAGTTATAGAAATGTCTAAAGTAAAATAATAATTCAACACATCATACACATATAACACATACATTTTTAACATGGAAACCATGTTAGGGGAAAAAACACTTGGGATCGGTAACCCAAAACAATTCACTCTTTTGAAGTGAGCTCGGTTAGGAGCCAATCTTGTTAAAGGTTACAAAACACATTGTGAGGTGTGACCTGGTTAGAGGATTTATCACTAATAGTTCTCCTTTGACTAAAAATTCACTATGGGGTCAACAAGAAAACAATCAACATTCATTAAATGTCATATTGAAATATAAAGACTGTTAAGTCCCACTCGGTTAATAGATTTATCGGTAGAAATGGTTAAACTAATACAAGTAATGATCTGATTCAAATACAACTTTGATTTGCATATTTTTAGATCTATGCTAAGCTCAAAATACCTCTGATCAATAATCAATTCAACATCTTTGTTTCCTCCAACTCTATTTTTCTTGATATATGCTTTCTTTGATGCTTGGTGTTGTCTGCAATTTTGCTCAGTTCTATCTTCAACCAATTTGATCAGTGTTGCATGAAAATAATCTTTTTTCACGTGAATTATCCTACAGCATCAAGAATCCCAAAATCAATAATGAATCTCATGTCTCCTTATATAGATATCATAAACCATTTTCTTTTTATCCATAGATTTTTCCTCTTAATCTTCACTATTCATTTTGTCGCTTTAACCTTCCTTGGCAGTTGTGTCATTAACATGTTTCATTCTTCTTCAACTGATCATCTTCAAATTTTGTCAACCATTTGATCATCATAACAAACATTATCTTTTACCTTGGAATCATAAACAATTATCTAGCTCATCATTTTTAGTTGGCTGTTGCAAACTCCATTTGTTTCTTTCACTCAGCCAATACCATAATGCATCAATGATAACTATCTCAGTTATTACTATACTCGATATACACTACACTTGCTCGGTGTATACATAAATCTTCATTTACCGACCACATAAACTTGTTCAGTCTTGATCTTCAATACATAATAGAATCATGTAATACAATCAAGTCATTAATATAATTCCATAGACTCATCAATAAATTATCCAATATATACCATATCCATATCTTTCTTGTCCATCTCATCTTCATGTAGATATCTCATTCTTTTACCATTTTCCTTCTTAAGATATTTGTAACCATCATGACAAGTACATTCAAAACTAGTTGACATCGATGACAATACATTAACCAATTAATTGTCTTACATATACTTTAGTAGCTCGGTTATCATCAATCACTATCTTTGAATTGTACATTCCATTGTCAAACTTTCCTTCAAGATATTCAATTAGTTGTAGGTTATCAGTTTTTGACTAGATGAGCAATAATGAAGGCATGATATTTTCTTGATTTCTGTTTGAGTGCTTGTCAGGTTGATTCATAGTAGTATGCAAGTTTGTCTAATGACATGATCATCAAAGAATCATCAAGGACATTTTCATATGAAAGGGATCAATTCTTTTTCTGTTTACTTACAACATTAAAATCCAAGGAAAGCGGTATTCATATCATCATGGTTGAAAATATAACTAATGAGGGTTGTACCAATTTCATGTTCAAAAAGCTCAATGATGAAAAATAAAAAGCATTCCTTTCAAAAGTGACAAATAGTTTTATTTTTCATTTTATATAGATTAATCTTTCATGATACAAGCTATGAGATTTTCCTTAATCAAGGGGTAAAGTTAATCATGGTTATATCATCAAAGTCCTAATCAATATCATCAAATGTCTAATCCATCAAATGACCAATGCTACATCAATGATATCATCAATATGCATCTGATCAACTAGGAGAAACCTAATTCTATTCGTCACTTGTACTTATGTCTTCACTTGCACCAAAAGATGACCCCGTTCTTCTACTAGTCCCTAATTTTGCATCATGAGAACATATAATTAACCCTGTATCATCAAAACATCTAGTTAAGCTTATCAAATCAAATATCAATCAATCAAATCATCCAATTGATCATCAAGCTTCAATCAATTTATCCTATCATCTATTTTCTCATTTTGAGAGCATCATTTTTTTGTCTCTCTAGATCTTGAGAGAAAAACATCAATATATCAAACTACCTAGCCTATCATATTGACATCAATACAATATCAACCAAGTAATTTTGACTGACATCAAATGATATCAAAACATCATCAACTAATCTGGAGCATCAATAACAAAACATTTATCATCCAATTTTTGCAAACTAGGGCAATTATTGTTCTCATTAGTTCTATATCGGGCAACAAATCAAAATTTATGAAACTCAACCAAATTGTCTAAAATCAATTTCAAATCATTTCTTGATGTGGAAAGATATCATAATAACTTGGAAACAAGTGAATCAAAGAACTTTTTCAAATCAGGAGTATCAAACGTAAAATTCTTGAAACTATTACCGTGGCATCATAAAGCAGGGGAATTTTCAATCAGAACAAGACATCAGGAATCTTCATCATCATATTAGTTGCAAATAAAATTAGTCATCTAAATTAGATTAGGCATCAGTCAATCAAAGAAATCATACATTCTTTGAACCAACACGCTTTACACATTGATTCAAAGAGGGGAATTTATATACACATAAAAATGGTCAAGCAAAATCGAAGTAAACAATTGAAGATCAAAGTATGATTTAATTGAAAATCAAATCCAAGAGGATTAATTAAATGAAAAAGATCAAATAATTATGTAATTAATTTTAATGAATTAATTGTATAGTTAAATCTAAATCTAAACCAACCCATTCAAAGGGAGACATGGCTAAATTAAATTAATTGAATCAATTAATAAATCTAATTATTCTCACCAACCACGTATGGAAAAAATGAATTCAACTATTGAGGCGAGAGCATTTTGATCACATGGATCACTCAAGAGGCTTTGCTATCTCCACCATCCAAGTTGGCTTTTCTATCTTGACCATCCATTCTTGTCTCTTTGTCTCAACATTTGAAACCACCAACTCAACTCATTTGTAACCATGGGTCAACCTAAGTCACATCTAACTCACCTTCCTAATTTTAGAAATACTTTAAATAGAGAGCATTAATAGAGAAAATCATCTAATATCTTAGTGTGTGTAATAAAACTAGTGTGTTAGGAACATAAAACCAAGTTAAACATTCAACATACTAATCTATCACAACATATAAGATTAGACAAAAGAAGGCTTAAAATCACCAAAAGGGGCCTAAAAACTTGCAAACCTTATTAAACCAAATGAAGCCTCCTTGATGTGTAGATTTGTCCAAAGTATTGGACATGTTCTCAAAAGTGTTTCTCAAGCTTCAATGGATGTGGGGATATTTTGACATTATAAGGCTATGTATGATTATTTTGTTCTCCATAAGGGAATGATAACAATTCATAAAAGGTGAATAGTTTGTGAAGGGTATAAGGTTTAATTTATAGGCAAAGAGGAGATGAAATGGATGACTGAGATGTAAACTTGGGGAAAGGTCAAGATGAATTTGAGGGGAAGCACATGGATTGTGCTTTATCAAACTCATAGCCTTGTGAAAAGTGTCACAAGGAGAGATCTTGAGAGGGAATTAGGGTTTGGGAGGACATGTCATAAAGGCACATCTTGTCTCATACACCAAAGGTCAAGTTTGGAGGAATGTGACCATTTTGGGAAGTGGGAGTGGGAGACAAAGATGTAAGAATGTGGTTGAGGATGTAAGAGCATTTAAGGTTGACAAGTTGGATGGAGATTTGGATTGGAGTTAACAAAACATGAGGTTGACTTTGGAGGGGATTAGGATTTCTTATTTCTCATGATTAAGGCTGTGCAAATATTTAGGGGGTAGTTAGGCTTGGATTAGAGGGAAAGTGAGAGAACTAGGAGGATGTAATGGGAGGAGAGAGAATGAGTGGAGGGGATAATTAGTTAACCAAGGTTAATTAACTAATTAAGAGAGGTTAGTATGTGTGAATGAGTCAAGCTGAGTTAGAACTATGGGTTAGGTAGTTGGATGGAGTTAGGTTAGGGGTTAAAGATAGAAGCCATGTGCTCAAATTGATTAAAATGGGTTATTTTAATCAAGGGAGGAAAATGCGTTTATGAATTAATTTAAATAGACAATTATATTTATTTAAATTAATAGAGGAAGGGGGATTTAATTAATTAAATGACTATGGGTTGCCATTTGATAATTAATTGGGTTATAGTTAATTAATTAAATTAATTAGCTGATGGGATAACATGAATTAATTAAAAATTATATATTTAATTAATAAATCCCTAGGAGAGAACTCAATGTGATTACGAATTTATGCAATCAGATTTAGATATCTACACTTAGTGCATTCTTATTCTAGTGAAATTGTTCTAGGCATTGCATAGTATTTTGAACTCATTCTAGTAGTGATCATAATAGAGCATTGCAGTTTGATTTTGAGCATAATTGAGTATGATTAGGGAAATTTTCATCGTAATTCATCTTAGCTTTTCAATTATCATTCTAGGATTGTCACTATTGAATGCTAAATCTGAGAGCATTACTTTTAGCTTCCTAGTTAGAGAGACATGAGATGGTTTTAATTGTTCAATTTGAATTTCTTAGCATGTTAGATCTATACATTCATTCAAATAGATAGAATTGAGTTAATGTTTCATGAATATACTTTTTCTAGTATACAAAAACAAATGGGCTAGATACTATGATCATAACAACAATGGTGAAGAGAATCTTATTACAATCCTCACAAAGAATATTCAATCTTTGTAATCCCAAATCCAAGACTTGAAGGAAGAAAATGAAACAACATCTAAAGAGTACTCATTAAGATCAATATGTACTTTTCTCTTTGATCATGATCTATATATGTCTAAAATTTACAATCCAATCTTTGATCAAGAGGCTCAATTTCATGATAATCCTATTTTTGATCAAGAGAATGAAGAGGAGGTTACACTCGATCTAGTTGAGAGTCTTGTCTATCAATAATATGATAACAACAAATTAGATCATCATGATATTGAATCCAACATCTTTTCGGTCAACACAAGTGAATCTACATGTCCATTGGATAGATCATTCACTCATTTGAGACAATCTTATGAATTAGCTTTGGAAGAACTCCTTGAAAAAAATCTCATCACATTTCCTCAAAGAACTTCATGTGGTTTTTTATTCTTGAGAAAATATTGTTCCTATCATAGACATAATGAATATTAAACTTCAGATTGCATGGAGTTGAAGCATAAAATTCAAGATCTTATTGATGATGACATAATTAAAGTTGAAAATCCCAATGATTCATCTAATGAAGAATAATATACTACTCTCAAGAAAGATCTAAATCATGAACTTATATCTAGTACATGGTTAATTTTAGTTGTGAATATTCACCAGTTGGTGAATGTCTCACGTCGGCGATTTGGGATTTGGTGAATAAAATGTATATATTAGGCTAACCGTATCACCCAAACTTTATAAATATTGGGTCGAATACTCGGGCCCATTACCTATTAGTTTATGTAGTTTTCTCTCTTTCTTTCATGATATTGCCAATCAAATCTAATTTTTGGACATGGTAAATTAAAATTTTTTGCCTACAATTTCCAAAGATTTTCTTAATTGATGACCTAAATTCGCCAATGGTGTTATAAAGATATATTTAGAGGAGGTCCCAAATTCGCCTGGAATTTTGTGTACGTGTGCCTCAAACCAATGCCATTTTCACCAACTCTATTAAAAATAGAAATTATTGGATGATCCATAATCACCTCAAAAATTATATAAGACATGTTATTATTACATAGGCTTCACCATATATTTGGATACCATATAATCTTCTCGCCGAATTCTCTAAAAAGGAGTGGTATAAATACATTTCGAGATCAATGTTATTTTACACAATCTGGTTCAATTGGTTCCAATCTCTCAATTCTGATCGATAGCGAAGTTTTAGACTGTTGAGTGCATTGGCAATTGTAATTAATGCAAACGTAAGTGATCACTGATTAATTTTTGAAGTGTACTGTGTTATAATATTATTCTAAATTCACCTAAGGTTTCACCTCTATCTATATGCAATTTTGAGTTCATTGTTATTTCCAATATGTGTTACACTTAAAAACCTTAGTTTCAAAACCCTCAAAAATTTCAAATCCGAAAGGGCACAATTTGTACAGTCATGTTAGAAGTTTATAAATTATTATTAATTACTATTTGCATCATCTTTCTAAAGATTGACAAATGATGCGTCACACGTGAAATGTGTCACTTTTCTAGAACGTTCTTGAAAACTTTTTAATCCTTTACAACTACTGCCCGAAATAAAGCTTTCAACTTAATAGCTTATTACACTTAATAAAATGTTTATTATGCTTAATTATTAATTAAATATTTATTATTTATTGTCCATCACACATGTTGCTATTCTAGAATGTTTTTAAGACTTTAATTATTTGCAACCTCTCCCCAAAACAAAGTTAATTATAATTAATTAAATTTTTAAAAATGACTTGTTTCATTTATGGATGAAGTTTGGAAAAAATGTGTATCATGCCCACATTTCACTCGGAATACAATATACGTCATTGATCTACTATAATCCAATGGATGACTCGATGGTAATAGGTATATGTTGGCAGTTGTTGTAGGTCCCTCAACATTGATGTCTATTTAGATTTAAAAATGGAAATACCATCATTTCCTTATTTCTACTAAAACATACTTAAATGTCTAATACACAAATAAAGCAACTAATTAAAATATTGCAATCATAGAGAAGTCCAAGAATATTTTTTTGTACCCATAAAATGCAAATTGAAATGAACTTGCAAAATTTTCATTATTTTTTTTTTCATAAAATTACATTATAGAGTAAAAAGAAAAACCTACTAGGTCATTGGTAGTGGACCAATGCTAGTGGTATGATTATATAAAAAAGAACCAAAAAATGTGGTATGACTATATCACGATAACAACTAACACTAGTGATTTTCCCATCCATCTAAGTAGAATTCTCCAGAGAGGATTAACTGTGAGAATTCATCAAAACTTTCATATTGTCCTCCCTCCACTTTGTCGAGAAAAAAATACTTATAGAGAAAATCCCTATCAATCAACACCCATTTCCAATGGTGCTTCAACCGCCCAACATACATGCCCAACAAAAAAGGTTGAATGGTCACATTCTAACCTGGGAGGAGAAGCTTGGGTATTTCACATGCCCAAGGGATGCCCACCCCTATTTATGAAAATATGGAAAAATCAATGTCATCCCCTAGGTATTCTTTTTTGGAAAACCTTCCTCAACATCAACATGTCCACCTTTTCTCCTCTGAGGTCAAGAAGAGATGCCAGAAATTGGGACATAATGTTTGTGTTTACTCGGTGTCTATCTTCATTCTATAGAAACTCATTTCCCAACAACATTTTAACTACCTAAGTTATGAAAGGCCTACCCTCCCTACAAATTGACTACATGGTTTCATCTAAGAAGGAGCCCAAAAATACCTTCTACAAACTAATGACCTAAACCAAAGGCAACTACAACAATTTATCTACCAAAGATGAATTGAAGAAGAAAGAAGCTAGATTGTCTATAAATAGCCTCAACTGCATCACAATTCCTTCTCTAACCCTATTCATTAATTTGTTCTTCCAATTCCAATTGTTTTAAATGATTAAATTTTTGTAAATCTTTCCCACAAATGCATGCTTGTGTGAAATTAGTACATTGGTAATATTGTCAGTACCAAATTGGAAGTCGTGCATGTAGAGCGGATCAAAGATAGAGAATGTCACTAATAGTGACAAGAAATTTATTTAATGTCGATTAAAAGTGGGTGAAGGGTTACATATCACCATTCTGGATACTATGGTAGGAAAACAATTACCAATACAAACTCATTTTTCCCCTACTTTGAATTTTGTTTTGCCATCAATATGAAAATTTCCCCCTCAAAATAATGTAGGATTCACTAGGATTTTACACCTTTTCCCAGGAGGGATTTCTTGAAGTTATCCCTGGTCTAGTAATGGTCCTCATGCAACCTCTATTTCTTACACCATTATTTTACCTCATAAAGATCCACATATAGTTAAAAAACCTCCATTAAACAAAGAGCTTAATGATGATAATTTCCATGTTGACTATATTTACCCTCAAGGGCTACCTCTAAACAAAATCCAAGCTAATATGCATCTTGCTGCAAGCCTCTTTCATGCTTCAAAGCTCATATATCCCAAGCTTTCATATGCTTCGATTCCTATCATGCCTATTCCAAATGGTCCTCCATCAAACCTTCAAGAATCCCTCATGCAGATCAAAACTACTACCTTGTCCTTAGAAGTGGCTCCATGTGAAGAGGATAATTCAAAGTGTGAAGAAACAAATCTCAATAAGATCATGACATTATCCATTCCTATCAATCATTTTTCCAATGTTCCATATCCCAAGACTCCCATGAAGATGACACCCTTCCACCTCAAAGAGAAACATATCCTTCCACCTCCTATATCTTATCCATCTCCCAAGAAAGATAATGATATCCTTCCACCATATCCAATGAGCCTATTGAAAATGAAGAGAAAAGTATCCTTGTCAAGATTGAAGCATCCCAACATATTCCTATCATTATCCTCCATATCTACTTTGAGAACCTATCATTCCTCCTAATCTTGTCCATGAAAATAAATCCTGTCAAGCTTTAGCTACTCCTATCAAAGTTTCTCCTATCAAAGCTACTCATGATCCTATTAGTATAAAGAGAGATCTTAAATATGAGAGCCTTGTCCATGCAACTCACTTTAAAGATTTTTATCTCCCTTTCACACCTTATCTCCTGACATTTAAACATAAACATCTACCTTCACTATCTTCCAAATCCATCCTTGGTCCCTATATCCAAAAGCAAAAACCTTCAAACCTTCCATCTATATTGGGTCCTTATGTTCCTCCATCCACTATGCCTATCACTCCTACCTTGTCATCCACTTACCCTATCTCCTATCAAAATCAACAAAGACATGCATCCTTCAACCCTCCATATCAACCCATCCATACGAACCAACCATATCAGCCTTATTCATCCATAATTCCCAAGTCTTTTGGAAGTAATTTGGATGTCAAATAAAGAAATCATAAATCTAAGAATCCACTTATATATGAAGATCACCATGTTTAGTCTAATCGACATGTGACTAAAAAGTAGAAAGAGCTATTCAAAAGATCACAAAGGTCCAATAGGAAAATAAAGAAATTAAAGAAAATGTGGGTTCCTAAATCCCTCATTGAAGAAGTATATGCTAAAGCTTCCAAAAGAAAAGAAAAATCAAAAGCTATGTGGATTTACAAGTCTTTTTTAAAGGACTTGGATAAAAAATAAAAAATAGAGTTGGAATCCAAGTTTCCAAAGGCTTTTCCTCCATCTCCTTCCAAACACCTTCCATCCTCTCCTACATCAAAGCCTCAAGCCATTCCATCTTTTTTTCCTCTATCACTCCATTACCCTTCAAGGTGTGTTTCAATGTTGATATTGTCACCCTTTCTACATACTCCTACACAAACCTTTCAATACCCTATCCAATATCTAACACCTACCTACTATCCTTCCATTCCATGTATCCAATCTATTGCATAAATCCTTAGCCACCATATACCTTATCCTCCATATTATTCACTTACAAGCTCCTATTAGCATATTTGAGCATACCTTTTAGCAATCTTGGCCCATCATAGCATACCTTTCAAAGGAGCACTATCTAAATGGCACGAGGCTTGAGTTCCTCCAAAAATAAAAAAATACAAAAAAATACAAAAAAAGAGAAAAGGTGTCTGGGTGAAAACTTGGTAAACAGGAGCCTTGGTAGCAAAAAAAAGAAGGAAAAAAGAAAAAAAAGAGAGAAACAAATCCATCCTATGGTAAAAACCATTTCTTGTGGCACCTTGGGAAAGTACCATGATGAAAACCTAGCAAAAAGGCATCATGCATAATTTACCTTCTTGTAATCTACACTTGGAGGCAAGTTCTATCCATGCTATCTTATCCATTGTAGTCTCCATAATCTAGCCAGCTTACATGCATCTGTATTCCCTCTTACACCTTTGATCTTGACAAGGTTAAATCTATCCATGAGCACCCTCTATATTGACATTTGTTATCCTTTCCATCAACCTATTCACTTGTATTCATTCTACCCTATCATGATCTTGATTATCCCTAAAAATCCTAAATTCTAAACCATCCACTCATGGCATCATTATCCCTTATCCTAACCATGCTATCCTATCCACATCTTATCCAAATTGACCCCTTGGTCTTAATCAAAATAAAGAATGAAAAATGCAAAAATAGGTTCTCAAAAGCCTCTTGACATGTCCACTCTTTCAGACCACCATGCTTTCATAACATTAGGTCATTATCCTATATGCTATCTAGCATTACATCATTTTCTTCTATTTCTTATCCAAAACATGCTTCATATGGCTATATTATTTTTCCCTAGCTTGGGTAATCTTGAGGAGACTATCCTTTAGGATCACATTCATGTGCTTCACCCATCATGACCCATTTTATTTTTCTCCATCAACTTGATCATCCATCTATAATGTCCTATACCTTGCTATACATTGGGGGAAAACTACTATGATCTTTCCTGAGAATTGGTAATCTTTAAAAATTCCAAAAAAGTGAAATATATTCCTAAAATATTCCAAAAATATATAAAATCTTTAAAATCCAAAAAAATCTAAAATATTTAAAAATCCAAACAAATAAAAAATGCTAAAATACAAAAATCTTAAGTTTATTCCCGTATATATCAACTGTATAGCATTTGCATCTTCCTTTATCCTCATTTTTTGTACATGTTAGTCAATTTTGCATCTTGGTACATATCGGTCAATTTTGTGTCCTATTGTCATTGCTTGGATTTAGTCCACATCCTGTCCTTAGGAAAATCATATCTAGCTGGGGACAAGTTCCTAGTCAACACCAACTATCTTCCTGAGTGGAATCAACCATATTACCTATCAACTATTAGGTGTTCTTGTCACTGAACAACCATGTTTCTCAACACCACCTAAATAATAAACACACACCAATATTTCTTAACACCCACACACTCAACCAATAGTGTTTCTCAACACTCATCAAGAAAAAAATGATCGTAAAAGAAATTTTAAAACTAAAATCACCCAATCAACAATGTTTCTCAACAACACTAAATAGAAAGACATCTATCCCCAAACATACATCAAACCAAAACAACAACTAGACACAAACTTGCTTGAGTTATGTTGATCATGTCTTCTAAGTGCCTCAAAGATGTCTCTGGAATAGAGAAACAAGGAAGGGGGCATGCAATTTTCTTTGTTTGCTACCTATTGTTATCAAATTCTTCTTATCATGTCTTCCAAGTGACTCGACAATGTCTAAAGACTAGAAGAACATGGACAAGGGATATGAATCTTTTTCTTTTCTTGTTGTATGTGGGAATTGTACCAATGATATTTGAATAGAAAGTATTTGTGGGTGTCTATGATAAGATCCCCCACTTTTATGGTACACCACACATACCTCGACTCTAAATATTTGTACACCAAGGTGAGGTTGAAATTATTTTCCTTGTCTATTTTCATCGAGTGAATTCTTAATATTGTGTAAAATCGGTAAAATTTTCCTAAGGATATGAATGATAAAGGGTCATTGTGGGCACATCAAAATGTTAGTCCAAGGATATGAATGTATGGGTCATTGTAGACAATAGAATCATTGCACAAGAATAGAAATAAATCTTGTTTGTTTACTTTCTTGAAACTAAAAACTAACAAAATTAGTACTCTGCTTCATCATCAGCTTTAAAAGCCACCAATGTTTGTACTTTTTGCTAACAAAAGGTCTATGATGAGAAAAACCATAACAAAAATATTGTTGGCAAAAAAATTTGTTTCTTGCAAAATTTACACTACTAGATCAATGAATCATTCCCTTGTAAAAGATAGGCCTAGGTATCAATTTAAGAATCATCCATTTAAGTCTATGGAGGACAACCCTACTAGTTCATTCTCACAAAACCCAGAAGGCGTCTTGCACATTGAGGATATTAGCGGGTACATTCATTGCAAATTTGAGGTCATAGGTAATAAACATATATGGGAAGACCTAGATACAATGTATAACGATGACAAAACCCTAAAGGGAAAGTTCACACATCTTCAAAATCTAAACCTAATTCAATACATGGACTATGAAGAGTTTGTAGAACCAGAGTGGAATAAAATTGTGATGAGTAGAATTCATGACCAATTTTTCTAGATTGGAGACCAACCTATTATAATAACAAAAGAGCTAATTCATCTTTTCACTGGATTAGACAATGCGAGCATCATTCCTGTAGCTATGAAAAATGGTTAACAAGGAAGTAGAAATGAATACGTGAAGTAAATAGGATAAGAGAGCTATGACAATGTCAAGCATAAGACAAAAATATGTGAGGATCATTGCCAAAATTATAGGTTACAAAATGTATTATAGCAAAAGACTTAATTCAACTTCTGCATGTGTTATCCAGACCACATATAAGATGGTTTTTGACAAAAAGCATTTTTACATATGTGAAATCATAAGGCATGAGCTATTTGGAAATTTGAGAAGGATTAAACATGATAAGACTCAACCATTACGGTTTGGATCACTGATTATTCACATGTTCTTTCATATAATACACAAGTTTCCTCATATGCACCCTCATGCATGGAGAAATGATAGACCTTCCATGGCCTTAATCTCATAATACTATAAGATGCAATACAACGGAGACATTATTAGTGATTTATTTGGAATGTTTAAGGGATTTTGAAAGGGGAAATGAAACAAAGATTCAGAATTACCAGGTCACTAGTTGAGAAATATGAAGACACCATTTGATTTATGGTTGAGGTAGATTGTACTTGCATGGAAGTAGTGAAACCAAGAGGGATATTCATTCATCCTCTTGGATATAAAGTTGAGAAAGAAGTTTTGGAACATTATGCAGATATAATGATTGCCTCTCCAAAAGACAAGACAATACAAATATGGGGTACTTGAGAGGATAATTTTAGTCAAGTGAGAGAAGAAATATATAGAGGATCAAGGAAGAGGAAGGTAGATAAACTTGTAGATAAAACTACGAGAGATCAAGGCATTAGCAAAGAGGAATGGGCACAAATAAAATTGGGCAGTGAAGTTTTGTTGAGAGTCAAATTGGGGAGTGGAAGCTCTAAACCTTCAGAGGAAATGGTAACAAAGACTATAGAGGTGTCTAATACACTTGATGTTCAGTTAACTGAACTTGAGGTCAAACCTCAACCTTGCACAAATCCAAGGAGGTCTACAAGGAATCCTCCTCCTGCAAAGCCAGATAAGACTATTTCACAAGCAACTACTATTTCTACAAGATATAAGGATAAGGCTTAAGGCCCCTATTTAAAGAAACCCAAAGTCACAACTCAGGGAAAGATTGAAAAGAAGAAGAAAAATGATAAAATATTAAATGAACCTATGACTGCAACAATCTCAAAAATTGCAGAGATAAATGTTGAAGAGGAAAAGAAGAAATGGAAGCCTAATTTAATGATGATTACTACAAGAATTAAGAAAGAAGGAAAAATAGAACAACTTATCAGATATTACATAATATATGATGAATATGGTCAAGCGGTAGTTGATAATTCTGTTATCAAATATTTGTTGAATTTCAAAAGGAATTCTCTAGAGATCAAAGGAAGTATCCTAGATACCATATATGATAAGTTAGAAGAAAGGAAGGAGCGTGCCAAAGAAGAGGATAGGAAATTGAAAGAAGATAAACTATGTAAGGTTTGTACAATAATCACTTATGATGAGATGAAAATAATACTTGACAAAGCCCAACCTAGATTGCGAACCAAAATGAGATTAGTCAAGTTAATGGCTGGACTACATGATGAAGTTATAGAAGAAACAAAGAAATCTTTAATTGAAACTCTAAATGATCCTAGCACTACCACTGAATATGCTATAAAATCATCTCCGTTGGCATAAGAATTAAGGAACCGTCACCCAAACTGATCAAAGAATAAAAAGATACAAGCCAATTTCATATCATAGTGGAAGAACCAGATTTCTTTGTCGCAAGTGTACCAATTACACTTGATGTTACCCCAGAGGAGAAAGAGAAATAGAAAGGACAAGATACTTTTGGAGATAATGTAGTGAGTGTTGAAGAAATTCAAGGTATCATGATAGAATCCACAAACCAAGATAAGAATATTGAGGTTGTTGAGGATATAGTTGAGAAGGATAAATAGAAAGAGAAGAAGTTTGCAATTGTTACTGCAGTAAATGTTGAACTTGTAACTGTGAAGGATAAACCTTCACCTACCTTGTTGGATGCCAGAACATAGAGTAAGACTCAGTCCCTTGTAGCCCCTGCACAAGTCATAGAACCTCAGGCCAACATCGACATCACATCTGAAAAGGTAGTAGATACTACATCTGTTAAACCCTCTTCATCGCTTAAGTCATTATTGGCAAGTCATTTCAGCCAAGACATCTCAAGTATAGATAAAGAAGACTTATATGTAGATGATTTGATGAGAATTTCATTAATGACATTTTCTAAGGCCAAGTAAAGGACATATAAATAGTCAGAAAAGAAGAACAAAATATTAAAGAAGGCACTTGACAGATTGCAAAAAAAATTACTCACTCCAAGTAAGCTTGAAGGTAACAATACTGTGGACGATTTGTCAAATGTTATAGCAGATTTTGATGCACACTACAAATTTCCTATTGAATCAACAACAATTAAGGTAGAGAGAGGATTTGAATTGGAACAATATAGGAAGGTATGTGCAAATATTGTAAATGATGTTCAAGTAATCTCTGAGTGCATTAAGAATGTTAAAGAATGTGTATCTGAAGGCAAGGAAATTTACATTGCATGCATAATTTTTTTCAAGTATGTCATGGATGTAAATAAGTTCATTAAATATAAAGAAGAAAAATTGGAGAAATTATCAGACGAGTTCATGAATTCAGAACTACATGCTACTGATATGGACATATTCATTAGTAATATTTTTGTTGCAATCAATATTCTGCAGAAAGAAAGGAACAAAGTATTAGACATATTTTCTTTACTACAAAGTCTTTGAACTCCCAAGTTAGAATTATTATAGAAGTAGTTGGAATTATTGGAGTCAAAGGGGGAGTTGTATAAGTGAAAAATATGGGTAAAGACAATGAAGTATATATATTTTGAAGTTTTGACACTTAGTCAATTTTTCACTAAGTGTTTCCACCAATGCCAAAGGGGGAGATTATTGGAAAGTTGGAAAGTATGGTTGCTGAATGTTGTCATTTATGACAAAACTATTCTAAGGAATGATTGCATGGACTTGGAATACAATTTTGGTATTGTTTGATGGGAAAATTGCCTAAGTACTATGCAGGAAATACAACTTACAGAGGCACAGTTTTGATCAACAATCTTCGCATGATAAGTATCATGAGCTATACTCTTGTATTTATGTTAAAATGGATGTTTGAATAGTGTATGTATGGTTTCCAATGATATGATAGTAGTTGGCACATGTTTTGGATTGATTTCTTGAAGACTGATTATTATCACAACTCATAGAGCATAAGGAAAAGATTGAATATTTTGGCCTAAGGAATTGAATTGCTTGTCAATTCAATTACCTAGAAATATAGGGATGACATCCTAGATGTTAACCCTCAGTTAGTGTGACTTAATAATTATTTTTGGTTATTGTGCCACACGTTTGATTTTGGGAGCCGACTAGCCAGAATAATTAAAATGATACATAAGGAGAACCTTTTGATAATGCGAAGTACAACATGGTATTAGAGATGATATGCGAGCTTTATATATGAAAGTATGATGATGTTTTGATGATCATAAGGATTCATTTGATGCATGGTCATAATTAGATGTGAGATATACAAAGGACTAATTAGGTATTACAGATATCAGGACAATCACTCTTTTGGTATTATATCTATTACTTCTTGTATAGGTTGTATATCATTATATGAGAAGTGAGCTCCATTGTAACAACTCCTAATAGGGTTGAAGACCTCTAACAAGGTCTATTCCTATAACAAGGACTTATGTACTAAATGCATGTAAACATACTTCTAATAGGGTCTAACACTCTTTACAAAGTATTTTCACATTAGTGCATATTTATGGGTACCATCCCCACCAGGGTTTTCCCTTGGCCAAGGTTTCCTCGAGAACAAATCATGGTGTTACAAGTTTCCTATGGTTGTATTTTTTAATTTTTAGTTTACTGATATATGGATGTACATGTTTAAGTTTAAAATTATACAATCAAATTAAAAGTGTTGCAATACTGATTCAACCTCCCCCTCTCAATATTGCCTATTTCTAACAAGGATTTGATGAGCTGAAGACTTTGTATGAGGAGGACCCCAATTTTTTAGAACCTTGGAGAGCATACATAGAACCTATTATAGTAGACCAAAGCAAATAGTTGGACTATTTTATTTTGGAAGGTATGTTATTTAGAAGATCTTTGTTGTGTATTCCTAGGAGTTCAATGAGGGATAATTTGATTAAGGAAAATAATTGTGGAGGATTACTTGGACACTTTGGTATTGAAAAGACAGTGGCTTTGGCGAGTGATAATTATTTTTGGCCTTAGATTTATAAGGATGTTAGGAAATTTATTCAGATTTGTTGATTTTGTCAAGTTGCTAAGGGAAGTAGTCAGAATAATGGATTGTATACACCTTTGACAATACCAAATAAACCATAGGAAGACATGAGCATGGATTTCATAGTTAGGTTACAAAGGACATAAAGAGGTAATGATTCAATATTTGTGGTTGTGAATAGATTTTCTAAGATGTCACATTTCATTCCTTGTAAGAAGACTATAGATGTAGTACATGTAGCAGATTTGGTTTTAGAGAAGTTGTAAGATTGCATGGGTTACTTAAGAGTATAGTTCCAGAGTAGGATAATAAGTTTATTGGTTATTTTTGGAGGACACTTTGGAAGAAGATGAATACTAAATTGAAGTTTAGTTCTACATTTCATCCTAAAATAGATGGATAAATAGAGGTGGTAAACATAAGCTTAGGGAATTTGTCAATATGTTTGGTTGGAGAGAAATATGGAAACTAGGGTTTGGTTATGACACAAGTAGAGTTTACAGATAATAATTCTGTGAAAATGAGTAGAGGGAAGACACCATTTGAGATAGTCATGGGCATGAATCCTAAGGGAGTATCAGAGTTAAGAGATATTAGTCGAGAGGCTAAGATGAGTGTAGAAGGAGAAGGATTTGTAGAGGTTATGAAATCATTACATGATGAAGCTAAACAACATTTGGAGAAAATAAACCAGAAGTATACAGATAAAGTAGATATGAAAAGAAGACATAAGGAGCTTGTAGTAGGATATGAAGTGATGGTTTATTTGAAGAAGGGTAAATTTCTAGTTGGAACTTACAGTAAGATGAATATGAGGAAGTTTGTACTATGTAAGATCTTGAGGAAATTTGATTGAAGGAATGCATATAAAGTGGAGTTGCTAAAGGACATGGACATATCACCTATATTCAATGTTGCAGACCTATATGAGTATCATGAGACAAATATTGTAGGATTTGAGCAATACAAATCCACAAAACTAGAAGATCACCTGCATATGAAAACCTATTACAAGGAGGTAGAGACAAGAAGAGGGCAAGGGTTTGACTGAAAAATATGAAGAATAAAATATCCTCAAATAATGAATGAATAAAATATACAATGGATTGTCCTTATAAAGGAGATCGAAAGCCTTGAAAGGAAAACCCTAGTGCATGTAATACTTAGTTTAATTATTACATGACTAATGCATTCAAGTTTATATTTAAAACAACTAGTGCATGAGTGTTTAAAACAACTGGTGCATGAGTGTTTAAATATAAACAACTAAAGAAAAAAAGGTGACATCTTAAGAAGGGAGTAAAGTTAATTAACATAATTAATACTTTACTCTAACACCCCCCCTTAAGATGAGAAACAATGCAGCTACAAACAATGCAAGAAGAAAGCAAAGGAAACTACAGTGTTGAAAGCATAAAATGGGTCCCGACAACATGGCCTGATGAGGTACCCAACACAACCAAATCTTTGTAAAATGGAGAAATAGAGAAAACCACATGGGAAAAACCCTACTCCAAAAAGAGATAGAAATAGAAGGAAGGAAGTCCTCATCAGTGAGACCCCCCAAGGACAACTCCTTCATCCCAAGCATAGAACGCAACTGAAGGTATCGCGGGGATGCAAAAGGTTTAGTGAAGATGTCAACAACCTGCTCAGCAGTGGGAATATACTCCAAACTCAGAGAGCCATCCTAAATCAAATGCCTAATGAAATGCATATGAAGTTCAATGTGCTTGGTCCTCTGATGCTCAATCGGGTTGCGGGAAATATGTATAGCACTTTGATTATCACACCAAAGAATAGTGGGACTATCAAGAGGAAAACCAAACTCTTTCATCAACTTCTGAAGCCATAAAACCTCCTAAATAGCTTGTACAACTGCTCAGTACTCTGCCTCTAGAGATGATAATGCATGAGCTGTCTGCTTCTTGCAATACCATGTGATAGGACTGGAACCAAGATAGAAGACAAAGCTAGAAGTAGACCATCGATTAGTATTATCACCAGCCTAATTTGAGTCTATGAAACCAACAATGTGAGGATCCCCTGATGTATAGTGAATGCCATAAGAAGTAGTAGCCCGAATGTACCTCAAGATATGTTTGGCCGCTTGCTAATGACTCTCATGAGGATCATGTGAGAATCGAGAGACAAGACCAACCACAAAGGAAATATCAGGATGAGTGTGTGTCAGGTACAAAAAACTATCTACTAGCACTTTGTATAATGTGGGATCCATGGTAGGAGTAGAGCAAGTGGTAGATAAAACAACACCTGACTAAAAAGGTGTGGGAGAAGGCTTGCAATCAAGCATGTTGAACCATTGTAGCATATCAAGAGAATACTTCTCCTAAAGTATGGAAATACCATCTGAAGACTGAATAACCTGGAGGCCCAAAAAATAGTGCAGAAGTCCAAGATTAGTCATCTCAAACTGCTCTCTCAATGCGTGTTGAACACTCTGAATCATAGAGGATGAGCTACCCATTATGATGAGATCATCAACATATAGCACAAGTATTAATAGATCATCCCCATGAGGCTAAATGTACATGGTAGGATCAGAATGATAACGTGTGAAGTGTGAGGCAAGCAAAAAAGAATCCATCTTCTCATACCAAGCCCTAGGGGCTTGTTTGAGACCATATAGAGACCTCCGAAGTCTGAAAACCATAGAAGAATCCTGCACAAAACCTTGAGGCTTCTCCATGTAGATTTCCTCTTGTAGGTCTCCATGCAAAAAGACACTCTTTACATCCATCTGATATACTATCCATCCTTGAGAAGCTGCAAGTGAAAGTACAAGGTGAATAGAATTCATCTTGGCAACAGGAGCAAAGGTCTCAGAGTAATCAATACCCTCCACCTGTGAAAACCCCTTGGCCATAAGACATGCCTTATACCTATCAATAGAACCATCAAAAACATATTTGGTATGGTACACCCATTTGCACCGAACCAACTTCCTTCCTTTTGGAAGAGGAAAAAGATCCCAAGTGTGATTTTTCATCAAAGAATAATACTCCTCATCCATAGCCCTATCCCACTCAGGCTGTCCTGTCACCTCTAAAAATTAGTGAGGATCATCTGAAATAGCATGACTCAATAAACTAGTACTAGATGTTTGAGCATGACTGCGATGAGTATCTGAAGGATCACCTACCAAAGGTCAAGCTGCATCAATAGTATCATGAGCCCATTTGGGCACATGGGGAATATCTGGTGGAGGTGGGGAAGGTCAAGAATCATCTGACTCTTCCTCAAAGGAGATAGAATCCTATAGAGGTGAACATGAAGAACTAGGTAGTGAAGAAGAAGCTGATGATGGAGGATCCATTTGAGGATAGCGCTCATCAAACTGAACATCTCGCTGAAATAAGACTTCTCTGGAATCAGGATCAAACAACCTATACACCTTCACATCCTCATAGTAGCCAAAAAATATGAGTGGTCAAATTTTCCTCTCCATGGCTTTCCTCTGAGCATCTGGAATAAATGCCCAAGCCTCACTACCAAAGACTTGGAATGTAGAAAAATCAGGCTTGACATGAGTCCAAGCCTCCTTAGGAGTCAAATGTCGTAATGCTTTATGAGGCATCTGATTCTAAATATAGTTGGCACAATTGATAGCCTCATCCCAAAAGGAAGCACTCATAGCTTGAGACCATAGCATAAAATTGGCCATCTCCCATAATGTTCTGTTCTTTCTCTCTGCAATTCCATTTTGCTGAGGGGTATGAGGAACTATGATTTGATGTTGTAAACCATGCTCAGTGCAAAAATCTTTGAAAGAATGATTCACATATTCCCTCCCATTGTTAGTGTGTATACGCTTGATAAAAAGACCAAACTATTTCTCTACAAATGTCTTAAAGATTCAAAATGAATCAAAGACATCTGACTTGTACTTCAAGAAGTACACCCATGTACATCTAGAGAAATCATCAATGAAGGTGAGTACATATCTAGCACCAAAAAAAGGAGTGGGAAATGACATAAGATCACTGTGTATCAACTCCAAAGGTGCTAGAGCACGTGAGGATCTACCAGATGGAAAGGGATCTTTGTGATGTTTTCGAAGCACACAACCTCGACAAACACCATCAGTACAAGAGATCTGAGGTAGCCCAATCAATAGCTCTTGTATAATCATCTACTACAAATATCTATAGTTGACATGGCCAAAACACTCATGCCAAAGCTTGCTCACTATATCTGCATGAGCAATAAGAGAAACACTAGTAGAATCAGAGCTCTCTAAGCCATCAAACCAGTATAAGTGAGTCTCTGAATCGACACTCCTAGTAGCAATAACCAAGTTAGGATCATTTAGGTCTCGAATAACCACATCATGTGGTGAGAACTCAATTGTTTTACTAGAGCTAGAATGAAAAATCTGATAAATAGATAGGAGGTTCATAGAAATGGCTAGAACCAAAAGAACATCCTGTAGAGAACCATCATCTAATGAAATAGTGCCAGAACTTGTAACTCAAAGTAGTGCTGAGTCACTAACTACAATTTTTTGTAGTAACACTTTGAGCAAGTGAGGTAACTAATCTAAGTGAGTGTGACATATGGTGCAAAGCACCTGAATCATTGATCCATGAAGAAGTGGAAGACAAAGCTCAAGTAGAAAGAGCATGACATTTCCCTGTGGGAGAAGGTAGAGCCTTCAGAGGAACAAGACTATGTTTCTACATGGCTTCTTCTAGTGCCTCAAGTCATTTCCAACACCTGGAAAATGGATGCTCTTCCTTACCACAAAAATTGCAAGGATCACCTGTGTACTTGGTAGTCTTGGAGGAAGACTCACTATGTAAGGAAACTCAGGTGTGGAAACATCTTCCTACGCTAATCTCTATAGGAGAGTATTGTGCAAATTATTTTAAATCCTTACAATTTCAGATTCGTTAACTACTATAACAAAGATATTGCAACCACATACCATACATACAGAAAAATAGAGAATGACACAATGATATACCCTGGGGAAACCTTTCGGTAAAAACCCCAGCACTCCAAAACCTGCACAATGTATTGATCAAAACTATTGCAGCTTACAATACACTTGCAATGCAAGTTCTTTCAGAATATTTCTAAACCCTTGAAGACAAATCACGATAGCATAAAACGTTCCAACAATACACTCGCATCATATCTCTTCACAACCCTAAAAAAGCTTATATCATGCGCTTCACTTTTTAGGGCTACTCCCAAAGATAACCATATTAGGGTTTTACCATTCTCCGAGAAAATAGGAACCCCAAAATTATTTTTCGGGGTGATGCCCCAAACCCCACGATTGGGGAAGAGTGTACAGTACTCAAATTTATCAGTTGCCACATGTCTTCTCCTGTCATTGAATCTTCTTGACATAGCTCTTACGTGTCATAGGAATCCATCATAACCATTTTAGCCATGATCTCCTTACACACAATTCAAGATGTTGACACATCAACATTATTTGCAAGAAATACATTCTACAAAACAAATAATAAGAATAGGAATTATCCAAGGTTGAGACACCTTATTCCTAACACACTAGACTTAGAAGATTTTCCTTTCGGAGTAGATTTCTTTGGATCTAATTTTGGAGGTGGCTTGGAGGGATTCTCACTGCTAGCTGAATCTATTTTGGGCTTGGGCTTCTGCTTCTTCTTTATCTTGGATGGTTGGGCAACCAATGCTTGGTTCTTTGATCCTGTTAGAGATTCCAACTCAGTAAGTTTTGCCTGCTCTCTAGTCAAACGATCATAGAACACCTCAAAAGTGGGCATGGTGAATCTAGGTCCCAAAGCATCCATGGTGGAATGAAAGGTAGAAGAGAAAATCTAAAAGTTTCCCCGAAGCTTAGACAAAATCAAATAAATGCACTCTTTATCAATATTTTGCTTTCCACATCCATGTAACAAAGCTCTTTGCTATTTGAACTTCATCAGAAAGTCCTCAATAGAAGGAAAAGAATTAGGTACAAGAGAGGTAAGCTCTACCTCAATTTGAAGTGCTCTGAACTCATTGCTGGTACCGAATAATGTCTCAAATTTAGCCCACATCTCTAGAGGGGTATTACACCCATCAAGATGAAACTGCAAGTTGTCTGATACCTGTAAAGAAATAAACCCCATAGCCTCATCCATCTTGTTTTGATGCTGCATGATCTCAAAGGGCCTTTGTAATACTAGCTACATTGCATCTAGACAAGACTAGAGCCCTTTTGAATGGAGAAGCTGTGTCATTAGGGTTTTCCATGTGTGATAATTATGTGGGGTAAGAAGTTCTAGACAAGAAGATGTCTCGGCCATATTTTTTAGAAGGGGTTTTGTTTTGATAAATATCTGGTTTAATTGATAGAAACAAGAAAATAACACCCCTCCACAATCCAAATATCGAACCCCTAAGCCTAGAATGATATGCTTTATCAAGAGAAGGGAAAAAAAGCTTCAGATCTAAACCTTTTGTACCTTGAAAAAATTCTGATGATAATAAATAGAAATATGGATGGTGCTCGAGAAGAGTTTTTCGACACTTCTTCCGGATAAAAAAATGGAGCTAATTTGAGCAAATTAGCCCCTCCGAAATGAATAAATGATAATCTATATTTGATAGAAAAAAGAAGAAGCTAGATGAAATAAATGACCATATTAACATACATGAGAGTGTTAGGCTTGGAACCATCTTTCTGACGATATCTTGTTTGTCAAAAAATGATGCTTGGAGCTCCCGGTACGCCAATTTTAGTAAAAACCCTTCAGAAGAGAAAAACAATCCCCCAAATTTTTTTTTAAAGTGCTAGCGCCAACCCTTGGCCTTAGCAGTTGGTCATGTGGGGCCTCCGCTAATGGTGGTTAGCTACTAGCACTAGAGATTAGCCGTAGCCATTGGCGGTTAATCACTGCCGCTAGCAGTTAGCGGCACCGTCAGCGCTGGCGGTCCGCCGATGGCAGTGGAGCAGGGGCTGAGCGCGGGCAGCGCGGTGGCTGAGCACTGGCGGTGTGAAGAATTTTTTATTTTTTATTGATTTTTCTACCAAAATTGTACAAAATGGTTGCCTTGGGGTGCGTGCACAACCATACGACCTTGGGGGAATTTTTTTTGCCTCTCCCTACAACGTTGTCCAAATCAGACGTGTTTATTATCAAAATAAGGGTTTTTGGGCGCTGCGAGCTCAACGACGAGGTCCGTTTGAGCTCAAAGTGCACCAAAATTTTGGAACCCCCTAATTTCAATAAAAAATAACCAAAAAGCCCTAATCTAAACCAAATGATTTTCTAATCTCTAAATCCTTCAAACACGAACAAGTTATAGCAAATTAGGCTTTGATACCATGTAGGATTTTAGCAATACAAATCCACAAAAACTGAAGATCGCCTGCATACGAAAACCTGTTACAAGGAGGTAGAGATAAGAAGAGGGCAAGGGTTTGACTCAAAAATATGAAGAAGAAAATATCCTCAAATAATGAATGAATAAAATATACAATGGATCATCCTTATAAAAGAGATCGAAAGCCTTGAAAGGAAAACTCTAGTGCATGTAATAATTAGTTTAATTATTACATGACTAATGCATGCAAGTTTATATTTAAAACAACTAGTGCATGAGTGTTTAAAACAACTGGTGCATGAGTGTTTAAATATAAACAACTAAAGCAAAAAAGGTGACATCTTAAGAAGGGAGTAAAGTTAATTAACATAATTAATACTTTACTCTAACAAGTATTAATGATCCTTATGGGTCAGATGTTGAACAATTGTATCCTAAGAAGAATTTTGATGATATAGAAGAGATTTTGGATAGAAGAATTGGCAGAAGTACTAGAGGTAGACAATATAAGGAGTATCTTGTGAAGTGGAAATACAAACCAGTTGAAGAATCTTCATGATTTTCTTAGGCTAAGGTTGACCTTATTGGTTTTCCTTTATCCCCAAGAAAGTGAGAGGCTCACTTTTAAATAATCTTGGCTGTTTGATTTAGGAGCATCTTGGGCTCTTGGAAATCTTGCATCAACCAAAAATTATTTTATTTTTCTGTTATTCAGTTTTGTTGGGTCTCAAAATTGTAGTTCGAAAAAGGCACAAATTTTCAACATTTATAATCCTGAACATACAATTATGGCCAACAAATAGGAATCACCCAAGAAGGGCTAATTCCTCTACTCTTTTGGCTCTACCAAACCATGGAAGGTGCACCTAAAGATCATCTTGGCTTACTTCTTTAAACAATCACTTCAATGTATTCCTGGAAGATTTAATTAAATTTCTTTATTGATTATTCCAACTTGGCATGAGAGTTGAAAATAATGTGTGCTTTCCCTTCTTTGCTTCTTACTTCTAACTTCTATCTTCTTATATCTCCTAATTCTGATTATCTCCTACTGCTTACTTTAATTAATCTTCTACTAGCTTGACAATAAAATGAATTTGATAATGAAATAAAAACCCTTGTTCTCTGAAATAAATAAAGACCAATCTCTTATCCAAATTGGGCAATAGAGTCACTTCTTATCAAACCTTCATGTTTTACTCTGTAAGATAGTTTTGTATCCTATAGATATACCATCAACCACCCAATCCTATCAATGTAGAATAATCAAGTACACAACACATTAACCAGTCCAGTTGATTTTAATTTCTCTTTTAGAAAGCCAATTAGACAAAAATAAAAATGACAACTTCGCAAATGCCTTTTGATGATCAAATTAACATGAAGGACAAATAACCTTTCTACATAAGTTTTAAAGATAGCAATTGATTTTCAAATCAATAATTACAGAGGGCTGATCTGATAAGAAGTTCAACTTTCATACCATAATTTCAGACAGAAAAGCTAGATTTGATGCCTTATTCTATTCTATGATATTCTCCTTGCCTCAAATGGTCTTTGTATCCATTATTATACAAAATGAAAGGATGCAAAGCTTCAGACCGTTTCAAAACATCTCTTGAAGGTGAAAAGACATCCCTTTTTAAATAAAAAAAATTCCAAATCCCGAAATTGCCTTAGTTTATGTAATTAATCTCTATTTTACAACTTGTTTAGGCCTTTTAGAGGTATTTTAAGGCTATTTTAGGGGTATATAATAGATAAATGATCTATAAATGATGTAAATACCCATGCTGGTACTTCACAATTCATTTTCCATGCCCATAATTATATTTATGTTCCACACTTTTTATCAACAGTCTCGTTATTTCACAAACCTCTTCTTCTAGTCTCGACAAAATGGTGACATTTCCATTTCATGATGTCTTCCTTTTGATGTCTGTGAAACAATGAAGCTTGCTATATTGCGACCTCATTTTGGTGTCCCATGCAAAATAGCGAAATGTTTGCTATTTCACAACTTTCCTTTTTTGAGCTTCTGCAAAATAGAGAAACATGATAAGGGTACATTTTAAAGTTCTTCTTGTGGTCAATGAAATATATTCGATATCATAGGAGTATTCAAGGTCTAATATGCAATAGAAACTTTTGTAATTCTTATCATCATGGGATTTTATTCTTGGCTTGACTAATGAATCATTTGGGAATTATGTGGAGGGTTTTTCTATCATGGGAGGGGCAATAAATTATCAAATTTATAGTCCCAACAAGTTTTTCAGTCACTGAGTTTCTTTCAACATTCCTTTAGTTTGGATTAGCTGATGTTGTACACCTCATGGAGTGTTAAAAATATAACCTCATAAAGGTTCCAAAATAGGCCTGTATGCCTGGAATGTAAGATGACATGTTGTAGATTCATTGTACTTGATTTCATGTTAATTGAAGGTTGATCTTGAATATTCCTCTCTTGTTTCTTGTGGCTTCCATTGTGTGACTCATGCTGCAAGGATTGGATTGACTTCCTTGAGGTCCCTCCTTTCCTTGGATGCATCAAGATTAAAACAAGTCACCTAGATCCAGGGTGTTTCTTTCCCATTCCCATTTGAGGGCACATTGGACCGTTGACCCAGTAGTAATGTAAATTAAATTTTGGCCCTTTTCTTTTACCAACCTCTTTCTCCACTCCACTCGGAGCCTCCTTCTTGCAAAGGAAATATTTTAATGTTTCCCAACCCATTGAAGCTTACACCCTTCATTCATCAATGTTGTTTTTCATAATCCAAAGAAAATCACCCTAATTACCTTTGTAGTCTTTCTAGTCACCTTCTTAGAAATGCTTCCCACAAAAGCTATTGTTTTTCTGTGACAATAGTAAAATTCACCTCCATTATAAACTATTCAATTTGTAACATAAAAACCACAGTAGCTACAATAACACTTGCATAAGGTATGCAAAGCTAGAAATAAAGGATAGGTAGTGTTCAGATGCTTTCTTCCTTACATAAACATCATTGCCCTCCTGTCACCTTGGGACCATGCTCAACAATAATTGCTAGTTTGCTAAGGCAGTGCATGGGGGCACGATCCTCAAAATTCTAATATGTGTAAACATCCAAAAAATATTCCTTTGAATCTACACTTAAATTGATCGTGAATTTAGACAAAGTGTTTTCCAACCCGTTACCTGCTCTAAGGATGTGAGAAATTTTGAATTTCCTAAATGGGTTTAAATGGAACATGTGTGTAATGAATTTATTCAAGGTCCATGTCAAATATTTGATTTTTTTGGTATTAATGATAATCAATGAATCTCCTTCAAGATGTACTTTCTCAACTAAAATATAATTGGCCAAAATTAATGCATAGTTTGGCCAAAATTACTAAATACTAGGCCGCTTGGGCTTCTTTTGCATTATTAGTTCCATTACACAACATCTTAGCCCCAATAGCCAAAATGTTACCATAATGGTCTCTTGCTACTACTATTGCACCAAAGGAGTCAAGGTTTCCCCTTGAGGCACCATTGAAGTTAACCTTCAGCCAACCTTCCTCTGGTTTTCTCCAGACATTGACTCTATCCACTCTAGACTCTGGATTAACTCAATCCAGCCATTAATGAGCTCAAATTTATATTTATTACTCTCACATGTCTACGCTAATTATGCTTAAATATCTTACACTAATATGTTTTTATGATTACACATTATCAATATAAATATCATGATGGCATCTAACACTTTTTTATGCTTATTGGGGCCCTTAAATAACATGTAGGGATATTTTCACGTGACTTATAGCCATAGTTGGGACTCCTTTGTTCATATATTCACTATGATAAAATAATTACCTCATTATGTTATGAGATGATGCTATCCTTATATTCCGATCTGCTTATTGGAATGTCAATGAGTATGCCATTTTACATATAATTTCTCATTTCCTTATAAAGGAGGGGGAGTTTAAGATCAGTAGCATTTATTTAATGAGTAAGGTTATAATGAATATATTAAAATCACTTCTATTTTAGATAAACATCACATTAGTTTTATTGTTTCAACTAATGTCTATTTACCTTTTCTTTCTTCCCCAAGTAATATCTTATTTCAAAATTTCTTGATGGAATATTCTTACTCCTTCCCATTTTCTTTTGGTTGTAGAAAACTCATCCATTTTAAATGATCATTTGATGCCACTCATTGGATCTTTATGCTTTTGTGGCTTTTTATGATAATGTATTCATTGCAAAGATAATGTAATAAATTGTTCATTTTATGCAAGTTTGAATATTTACTTTTATATTGGTTGAATGTTTTTAATTTGACAAACATGATTAAATATTAGTTGATATGCAAATTGAAGTTGGTGCACAATTAGTGAAAATTGCATACCTAACATTTCCATCATTTATTTTGGGCCTATTTTGACTCAATTCTCTCTTGTGGAATGATTAGTGCAAAGTGGAATAATTTCTACATAAAACCTAACACACAACCAAGCCTAATTTTCTTGGCCCATATTTGTAGGAACTGATTCTCACCCTTAATTTATCCATCTAACGTCTAGGTTTAGATCTAGTGACATAAATTACCTTAGTTATTTCAAATGTGAAATTAAATTTTTGCATGAGCCAACCCTTTCCTAAGTGATTATTGTGTGTTGATATGGAGCATGGAACATTTTAATTTCACCCTTTGGAATTATATTTAGGGACTAATCCTAATTCATTTAAAATTAGGTTGAAACTATCGTTCCAACTTCCACCATTAATCAAGAAGCATTATAAAAGCATCAATATTTCATCATTCATCAACATCTAGACTATGTGCATAATTCCTTGCTATTTTCAATCATTTCTAGAGAGCATTAAATCAATATGATCCAATGGATTTTGACCAAAGAAGACAAAATTTCTAAGCAACTCCTCAAAAGTGTCCCTAAAGACCACACATCTATATTAAAGATATATGTCGAAGACACTAAAGCAAACTAAAATTACTTGAAATAAAAATTAACAAATTCAAAATCAACCAAGCTTAGATCTCCAAATGTATAAATTACTTATATAATTATGATAGTGAACTAATTAGATATTCTAAGCACTCATGAATCAATTTCAAGTATCTTACATTACATATTTATTACCTAAATTTCAACTAAATACCTTTATTTCATTATTAAAAGAGGAGAGAAAGAAGCTGAACGATCCAAGACCATCAGACTTCACACCCAACATTTATAGCTTCCTCAAGTGCCTGCAACTGCAATGTCTTCAAACAGTAAATATTATACATATATGTCCCATATATAGCCTGATTGAGATGGAAGTCCTATGGACACATGACCGCTCAAAAAGAATGATGGAGCTTTATGGGCATTTGGGTCCTCCTTCCTTGGTCTTCATGTTATTATAACAAGGGCAAGATTCCTTGTTTCCATAGGTACCAGGAGGAACACACAAACACTTTGCGCAGCAATACTGGCAGAAGTACATGCATGCATTCACATGGTGGGTGGCTGAACATCTGTTCGAGCATGCAGGCATGCAATCTGTGCAATACAAAATCTCTCTCAGTATGACAAAACCATAGACAAAAATAGAATTTAGAATGATTCTTACCTTAATTTGGTCTAGGTTAATACATACCAGAAGGACTAAGGGTCCCAGAGACTATGCGAGACGAGGGTGACACTGCCCTATAAGGTGAACTCTGGGGTGTTGTGCCATTGCTCCCCACATTCCTAATTGGCTATAACAAAAGTAAAAACCAGGATAACTTAGCTTTCAAAAAACAACAAATAAATGAATCTGATATATGAAAATAGGCTGATGATTTCACCTACCTCTCCATGTTGCCAATGATACAAAACCCTAGGAGTTGGAGAAGAAAATACCTGAAACAGATCAACCCAATAACACTCAACAAACCTTACGCACACCCATCATATTAGAAAACCATAACTATACATATAGACACAATGTCTCTGCACTCTTCACATATTAGAAGACCAAAACTGTTCATCTATGTATAGATAAATGCACACAATCTCTCTGCACTCCACATATTAGAAGACCAAAACTGTTTATGTATTTATACTTATATACACACAATCTCTCTGGGCACTTCACATATTAGAAGACCAAAACTGTTATATACACACAATCTCTCTGCACTCTTCACATATTAGAAGAGAAAAACTGTCATGTATATATACATATATACACACAATCTCGCTGCACTTTGCCCATATTAGAAGATCAAAACTGTTCATGCATATATGGACATAATCTCTATGCAGTCTTCGCATATTAGAAGACCAAAATTTTCCATGCATATATACATCCAAAATATCCATACATGCGAGGACTAAGTAAGACTCTAAATATGATTACCATGATATTCTGTAGGGAGAAAGCTGCAGCAAAAAGTAGCAGAACACACTGGTGCAATTTGGCCATTCCTCTTTATTCTCTTGTTATTGTTATCAGATACCAACCACAATGCTAAGCTTGAGTATGCTAGCTCCATGATGGTATAAATAGATTTAACAATTTCATGGTGGGTATCAAGATTTTAACAGTAATTCCTTTCACTGTTGGTCTAAATCCAAAAAATACTTTGAAAAGATTTTTCCATGTTTCCACACGAAGACATTTCACATGGGATTTTCCCTAACCCAAGATGAAGGGAAAGTGTATCATAATAATATGAATATCTTTTATCTACAAGCAGACAATTTTTTCAGATTGGCAATGTTTGTCCATCTGTACTTTCAAGGCATGAAGAAGCCTGGTGTCAACGTGAGAATGACTGACAGTTGCATGGAGACGAGGGAATAATGTGCAGAGACAATAAAAATCACGGGTACTGCAAAAATTTTCATTGTTTTTTGTAGATTTGGGATGCATCCAGTCACAACAAGTGTGTGTCCGAAGTAAGGGAAGGGAGGATGAACCCAAGAAACTTCTATTTTTCTATACTTTGCTTTTCATTGTGGGATGGTTTGATTTTTCCTTGGTTGCAAATGAAGACAAAGACACGACATTATTTGATGTATCATAGGGTAAGCTTTGCCAAATATTTTAATTGATATCAGGGATTATGATTCTTCTTCACATGTGGCTATGCCAGGTTTTTAGGGTCTTCCTAGGCACGGGAAGAAGACAATGTCAAGGACGAAATTCCATGGATAAGAGACTGATCTGAATGGACATGGATGTAATCTATTGTCTTTTTAGTTATGGGTAGTTAATGATGAGGTGCCGTTTTGGGGAAGTGTAGGCTTTGATTGGAAGCCTTGCTAGCCCTCGTTAACTCCTTGAGGTTCACCATGGGTTTTGTTAGAAAGGTGTATTAATCACCCTTTTTCTTATGAGGGATTATAAAAGTTTATGATTTATGTTAAATTGGGTATGTTAAGGATATGATTTTTTCTAGTTATAGATTTAATATTTTTTATATGTATTATTTTGATTGAGGGTTTTATACAAATCTATTGTTTAGTTATATAATATAGAAGTACGAACTACAAACTGAACTTCTTTGGCTAAGAGCAAGGACTAAGGGGTGTCCATTCCACCGAATTTGTTTGGGGCAATGATCCTGCCTCATCCCTTGTGATGTCAGAGCCTTGCACTCAACAAACCTTAATCTCCGGTGGGCTCATTAAGAACCATTCAACTTCACCAACAAACCAAGAGCCCACTGACAATTTTACATGTATTTAATTTGAGGGAAAAAGTATCTTTAAACTTTGTAAGAAGAAAAGATTATGGAAGTACGTAAAGTGGATGTATTAGATAATCAAGTTATTTTCAAACTTTCCCTATAAAAAATATAGCACACACATTTTACTTATTTTCTTTTATTGAGTAATCACCTCCCTTGAATTGTGCAAGGTTAGTTTTCAATGGCCAAACAAACTATTTATACTATATCTACCAATTTTATTGTAGTTCATTAGAGTAGCCATGGAATACAAGTGAGCTTACAAGTTTTTTACCTAGGTCTACCATGAGGTATAATTGAAAACCCTCAAAATATGCTAAGTTTTTATTTGCTAAATTGTCTTATTAACAAAAGGCATGTGCTTGGTTTGAGCAACTTACACTTCCACTAATAACCTACAAGGATAGAATTTTGGTAAAGAAAGAAGTCTACTAAAGAAAATTTATCATTTATAAACTAGAAATGAATATGCACAAACACAATTCTATAGGATAATTCTAGTAAAGAAAGGATATTGTTTGTAATCTATAAATATTATGCACAAACACAACAATGGGTCATACACTGTTTTGCACTACAAAAACCATTTAGGAAAAAAATTAGCTTCCAAATCTCAAACCAATTATATTATTAGTTATTGTAATGGTTATAATACAGTGATGAGCTCAAGTCTCTGTAGGAGATCACATACTAATTAATAATTTGAAGATATTTTAGTACATAATTGTTAGGAATAAGGTGTCTCAACCTTGGATAATTCCTATTCTTATTATTTGTTTTGTAAATGTATTTTTTGCAAATAATGTAATTAAGTGTGAGTGTACATGTCTAGTTGGCATGTTGATGTGTCACTCCACTTGATGTGTCGGCATCTTGTGCGTAAGGAGATCATGATTGAAACGGTCATGAGGGATTCCTATGACGCGTAAGAACTATTTAAGGAATGTGCTATGACAGGTGTAAGAGCATCTTATGACTTGGGCCTATTTGGGCGCCCAAGAAGAAGTGGTTGGTGTGTGTAAGAGAATATGCCCAAAATAGGTTGGTATGACAGATTCTCTTACACTTCTCTTGTGACCGTTATTTTTGGCGGATTCTATGACAAGCTGTCATAGTCTATTCTAGGGATGGACACCTATTCTTGGGATTGCATGTAACAACTGTGTACATGTGGCTTTGTGCATGGGTCTTGGTGGTTGTGCCTATTTTTGGGTCTAGAAGAGTCTATATATATGATGCTGCTCCTATGGGAGAGATATAAAAAAATTTAAGTCTTGTTGGCTTTGTCTCTCATTTCCTGAAAGAACTTGCATTGCAAGTGTATTGTAATCTTTTTGTTGAAGATAATACATTGTGTAGGTTTTGGAGTGCTGGGGTTTTTTACCGAAAGGTTTTCCCCAGGGTATATCATTGTGTCATTCTCTATTTTTTCTGTATGTATGGTATGTGGTTGCAATATCTTTGTTAAAGTAGTTAACGAATCTAAAATTGTAAGGATTTATAAGAATTTGCACAATACTCTCCTATAGAGATTAGCGTAGGAAGCTGTTTCCGCACCTGAGTTTCCTTACAAGTGGTATCAGAGCTTGATCAACTTTTGATCCTAGTTGTTGGGTAGGGTTTTTTGAGCTGATCTCAAGATTGAGTGGGAGTTTTTTGCAGAGCATTCTGAATCTTATTTGCAGATTGAGATGGAAAGTTCATCATATGGAAGAATGGAGGTGGAGAAATTTAATGGCACTAATTTTGAGTTGTGGAAACTCAAGATGGAAGACATGTTGGAAGATCGTGACCTATGGGAAGTGACTTCAAATGCTACAAGACAAGCAACTATAGCTCACACAGATTGGGATATCAAAGACCGTAAAGCTAAGGGTCTCATAAGACTCTGTTTAACCAATGCAGTCCTTCTGAATGTTCTAGATGAGAAAACCGCAAATAGTTTGTGGAAAAGACTTGCGGCCATGTATCAGGCCAAATCTCTGGTGAACAAGTTGTTCCTGAGGAAGAAGTTGTACTCTCTGCAAATGGAGGAAGGTGGATCCTTAACGGATCATTTAAATGCATTTAATCTGCTGGCTGCACAATTGACATCAACTGGTGTCAAGTTAGAGGAGGAGGATCGTTGCTACACACTTTTGTGTTCTTTATCGGATTCATGGGACCATCTTGTGATGGCTCTCAGAAGCACTTTAGTCACCTTCAAAATGGATGATGTGGTGCCTTCGCTACTATCAGAGGAGATGCGGAGAAAGGTTTCCGTTTTAGAAAAAGAAGCCCTTAATGTTTGTGGGAAATCCACTGAAAGAGGGAAGAAAAATGACAATAAGTCTGACAATAAGGGTAGATCCAAATCCCATGGGAAGTCAAAGACTTCCAATAAGTCCAAGGAAAAATGTTGGAACTGTGATAAATCTGGGCACTTCCGTAAAGACTGCAAAGAGCCGAAGAAGAAGAAGAAAGGTTCAGATTCAGCTTCAGAAAGATCTCAAGAAGATGGCGATGAATTCATCGCAGCTTTGGCAGCCCATGCATCTGATGATGTGTGGTTGGTTGACTCCGGTGCATCTTTTCACATGACCTCTCATCGAAATTGGTTCTCAAAATATGAAGAGTTCGATGGTGGAAAGGTGTACTTGGCTGATGATTCTCACCTAAAGATAGTTGGACACAGAAGGGTCACTATCAAATTTCCTGATGGATGAGTAAAGGGAATCAACGGAGTTATGAAAATTTTGGGTTTGGCACGAAACCTATTATCTGTAAGTATGCTGAATGATGTAGGTGTGCAAGTTGTTTTTTCGAAAGAAGGATGCAAGATGATGAGAGGATCGATAGTGCTTGCAAGGGGTACTAGGAGAGGTACCTTATTTCAGCTAGATGCATGTATTTCTCTATGTAATAGTTCTTCATCCTCACCATCTGAACAAGCAGTGAAGAAGTCTGTGGCTATTGGTTCTGATGGCAGTGCAAACACTTTGGAAGGTAAGCTTCCTGCAGAAAAGACAATGTTGTGGCATATGAGATTTGGCCACATTGGTGAAAAGGGTCTCAAAACCCTGAAAAATAAAAATCTTGTTGAGGGGTTAAATGATTGCAATCTCAAGTTTGACTTCTACGAACACTGTGTCTATGGTAAACAAAATCATCTTCAGTTTTACTCTAGTTCTCACAAATCTTCTGATGTTTTGGATCTTATTTATTCTAATGTATTTGGTCCTGTAAAAGTTCCTTCAATCTCCAAGTCTGTATTTTTTGTATCTTTCATAGATGATTACAGTAGAAGGACGTGGATTTATTTCCTTAAAAGTAAGACACAAGTCTTTAGTCGGTTCAAGGAATTTAAAGCTCTTGTAGAGAATCAGACTAGTAAGAAGATTAAGTGTGTGAGAACTGATAATGGTGGTGAGTTTTGCTCAGCAGAGTTTGAACAGTTCTGTAAAGAACGAGGTATCGAGAGGCATAAGACAACTCCTTATACCCCACAACAAAATGGAGTTGTAGAGAGAATGAACAGGACACTGATGGAGAAGGCTAGGAGTATGCTTAGTGGAGCTGGTTTAGAACAAAGGTTTTGGGCCAAAGCTGTGGCCACTGCTTGCTATCTGGTTAACAGATCTCCTACATCAGCCCTTGTTGGTAAGACACCCATGGAGGTGTGGTTTGGTAAGAAGCCTTCAATTAGACATCTTCGTGTTTTTGGTTGTGAAGCTTATGCACATGTTCCAAAGGAGAAAAGATCTAAGTTGGAAAACAAAGCTGTTAAATGTATTTTCATCGGATACAGTGCTGGTGTGAAAGGATACAAGCTTTGGGATCCTGTGACAAGTAAGGTTTTGTATAGTAGAAATGTTATTTTCAGAGAGCTAACATCTTCTCCTATTGTGCTACAACCAGATGAAAAAGAAAAGGAAAAAGATGTTCAGTTGCCTCCTACCCCTGAGAAGACTGAACAGAGAGACCATGTTGGGCCTAATGATGAGGAGAGCTCTAGCAGCTCTGATAGTTCAGAAGAAGAGGAAGAACAACCTCAACTACAGCCCTTGAGGAGATCCACAAGAGAAAGAAAGCAACCAGAAAGGTTTGGTTATTCTATGTTAGATTCTAGTTGTGCCTTTTCTTTAATTACTAACACTGATGAGCCTAGATATGTGAAAGAGGCTTTGGGCATGGAAGATGCAGGTTCCTGGATTGAGGCTATGGATGATGAGATGGCTTCATTGGAGAAAAACAAAACTTGGGACCTTGTACCTTTGCCTAAAGGGAGAAAATTTGTTGGCTGTAAATGGGTGTTCAAGAAGAAATTCTATGCAGATGGCAGTTTTGAAAGGTATAAAGCTAGATTGGTTGCAAAGGGGTATTCACAGGTAGAGGGAATAGATTATGGTGAAATATTCTCTCCTGTTGCAAAGTTGACATCCATTAGCTTTCTGTTATCTCTTGCTGCATCATATGATTTAGAGATAGAACAGATGGATGTGAAGACAACTTTCCTTCATGGTGATTTGGAGGAAGAGATTTATATGTCACAGCCTGAGCACTACATTGTTAAAGGTAAAGAATCCTTAGTTTGCAGATTAAAGAAATCTCTATATGGTTTGAAGCAATCTCCTAGGATGTGGTACCTTAAGTTTGATGCCTTTGTGTTGTCAATTGGATTTGTAAGATCAAAATCAGATCATTGTGTTTATTTCAGAGTTGAAAATGATCGCCTTCTTATTGTTGCATTATATGTTGATGATATGTTGCTGTTTGGGAAGGGTAAGGGTATGATTTCTGATTTTAAATCTCAGTTGTTAGCATAGTTTGAGATGAAAGATCTTGGGGCAGCTAGGTACATCTTGGGTATGGAAATCAGTAGAGACAGGTCTAACAGAAAACTTTGGTTGAGTCAGAGTAAGTATGTGAAGTCTGTGTTGGACAGGTTCAGCATGGCAGATTGTAGACCACTATGTGTTCCTATTTCTGTGGGAACAAAGTTATCTGTAGATGATTGTCCAAAATCTCCTAGTGAGGTGGAGGACATGAGTAGAGTACCTTATGCTAGTGCAGTTGGCAGTCTTATGTACGCTATGGTCTGTACTAGACCAGACATTGCCCAAGCAGTGGGAGTCCTGAGTCAGTTTATGGCTAATCTTGGACGGGTACATTGGGATGCAGTTAAGCGAGTATTTAGATATTTGAGGGGTACATCAGATTACTCCATATGTTATCATGGTAACTCTTCTGGATCTCCGCATTCAGTTTGTATTCGCGGGTTTGTGGATTCAGATTGGGTAGGTGATATTGACAGCAGGAGATCCACCAGTGCTTATGTGTTCACTATGTTTGGTGGTGCCATCAGTTGGATGAGTAAGCGACAACCTGTGGTTGCTTTGTCCACTACAGAAGCTGAGTACATGGCTGCTACTCATGCTTGTAAAGAAGCCATTTGGCTTAGAAGATTGTGTTCTGATGTTGGTGTTGATGCAGAACAGACTACTATTTGGTGTGACAGTCAGAGCGCTATTTGCCTTGCAAAGAATCCAACTTTCCATGCCAGAACGAAGCACATTGATGTGCAGTTTCACTTTGTGAGAGATATGGTGGAAGATGGAAAGGTAAATTTGGAGAAGGTAGATACTGTGAAGAATGTTGCAGATGCATTAACAAAACCAGTGGGCACTGAGAAGTTCAGATGGTGTTCGGAGTCTATGGGCCTTTTGGCCTATAACGGTTAAAGTTCCTGTTATGTTCCTGTTGCTCTTACAAGGTGTTCGACAAGTGGGAGAATGTTAGGAATAAGGTGTCTCAACCTTGGATAATTCCTATTCTTATTATTTGTTTTGTAAATGTATTTTTTTGCAAATAATGTAATTAAGTGTGAGTGTACATGTCTAGTTGGCATGTTGATGTGTCACTCCACTTGATGTGTTGGCATCTTGTGCGTAAGGAGATCATGACTGAAACAGTCATGAGGGATTCCTATGACGCGTAAGAACTATTTAAGGAATGTGCTATGACAGGTGTAAGAGCATCTTATGACTTGGGCCTATTTGGGCGCCCAAGAAGAAGTGGTTGGTGTGTGTAAGAGAATATGCCAAAAATAGGTTGGTATGACAGATTCTCTTACACTTCTCTTGTGACCGTTATTTTTGGTGGATTCTATGACAAGCTGTCATAGTCTATTCTAGGTATGGACGCCTATTTTTGGGATTGCCTGTAACAACTATGTACATGTGGCTTTGTGCATGGGTCTTGGTGGTTGTGCCTATTTTTGGGTCCAGAGGAGTCTATATATATGATGCTGCTCCTATGGGAGAGATATAACAAAATTTAAGTCTTGTTGGCTTTGTCTCTCATTTCCTGAAAGAACTTGCATTGCAAGTGTATTGTAATCTTTGTGTTGAAGATAATACATTATGTAGGTTTTGGAGTGCTGGGGTTTTTTACTGAAAGGTTTTCCCCAAAGTATATCATTGTGTCATTCTCTATTTTTTCTGTATGTATGGTATGTGGTTGCAATATCTTTGTTAAAGTAGTTAACGAATCTGAAATTGTAAGGATTTGTAAGAATTTGCACAATACTCTCCTATAGAGATTAGCGTAGGAAGCTGTTTCCGCACCTGAGTTTCCTTACAATAATCTAGAACCTACAACATAGTATCATAATAAATCCAATCCAAGCACTTCATCCATAAGAGAAACTAAAATTATAAACCATAAAAAAACCATGTGTTTGAAAGCATGGGCTAAAGTAGGTACTAAAATCTATTCAAGATTCAAATGCCCCAAAAAAATTTGAGTCAATTAATAACAAGTTAGTAACTATAATCACAAAGTTGACTTATCGAATTGGTCTTATCCTCTATTTTCGAAATGATTCTCATGAGAATCTTTGTTAAATAAAAGATCCTCCCTAATTTTCTCTAGGTCCACAATTACCTCTCTTTCATTATGCTCTTTCTATAATAAAAAATCTTACACACACTTTATACATTTTTATAGTTATTTTTAGTGTTAGGAGAGTTGTAGCACACATCTTGCAATTATAATAGCTTATTAATTAATTATTTATGTGTCCTCATACAAAAAGTGAATCCCACTATGACTTGGAAATTATATCATGTGTATGCTTAGGTATATGATGTATCTAATAAAATATCTCATGATGTAAGCTATTTGTAAGAATGTGTAAGAGGTGAAAGAGAATATTGTGGAGAAGGAAAAGTGCATTGACCTTGAGATTGGTTAAAGTCTCAACTAGGGATGAACTATCCCTTGCGCTACCTCACTTAATTAAAACTATAGTGAGATAGGCGATCAAGACAATAAATGTGATAAAGAGGTTTTGATGAAACTACAATACAAAACATGAATGAATTAAGAAGAATAAATAAATAAAGATGATTAGATTAATTAAGATGTTAAATACCAATAAACATGAATAACTAAAGGATACTAACATATATAAATGTTTTGATTATAGAAATTGGAAGAGCATGTTACAGAGACCAAATACTGAACTCTACAAGCTCACTACCCTGAAAACCAATGTGGGTCAAGGACAACATTGCAGATGCAAGATGAATCCTTAGCACACGTTCATTCTATACGTATAGAGTGTAGAGAATGACCCAAAAAATAAGAAAATTAACAAGTTAACAAAAATAATGGAATGCAAATTAACTAAAAGCTAAATACAATAATACCATATGAAGAAAAGTATAACTATTCTATGAAAATATGAAGAGAAGGAAGAAGATCGCACCAAAATCGAGGGTTGATGAAGGTGATAGTTCACACTTGTTTCTCCATTAACCTACACAAATGAAGATAAAGAAAATGTTGGGGTGGCTGTTTGGAGAAAAGCCTCATTTAGATCCATGCTTTGGTATTTTCACCTCTAAAGTAACTAAATAAACATAATAGAAATGATGATATATAACTATATTGACAAAATAGATAAATACTAATAGAACTATAAATAGATAAAGATCAAGATATTCTAAGGCACAAAGAGAGGTAAGGTAGATGGCTTTCCTTCACCACTACAAAGTGAAGTTCAATGAGATGAAGGAGAGGATGATCAATAGATTCCCAACATGAGATGAGATAGTTGTGCAATCTAGAATGAGAGCCACAAAGTGTAGAAATTTGTGTCCAAAACATGAAGAAGAATGAAGAGAGTAAAGAAGTGAGTCAAGAGGTCCAATGAAGGTTGAAAATGAAGTTTATAATAGAAGAGTTCAAATATGGGTCTTAGTGGGTAGTGGAGTTAGGTGTTACATTTGTAGGGTGATATTTTGTAATGGTTCAACGTCACTCTATACATCTATAGATTTTCAAATGAGTGTGTTCCATGTGAATGTATCTGCAACACACATGCATCCCGTGTCGTCCAACCTGCGTTGGGCAAGATTTATAGTGGGTAGTGACAAATCAAGATAAATGGATGTAAAGGGATGACCTAAAATTTCATGTCTTAGGTTAAGATAAGGGTGTTGCAAAATGGAAAATTACACCAGGGTGAAAATTCGTGACACTATATTTTTCCACCACTTTAGAAAGCATATCATGATGAGAGATATGTGAGCTAAAGTAAGGAAATTTACTTGACTTACCTATATAAACTTTATTTTCATAGGGTTATCCCCAGTGCTTTGAAATGTTTCTAAGTCACATTCAACATGAAAATTGCAGACAAGCGTACTAGGTAACAAAGACAACCTATAGACAAAGACCATCGATGGTATGTTGGTATGGGTGGATAGTCATATGATAGGGTGATTATGATAGTGTGATGATATGCTTAGCAAAAGCTAGACAGGCATGTGATTGGATGACTTTGTTCATGTTGATACATGTAGAAAAGGCTAGATAGGCATACAATAGGGTGAGATTTGACAAGATAGTGGATTGACCCCCACAAAGGAAAACCTCAAGATCAAAATTTTTAAATTTTGTGAGAAAAACTTCTGATGTAGATACAACATGATAGGTAGAATCAAACAACACATATATAACAACCCCCCTTATAATGGACTATGCTGCTCATAGGGGAGCATGAGACATTCTAAGGAGAGAAAATACATTGTGGAATTTCAACATATAAGATGTTTCCATGGAATGCCACCACACAACAAGTGACACATGATCTCCACAACATCTGCACAAAGATAGGGGATCTGATCAATTGGTGTCATAACCTAAAAGAGTGAAATACATCCTCTCAGGGGATATTTCATCACTATGAACTATGGCTTATAACTAAAGAATAGCACATGAAAACAAAGAAAAATAAAAATTTGGGTCAACATAGAAGGGTAGCCTAAATGCCCCCAACACTTTGCATTATCCCTAAATGTAAAAGTTTAAGATAAGAAAAATAGAAGAAAAAGACAACACATATAAGAATGTGCACAAAAGATAACCTCCTATTTCCAAATCCCAACTATTGGTGTAATTAAATATTTACTAATTACACTTTACTTAATCTTACTTAGTATGATGCATTATATATTAGTTTGCATATGAGACACTCAAGAGTTTGTACCTTTATGTGAACATGGTGTAGGAAAAATTCCACTTTAGGTGGTGTTCATTGTTATCACATTCCACTTTGTGTTGTCTGGACATCTTTAGTGCTCTTATCACATTATCATCCTCCACATGTTGCACAAACTTAATTTCATAATGGAGGATGATCCACCTTTGGTGGACACATGATTCCACTGTGTGTAGGTGATAACTTATCTTCTCCTTATTATTCTCTCTTATTGACTTGCCTATATAAGAAGACACATCTACATTGTAAATTAATCTAGTTGATCATATTGTATTGCATTCTTTGTGGTAATATAACTTATCCTTATCATATTATTTCTCTCCCTTTTGTGCTATTTTGCATTGATCTCTAGGTCCTTGGTTCATTTCTATGTGCAAATTCTTACACGGTCTTAGAGGCATTGGAGTGTCATTGAGTAGCCTAATTGGAGAGATATTGGTGTGTTTGGAAGAAGGTACATTTGTAGATATGAGGAAAAATAATTTTTAGGAGAATCCTATGAAAAATATGACCTCACCATTGCATTTGGAAGGTTGTTTCAGTAAAAAGTGACTATAAATTTTCCTATATTAGGAAAAATTCAAATCCATGGAAATTTTTTTTTGTACAGGCAAGTCGTATGACCCACTTGGACAAGCATAATATGATCGCATAAAAAATATTTTATTTTGCATTTTTTGGTATTTTTTTTTACAGTCATTTGTTGGGATTATTCTGGCAAAATATTTTGGGGATCAATCACCCATCTCTTTGTTCTTTGTCAGTTTCTCAAGGACAATAGAGATCATTGATCCGGGCTTTCACAAAACATCTATACCCATTCCAGGCGAATCCTGATTACAACTCTTGCAAGAATCAGGACTATTGACATAGTCTCACTGGTCACCCAATACTGAGCACTTCTCTTATTTATCTCAGACTATTGTATATAAATAGCAAAAAAAAATGGCCACCTCTTGAATGTGGGAAATATCCCCCAATGGTGAAACTCTAATCACTCCACTGTTAGGATTAACAAGGAAAAAATAACAATTACATGCAAATATAAAAAATATCAGAAAACAATAAACCAGACAAAAGAGAACACAAGACACAAAGATTTAACGTGGTTCACCCAATCCCTGGGCTACGTCCACCAACAACGAGTCCAATATTTTATTATCCAGTGATTACAACCTGATTACAATCCGTAATCCCTTACAACTCAATTCCACTGCAAGTGCTAAAATCATACATCATAATAAAATCCCTAACCCTAAGCTAATATAACAAGGCTTATGTCGGTTAACAGGTTAACCCTAAAATACTTGATGAATCAACCTAAGAAAAGGCTTGACGAGTCAACCTAGGGAAATGTTTGACGTGTCAACTAAAAAATGCTTGACGAGTTAACCCCCAAAATTTTTTTTAACCCCACGACGAATGAAAAGTGTACAATACTTTCCTGGGTAGTACTTTCCTGATCAGTCACCACAAGCTAACAATCTCCCACTTGGGGACTAATCAGACTCCACACCAAACAACAATCTCCCACTTGGAGACTGATCATGCAGCTAAACCGCTACCCTGTGAGGCTCCCACTAGATCCAACCACCCTGGACTCAACTATCCCTTTATTCTGTTCAGTCTAGTAGACCAATCGAAGTTGAATAGGAGTTCAACTTCTCCCTTGTTACTACCTTTGTAAACATATCTACTGGATTATCATCTGTATGTATCTTTTTCAGCTTTAACTACCCATCATCCAAACCTGACCGAATGAAATGGTACCGCAATTGTATGTGTTTTTATCTTTGAGTGCAAAGTAGAATTCTTCACAAGATGAATGGCACTTTGGCTATCTGTATGCAAAAAATTACCCATATGAGGATGTCCCAATTCTTCCATGAAGAATTGAAGCCATATCATCTCCTTAGCTGCCTCTGTAGCAGCAACATACTATGCCTCTGTAGTGGATAAAGAAACCACCTTTTGTAGTCGAGAAATCCAACTCACTACTATCCCACCAACAATAAATACATAACCTGTAGTACTCCTCCTGCTATCTATATCTCCTACCAAATCTGAGTCAACATAGCCTTGTACAGTAGTAGTAGAACCCCCAAAGTGTAAACACTTATTGGATGTACCTCTCAAATATTTAAGAATCCATTTGATTGCATTCTAATGCTCAATACCAAGGTTACTCATATATCGGCTAACAACTCCCACTGCGTGTGCAATATCTGGCCTGGTACATACCATAGCATACATTAAGCTCCCTACAACTAAAGCATAAGGTACCTTAGACATTGTAATCTTGTCTTCTGGTGTCTTGGGACACATATCCTTAGTCAATTTCAAATGACTAGGCAAAGGTGTAGTGACAGCTTTGGCATCCTTCATGTAGAATCTCTGCAACACATTTTCAACATAATCAGCCTAAGATAGAGTTAATTTTCTGTTCTTCCTATCTCTGCAAATTTTCATGCCAAGAATTTGTTTTGCTGCCCCAAAATCCTTCATAGCAAATGAATGTGCTAACTATTGTTTCAACCCCTTAATGTGATCTATGTTAGACCCAGCTACAAGGATATCATCAACATATAAACATAAAATAATGTAGCTGTCATCATCCAACCTCTTAAAATAAACATAATGGTCAGAATGACACCAATTATATCCATGCTCATTCATAAAAGTGTCAAATTTAATATACCATTGTCGAGGTGCTTGTTTCAAGCCATATAAACTGACCTCAAATCCTTGTGGTTGTACCATATATATTTCTTCATTCAAATCACCATGAAGAAAGGCCATTTTAATATCAAGCTGCTCTAAATGCAAATCTTCAGTAGCCACAATACTTAAAACAGTATGAATAGAAGTCATTTTAACAACTGGAGAAAAAATCTCATCAAAATCAATACCCTTTTTCTTTGCAAATCCATTTACAACTAACCTAGCTTTAAATCATTTCTTACCTCCATCTTCTTTCAACCTGTAAACCCATTTATTCTGCAAAGCCTGTTTACTTGCAGGTAACTTACATAAATCCCAAGTCTGATTTTTCAACAAGGAGTCCATTTCATCTGTCATTGCAGACTCTCACTGAAGCTTTGTATCCACCTGCACAGCTTCATTATAACATTCAAGTTCACCAGTATCTGTTAACAAAATAGAATACAAAGATGGAGAAAATCTTTTTGGAGGTCTAATTAGCCTTATTAACCATCTAACATTCACTGGGGTGTGTGGTATTTGTTGTTTTTGTTATTGTGGAGCATAAGGAACTACTGGAACATCAAATTTTGGAGTATCATCCATTACTACATAGTCATTTTCTTTCTTCTCATGCTGCTGCAACAGATCTTTGTACAATACTTTCTCATTGAATATGACATCCCTGCTTCTTACAATTTTATGATTTTCAAAATCCCAAAGCCTATAACCAAATTCATCAATGCCATATCCAATAAATACACATTTCTTTGACTTAGCTTCCAGCTTGGTTCTATTTTTAGAATCTATAAGTGCAAAAGCTTCACAACCAAAGGTTTTGAGAAAAGAATAACTCACCTTCTTACCACTCCATGCTTCCTCTGGAATACCACAGTCCAAAGGAGTAGACGGGCCTCTATTGATTAAATAAATAGCAGTGTTCACAACCTCTGCCCACATATTTTTGGGCATCCTAGCATGTAACCTCATACTCCTTGCACGCTCCATTATTGTCCTATTCATGCATTCAACCACTCCATTTTCTTGTGGAGTCCTTGGAACTATTTTCTGTCTACGAATACCATTAGAGGAACAATAATCTTCAAATTTTATGCTGCAATACTCACCACCATTATCAGATCTGAGACATTTTAACCTTTTACCAGTGTCATTCTCAACCAAGCATTTCTATTTCTTAAAAGTTTGAAATACATCAAATTTCTGTCTAAGGAAATAAATCCATACTTTTCTTGTTGCATCATCTATAAATGTAACATAATATAGAGAGCCACCAAGGGAAGATACCTAAGCTGGTCCCCATACATCTGTATGCACAATTTGTAATCTCTCATTTTTCTTTTCCTTCCCACTCTTCACAAAACTAACTCTCTTTTGTTTTCCATAAACACAACTTTCACAGAAATCCATATTGACACATTTCAGACCAGGTAAAAATTTCTTTGAATGAAGTAATTTCATACCTTTTTCACTCATGTGCCCAAGTCTATTGTGCCACAATGATGTGTCAGAATCTACAGCAATGGTTTGATGTTCTTCCTGCTCAACTGCAGCCACTGTTCCTGAATATTCATTATCTTTTGAAACAATTAAAGTAGAAGGAACGGTATGACCTATACAAAGATATAAGGTGCCTACTTTCACACCTTTTTCTACTACTAAGGAACCTTTTGAAACCTTCCAATTTTTATCATTAAAAGTAACTGCGTAACCCTCATCAGCAAGTTTCCCTGCTGAAATTAAATTTCTACTCAGCCTTGGAACATGTCTTACCTCTTGTAGTAGCCAATGATTCCCATTGTGCAACTTAATCTTGATTTTCCCTTTTCCAACAATTTGATAGGGTTCATTATATCCCAAATAAACTAGCCCAAAATCCCCTTGGACATAATCAACAAAATAACCTCTATGGGGTGTAGCATGAAATGAAGCCCCCGAATCTAACACCCATGAATCATCAACATTTTCTAAAGACAAGAGCAAAGCATCCTCTTCGGATTTGTTACTTACCACAGTTTCCTCTTTGTTTCCATCATGTTTGTATCCTTGATCTTTCTTCTGAGACCAACAATATTTCTTCTTATGACCTGGTTTTCCATAGTACCAGCAATCATTTGGCCCTTTGGATTCAGATCTCTTTCCCTTTGATTTTCCTCTTGATTTCCCATGATTTCTAGAGTTGTTTCCTCTATCTCTTGTTCTGCCTCTACTTTCTGCATTCAATACACTACCTGATGTGGATGCCCCTGAGATTTTCCTATGAATTTCCTCACTCAATATAACACCAATAACATCATCAAACTTTAGGGTATTAGAACCAGGAAAAAAATTACTAACAGCCATTACCAAGCCATTCTAGCTTTCTGGCAAAGAACACAAAATCAAGAGAGCCCTAACCTTTTCATCAAAAGTAATTTTAACTAAGGCTAACTGACTTGTAACTGTATTAAACTCATTCAAATGATCAGTGACTGATCCACCTTCTACCATTTTCATATTAAATAAACGCTTCATAAGAAATACCTTGTTTAAAGTTGAAGGCTTTTCATACAACTTCGCTAGGGTTTCCATCAGAGTTTGAGCTGTCGTTGCTCCAGTAATATTGAATGCCACCGATTGTGATAGACATAGACGAATAATCCCCAGTGCCTTCCTATCCAAAATATCCCAATCTTCTTGAGACATTGTTGCCTCTTTCTTGGCTATTCCCTCTAATGGTCGCCATAGATCCTTCTGATAGAGATAGTCCTCCATTTGCATCTTCCATAACTAGAAGTTTTGCCCATTAAACTTTTCAACCTTCAACCTACCCTCATCTGCCATTTCTCCAACTTAACCGAAAGACTCTCCCACTGAATCGTGAGACTTGCTTCAAAGAATAGATAAAAGAACAAATGAAATAACCTCGCTCTGATACCACTTGTTAGTATTAACAAGGTAGAAATAACAATTACATGCAAATATAACAAATATCAAAAAACAATAAACCACACAAAAGAGAACACAACATAAAGATTTAACGTGGTTCACCCAATCCCTGGGCTACGTCCACCAACAGCGAGTCCAATATTTTATTATGCAGTGATTACAACCTGATTATAATCCGTAATCCCTTACAGCTCAATTCCACCGCAAGTGCTAAAATCATACATCATAATAAAATCCCTAACCCTAAGCCAATATAACAAGGCTTATATCGGTTAACAAGTTAACCCTAAAATACTTGACGAGTCAACCTAAGAAAAGGCTTGATGAGTCAACCTAGGGAAATGTTTGACGTGTCAACTCAAAAATGCTTGACGAGTTAACCCCCCCAAAAAAATTTAACCCCACGATGAATGAAAAGTGTATAGTACTTTCCTGGATAGTACTTTCCTGATCAGTCACCACAAGCTAACACCCACGACCCATAGAGATTATGAAATATGGCACACAAAACCAAAACCACGTGGATGAATAACATGCACCTCATAGACAACAAAGCATAGGACACATGATCCCAATAAAATAACCATACAATGATATGTGGAGTTTTCCAGTGTTTCCATGTCACTCATGTAGTACAGTCGACATCATCAATGATAGCCAATCACAATTTTCCACATCAACAGTTTCCCAATCAACAGATCATAATGGAAGCATCATAAGTGATGTTAGTGACATGTTACCCTCCTACCTACACCATCAGTCTAAGGTATTTAATTTGACAACCTTTCGATTGTCAAATCAGGGCAAGCTGTCTTTTCCATGATAATTGTATGGCCGTTAAATTTAATTATGTAGTTTTCTAGCATCATCAAGGGATTGACTATTCTACCCCTTCACCATTGAGCCTTTTTATTTTGCAGAGCAGTATTAAAGTCTCATAACTTTCTCATTTTAGCTCCTTTTTTCAAGAAATGTTTTTTAATTTAGGGTAGAAAATCATGAACTTTCTAGTTGTGGTGTTATTTTTTGATTTGGATGCATATATCGATCAAACCTTATAGTTTTTCATGATCGTACTTGTCAAATCCTCTATTTTTGAACTTATAGGGCTCCATTTAGGCTCATATAAACACATTTTTACGTGCCATTTTCTTGAAAGTGCATGAATTTTCATCATTTTTAGGCCAATTTTAGCCCTTGATAATCTTGGCTCTTAGTTTGGTATTTTGCATTAGTGGTTTGAGGGGGTATTCATTTGTTCTATTGTACGCTTTAATTGTATCATGAATCCATCAAAATTTGTACTCGTAACTCCATATAACTATCATGAGTGGAAAAATGCTATGGAGAATTTGTTGCTACAGGTGGATTTTTATAGAATCACTATTGGTAATGATCCAAAACCTCCATGTCTTGTAGAAAAGAGAAAATAGTTTGATCGAATGGATAAAGCTCTTGAAACTCTCTGATTGTCTATTTTTCCTGATTTATTGTATCATGTTGCATCGTGAACACATCCTCATGATATTTGGTCTAATTTGGAGAGTCTCTTTGGTAAGCCATATAAGATGAGGAAATTCAATTTGCAGAATGAACTAATAGTTCTAAATCCTTGTGATTTTTACAATAGTCATGACTTTGAACTCTAAACTCAATTATCCTAGAATGACGCTTTCTAATTATGGGATTACTAAAGAGGATGAACAATTGATTTTTTCTATTATCTCAAAGCTAGGTCCTAATTATTCAATTTTTGTTTCTACATTTTATGCTACTATGGATGGTCTTGGTAGTGCATATAAAATGCCTTCTCTTGATGAATTTGCAGCTCAACTCACAAGGGAACAAGAAAGTTTTCCACACATGTGTCAATTGAAAGCTTCAAAGCCTTATATATTTCTTGTAAATGACTCCACTCCAAAGACTTCTAATGGAAAAGGAAAGAAGAAACATAAGGATCCTAAGTCTCATAAGAAAGATAAGGATTATCCTCGGGTATGTGTAAGATCATGAGGGGCCAAAAAGTGGCGATGTAAAAAAATCCACCTTTCTGTCATCCAAAAGTGCATGAAAATGTATGTTGAATTTTTAGTAGGCATGGGTGTCAGTACACCTGGGAAAACTTGACACCAAAGCACAAGCCTAATCGGGTACCCGATTTTTTCGAGTACCTGAAAATATCAGGTACCTAAAATCTGTGGCATAAATCAAAACCTGCGAGCCATTTTCCTCATTTCTCTTTACTTTTTGAGTTTAGAAAACGGCTCCAAATATCCTATACACGATATTTTTGGGTACTTGATTTCTCCAACAAAAAATTTGACTCCACAGTTTATTTGGTAAGTAAATTCTTTTTATATCTTGATTAATTTCTTTCATTTTCATGTTAAATGTAGTTTTTTTGGTTAAAATGGGGTTTTGTATTGATTTTTTTAATAATATATGAAATCAATTTGAAATTTATATTTGTTTATTATTTAATCAGGCATGGCTAACAACAATGAAGATAATAACCCTCCCCCACCAAATAACGATCCCCAAAACAATCTAGAACCACTTCAAAACCCTCAATCTTTAGAGGATTTGATACAGGAGAACTTGAACACTATACGGGGCTTCAAAAACATGTATCAAAATATACCTGCGTTAGCTCCTATGCTTGCTACCCTAAATACCATTGTTGAAAACATTGACACCCTTACACAACAACATAATGCTGCTCTTCATTGGGGTGATGATATGCACACCCAATTTGATGACAGGCTTGACCATGATGGGGTTGTGACCCTTAATATAACTAAAGAAGATATAGCCTTCCTTTTTGTTAATCCTAAAACCAAATTAAAAGTTGACCCCAAAAAGCCCAAATTATCAATAAAATGGTGCACAAATGAAGCAATGCGCACACACTTTTGGGATTGCTGGTGGATGGTTTTTGATAAACCACCCCATAGCAATTTGGAGCTCCCTTTCTATTTCATAAAAACATTGTATGCTGAGTTTGTGCTTGGTCACAATGTTAATTATTGGAGCATGAGGCCCAACATGGGCGTAGGTGGAGGAGCTCCTACGACTAGGCCATTTACCTAGTGCAAAAAGTCCATTACCTTTGTCCCCCCCACTGATGTCACACCCCCTCCTCCAGTGTAGCATCTTGATATCATTGCAGAGGATGCCTCACAGAGTATTAGGGCCATTCATTTCTGAGTGATCAGTTGATCATGTAGACCAGGTCATTGTTGCCTCTTGGTGTGGATGATGCTGGCGCATCGACATTTGGCAGCAGTTCACATGTATGCATTCCCCATACTTGCATTATGTGCAAGAATTTGTGCCTCAGACCGCTTATTGATGTTGATACATATCAATATGTTATTGGTGAGGAGGATATAGGAGACACAGCTATAGAGGCTGCAACACCTCATGGAGCATCTACGTCTCATGAGAGTGCTGAGGAGGGGTACATAGAGCCATGGACTCCTGTTGATATGGTAAGAGTAAACATTATAAATAAATTTGTCACATGACTTATTTAATTTAAAAATAATTGATTTATTTAGATTAGTTTTAATGATTGCATGCACTTATGTATATATATTTTTTTCATTTATGTTTAGTCGATGACAAAGGAGGAGTTGAGATAGGTGGATGACTCCACACTTTCGGCCATTTCATTTGGCCTTGACACCTATACAGTATATTATAAATTATGTACCCATCACTACTACATTTGGGGCCAAAATTTGACGGCCATTTGTCGGATTTGCAACGCTCATTTGTCAGACTTTCGACACATGAGTCTGTCGCCATTTTTGCGTAGAAGATTTTGACAAAAGACCTATCCATCAGTTTACCGACACCATGTCATGTCAGAAACTTGCACATGACAACAACTTCGTTATGGCATTTCCTGCGGTTCATCCATCGGAATTCTGATAACAAGACCTATCAGAAATATACAATCTCTATCGGAACTTACTATCAAAACCATATTTTTTACGACATTAGAACTGTTGGAATACTGAAAGTTTTCATCAAATTCTGACAGATCTACTTGTCGATGATATGGCCTCACTGTCAAAAGTTCTTTCGAATATTTTCTATTTATGACACTTTAACTATCGGAATAGTGATAGTTCTGCAGTATTTTCCGACAGGTTACCTTGTCGAACGTATAACATTACTGTCGCAAGGAATGTTGTAAATTGTTTTTTTTTGACATTTTATCTGTCGAATGCATAGCGCTTCCATCAGAACTAATGCTAAAGTGTCAAAAAACTGACAGATAGGCACATTAAAGTTAACACAGCTTAAGAGATGTTGTTTCTCAATGTGATATAGACTGACTACAAGATGGTTCAGTTGGTCCTCTATTTCTATTTAATTATTTGTCTTCTTCATGGTGTAAGTGTCAATATGTTATAATCCAACCAGCATGTCATACCCCCACTTCTGACAAACCATGCAAATCACAGCCAAAGACTTGGGTGATTAGCATACACAAACAACAATTACCCTTAGGAAACAATGATCATTAATATTCATTAATGGCGGGTGGTGATTCCTTGGTAATAAAGGCATTGCCAACATTCATCATCTTCACCAAGTCATGGGTGGTGATCCTTGAAATAGCACAATTAGTAAAAGGACATAACAACATAAGTCATGGGTGGTGATCCTTGAATTTGGAGCGACGAAGAAGGAAAATTAGAAAACAAAATATGGAATAATCAAGTTGGAATTGGAGAAGAATTCAGAAATAAACTTGAATTAGAAAAAAGCCAAGTTATCTAGTTCTTTGTTTGAGGCTGGGTTCCGATTCTACTTTTGTTCTCCTCTGGGTTCGACTTGGGTTCCTTTGGTAGGAACTTGGGTGCCTGGGCCAATCCTGGGTGCACCTATAGTATTATAAATATGATACATGAGGTATTTTATTCATAATTTTATAGGATAACTCATTATTATGGTAACATGGGTATGACCACACTCCATACTTTATAATGGTACCCGACATGGACTGTGGTTCAAATGAAGTTGAACCAAATGTTGACCGTGATGGCTATGATCATGATGAAGATAAATATGAATATTAAATCTAAAATATGGCATGTAATTTGAATTTTCATTGTGAATGAAGAAATTATAGATTCAAGTTGACTCATTCTATGTTGTAGTATATTTGTTCCCTAGAACTACCATATTATAGATGTGTAGCCTATAAGGGACATCTTCTGCTCATCCATGTATCATAGCTTGGTGAGAGTTCTTAGGAGAAAGACAAGATGTCAGTGGGAGATGGAGAAACCAATATTAGAACACCACTTGAAGCCTTGCAATGTTGAGAGTGGGATAAAAGCTACACTTGAGACCCTATATAAGGAACAAACTTATTGAGCTTCACTTTGTTTTGAGAATAGTTTTATATTATGTACTAAACAGGGCCAACCACGTGAAGGTGGAAGCTCATTTGGCCCCACCCCCCCCCTAACATCACTCTAAATTCCCCGTTAACATCTAACATTCATTCATTATTTCGTCCATTAATAAAATTCATCTAACATCTAAAGTTCATCTAACATTCATCTAAAGTTCATCTAATAAAATTCATCTAACATTCTAAAGTTCATCTAACATATAACATTCATTCACACATTAATAAAATGTGACATTCATTAATTATCACACGATAACATTCATTAACACATTATAAAATTTATGAACATTCACTACCACATAATTAAATTCATTGGCATATAAAAATCAGTCATTATCAATTAAAGTGCATAGATGACAATCATTTCTTTTTTTTCTTTTGATTTCTAGTTTTTAAGATGTAATTGTTAAGATGAGTATTGATATCATCATCATGATCATCTACCCTCTCATTAGATCTCAATGCACGCCTAGTTCTCTGTTGATGCAAAGGGGGGTCATCTGTAATAACATATAAAAGGGTTAAATTAAAAACATTTTATTATAATTAAAAACATTTTAAACATTTTAAAGTATTTCAGTACTTTACAGGCCATAATCGTATAGCTCTTTACCTGATCTAGTCACATCATCAACATCGAGGTCAGCTTGTCTGGCCTCGGCCTCAACCTTAGCATGCTCATTAACAACAACCTCTACACTCTCTACAGCTGCAATACAAATTGTTACATTAATCCAAACACCAATTGCAATTAAATTTGTATTACTAGACCAATCAATTTAAGATGTTTACTTGTATTAATGTGATGCAGATCCTCATTGTCATCAACACCCACAGGTTGTGTACGGCAAGAATCGGCAGGCTGCATTTCAATTTCATATGCATTCATGTTATCATTGTTTTCTTACTTAAAACAAATTTACTCACTTTATGTTGGAACTTAACATCAAATAAACTAATTGGTAAATAATTAAATTTGAAATATCATCTATTTAGCTTACTTACCTCGACGGATCCATCAGTAGAACCTTGTGCACTTCTTATTCTTTCTGCCAGGGCTTTATAGCCTTGTTGGAAGCCAATTCTCTTGTCCTCTTCTATGAGACTTATATTGAACTCCGCACCCTACATTTTTTCTTGGTATCATCAAATTTTATTTTATTGTTTCATCAAAACAAAAAAATATTTCAAATTATAAATAAATATTTAAAGATCAAAGAATTATTTTTAGTGTTAAAAGCCATGTAAAGATTATATTTTTCCAACACTTACAACTCATGCAACAAGTTTTGAATAACCACTAGAGCCTAGCTTGTGTTGCTCGTGCTTTTGTAATCTTGCCTTTGTTGCCTTTGATGTGTCAGGCAATCTATGAAGAGATTGAAATATGTTAGTTCATATAAATATGAAGAGTATTTAGTACACAATTACATTCTTAACAGTATCACATACCTTCTTTTGTTCTCTGGTGGTGTATTTCCTTTTTTTACTATAGTTTTCTCATTCACATCCAGAATAATAGATTTCCACTCTAAATTAGGAATGCAAGGGGGGCACTGGTAATGTGGGTTTTTGGTTAATGTACACTTGTACTGGTCCCTAATATACCTCAAACATATCTCGGCTCTTTGAAGGAGCTTACCCTTCTCAAATGCACGAGGTCCAAACAAGTTTTTCATACCCTCTATGAGATCATCCTTTAACTTTTGATTTTCGGTTTTCCACCTTTTAAGAAAGAAAATAGTGTTAGATTAAAAAATGGATGTAATGATAACTATCCTAGCAATGATATGAAATCAAAATAGTGGATTGGGGTTTTAGTTCGGATATGATGTTTCACCCTGTACAGATGGTGGACCCAAATATCCGCAAACACTCATCATTAAGTTTACTATAAAAACATCATTCCCTACAAAATAATCATGGGATCATTAGTCGAAGGATATAATAGTATAAAATAAGAACACAATAGATGTAAGCTTCTCATATTGAATGCAAGGTGTAATTAACATACGATTGTATAGTAAAAGAAAGGTCCAATCTTTAAAGTACCTGGAAGTTTTGCTATTTTCAAGGGAAGTCCTTCTTCTTTAGACACAAGCAATATGCAGTCCGTCATAGTTCCCATACTAGCAATACTAGTACATCTAGGAAAATCACCATCAAGTGTTGCATCCCCTATTGCATAAATTGAATCCATTACAAAATGGCCCTAAGAAAGAACACTTCAAAAGAAATAAAAATATATATAATGATAGAGAAAATAAAATACCTGTATGGGTAGGTGGTGCCATGGTGTCTGTGGCCATGCTTTGTGTTGCCGACATTGCGGGACGTGATACATCTGAGCCTGCCATCGTATGAGGTGGCGATAGTAAATGATCATTGACATGTGCTGAAGAATAAGATTGTTAGAGCATAATAAAACCAATGATTAGCATGGACAATATTGTTAGAGAGTAAAAAAAATATAGTCCAACATGCGATCTACCTGAACTAGCTATAGTACCCTCATCATGGCTGCAAGGATCAAAATTATGCAAAAAAAGCTGTAAAAGCAACACATCCGCTTATTTTTTAATGACATAAAAGACTACTATACCATAAAAACTATTATTGAACTTTTGTTATAATTAAAAATTACATTAATACTTACTCGGTAATTTTGAGATAGGTGCATCAGTTTAGTTGACCTCTTTTGTGACTCAAGAGTCGGAGGGAATATAGATGCCAATTCAGCCAATCTATTTCCAATTTTTTGGAGGCATTTTTTAATTGCAAAGGCTGGGTCATCACAAGCACTGAAATCAACAACTAGGTCCTTGTCAAAGGACTCCTCTTCAGGGACTGCGGGTTCCTTTCCCTTTCTCTATTGACCACCTATCTGTGACAACAATATTACTAACACTATTAGAATTAATCTGAAATAGTGATGAAAAGAATATAATAAAAAACTTTATTTAACATTTTGCTTCTATCTAATTTGTAGTTCAATAACAAAGAGGTTTACCTGCTAGGAAGAAGTGCATGCACGATCATCGTTGTCCCCACTACGTGGTTGCTCCATATTGTGGTCCTATGTTATTATTTAAAGTTAACCAATAATTAGAAAGGAATACATTAATAAATTTCATTAGAAGATGATGATGGAGATGAGGTGGATGGTGAGGAGACTCTCTAAATGTGGTTGGCAAAAAAACTCAATTATTTAATGGTACATATTATGTACTTGCACCCTAATGATAGTGACATTGTTTGTATCTATGCAATTCAAATTGTAATCAATAAGCAACTCTTCCCTTTCACTTATTGATTTTATCGCACATACAAATACATGATTTCCCTCGCGCGCCTCAAATATGCAATTGGGTTGCTTAATAGTTGACAGAGGTCGCGTGATATTTATAAAACCTACAATATTCCCAGATGCTTTTGGCCTTCTGTCAATGTATACAGCCACTCTTTTACTTTGCTCATTGTCTTTTTGTTGAATATAATTTGCCGAGAGTGCATACCTATGCATACTTTTTTTATATTGAACAATTCACATCCAACTTTTGTAATTGTAACAAGGTCCAACATACTCCATCAATTCAACAACTTTTTTGTAAGAGACCTTTATGCCATCCATGGAAAATAAGCCCAAACCATGTATTGACGATGGTGCAATACGATATATCTTGCCTTTAACACTAAAATCAGTGTTTATTGGAGGAATTTCCTTAGGGACCCATTGTTTCTGTAGATTTTGGTACCTAGAGGGCACCTCGATGTCGCCTTTGCTCTCATCATCATAAGAACATGACCCCCCTTGAGAAAGGAAAAATTTCATGCGTCTATTGAATTTCCTTCTAGTCTTTTGACCTCTAGTTGATCTTCCTAATTCAGACATACTAAATGACTCACTTTCTTCACTCAAGGAACACACATCTGACAAATACCTATTTGCTACTACCTGCACTCCATCAAATGAGAGAGATATCAAGTAATGCAAGATATTTTGCAAAATGTGAAATACATTAATCTCTATAGGGTGTATTGAATTATACTTGTCGATCCTTGAGACTGCGTGGGATGCTCGTGAAAGGAGTTCGGGTATCTACATATGAAATTCAATTATCTAATGTTAGCTAAAAAACTCATGATACATATTGTGAGTTTGAAGAGAGTTCGTGCCATGTGTGATAGAACCTACTTTATCTAATATGGTGCATTGTTAAAAAAATTAAGGGTAGAGTAGTTATTACTTAGTTTTTTGTGGGGGACAATGAAGATATGTCTGACAAATAGCAGGTCTTCTTTAGTATTTCATGAATTTTTACCACATATATTGTTTCAAGCCTTTGAGTCTTGGAGAAGAAGAATGGTGTAAGTTTAATAGATCAGAGTGAATGGGGTGTTGAAACATGGTGAATAGACCATGATGAGATGATACTTGATGTCATGACTAAGTTTCCCTCACAAACATCGGCATAGACTAGTTTCACTAAGTTTCCTTTCTCTATTTTGAGGTTTCCTTTCTCTGCCACAGGGGTACAGTCAAAGGGTTCATTGACAAAATGATCCTTCAAATGGTTACTATGAATATGAATGATTTGATATAGCATATTGCTCATTTTACTTGAAGTTTGGAATAGCTTGTGCAAGGGTGAAAGTAGTTTTGATCATTTTGGTCATGACTGTTCCTCTACATAGTCAGGAAATGTAACTGTCTAATGATTATATGTAATGTTGAATGGATTAAATGCTTTATTCTTGGTAGAAGTGAATGGAAGGAATAGTATTGGTGTTAGGTTTCATTTATTATTGAATTCAATGGTTTCCAAGATGTGTTGAGGAGTTTTCTCCTTGTTTAATGTTAATTGTTCCTGCATAATCCACTCATACAATAGTGAAATGCTATGTGGAAGGGATGGTTGATAGTGTTCCTTGAGGGAAGGGGGATTTTGAAAGACTTTTTTTTATCATTGTATTTTTTATTTCCAATATGTTTGGATGCAGGGCAGACCGAGAGAATGAAGGATCACTCGTTGATTGCATGATAACCCGATTTTGAAGGGTCGCTGGAAGAGGGGAATGAAGGATCACTCACTGATTGCATGATAACCCCACCAAGCATTCTTTCCTTTAATTTTCCACAATATCTCAAAGTATGATCATTATTCTTTACTTTCTTCTATATGCTATTCTTTCTATGGTTTTGTTATCTCAGTTTTATATCAAAAACATTGCAGATGTGCATATAAAAGTGAAATATTGTCCTTCAATTGTGCCACATTGAAGCATTTCCTCTTTGGAGTATTCTCTTTGTTTGTACAATATCTGTCAAAAATGGTTCCCATATTTCTTCAAGATCTATTTTAATCTTTATATTGCAATTTTGATTAGATTTGACCTATAGTTGATTTCATTAGTATTTTATAACATATACTCCTAATGTGAAATGTGGAGAGAAAGAAAGAGACACACTAGGTATGAATTACACGATATACCGATCATCACTTAGCACTTAAATAATAAATTATGGACAAGGAACAACCCCCTTACCTCTGGATGTTTGTTTCATGTTGGCCTCTTATTATATGCAAAGGTAGGCCTCTCTTAATTAGGCTAACAACCACAGTGTAGGGGCCATAAATTATGGAACCCAAAATAGTGCACACTTGTATTAAATTAGGTTCAGTAAACTACAAAGGAATGGAAACCATGCAATAGTGCCTCATGGGGATGGAAGAAACCCTTCACCAAGAAGATGGTTGTGTCTGTAATATTTACTAGAGGCAAAGAACATAATTTGGTTCCAGAAATTACTCCTAGAAGATAATGGCACCCACAAAACACTTGGAAAAGATAGCACTCACTATATCTTTTATCACTCTTTTAAAGCTGGGACAATAAATCTCAAAGATTGATCAACGAATTCTTGAACACAAAGAACCATTGACAGATATGATTCATGTGTACAATAGCCAACAACCAATTGTTCCAATCATGGTGTCCAATAATTATGTTAGAAAAAGCATCTACAAATCCCTTACACAACCATAATAGATTCAAACCATGAACTATAAGAACCTAACAATGGGACTAACAAAGATACAGCCTAAACAAATCTTGATCATATTCCACCCTATTGTAAGGCCCAAGAAGTAACTCTATCTTAAAGCTACACATTCCTCTAGATGAAGCTCAAAGGTCAGGTAGCTGAAGCATAGCAATACTTGAATGAATATAGGAATAATTTGATGTACAATCATTTGCTAGCTTAGTTTGTGGGTTTGCCACATAATATTTTCCCTTTAACCACATTTATAGTTTGAGAAAATTAGAAAAAATTGTTTCAGATTTATATTATCCTTTTGAACTAGCACATTGCCATCAAAATGCATAATCATTGGTCATCTCAAGAAAATTCCTATTGATTAGTAGGATATCCTTATAAAAATTTGATGCATGGATTTCTTGTGAATTATCGATTGCTATGTATCCTGCAACTATGGAAGGAATAGTGTTGGTGTTAGGTTTTATTTATTATTGAATTCAATGGTTTCCAAGATGTGTTGAGGAGTTTTCTCCTTGTTTAATGTTAAATGTTCCTCCATAATCCACTCATAAAACAATGAAATGCTATGTGGAAGGGATGGTTGATAGTGTTCCTTGAGGGAAGGGGGATTGTGAAAGACTTTTTATCATTGTATTGTGTATTTCCAATATGTTTAGATGCAGGGCAGACTGGGAGAATGAAGGATCACTCACTGATTGCATGATAACCCAGTTTTGAAGGGTCACTGGTTGAGGGGACAGTCAAGGTTCAGATGATTGCGCCATTTTAGGACCCTATTTCTTTGTAGTAATTGCTTTTCAAATTGGATGCATGAATTTCTTGTAAATTATCAGCTGCTATGTATCCTGCAACTTCATCCGTAAATCTCCATATACTTCTCTAGGGTTGTAAGCCACTTAGGGATCAAAATATAGAGACTAAATCAAAATCGTTCTTTGTCCTATTTCCTTTTAACAAAGTCTCAACTATCAAAGATAAAATATACATTTGATGTCCTAAGTTATCAAATATACAAATGGCACCTACCTAGAAGCTCACCAGGAGAATGAAGGATCACTCACTGATTGCATGATAACCCAGTTTTGAAGGGTCACTGGTTCAGGGGACAGTCAAGGTCTGGATGATTGGGCCATTGGAGGACCCTAGTTCTTTGTATTAATTTCTATTCAAATTGGATGCATGGATTTATTATGAATTATCGGCTGCTATGTATCCTGCAATTGCATCCGTAAATCTGCATATACTTCTCTAGGGTTGTAAGCCACTTAGGGATCAAAATAGAGAAACTAAATAAAAATTGTTCTTTGTCCTATTTTCTTTTAACAAACTATCAACTATCAATGATACAATACATTTGATGCCCTAAGCTATCAATACAAATGGCACCTAGCTAGAAGCTCACAGGATGTCCATTTGATAACCACAGTCAACATTTCAAAAAAATGGATATCCTTGAGCACAAGCACCAATAACATCAAATAATGGAGTTAAAGCACGGGCTAGGGCACGACACCAGTAGAATGCGGTCATTTCAGTGACAGAAATTTACAATGGCATCATTAAACATATATGCCAGTAATATCAACAAATGTGAATCCAAACATTTGAATACAGTGAATCGATATCCTTGAGCACAAGCACCAATAACATCAAATAATAGAGATAAAACATTAGCTAGTGCACGACACCAGTAGAATGCGGTCATTTAAGAGAGCATTCATGATCAAATAAAATGAAATGCATTCAAATATGATGCCAGAGGCTCGAAAGATGAAGAAATCACATACCTTCTCTTGCGCTCAGCTTTCGCTCCTTTTCTCCCGCTCCCTCTATCCAATCGAAATAAAAATGATGAGGTCGTTTCACTTGTTTTTTTAATCTATACCCTGAATCTATCAGAATTCTGATGGTCAATTAAACACCCATTAGAATACTGACATCATTAGGGCCTATTACAAAAAAAAACACCAAATTTGTAAGAAAAAGTTACCCATCGGAAACTTCTGTCGAAATTTGGCCCCAAATGTAGTAGTACATTAGTTTTTTTTATATCATTTGGTGTACATGCTTAAATCTCTATCAATTAGAGCAATAAAATTCATACATTTACTAATATATTTTCATCTTATTGTACTCTTGCAGGCTACAACTGATGTCAGTGGGGGCACGAGGGGGTTCCTTCTTCATGTGTCGACAAAGGAAAGGTAATTAATTGTTTAATTATATTAATTATGCATGCATATGTATGCTAATTGTGTGTAGTAATAAATATTTTACTTGCACTTTATTGTATAGGGTGTGGCTCTTGATGATGTCCCAACACAGGTTCGGGAGCCTAGGCTGATAGGCATCTTGATTCAGAGTGATAGCCCGATTGTACATAGAATTTTACATATTGTTATTTATATTTTGTAACCAGGGTTGTTATGATGAAGTACATGTATATATAATTGACAATATTTTTACTCTCATAGGTTACTCCCAGTGTGAGGGAGGGCCCATGAGAATCTTTCATATCTTTGTTCACCCAGCCCACTATTCCAGAGGAGGGATCAGTGGATGTAAGTTTTAATTTTAGTTCAATCAATTTGTAATTTTATTATGCTATCATCCTATTTTGTAGATTTATTACTCTATGTTGCACCACTCTACTAATCTCATTATTGCAAATATATATTTATAGGTCGGAGTTGGTATTGGTGGCATTGTCCCTTTACTACCAAAGACTTATGCTAGGACACCTAATCATGGTAGGCGACCGAGAGGCTAGGTACAGATGTTTGTATTCAGTTATAATTTTAATTAAATTAGTGTTTGAATTATGAATTATATATATATATATATATATATATATATATATATATATATATATATATATATATATATATATATATATATATATATATATATATATATATATATATATATATATATATATATATATATATATATATATATATATATATATATATATATATATATATATATATATATATATATATATATATATATATATATATATATATATATATATATGTGTGTGTGTGTGTGTGTGTGTGTGTGTGTGTGTGTGTGTGTACAAATCATATAAACTAAGCAATCTAACTTGGGGTTGAACTCATTTTTGATGCAGGATCAATCTGAGCCAAACACTTCTTCAACGAGGCTAGATTTTGATGATCCCCCTATGGCATAGGATGTAGTTTTAGTTTTGTGGTCATTTAGAGATGCCACTTGGTACATTTTGAGATGGCATCTATGCCACATTGTACACCTTGAAACATTGATTTTGTAGACATTTTGAAATGGCATGTGCCATATTTGTATATGGAGATACTTTTGATACATTTGATACTTTCTATATATAGAACATGCTCATTTTTATGTTATATTTGTGTCATCTTTTGTATACATATTTATTATTCATGTTTATGGAATTGAATGGTGAAGTTATATCTTGACTATGATTATCATTATGATTTAAATTATATCTTGTTGAAGTTATATGTAAATTTGTTTGAATTTTTTATAATAGATGTAATAAATTACCCAGATGTAATAATTTACATAGGCGTAATAAATTAATAGATGTAATGAATTTTTTGTCCTTAGTCACATACCTTGGGTCACTTGGTTCAAGCGCGGTCGTGAGAATTCTAGTGACTCCATGGGTGGAACGGGGTTGTCATTGGTGTTAATTCGGCCAACCATAGCCGATGGAGCAGATGGTCTGATGCCAGGATGGAAGGTTTGAAAGATACACTACAGAGCTACTTTCAACTGACCCTCACTACAAGTTTTAGCATCAACTAAGATTTCCTTTCCAAATGCAAATGAAGTTGAATCACCCAAAACTGAGAGAGGTTATTGTAGACCTCAAAAACATGATCCCGTAGCCCCTAATGGTTTGTGGATATTTCTCACGAGATATGAGATATGAGCCTCAGAAGATCACTACCCAATAATGCTTAGTACACCTTGGGGTCACTTGGGTCAAGTGTGGTCACGAGCATTCCAATGATTCTATGGGCGGAATAGGGTTGTTACTAGCATTTAACCAGCCAACTAGAGCCGATGAAGTAGATGGTTTGATGCCAGGAAGATTAGTTTGAAAGATACATTGCGGAGATAATTTCAACTGACCCTCACTACAAGTTTTAGCATCAACTAAGATTGCCTTGCCAAATGCAAACAAATTCATATCACCCAAAACCAAGAGAGGTTATTGTAGACCTCAAAAATATAATCTTGTAGCCCCTAACAGTTTATCGATACCTCTCACGAGGTCTGAGATACGAGCCTTGGAAGATCGCTGCTCAATCATGCTTAGTGCACCTTGGGGTCACTTAGGTCAAGCATGGTCATGAGTGTTCCAATGACTCCGTGGGCAGAATGGGGTTGTCACTGTAAGGAAACTCAGGTGTGGAAACAGCTCCTACATTAATCTCTATAGGAGAGTATTGTGCAAATTTTTATAAATCCTTACAACTTCAGATTCGTTAACTACTTTAACAAAGATATTGCAACCACATACCATGCATACAGAAAAATAAAGAATGGCACAATGATATACCCTGGGGAAACCTTTCAGTAAAAACCCCAGCACTCCAAAATCTGCACAATGTATTGATCAAAACTATTACAGCTTACAATACACTTGCAATGCAAGTTCTTTCAAAAGATTTCAAAACCCTTGAAGACAAATCACGGCAGCATAAAATGTTCCAACAATACACTCACATCACATCTCTTCGCAACCCTAAAAAAATCTTATATTATGCACTTCACTTTTTAGGGCTACTCCCAAAGATAACCGTATTAGGGTTTTACCATTCTCCAAGAAAATAGGAACCCCAAAATTTTTTTGAGGCCATGCCCCGAACCCCACGATTGGGGAAGAGTGTACAGTACTCAAATTTATTAGTTGCCACATGTCTTCACCTGTCATTGAATCTTCCTGACATAGCTCTTACGTGTCATAGGAATCCATCATAACCGTTTTAGCCATGATCTCCTTACACACAATTCAAGATGCTGACACATGAACATTATTTGCAGGAAATACATTTTACAAAACAAATAATAAGAATAGGAATTATCCAAGGTTGAGACACCTTATTCCTAACATTCTCCCACTTGTCGAACACCTTGTAAGAGCAACAAGAACATAACAGGAACTAACCGCTATAGGCCAAAAGGCCCATAGACTCCAAACACCATCTGAACTTCTCAGTGCCCACTGGTTTCGTTAATGCATCTGCAACATTCTTCACAGTATCTACCTTCTCCAAATTTACCTTTCCATCTTCCACCATATCTCTCACAAAGTGAAACTGCACATCAATGTGCTTTGTTCTGGCATGGAAAGTTGGATTCTTTGCAAGGCAAATAGTGCTCTAACTGTCACACCAAATAGTAATTTGTTTTGCATCAACACCAACATCAGAACACAATCTTCTAAGCCAAATGGCTTCTTTACAAGCATGAGTAGCAGCCATGTACTCAGCTTCTATAGTGGACAAAGCAACCACAGGTTGTCGCTTACTCATCCAACTAATGGCACCACCAAACATAGTGAACACATAAGCACTGGTGGATCTCCTGCTATCAATATCACCTGCCCAATCTGAATCCACAAACCCACGAATACAAACTGAATGCAGAGATCCAGAAGAGTTACCATGATAACATATGGAGTAATCTGATGTACCCCTCAAATATTTGAATACTCACTTAACTGCATCCTAATGTACCCATCCAGGGTTAGCCATAAATTGACTTAGGACTCCCACTACTTGGGCAATGTCTAGTCTAGTACAGACCATAGCATACATAAGACTGCCAACTGCACTAGCATAAGGTACTCTACTCATGTCCTCCACCTCATTAGGAGATTTTGGACAATCATCTACAGATAACTTTGTTCCCATAGAAATAGGAACACATAGTGGTCTACAATCTGCCATGCTGAACCTGTCCAACACAGACTTCACATACTTACTCTGACTCAACCAAAGTTTTCTATTAGACCTGTCTCTACTGATTTCCATATCCAAGATGTACCTAGCTGCTCCAAGATCTTTCATCTCAAACTGTGCTGACAACTGAGATTTAAAATCAGAAATCATACCCTTACCCTTCCCAAATAGCAACATATCATCAACATATAATGCAACAATAAGAAGGCGATCATTTTCAACTCTGAAATAAACACAATGATCTGATTTTGATCTTACAAATCCAATTGACAACACAAAGGCATCAAACTTAAGGTACCACATCCTAGGAGATTGCTTCAAACCATATAGAGATTTCTTTAATATGCAAACTAAGGATTCTTTACCTTTAACAATGTAGTGCTCAGGCTGTGACATATAAATCTCTTCCTCCAAATCACCATGAAGGAAAGCTGTCTTCACATCCATCTATTCTATCTCTAAATCATATGATGCAGTAAGAGATAACATAAATCTAATGGATGTCAACTTTGCAACAGGAGAGAATATTTCACCATAATCTATTCCCTCTACCTGTGAATACCCCTTTGCAACCAATCTAGCTTTGTACCTTTCAACACTGCCATCTGCATAGAATTTCTTCTTGAACACCCATTTACAGCCAATAGATTTTCTCCCTTTAGGAAAAGGTACAAGGTCCCAAGTTTTGTTTTTCTCCAATGAAGCCATCTCATCATCCATAGCCTCAATCCAGGAACCTGCATCTTCCATGCCCAAAGCCTCTTTCACAGATCTAGGCTCATCAGTGTTAGTAATCAAAGCAAAGGCACAACTAGAATCTAACATAGAATAACCAAACCTTTCTGGTTGCTTTCTTTCTCTCGTGGATCTCCTCAAGGGCTGCGGTTGAGGTTGTTCTTCCTCTTCTTCTGAACTATCAGAGCTGCTAGAGCTCTCCTCATCATTAGGCCCAACATGGTCTCTCTGTTCAGTCTTCTTAGGGGTAGGAGGCAACTGAACAACATCTTTTTCCTTTTCTTTTTCATCTAGTTGTAGCACAATAGGAGAAGATGTTAGCTCTCTGAAAATAACATTTCTACTATACAACACCTTACTAGTCACAAGATCCCAAAGCTTGTATCCTTTCACACCAGCACTGTATCCGATGAAAATACATTTAACAACTTTGTTTTCCAACTTAGATCTTTTCTCCTTTGGAACATGTGCATAAGCTTCATAACCAAAAACATGAAGATGTCTAATTGAAGGCTTCTTACCAGACCACACCTCCATGGGTGTCTTACCAACAAGGGCTGATGTAGGAGATCTGTTAACCAGATAGCAAGCAGTGGCCACAGCTTCGGCCCAAAACCTTTGTTCTAAACCCGCTCCACTAAGCATACTCCTAGCCTTCTCCATCAGTGTCCTGTTCATTCTCTCTGCAACTCCATTTTGCTGTGGGGTATAAGGAGTTGTCTTATGCCTCTCGATACCTTGTTCTTTATAGAACTGTTCAAACTCTGCTGAGCAAAACTCACCACCATTGTCAGTTCTCACACACTTAATCTTCTTACTATTCTGATTCTCTACAAGAGCTTTAAATTACTTGAACCGACTAAAGACTTGTGTCTTAATTTTAAGGAAATAAATCCACGTCCTTCTACTGTAATCATGTATGAAAGATACAAAAAATATAGACTTGGAGATTGAAGGAACTTTTACAGGACCAAATACATCAGAATGAATAAGATCCAAAACATCAGAAGATTTGTGAGAGCTAGAGTAAAACTGAACACAATTTTGTTTACCATAGACACAGTGTTCGTAGAAGTCGAACTCGAGATTGCAATCATTTAACCCCTCAACGAGATTTTTATTTTTCAGGGTTCTGAGACCCTTTTCACCAATGTGGCCAAATCTCATATGCCACAACATTGTCTTTTCTGCAGGAAGCTTACCTTCCAAAGTGTTTGCACTACCATCGGAACCAATAGCCACAGACTTCTTCACTGCTAGTTCAGATGGTGAGGATGAAGAACTATTACATAGAGGAATACATGCATCTAGTTGAAATAAGGTACCTCTCCTAGTACCCCTTGCAAGCACTATCGATCCTCTCATCATCTTGCATCCTTCTTTCAAAAAAACAACTTGCACACCTACATCATTCAGCATACTTACAGATAATAGGTTTCGTGCCAAACCCAGAATGTGCATAACTCCATTGATTCCCTTTACTCGTCCATAAGGAAATTTGATAGTGACCCTTCCGCGTCCAACTATCTTTAGGTGAGAATCATCAGCCAAGTACACCTTTCCACCATCGAACTCTTCATATTTTGAGAACCAGTTTTGATGAGAGGTCATGTGAAAAGATGCACCCGATTCAACCGACCACACATCATCAGATGCATGGGCTGCCAAAGCTATGATGAATGCATCACCATCTTCTTGAGATCTTTCTGAAGCTGAATCTGAACCTTTCTTCTTCTTCTTCGGCTCTTTGCAGTCTTTACAAAAGTGCCCAGATTTATCACAGTTCCAACATTTTGCCTTGGACTTATTGGAAGTCTTTGACTTCCCACGGGATTTGGATCTACCCTTATTGTCAAACTTATTGACATTTTTCTTCCCTCTTTCAGTGGATCTCCCACAAATAGCAAGGGCTTCTTTTTCTGAAACAGAAGCCTTTCTCTGCATCTCCTCTGATAGCAGTGAAGACACCACATCATCCATTTTGAAGGTGACTAACGTGCTTCCAAGAGCCATCACAAGATGGTCCCATGAATCCGGTAAAGAACACAAAAGTGTGTAGCAACGATCCTCCTCCTCTAACTTGACACTAGCTGATGTCAACTGTGTAGCCAGTAGATTAAATGCATTTAAATGATCCGTTAGGGATCCACCTTCCTCCATTTATAGAGAGTACAACTTCTTCCTCAGGAACAACTTGTTCACCAGAGATTTGGCCTGATACACGGCTGCAAGTCTTTCCCACAAACTATTTGCGGTTTTCTCATCTAGAACATTCAGAAGAACTGCATCAGTTAAACAGAGTCTTATGAGACCCTTAGCTTTACGGTCTTTGATATCGCAATCTACTTGAGCTATAGTTGCTGGTCTTGTAGCATTTGAAGTCGATTCCTATAGGTCATGATCTTCCAACATGTCTTCCATCTTGAGTTTCCACAACTTGAAATTAGTGCCATTAAATTTCTCCACCTCCATTCTTCCATATGATGAACTTGCCATCTCAATCTACAAATAAGATTCAGAATGCTCTGCAAAAAACTCCCACTCAAACTTGAGATTAGCTGAAAAAAACCCTACCCAACAACTAGGATCAAAAGTTGATCAAGGTCTGATACCACTTGTAAGGAAACTCAGGTGCGGAAACAACTTCCTATGCTAATCTCTATAGGAGAGTATTGTGCAAATTTTTATAAATCCTTACAACTTCAGATTCGCTAACTACTTTAACAAAGATATTGCAACCACATACCATGCATATAGAAAAATAGAGAATGACACAATGATATACCCTGGGGAAACCTTTCGGTAAAAACCCCAGCACTCCAAAACCTGCACAATGTATTGATCAAAACTATTACAGCTTACAATACACTTGCAATGCAAGTTCTTTCAGAAGATTTCAAAACCCTTGAAGACAAATCATGACATCATAAAATGTTCCAACAATACACTCACATCACATCTCTTCGCAACCCTAAAAAAATCTTATATCATGTGCTTCACTTTTTAGGGCTACTCCCAAAGATAACCGTATTAGGGTTTTACCATTCTCCGAGAAAATAGGAACCCCAAAATTGTTTTGAGGCCATGCCCCGAACCCCACGATTGGGGAAGAGTGTACAGTACTCAAATTTATCAGTTGCCACATGTCTTCACCTGTCATTGAATCTTCCTGACATAGCTCTTACGTGTCATAGGAATCTGTCATAACCGTTTTAGCCATGATCTCCTTACACACAATTCAAGATGCTAACACATGAACATTATTTGCAAGAAATAAATTTTACAAAACAAATAATAAGAATAGGAATTATCCAAGGTTGAGACACCTTATTCCTAACAGTCACTGGTGTTTAATCGGCCAACCGAAGCCGATGGAGTAGACAGTTCGATGCTAGGATGGATGGTTTGAAAGATACACTGCGGTGCTACTTTCAACTGACCCTCACTGCAAGTTTTGGCATCGACTGAGATCACCTTGCCAAATGCAAATGAAGTCAAATCACCCAAAATTGAGAGAGGTTATTGTAGACCTTGGAATCATGATCCTTTAGCCCTTGATAGTTTGTTGATACCTCTCATGAGGTCCGAGATACAAGCATCAGAAGATCACTACCTAATTGTGCTTAGTGCACATTGGGGTCACTTGGGTCGAGCATGGTTGTGAGCATTCCAGTGACTCTGTGAGTAGAACAGGGTTGTCACTAGCGTTTAACCGACCAATCAAAGCCGATGGAGCAGACGGTTTGATGCCAGGATGGACGGTTTGAAAGATACACTGTGGTGCTACTTTCAACTAACCCTCACTGCACAATGAATCAGTTACATCTATCATGTATGTATCCATCTGATTCAAATGAACTTTCAAAGCATCAAATTTTTTTTGAAATGATAAAAAATAATATCCTTAAATCATTAGAAACAAAAATCAAACATGTAAGAATTCAAACCATGCAAATGACATAAGTAAATAATAAAAAATTATATGTTTTCATTGGCTTTTTTTGAGAAAATGTATACTTAGATCCCTTGTTGGCACTATTGGCCACCCATACATTATTTTGGTCATAACTCCTTATCAAGACTTCTAGGACATTTAACTTTTAAATAAAATTGATTGTTACAATTTTCCATTATAGGCTTTAAAAGATCTCAATTAACCATTAAGGATCCTTTTGTCCTTCTATCTCTGATTGGATCCATGGTGACCGTAGGTGTCTTCATAGGTGCTCCTGCACAAGTTACAATCCACATACAAATCAAGTTTATTGACTCAAAATACAATCTAAGAAAGGTGAAATTAATGTATTGAAATTAAGCTTAACGAACTTAGAAAACATTGTGCTAAGTTAACTTATTACCTAGTCAAGTGTTCTTGAAGGGTCATCTCTTTGCTTCAGGGTCTCCAATAGTGCTTCATGATCAACGATACTAATAGTCAAAATTTCTTTTGTCTTTGGTCTTCCTTGATGCTTTGACAACTTGACATTTGTTTCTATAACAAGGTGTGAATACATGAGAATAGTTTTGTGCTTCTCATAGTCTTCAAATGCAGGAATTCCATTCTTTCTAATCATGTATGTTTGCATCCATGTTCCCGCAACAACAACTGAACCAGTAGGATATGTGAACCCATCACCATCTATCATCGATTTTACAAGCTTCTATTTACCTTGTACATAATGTGCTAACCAATAATATGATCTCTCATTATTCCCCTGCAGTGCAACCAATGCAAAAACATCTCCTGGCTGCATAAGATCTGAAAGATGGTCATACTCAACTGAAGTGTCCATGTCATCATTTCTTATAGAGAGTGTCAAAGATAAAGGAGTTATATACTGTGGAACCCATGTATCCACCCACTCACTTGACTCACAATGATCCCAATCATACTGAAAACACATGGGACAAAAACAAGTGGACTCTCATGTCCAAATGGTCCATGTACTACTATTGGAGCTTTAGAATGAATGCATTTTTTATGGGTCTTTCACTATTTGACAATCCAATCTATCTCCTATAGTTCCCTCCTCAACCAACCAAAAGAATCTACGCACTGTAGAATCAAGAGTCCCCCCTGTGACAATGCTAAAGTACACCAATCAACAATAGAATGAGAATCAAGAAGTATAGAACTTGAAATCCTTAATTGCTCCTTAACTAGAGCTCTCTTCACACACGCACCTGCTCCATCATGCTCTCCTTTCCCATGCCCTGACTCAAAAAAACTCCAAATATGAGGTACACCTCTCTCCACATGCATTATACACAACCAATAAAACATTTTGGCATTCTTAAATTGACCAGTGCAATTATCTGACCAAATGAGATGCCTATCCATAGGAATACCATTTTCCTGCAAGAAGTCAAAATAGTTTTGGAAACAATGTTGAATTTCATCCTTGACAACATCTGTTAGCTTCTTATCGAAGCATGGAAGTATCCCACCATAAGCCCATGTATCAATTTGAAGCGGATCATCAAGTCTTTCTCTTCTTGCAAGTTCTCTACCCAAAGTTTTACGGTCTATATTGAAGTCAACACAAGTTTGTCTCATCAAACGAGCCTTTCTCAACTGATGACTTACTAAGGAGGTTATAATAACCCTTCGAGCAACTCTCTTGTCTTTTTCTCTGCTAGTCTTCCCAATTCTATTGAGAGCATTGAAAAGATTCTTCACAACAATGGCATTTCTCTCCATTTTCTTGTTCACATGAATCTTCAATTTCACAAGCACAGGTCTCATCTTTTGCATCTTTAACACCTGCACAAAAATTTGACATTGCTCAACCAATGTCTTGTTTCCAAAAAATTGATCATAAAGTCTTGAAGCCCACAACCTAATGGTTCTATGTGACCTCTTTCCTTCCCAATTATTCATAATGTTCTCCTCAATTTCAATTAACCATTTAGGTGTTCTTGAAAGCCCCAAATTTGAAGATTGATTATCTTTATTGCAAGGGACTTCATTTCACATATAATTTGGAGATGTGTAATGTTCATGTGGTTCTTGTGCAACATTTCCATTCCCCAAGTCTACATTTTCAATCTCCATCTGTACATTTTCATCTTCATTCCATTCATTTTCATTCCCCAAGTCTACTTTTTCATTCCCCAAGTCTACATTTTCATTCTCCATCTCTACATTTTCATCTTCACTCCATACATTGTTATGGACAAAATTAATTTCCATATTATTTTCAAATTCAACATCCTCTTCACTTGCAACTACATTTACGGGGTCACCTTGATTAATGTTTAACATACCTTCTCTCCTTCTTTGGTGATTTTCCCTATCTTTTTCCCTATATGCTTGAATTTCTTCATCCGTCACCTTCCTCTTTAGTTTATCCTTTCGACGATTGCTGCTTCCCATGGTGAGACCACAAGTTGACAAAAAACAACTTAATTTAACTAATTTTCAAAAAATGGGCCCCAAATCACTTTTTTTTTTTTCTGCAACCTGTGAAAAAAGTCTGAAATCCCATGATTCTCTAGTCTGTGGGGGCAAGGAATATTTTGGTCAAAGTTACACCAGTCCATAATCGAGTACTCGATATTTTCGAGTACATGAAAAAATGGTGGGAGTAAATGAAAAAAATAAATTTTTATATATAAAAAGAGGTATATATATAATGTTTAACTATGAAATATGAACTTTGAAATATATAATGTTTAACTATAAAATTGAACTTTGAAATATGTATGATATCACTATTATATATATATATATATATAATTTTTAAATATGTACTATATATTAATTTATATATTTTATATTATAATATCTTAGGGGTTTTAAATTGTATGTCATATATATTTTATATTATAATATTTTAAATTAATATATTTTTATATATTAATATGTATTGTATATAATTATATTTAATGTTTATATTATATAAATATATGTACAAATTATATATATATATATAATATATATATAACATTTAAGGGGTATTAAGGGGTATTATGTAAATATTTTAATATATATTATATATAATTATATATTAATATATATTTTATATTATAATATTTTATATTAATATATTTTTTATATATTAATATGTATTGTATATAATTATATTTAACAAACTTATATTCGAACACACTTGAGCTATCCAATGTGTCAAAAGGGGTCATGGGGACTTCCTAGGGGTCCTAGTACACCTTATCACATGTTAGGACCCCTAGGAAGTCCCCATGACCCCTTTTATGATATGCTTTGACATTTGGCTTGGTTTAATGGTTTGCAGGAGGTCTTTCCAGCGTTACTCATTAGAGCGCCGAAGGTTACTGGGCTACGATATGTTTGAGACCTGGATGATCCAGGTTGAGGAAATTTGAGGACTATGGGCTTTGACTACGTACTGCAGTTGCCCGACATTAGAGCTGATCACAGGTTGTTGACTGCACTTTTCGAGAGATGGCATAGCGAGCACAACACCTTCCATCTGCCTACTGGAGAGGCATCGATCACCCTGGAGGATGTGTATCAGATACTCTGAGTACCTAGCCATGGTAATCCTGTAAGTATAATCATGTTTATAGATAGTCATAGATGTAAAGTTTCCATATAATAGAAATTGACATGATTATTTGTTGGCATAGGTGTACTATGATCAGGATCCTACCGAGGGATGTCAAGCCTTCCAAGGCATGTTCCAGGATGTCACGATCATAGAAAGGCACATCAGCTGGGACCGTTTGATGGATGATTTTGGTAGAGACTTCCCAGTACCTTGTATAGTTGCTTATATCATTGTACAGGCCCTTATCACTGACAGGAGTTAGAAGGGCTTTTCACTGGGATGGGGTAGACTTCTAGTGGATCTGGTGGCGCATCCACAATGGATGGTATGGGGCCCGACCATATTGGCCGATATGTACCATGAGCTCCATGAGATCATGTACCAGGAGAGCAGGACATGGGCATGTGGTGCTATTCTAGCATAGGTGTGGGCATGGGAGCACATCACTCTGGTGTACCCCTGAGTATAGCCGAGGGAGAGGAGACATCCCTTTATCTATAGGTATGGAGGATTCTTGTCACAACCTCATACTAGGGATGTGACATACAACAAGAGAGCTTTGGATGAGTTGACCTCCTTTCAGTGGAGGCCATATAGGTTGGTTGGGCCATGGGGTGATGCAGAGGAGGAGTTGAGTTATATGCTGTGCAACCAACCACTGGTAGGTTGACATGCATATATCATTGAGAGATTTTTTATCACTCAGGTATGGTGACAGTTTGGGTGGTAGCAGAGAGTGTCGACAGAGACCACTACATACGCCTGGGCTAGGGATGAGGAGGGTCATGGTTGGCAACCGATGCTGGATTACTAGCAGGCAGTACATGATACAGCCACGATCTAGAGAGAGCCTTGGGACTATCTTCCAGACATGGTAGATGCGGGGGTTGATGTAGCCTATAGAGCAGAGTGGTGGCGAGCACCATTTCCTAGGTTCATTGTGCCTGATGCACAACTAACAGTGTAGGGAGACGAGGGGGATGACGGTGGGGATGGAGGAGACGAAGGCGAGGGAGGAGATGGTGGAGGGAGAGGGAGAGTTAGAGAGACTGGTTAGAGATCACAATCAGGTGGCTGGAAATGGCCATGGGGACAAGGTTTAGCTGATGAGGTTGATGACAGGGGAGGCCAACTCACCACATTAGGTAGGATCAGCCTGCGGGGGGAGAGGACTTGAGAGCTAGGATCTAGGCTCTGGAGATGGAGATGTAATAGTTACTCATCACCATAGTGGTTAGAGAGTAGTAGCTGACAGATATGAGAGCTGAGCTCGAGCGGTGAGATAGGGCTATACAGGCTGCTACAATAGAGTCCCGAAGCCAGGCAGCGCGAGCAACATACTACCATGGGATCTATATTCAGGCTGTGCCACAGGGTCAGAGAGCACCACCCTACTCTGCTATTGCTAGGAGATTTGATATGGTACCAGACATGGCACCACCTCCTCCACCACCAGCACCACATGATGGTGGTAGAGAGTCCTAGGTTTAGGCTAGATAGATGTATAGACATATCCTGGGACTTGATCCAGATTTTTTGTATCTCACATTGTATCATGACATTCTTATATATATATGAGATTACTAGATTTGTGTTATATCTTGTGTATGTGTCCCACTTGTGATGGATGTTTTAGTTTTTATATTGTCTTTCCATATTGCTCAAAATGTATGACATATGTGCTCATGTATGATCTCTCTCATAGATGTATGTTTAATTCTCATGTGTATGATATATACTTATGTTTCTAAAAATGATCTCTTTAGGATATAGATATGATGATAAGATTAACCCCTTGTGATGACAGGAATAGGATGTGATGTGGAAGAAAAGGAGCGAAAGACATGATCGAAGAAAAGGAAAGGTGAGCACAGTTGACCAACTAGTCCATGAAAGATAAAAGGAGAGCTCTCTCCATATGCAAGGTGAAAAAACTAATCTAACATGAACCTAGGAATGCAAGCTACTATGAAAGTGGTTGACTTGCAAGTTCACAACGCCAATAGACATCTAATAATCATCATCGAGCTTTATTGGTAGCGTCGCAAGATCATACAATACACATTAGTATGACTATGGGCATATAAATATGGTCTATATCAAATAGAATGTGGAAATCCCACCTAGGCACCAAAGACATATAGGTCAAGATGACTAGTGCAGTGAGATTACCTAAATTTGATATGGAAAAATTATACTCGCATCGAGACACAAGTCAAGATGACTATAAGTATGCACTTGCATAAATAGTCAAGGATAATACCTTGTAGATCCCAATGTCAAGTGAATCAAGCATAAATGCTAATGATAGTGAGAACCAACAAAATATACCCACAAGCAGAAAAAGCAATAAAACATGTCCTCATGCCCTCTGTCTTCTAGCTATGCATCATCAAAAACTATCGTTGGGAGAGAACACCTATCAAATAAATCATCATAGACAACACATAAAGAAATAAAGTCAATCAAATCTCAGTGAGTTGAACATTTAAGTGTGTGTGTGTGTGTGTAGGTCATAGAGTCAAACTTTGAGTATCACATCTGCCAGTGGGAATATCATATCATGCTAGACTGCTGGTAGGATATCTGATAAGTGTTGAGAAACACTCGACGCTAGGGTAGTGTTGAAAAATACTATTTGGGATTGTTTTGAAAAACATCATTTGCAAGATGTCCTAAAGACCAACACATCCTAGAGACCAAAGCTAACACAGTGATGCCCCCTAAACAAAGACAAAGACCAATTGCAAACCAAGGCAACAAGGTCAAGACATGATGAAAAAAGGCTAAGTGTCAAGGATGCATGCTGAGAAACAAGGGTGCAAAGGCCTCAAGTAGTGTTTGTTTCCAGGTTCTGACCACTTGAAGATTTTTTATTTTTTTTATTTTTCAATTTTTTTGTATTTTTGCTACCAAGGCACTTGTTTCCAGGTTTTCACCAAGGCACTTTTTCTATTTTTTTGAATATTTTGAATATTTTGATTTTTTTGTATTTTTTTAGAAATTATATGCTTTTTAGGATTTTTTCAGCATCATATATGATTTTTTTTGGAATTTTTTCAGGATCAATAAGATATATACAAAGGATGCCCCTAGACAGGATAGGCATCATGGATAGAACTTCTTTAGGTGCAACACTTTGATAGAATCAGAGAGCTGCTCTCCCTTTTCATCAAATAGTAAGTAAGCACCTATGCCAAAAGTAGTAGTGATAATGTATGGTCCAAGCCAATTAGGTTCGAACTTCCCTTTTTGTTCTCTATTTTGTTGGTTCTTAGGGTTTTCTCATAGGACAAGATCTCCCACTTGGAATTCTCTAGGGTGAACCTTCCTGTTGAATGCTTTGGAAATACACTTTTGGTAAACTCTCATGTGATCAAATGAAGCCTTACACTTTTCATCTAGAAGCTCTAGTTCTTGAAGTCTCATGGCACAATAGTCTTCATCTGTTACTAGAACTTTAAGGGAAACTCTAAGAGAAGGAATCTCCACCTCTAAAGGTAACACCGCTTTAGCACCATAAGTGAGGGAAAAGGAGTAGCCCCTGTCAGAGTATGAATAATCATTCTATAGGGCCACAAGGCTAGATTTATCTATAGGTGCCAGTCTCTACCATTCTTGTGAACTGTTCTATGGAGGATTTTGAGAATGGTCTTGTTTGAAGCCTTTGCTTGTCCATTTCCTTGAGGGAAGTAAATGGAGGACCAATGCTATTTTATCTTAAATTTTTTGCAGAGATGTTTAAGGTCCTTGTTTTTAAACTGACCCCCATTGTCAGTGATTTTCTCAGAAGGCACTCCATACCGACAGATGATATGATTCAAAATAAACAAAGAAACTGTCTTGCCTGAGGCAATAGAAAGTGGGACAACTTCTACCCATTTGGTAAAGTAATTAGTAGTAGTGATAATGAATTTGTGTCCACTTGATGAGTTGGGATGAATCTGCCCAACAAGGTCAAAGGCCCAGCGCTGAAATGGCCAATGAGAAATAGAAGGAATAAGCTCCCTGCCTGGAGCATGCATCAAGTTTCCATGTTTCTGACACTTTTCACAAGATTTAGCAAAAGCTACTACATCTGTCTGCATGGTAGGCCAATAGTACCCCACCCTAAGCAACTGTCAGGCCATAGCAAGACCATTAGAATGTCCTCCATAAATGCCCTCGTGAATGTAAACTAACGCTTGGTTGGACTCATCCTTCTCTAAACACCTAAGAAGTGTCCCATCTAAACCCCTCCTATACAAATCACTAGAGATAAGGGTGTGGTGAGAGGCATTTTAGATTAGGTTTCTTCATTCAGAATGATTGAAGGTTTCAAGAATAGTACCATCATGGAGATATGAATAAATGGCACCATAGTGAGATGATTCATTGCCAATAAGGGTGCAAACAACTTGGCTTTCTTGGGAGTCATAGATAGGGTAACATAGCTCTTCCACTGGGAATTCAAATTTGGACTCATGCTATTCTAGCTAAAGAAGTGAAGCTAATGTAGCCATATCATCAGCTGCTTTATTCTCTACTCTAGGGATTTGTTGAAATGTAACAAAGGTGAAGTATCATCACAATGAATCTACCATTTTCTTATAGGGTACCAGGTTTTCATCTTTGGTTTGGTATTCTTTGTTAACTTGGTTGACTAAGTCACCTCAAATTACATGAGGTGCACTATTAGGGCTATTCTTTTATAGGAAATGAGAAACAATAGACGATGGAGATTAAGAGGCAAAAGATTTATGAAAATATTGATTTAGGGATTTGATAAATTGTTGAATGGGGGTCCAAAGTCTAGGCGACCATTTTAGGGTGCATACATTTGCCCCTCTTTGACTAATGTGAGGTCAAATCAGGATCACATGCAGTCAAAGAAGAATTGAAATGTGAGATTGATTTGGGATTAAAAAACAATCCAGACATGTGATCATTCTAGGAACACGCCAGGACAAAAATAAACTGGCTGAAAGACAAGACCAACATTTTTGCTGTTAAGTGATAGTCAAGTCTCAAAATAAGAGATAAGAATCGAAAGACAAGACCAACACTGTTTCTGTTAAGTGATAATAAAGTCTTAAAATAAAAATCTCAAGCTGAGCTGAATGATAAAGCTGAATCAAAGATTTGAAGCTGATAGGTACTAACCCCTCAGAATCGAAATCAAAATTAGGTAGAGGAGAAGCAGCAAATAGATAAACTTGATCAAAGCACTAGAAATCATGATCGAAGATGAAGCATGATAGGATAACCATCAAGCAGTGAAGATATGCCCTAGTTTGACTGGGAAAGATATAGGATAAAGATGAAGTCAAACCTCAGAGAGATGAAGCAAATGAAAATGAATGAAATACTAGGAGGTTGAAAGAGATGAGGATGATGAAATGAAGATGCCCCTGCGAAGATCAAAGGATCAGGCCTCAAATGGTTAGCCAACTACGCAGAAGAAGGGAAAAATTTGAAATGTTATTTTGACTATCAATATTAACTCAAATTTCAATTTTGAGTTTGAAAACAGATCCAGGACATCAAAATTAGCTAGGGGTGCAATTTTTGCGCAATTCTGAGGTGTTTTGAAAATTAGGTCAAAAAGTCAAAATGCTATATAAGGGGTGAGAAGGTCATTTTCAAAATCATTTGTCTTATTGTGATTTGAGAATATATAAAGCTCAGAGAGAGAAAAATGGCCCAGCAAGCAATAATTCCGGTCCACAAGCATCATTTTGAGCGCGCCCGGTTGCATAACCGACCTCCATAGTATGGTGCCCCGATATGTTTTTAGAAATACTTGCCCCTTTTGAGTCATTATGAGCATTTAATGTCAATTAAACACTTTTTTAATTAATTTGAAAATTTCAAATTTGAAAACTGGGTGAAAGATCCTACGATCTTTTGCAAGTATCGCACCCTTTGAGGGAAAATGTCGTGCGATACTTCGTGGGTCAATATAGTATCACACCGGCATTAAGTTGAGTATCGCACGATACCGGATGAAATGTCGTATGACACTAGGTGAAGTATCGTACTCCAAGATACTATCACACTGCTATAAGGAGAAGTATCACACAATACTTTACCAAAAAATAGTATCGCTCAGTTTAAAAACTTGACATTTTTTAGTGTTTTTGAACAAAATGACATGGGTCTAGACAATGTTTGCATTCTTAAGATATTTTTTACTGATTTTAGACATCCATCATGATATGCTCTAGCATCTAGCTTGGTTTAATGGTTTGTAGGAGGTCTTTCTGGTGTTACTCATTAGAGCGCCGAAGGTTATTGGGCTACGATATGTTTGAGACCTGGATGATCTAGGTCGAGCAGATTTGAGGACTATGGGCTTCGACTACCTACTGTAGTTGCCCCACATTAGAGTTGATCATGGGTTGTTGACTGCACTTGCTGAGAAATGGCATAGCGAGCACAACACCTTCCATCTGCCTACTAGAGAGGCATCAATCACCCTGGAGGATGTGTATCAGATACTCCAAGTACCCAGCCATGGTGATCCTGTAAGTATAATCATGTTTATAGAGTCATAGATGTAAAGTTTCCATAGAAACTGACATGATTGTTTGTTGGCACAGGTGTACTATGATCAGGATCCTATCGAGGGATGTCAGGCCATCTAGGGCATGTTCTAGGATGTCACAATCATAGACAGGCACATCAACTAGGACTGTTTGATGGATGATTTTGGTAGAGACTTTCCAGTACCTTGTATAGTTGCTTCTATCATTGCACAGGCCCTTATCACTAACAGGAGTTAGAAGGGTTTTTCACTGGGATGGGGCAGACTACTAGTGGATCTGGTGGTGCATCCATGATGGATGGCATGGGCCCCAGCCATATTGGCTGATATATACCACAAGCTCCACAACATCATGTACCGGGAGAGCAGGACATGGGTGTGCGGTGCTATTCTAGCACAGGTGTGGGCATGGGAGCACATCATTGTGGTGTGCCCCTGAGTATAGTCAAGGGAGAGGAGACATCCCTTTATCTATAGGTATGGAGGATTCTTGTCATAGCCTCATACTGGGGATGTGACATACTACAAGAGAGTTTTGGATGAGTTGACCTCCTTTCAATGGAGGCCATATAGGTTGGTTGGGCCATGGGGTGATGCAAAGGAGGAGTTGAGTTATATGTTGTGCAGTCGGCCACTGGTAGGTTGACATGTAGATATCATTGAGAGATTTTTTATCACTCAGGTATGGTGACATTTTAGGCAGCAGTAGAGAGTGTCGACAGAGACCACTACATATGCCCAGGCTAGGGCCGAGGAGGGTCAGGGTTGGCTGCCGATGCTGGATTACCAGCAGGAAGTATAGGATATAGCCATGATCTGGAGAGAGCCCTGGGACTATCTCCCAAACATGACAGATGCGGGGGCTGATGCAACCTATAGAGCAGAGCGGCGGTGAGCACCATTTCCTAGGTTCACTATGCCTAATGCACAGCCAACAGTGCAGGGAGATGAGGGGGAATGACGGCAGGGATGGAGGAGATGGAGGTGAGGGAGGAGATGGTGGAGGGAGAGGGAGAGTTAGAGATACTAGTCAGATCTCATGATCAAGTGGCTGGAAATGGCGATGGGGACAGGGTTCAGCTGATGAGGGTGATGACGGGGGGAGGCCAGCTCACCACATTAGGCAGGATTAGCCTGTGGGGGGAGAGGACCTAAGAGCCAGGATCCAGGCTCTAGAGATGGAGATGTAGTAGTTACACATCACCATAGTGGTTAGAGAGCAATAGCTGATAGATATGAGAGCCAAGCTTGAGCAGTGAGATAGGGCTATACAGACTGCTACAATAGAGTCGCGGAGAGAGGCAGCGCGAGCAGCATACTACCATGGGCTCTATATTCAGGCTGTGCCACAGGGTCAGAGAGCACCATCCTACTCCACTATTGCTATGAGATCTAATATGGAACTAGACATGGCACCACCTCCTCCACCACCAGCACCACATGATGGTGGTAGCAAGTCCTAGGTTTAGGCTAGATAGATGTATAGACATATCCTGGGACTTGATCTAGATTTTTTGTATCTCACATTGTATCATGACATTCTTATATATATATGAGATTATTGGATTTGCGTTATATCTTGTGTATGTGTCCCACTTGTGATGGATGTTTAAATTTTTATATTGTCTTGCCATATTGCTCAAAATGTATGACATATGTGCTCATGTATGATCTCTCTCATAGATGTATGTTTAATTCTCATGTGTATGATATAGACTTATGTTTCTGAAAATGATCTCTTTAGGATATAGATATGATGATAAGATTAACCCCTTGTGATGATAGGAATAGGATGTGATGTGAAAGAAAAGGAGCGAAAGACATGATCAAAGAAAAGGAAAGGTGAGCGCAGTTGACTGACTAGTCCGTGAAAGATAAAAGGAGAGCTCTCTCCATATGCAAGGTGCAAAAACTAATCTAACATGAACCTAGGAATGCAAGCTACTATGAAAGTGGTTGACTTGCAAGGTCACAACGCCAATAGACATCTAATAATCATCATCGAGCTTTATTGGTAGCATCGCAAGATCATACAATACACACTAGTATGACTATGGGTATATGAATATGATCTATATCAGATAGAATGTGGAAATCCCACCTAGGAACCAAAGACATGTAGGTCAAGATGACTAGTGCAGTGAGATTACCTAAATTTGATATGGCAAGATTATACTCGCATCGAGACACAAGTCAAGATGACTATAAGTATGCACTTGTGTAAATAGTCAAGGTTAATACTCTATAGGTTCCAATGTCAAGTGGATCAAGCATAAATGCTAATGGCAGTGAGAACCAACAAAATATACCCACAAGTAGAAAAAGCAATAAAACATGTCCTCATGCCCTTAGTCTTCTAGCTATGCATCATCAAAAACTATCATTGGGAGAGAACACTTATCAAAGAAATCATCATATACAACACACAAAGAAATAAAGTCAATCAAATCTCAACGAGTTGAACATTTGAGTGTGTGTGTGTGTAGGTCATAGAATCAAACTTTGAGTATCACATCTGCCAGTGGGAATATCATATCATGCTAGACTGCTGGTAGGATATCTGATAAGTGTTGAAACACTCGATGCTAGGGTAGTGTTGAAAAACACTGTTTGGGTGGTGTTGAAAAACATCGTTTGCAAGATGTCCTAAAGACCAACGCATCCTAGAGACCAAAGCTAACATAGTGATGCCCCCTAGACAAAGAGAAATACCAATTGCAAACCAAGGCAACAAGGTCAAGGCATGATGGAGAAAGGCTAAGTGTCGAGGATGCATGTTGAGAAACAAGGGTGCAAAGGCCTCAAGTAGTGCCTGTTTCCAAGTTTTCACCACTTGGAGATTTTTTTAAATTTTTTTTATTTTTCAATTTTTTTGTATTTTTTCTTCCAAGACACTTGTTTCCAGGTTTTTCACCAAGGCACTTTTTCTATTTTTTTGAATTTTTTGAATGTTTTTGATTTTTTTGTATTTTTTCAGGACTTTTTATGCTTTTTAGGATTTTTTCAGCATCATATATGAATTTTTTTGGAATTTTTTCATGATCATAAAATATGTACAAAGGATGCCCCTAGACTGAATAGGCATCATGAATATAACTTCTTTAGGTGCAACACATTGATAGGATCAGGGAGTTGTTCTCCCTTTTCATCATATAATAAGTAAGCACCTGTACCAAAAGCAGTAGTAATAATGTATGGTCCAAGCCAATTAGGTTCAAACTTCCCTTTTTGTTCTCTATGTTGTTGGTTCTTAGGGTTTTCTCGCAAGACAAGATCCCCCACTTGAAATTCTCTAGGGCGAACCTTCTTGTTGAACACTTTGGACATACGCTTTTGGTAAACTCTCATGTGATCAAAAGATGCTTTACGCTTTTCATCTAGAAGTTCTAGTTCCTACAACCTCATGGTGCGGTAGTCTTCATTTGTCACTAAACCTTTGAGAGAGCTCTAAGTGAAGGGATCTCTACCTCTAAAGGTAACACTGCTTCAACACCATAAGTGAGGGAAAAAGTTGTAGCCCCTGTTGGAGTATGAATATTCATTCTGTAGGCCCACAAGGCCGGATTTATCTGTAGGTGCCAATCTCTACCATTCTTGTGAACTGTTCTATGAAGAATCTTGAGAATGGTCTTATTTGAAGCCTCTACTTGTCCATTTCCTTGTGGGAAGTAAATGGAGGACCAATGCCATTTTATCTTGAATTTCTTGCAGAGATGTTTAAGGTCCTTGTTTTTAAACTGACCCCCATTGTCAGGGATTATCTCAGAAGGCATTCCATACCAACAGATGATATGGTTCAAAATAAACAAAGAAACTATCTTGCCTGAGGCAACAGAAAGTGGGACAACTTCTACCCATTTGGTAAAGTAATCAGTAGCAGTAATAATGAATTTGTGTCCACCTGATGAGTTGGGATGAATATGCCCAACAAGGTCAAAGGCCCAGTGCTGAAATGGCCAATGAGAAATAGAAGGAATAAGCTCTCTACCTGGAGCATGTATTAGGTTTCCATGTTTCTGACACTTTTCACAAGATTTAGCAAAAGCTACTGCATATGTCTGCATGGTAGGCCAATAGTACCCCACCCTAAGCAACCATCGAGCCATGGCAAGACCATTAGAATGTCCTCCACAAATGCCCTCGTGGATGTCAGCTAATGCTTGGTCAGACTCATCCTTTTCCAAGCACCTAAGAAGTGTCCCATCTAAACCCCTCCTATACAGATCACCAGAGATAAGGGTGTGGCGAGAGGTATTTCAAAATAGGTTTCTTCATTCAGAATGATTGAAGGTTTCAGGAATAGTACCATCACGGAGATATGAATAAATGTCACCATAGCGAGATGATTCATGGCCAATAAGGGTGCAAACAACTTGGCTTTCTTGGGAGTCATAGATAGGGTAACGTAGCTCTTCCACCAGGAATTCAAATCTGGACTCATGCTATTCTAGCTGAAGAAGTGAAGCTAATGTAGCCATAGCATCAATTGCTTTATTCTCTGCTCTAGGGATTTGTTGAAATGTAACAAAGGTGAAGAATCATCACAATGAATCAACCATTTTCTTATAGGGTACCATTTTTTCATCTTTGGTTTGGTATTCTTCGTTAACTTGGTTGACTATCAATTGTGAATCCCCATAAATATGCAGCTCTGTGATCCCCCATTCTATAGCCATTTTTAGTCCATTTGTTAAGGCCTCATATTCGGCAATGTTATTTGTGCATGGGAACAATATTTTGTAGGACTTAGGAATTGTGTACCCATGAGGTGAAACAAACAACACTCCTGCGCCTGAACCATTTTGCATAAAAGAACCATCAAAGAACATCTTCCATGTTCTTTCGGTCATGTATATTATGTGCTCATCTGTAAATTCAACTTGAATTGGTGCTTTATCTCTAATTGGAAAATCAGCCAATTGGTCTGCAATGGCTTGTCCTTTTATAGCCTTACGCTCAACATATTCTATGTCAAATTCTGAAAGAATCATCATCCATTTAGCAAGTCTACCCATGAGAGAAGCCTTACCAAGCAAGTATTTTACAGGATCAATTTTTGCAATGAGGTGTATTGTATGCACTAGCATGTAATGTCGCAACTTTTGGGAAGAAAACACCACCGCTAGGCAAGATTTTTCAATAGTAGTGTAGTTGACCTCATATGACACAAGAGTACAAATGATATAATATATGGCTCTTTCTTTTCCATTATCATCAAGTTGAGCCAATAATGCCCCTAGGGAAGATTCTGTTGCTAAGACATATAATATAAGTGGTTTTTCGTGGGATAGGAGGCATTAAGATTGGAGGATTAGCCAAGTACTGTTTGATTTGGTCCATGCTTTGTTGACATTCCTCATTCTAGACACATTTAACCCCTTTATGCAAAGTCTTATTAAAGGGTTGAGCTCTATCAGCCAGTTGTGAAATAAACCTCCTTATAGACTAAAGGCATCCTTGAAGACTCCTCATTTGACTGATGTTTGTGGGAGGCGGCATATCCATTAAATTGCTTGAACTTTTTCTGGGTCCACCTCTATTCCTTTAGCTTAAATGATAAATCCTAAGAGTTTTCCAGAGGTAACTCCAAATGCATACTTTTTGGGATTTAATCTGAGTTGAAACTGTTCCATACGATCTAGACTTACTTCCAAATCGGCAAGTTGTCATCCACATAGTCTTCCATATTCTTATGCATCATGTCATAGAAGATAGTAGTCATAACTCTTTGATATGTAGCTCTAGCATTTTTTAATCCAAATGGCATGATGTTCCAGCAATAGGTTCCCCATGCACAAGTGAATGGAGTTTTCTCTTGGTCTTCAGGAGCTATTTTAATTTGATTATACCCAGAAAAGCCATCCATCAAAGAATATATCTCATAGCCCATGGTCATGTCCACTATCATGTCTATGTTTGGAAGTGGAAAATCATCCTTTGGGCATGCTTTATTAAGATCTCTAAAGTCTGTGCAAACACGAATGGAATTGTCATGTTTTGAAACTGGTACAATATTGGATATCTATTCGGCATAATCAATGGCTCTTATAAATCCTGCATTGAGGAGCTTCTCTAGTTCAACTTTGACAAGGAGAGCTATGTGAGGATGCATCTTCCTCAATTTTTATTTTACTGGTTTGATACCTGGAGCTATAGACAAGTGATGCATAATGAGACTAGTGTCCAATCTTGGCATGTCTGAATAAGTCCAAGCAAAGTTAATTTTCTTTCTTTGTAGGAACTTGGTATATGCCTATTTTTCTTGTGTTGATAGAGACTGAGCTAAATGCACAATTTATGGAGCCTCTAGTGTATTCAGATTAACTGGCTGTGTAGGCTCAACAAGTACTGAAGACCTGTCCTAAAAATAGCTTGGAAGATGATCAAGTACCTCATCCTTAAGTGCCTCAAAGAGGTTTTCACCTTTGGATACATCATATATTTTTACTTTTTTAGGTTCTGACACCGCCACATAGTGGTTTTCGCCATCAGAACTCTTATTCTTTTTTTCTTTTCTTTTCATTTTGTGACTAAGGTACTTGATATCTAGTTTTGTCATGCTCGTAGTTGGTTCTCTGGTGGAAGAGACTACAGGTTCAAGAGCATTTAGGTAACATGCTATCTAATTGTCATTTTGAAAGGTGAGAAGATGAGGATCTTGATAGCGCTGAGACCAATCAATTAGGTGGGAGTTGACAAGGGGTAAGTCAATGGCTGGTTCAATATTGTTTATGTGGGTGGTATCATCTCTGGTGTTTGCAAAGTTAGGATCTATCAAGTATCCCTCTAAGGTACCCAAATCAAGACTTATCCTACCAAATGAAGCATCATCCACTAAAGAGACTTGCAGATTTGAATCCTCTAATCCTATAGTTGACTTGTTAGCTACTTCAGGTTGGAAACCACATGTATGGACAACATTAATGTCCATGTCAACTGTAGAACAATCAGAAAGAGTCTCCCACTCATACTCATGTGAGTCCGTATCTGAATCCCGGCTGGGATGCTTACACCAACCATATTTTTTAGGCCTTGAGGTACAAGCTTTGATGTCACCAAGGGTAACACCTTCCTGAATGCCATTTGTGTATTGAATAAGATCCTCAACATGATCTTCAATAGTGGATTGTTCTTTTTCTAGTTCTGAAACTGTTGGGTTGATAACTGGAGCATCTAAATCTCCCCAAAGGAGATTGGTGGAAGGGACCCAATCTTCACACCTATCTTTTTGATTTTGCAAATTGGGTATGTATTCATCATCACTATCTGTCGTAGCTAGGATAGCGGTAACTTTCTTGTTCTAACTTTCAAAACCTAGGCCAACTGTTGTCTTAGATCCGCGTCCAAAAATAGCATGATCAAGTGGTTCAGCTTTAGCATCTAATCTATGATTGAGAGGGCCATGACCTAGATAGCCCATATTTTTAACCAAAGTGTATCCTCTCCCATAAGCCTTAGGAGATGGGGATAAATTTTCATTATGATTGTATTTTTCCTCCTTGTAAATCCAATCTCTAATGGCCACTTCTTCTTTTTCATCCTGAATGGGCACTAAAGACTCTACAAATGTATCAAACAATGTCATAGCTGAGGATGAAGGATGCATCTCTTATGACGATTTACCATAGGACCTAGGTGAGACTGATAGTTTTGTAAAAGAGTCAATTTGATATCCCCCCATACCAAGGTCTATGGATTTGAACTTGTTCTTGCACTGTTCTAAAGTTGCATCAAAATTTTTCGCTTCTCTATTGAGAGGGACATGGGTTCCTATTGAAATTGCATTTACAGATAATGTGCTATCCCTGGGTATACAGACTTCGACTCCATTATAAGGGAACTTAACATATTGATGGTAGGTGGACAACACCGCTTTCATGTCATGAATCCATGGCCTACCAAGTAGAATATTATATGCTAAAGGACCAACATCAACAATTTGGAACAAAATGTCTTTTTCCACAGGGCCAATCCTGATAGGAAGGATGGCCAAACCTTTGGAGCTTCTCTCTGCTTCATCATAGGCCTTAATGGTTATTTTCTTCTTGGTATCAATAACTTTCTCAAAGTATCCCAATATTTTCAACAAACTCAAGGAACAAATATTGAGCCCAACACCCCCATCAATCAACACACGCCTAACATGGGTCTTGTGGATCATGACTTCAATATGGAGGGCAAGATTATGCGGATGGCTCAAGGCTTTATCATCTTCTTCTGAGAATGTGAGGTAGTGAGGGCTAGCAAGGTGATTGATCATGTTTTGGAATTGATCAAAATCTACGTTGTTAGGAGCATTGGTTGTACGCAAGGCATCTTCAAGGATATGCTTATGTCTTGGGGACAATTCCAAAAGTTCAAAAATTGAGATTTGAGCTGGCATTCTTTGTAATTGGTCAACAAGATTGTAGCTCATTTCTGGATTGACTGTTGACTTGGTGGTGACATTCTTGGATGTCACTTGCTTTGGTTTGCTAGACTGATTGGAACTAGGACCTCTAATAACCACATGACCTTGAATTTGGCTTCTAGTGACAACATTAAGGGTTTGGGATGACCTTTGAGAGTGAGGACCCCTAGGCACCACCATGGGTTCTTCATCAAATACAGGAGGAGAGTCCATATCATAACCATAAGAAGCTTTGTTTTGCATCATGTTGACATTCTCCTCAACAACTTCAAGCATATTGATAACATTCTCTGCAGATGTATAGGTGTAGTTGACTTCAGCCTTGCCATTTTTGGGTTTAGAGGTTTCCCCCTTGTCATATTTGGGCAAAGGCTCCTTGAATGCCTTGTGGTCTGCATTGGTTTTCAACCCATCAATCTCAAGTTTACCATTTTCAATAAGATCTTGAATAAGATGTCTAAGTTTCCAGCACTGCTCAATGTCATGTCCAATGCCATTATGAAATATGCGGTAGGATTTTTCATTCCACCAATATGGCTTAACGTCAGGTATGCAAAACTTTGCTGGATCTTGTGGTTGTGCAAGGTTATTTGCAATAACTATTTTGAACACATCCTCATAAGAGTCACCAAGTTTAGAGAATTGTCGCTTCTCCTTTTTAGGTCTTTCTTGATATGTTTGTTTATTCTCTTGTTGGTTAGAGGATGTATTAAGCTTCATAGCTTGAACTACACTAGACAAATGGAGGACTCCTTGATCCTTGGGTTGAGAAGAGTCCACAACTCCATCATTGACTACTCGCTTATTCTTATTCCAGTGCGAGTTCTTGCTTTTGTCCTTATGAGAGTTGTTATTATTTTGACTATTGTTGTTATTATTTTGTTTAGTCAAAATACCTTTCTCTTTTAAGACATCCTCTATTCGACATGTAGTTTCGACCATGATGTCAAATGAATCAAAGACCATTTTTTGAGCCTCATAACACATTTCAGGTATTAGATTGCTAACAATGATGTCAATCCTTTCATGCTCGGGAATTGTCCTAGAATAGCTAGAGCACAATCGTCTCCACCTTTGTAAGAATGTAACAAAGGTTCCCCTTGGTTCTGTTTCAAATTGCACAAATCTATCATGGTGACTGATCTTGATAAATTGTATGCAAAATGTTGCACAAATCTGTGGACAAGTTCTTTGAAAGTTTTGATGGGAGGGGTTATGTTGGTAAACCACTCCATAGCTTGACCTTTTAGACTCCTTGGAAATAATCTCATAAGATAAGAGTCTTCATGGTGAAATTCAAAACTCATGGTATAGAACTGACGTACATGATCATGGGGGTCACCATTACCATCATATTTGTCATATTGGGGAAATTCAATTTTCCTAGGAAAATATTTCATGCTCACACTTCTATCAAAAGGATTAGGACAAATAGAATCAAGGATGAAGGAACTTTTAGGAGCCATCATCTTCTCCATCATTTTCTTTATTTTCTTAATTTCCTCTCCTTGTGAGGGGCTTTGTTTCTTGATTCTTCTATCCACATCAAAGTTGTAAGGGAATCTAGCACCCTTGTTAATCAAGCTCTCTAGGAACTTATCTTTATTTTGATCAAGGTATTTTGCTACATATTGTTGGAATAGTGTCTCTTGCTGCATTCTCATAAAATCTTGATCATCAAAATTTTCACTACTTCCTCCATGTTGAGAGCCATGATGAGCTCTTTGGGAGGGTTGTCTTGAGTTCCTAGGAGGTGTTCTTCTCCTATGTTGTGACATCCTTCTTCCTCTAGGTCTAGGAGATCTTGAAGGGGTCCTTGACTGCCTTCTACTTCTTGGGCTTTGTGAGGGAGTAGAGGGTGGAGAGTTGTTTCCACTGTTGGTACCCCTATTATTGAATTGGTCATTGAGTTATTGTGCTAGAAGTCTATCTTGTTCCTCTTGGAATGCCTCTCTTCATAATTCCAACAAGGCTTGTTTCTCTTCTTCTAGTTGTCTAAACTTTTCTGCTTTAGTAGCTTGTTCATCCAAAAATGCTTTCTTTTCATGCTCAATTATCTTAAGCCTTTCACTTGTATATCTTGAGGTTGTTTTGAGTGGAGAGATGGACCTTGAATGTTTGTATAAACCATTAGTGAATGTGGTATTCACATGAGCATCACTAGATTCATTTTTTTGGTCTTCATGTTGTGACTGTGCATCTTGGTGAGCTTGTGCAAAATGTCTCTCATCTCGTTGATGAGCATCTAAATACCTTGAGTTAATGGGAGGTGATTCCGGTTGATTGTCATCATCAAACGACATGTTACCCCTATGTCTTTGGAAAATGTCATCAAGAGTTTGATCCATTGCTTCTCTTTGTCTCCTAGTCAAAGTGTAGCTCATGGCCATATTTGATTGAGAGGATGGTAAAGAAGTACTCAACTGACTAAGGATTCTTGTAGGCTCAAATCAAACTTCTGAAGCACTCCTAGGAGATTGATCGAAGATAGGTTCCTTCCCCTTTCATTTTTGACGAGTTTGGACTAAAGGTAATTGTTCAAAAACTACTTGAGGTTGTTTTCCTTGACCCACTTGGTATCTTGTTGTAACCGGCATGAAAGAAAAGACCCTTAGTGAGAAGATAACCTTATGAATCGCTAATTGTCAAACTAGGATAGTGAAAATATTCAATCATCCAAAAGAGAGATGATTAAATAGAAAGTTGAAAAAAGGTATAAATCAACACTGCCACAGTGGTGCATAACAAAAGGATTCCAGTATCCTAGCACATGTGGATTAGGAGGATGATTTAACCAAAATCTATTGAAATTGAATTTATATGAAGATGGATTTGGACAAAAGAGTACTCAAACTCTCCAAGTGTGCAATCAAAGAATCTAAAGGTGAATCTTGTCAACAAGGATGGTTCCTAACTTACCCAGGTCAAGCAAATTTTTTGGTGAAGTCAAAGATTACTAACTCAAGATGTCTATAACCAAGAACTTGAAGTACAAACAAGCTTTCAGTTGTAGGGTACAAAACCTACTAAAATCTGGTCAACCAAGGAAAAGCTAAAAATTGCATAAATCAGACAGACAACAAAAGGACTCTGTGCGATAGTTTCCACGCTAACAGGGCGACAGTTTCAGACTAGGTGATATTTCGCATTTAAGCAGGGCGATATTTTCTAGATAGCCCATGTGATACTTTCCAGGCAAGCGGTGCAATAGTCTTCCAATGATGAACTATCGCACGATATTTTCCAGGATAGGGAGCGATATTGTTCCAATGTCATACAATTCTTGACTAGTGAGTGCTAAAAATCTTAGTTTTAAGGGCAATCTGGTCCAAATTTTAGTTTGAGGGTTGGTTTTTTTCAATCTCAATCACAGTGACAACAATAAATTGACAGGTTTGCAAATAGTAGGTGATCAAACATGTCTTCAAACACTTGAAACAAGGGTAAAAGCAACCTTGCCAAGAGAAGCAATTGTGATATCAAAATTGAAAAATCCTATGAACACTACCGTGATGTTGAATATGCAAGAACGTTTACATGGGTATATCACAACGAGAACACTTCAAGCACTTTCTAGCCTAAAAAGACAATGGCTCAATACTTAACAACTTGGCCCACACTTGATGCTCCATTGCCTCACACAAAGTGGTTGCCCACAATAGATATTGGCTTTTTCATGGAAGTGCCAATGACACAACCAAAGCAACACAGATGGTGAGTAATCTTGGGGTGATCCTGGTTATTCCACTTGGATCAATCCTTACACCAAGAAGTTAAGCGAAAAAATAGGGTGGCCTCTATCTATGGTTCTTGGTAAGGGCTTCTGTTCATAATACCCCTCTTGCTCCCCAAAGGGACTCCTTACCTTGCGGCAAGTAATGGACCTCATGGCCACAAGAGTACCTTAAACATTCTTGCTCAACATTTTCCTCATGGTCACAATCCCACAAGTACTCACATCAAGCGAAGACAAGTACTATGTCTACCAAAGTTTTGTGTCCTTGATAGCCTTGAGTTTATAGTGGGTTGGAATAGCCGGCAAAAGGATTGTCTCCACTTGGGTCATTCCTCTTGATTGCTCAAGAGCAAGCCCGCTAAAAGATTCTAAAGATCTAAACAAAGAGTGGATCAACTTATGAGGTTCAAGGTTTTTGTTTCACCACAAGGGTGAAGAGCATACTCCCCTATCTCAAAGTTTTCTCCCAAACACACCAAGCAAATGTTCAATTACCCTCTTGCTTTCAAAATCCAAAGATGGGTCAAGATTTTCTGGTTCACCACAAGGGTGAAGAGCATACTTCTCCTACCACCAAAGAATTCCTACAACAAGATATTATGTTCCTATGAAATGAAACAACTAGTAATTGCCACACTTGAAATGAAATAAACAACAAGCACTTTTTTTTTTTTATATGCTTTTGGGCAGCCCTGCGAAAATCGTTAGTAGCCCTTGTGCATGAAATTTTTGGAAAAATATTCAAGCAAGAGGCACCTACAACCACAACTTGTTAGCCCCACAATGGTTAGCAAAATCAAAATCCAAATGAAATCTACAAATTAAATCTATCTAACCACAACAAACTAAACCAGCAAGCTAACTAGATCCAAATTCGGTAATAAAGAACCAAGAAGCAACTCACTATCGGGTATAGGCAATAGTACAGTCACCAAAAATATCGTGAGATACTTTACAGCATACTGGGGTGATAATATATTTTTGGACGATACTTTACTGTACTTGCAGGCGACAGAATGTTCCAAATAGTGTGATAAACCCTGCAAAGGCCATGCGACACTTTAACTAGTAAAGTATCACACCGGTATACAATAAACTATTTCATGATACTGGAAAATTATTGCACAATATTCTAAGCCAGAAAAACTAGAGAGCCGAAAATGACGCTAAATTATGATGAAAAATTGATGAAAATGCATGAAATGAAAGGCAAAACAATAATGCTCTACCCCACGGTGGGTGCCAAAAATGTACACCTCAAATAGTGCACTTCTCTAAGTCATTATATCCAAGGGAATCCATGAATGGGATACTTAGAAAGTGACCTAGAGCTCTCAATGTATGGAGTTGCAAGATTATTTGATTGCTCTCAGCTAGAGCTATTAAGCTTATGACCTTGCTAGTTAACCACACAATGAGAGATTCAAATGAAGATAAGGGAAAGAATGCCAATATCTCCAAGAATCAAAATGAAATGCAATGAAAAGATATACTATGAATGAAAATGCAAGCTAAGCTATGAAAGGAAATATGCAAGTATTACAAAGCCTCCTAATTAAGCTAGATGAAGTAATCGAAAGCATAAAGGAAACTAAGCTAAATATGAAGCTATGAATGCCATGACAAATGAAACTAGAATAACATGTAGATGCAAAAGCCAAGAATGCTCCAAATATTCAAAAGCTCCAAAGTGACCTAGAAAACCTGCAGCATAACATTAGCATAAAAAGATTGATATGCAAATGAGGAAGAGAGCTCTTCTTTTATAGGAAATGAGAAACAACGGACGATGGAGATTAAGAGGCAAAAGTCTTAATCAAGGGTGGAGCTTGAAAGAGGAGCAATCCATGTGCACAAATATCCTCCAATGAGAAAATAAGAGTTGACTTTTGTGTCCATATGAGACAAAAAGTGCTTTTCTTCTTTTTATAAAATAAGAATAATGCTTTATTTGTGCAACTTAGGATAAGAAGAAAACGTGGGGCTTTTTATTTAATAAAAGGGGAGGAAATATTTCTTTTAATTAAATAAAGACTTTAGGATAAAATGGTTAGCCCAAGGCAAATAATCAAAAATGATAAAATAGGATTTGATCAAGGAAATTAATGTAATTGCAAAAAAGCTAATTTTTGAAAATATTGATTTAGAGATTTGATAAATTGTTGAATGGGGACCCAAAGTCTAGGCGACCATTTTAGGGTGCATACAGTGATAAGGCATACTAGGACCCCTAGGAAGTCCCCATGACCCCTTTTGACACATTTGAATGCTCAAGTGTGTCCGAAGGGGTCGTACGACCCCTTATGACACACTTGAGGGTTCCAATGTTTTGAAAGGGGTCATGGGGACTTCCTAGAGGTCCTAACGCATGATAAGGCATACTAGGACCTCTAGGAAGTCCCCATGATCCATTTTGACACATTTGAATGCTCAAGTGTGTCTGAAGGTGTCATAGGATCCCTTAGGACACACTTGAGCATTCCAGCATGTCAATAGGGGTCATGTGGACTTCCTAGGGGTCTTAACACATGATAAGACGTACTAGGACCCCTCAGAAGTCCCCATGACCCCTTTTGAAACATTTGAATGCTCAAGTGTGTTCGAAGGGGTTGTAGGACTCCTTAGGACACACTTGAGCATTCCAATGTGTCAATAGGGGTCATGGGGACTTCTTAGGGGTCCTAACGCGTGATAAGGCATACTAGGACCCCTAGGAAGTCCCCATGACCCCTTTTGAAATATTTAAATGCTCAAGTGTGTTCTAAGGGGTCATGGGACCCCTTAGGACACACTTGAGCATTCCAATGTGTCAATAGGGATCATGGGGACTTCCTGGGGGTCCTAACACATGATAAGGCATAGTAGGACCCCTAGGAACTCCCCATGACTCCTTTTGACACATTTGAACCCTCAAGTGTGTCCAAAGGGGTCCTACGACCCCTTAGGACACACTTGAGGGTTCTAATGTGTCAAAAGGGCTCATGGGGACTTCCTAGGGGTCCTAACACGTGATAAGGTGTACTAGGACCCCTAGGAAGTCCCCATGACCCATTTTGATACATTGAACCCTCAAGTGTGTCCAAAGGGGTCGTAGATGGAAGGTAAGAGAAACTAAGATGGAGGAGGGAGTAAGGATAGGTGTGAAAGTAGAAGTAGTAGACATGGGCTTTGAAGTTGCACTCTATGCCCTTGTGATAGCCTCATGCACTAAGGCCCTCTCTTGATGGTGACACTTATGCTCATGCACAAGATAATTATGATGTGGATGTAGGCCAAGATGAGAAGCTTGAAAAGGTCCAGTGTCATCCTTCTCCATGGGAGAGATTGTTGATGCCATTTCTATCAAGGAAGATGACCCCATTGATAGATTAGGAGGTGTAATTGACATAGGCACTATTGGCTTAGTCACGTGTGCCCTTCCCCTTTTTCCCTTGTGCATGATAGGAGGAATTGAAGAAACCCTAGGAGGCTAGGGGGTAGATTCCAAGGAGGATGGTACAATCTTGGGAGAAATATTACCCTCGACAACTTTATAAAGATTAGTGTGATACATGTTGTGAGAGATTTTCCAAGGCTTACAAGGCCTATCAATAATGTCTGTAGAGAAATTCAACTAGAGAAACAAAGAATAATTTTTTTTAGAGGTAAATAAAAATGTACTATCGAACTATTGGAGTTGGTGCACATATATGACACAGGGGCAGGGTAGATACAAGCAGAATTGAGTCCACTTGAATCAACAACCAAACCTTGCTCAAAGTTACACAATGGAAACAATATAATATCACATGAAAGAAATGAAATCACAATGGATATGAGACAATCAACTGGCAACAACAACAGAGAATTTATATTATTTCTTTCAACATGCCCGACTGTGAGGCCTTCGGGTTTCGACCTTATACAATGAGAATTATGAATTCAAAATTACAGCTTGCATCCTATCTTTCTCCAATGATGTATCTCATAAATCATCTTTCTCTTATATCTTCTTGATTACCCTACTACATCAATATAGACTCCTTATATAGCCAGCTAAGCCACAGGTCGGCCAGTCAGACATTTAATTACATTATAGGTCCAGTCTGGAAGATTTAAACCAAAAATAATTCTAGAATGAATATAAATTGATGTGCCTTTGGATTTAGGTCCTCACATGACCCAAAAACATTCCTTTAACTGCGCAAGGACCCATTTGATCACACGTAAGTGCGCAAGAAGAAACACTACACGTTACACCCGAAAACTGGCAGAAAATAGGTCCCAGGGAAAAATGGGCATAACTTTTTACTCATAATGAATTAGGGAATGTTATCTTGGGAAATTATAGTAATTTAGGCCCTCTTAAAGTAATTAAGATTTCAAAGGCTGATTTCATATGGATCAAGATCGCCAACATGAACAATCAGCACCAAAGTTGCAGGAAAACGCTGCTCCGACGGCAAGGAAAACAACTGTAACTTTGAAACAACCCATCCAATATTTATGTGCTCATAGGAGAAGGTTCCAAAATAGGTCCTCAACATCATGTAAGATTTACACAACATGAAACCAACAAATACAACAATTATAAAGAAAACAACAACAAATAGGTACAGAAATTAGGAAATGTTTTTGGTTGATGCAAGATTGCTCAAAGACCCAAGATGCTCCTGCATCAGACACCTGTGGTAAATAAAGAATTGATGTCCACATCAGGCACTTCTCATATTCTGACCTGAATCATAAAGATCCAACTCATCTTGTGTAATCCATGAACTGTCCTCAACTGGCTTGTTCTTCCACTGAACTAGATATTCCATGTAGTCTTTTCCTCTTGTACTCTTGCCAACTCTGCTATTCAAAATATTCTCAACATTGTCTATGTTTTTCTTTGGATAGTCTAGATCATCTTCAATCTCATCATTTGATTCAAAGTACTCAAATATATCAGCAATATTGAATATAGGTGATATATCCATGTCCTCTGGTAATTCCACTTCATAAGCATTTCCACTGTCAAACTTCTTCAAAATCTTACAAGGTCCAAACTTCTTCATTTTCAGCTTGTTGTAGGTACCAACTGGAAATCTATTCTTTTTCAAATGAATCATAACCTCATCTCCAACTTCAAAAGATTTATGTCTCCTTCTCTTGTCTGCTCTCTGTTTATACTTCAGATTACTATCCTCCAAGTTCTTTTTGACTTCATCATGTAAAGTTCTCATGTATTCTGCAAAATGATCAGCTTCAACACTTCTTCTTGTCTCAGTAGGTAAATCTCTTAGCTCTATGGTTCCCTTAGGATGAAATCTAGTAACAATCTCGAATGGTGTCCTCTTAGTGCTTCTATTCACCGAATTATTATATGCAAACTCTGCTTGTGCCAAAACTAAATCCCAATTAACAGGTTTATCTCCAACTAAACATCTCAACAAGTTTCTTAAACTTCTATTCACAAGTTTAGTTTGTCCATCTGTCTGAGGGTGAAATGTAGAACTAAACTTTAAATCAGTATTCATCTTTTTCCAAAGTGTTCTCCAAAAATAACCAGTAAACTTAGTATCTCTGTCTGAAATAATAGATTTAGGCAAACCATGCAATATTACCACTTCCTTGAAGAATAATTCAGCTACATGCAATGCATCAGATGTCTTCTTACAAGGTATGAAATGAGCCATCTTAGAAAATCTATCAACCACTACCAAAATAGAATCATTACCTCTCTGAGTTCTAGGAAATTGAAGAACAAAGTCCATACCCACATCTTCCCAAGGTCTATCAAGTACAGGCAAAGGTGTATACAATCCCAAATTCTGACTAGTTCCTTTTGTTGTTTGGAAAATTCTGCAACCTCTAACCATTCTCTGTACATCTCTATAAATCTGTGGCCAAAAGTATCAATCTGAAATCAAATTCATAGTCTTATCAATCCCAAAATGTCCAGCAAGTCCACCACTATGCTTCTCCTTCATTATGTCCTCTCTCATAGATCCTCTAGGTATGCACAACTGAACTCCTTTAAACAACATGCCTTCTTGAAAGAAATAATTAGTCCACTTATCACTCACTGTGTGTTCCTTACAAGCTTTCCAAGGCTCTAAAAAATCAATGTTAGTCTCATACAAACACTTCAAATCATCAAAACCAAGTACCTCAACTCTCATCTATGTCAGCAAACTTCTTCTTTGACTCAAGGCATCATCAACCTTATTTGACTGTCCACTCTTATGCTTCAATGAAAAGAAAATATGTTGTTCTTTTATTTCTCTTGTAAATGTTTTATCATCAACCAAGCATACTCTAACTGTAGTACAATGACCTTCATCAAAATTCTCTACCAAAGGCAATAACACTTGTTTCTTTCCATCCATCCAAATACTATATTGATTCAATCTACCATCATGCATAGCTTTCCTATCATACTGCCAAGGTCTACCCAAAAGAATATACAACAATTCATTGGCATAATATCACACAAGACTTCATCATGATAATTCCCAATTTTGAATTTAACAAGGCATTGTTCACTTACAAGTAGTTTATGCTCCTTCTAGATCCAAGCAATATGATAAGGCTTAGGATGTTTCAATCTCTGCAACTGCAACTTGTTAACCAGCTCTTCGGATGCCAAATTATCAGAACTTCCACTATCAATGATTACCTTGCATCATTTGTCAGCGATCTTACATTTGGTTCTGAACAAACTTTTCCTCAAAACGGGTTCCTCATCAGCTTCTTCATTCCACAAGATCCTTCTTAGCATCAAGTTCTCACCATGTTTAGGTTCATTAGACATTTCCTCAACTTCCTCACAAGCTAAATTATTTCTACCATTACTTCCATTCTTCTTTCCAGAGTTAGTACATTCAAAAGCTCTATGTCCTTCTTCACCACATTTGTAACAAGTACCTTTAAACCAAGATTTCTCTTCTCTCTTACCATTATTTTTATTCCTAGAGTAACTAGTATAGATACCTCTAGAGTAGTTACCTCTTTTACTAGTAGGGTCATCTTCCCATCCTTTATCTTCTACTGAATTTTCAGATCTGCTACTTTCTCCATCAAATCTGCCTCTAGTTCTCTGAAATCTACATCCTCTTCCTCTTTGTCTTTGTTCATGTCTCTTTGTCAATCTTTCTTCAGCCTTCAAAGAAAATTGATATGCTTCTTCCACACTTTCTATCTTTACATAGCTGATCTCATCTTGAATTGATGTCCTCAGGCCATTCATATATCTAGTCACTTTCTCAACTTCATCATCCACATGTCCAGATCTGATATCCAATTTGTAAAATTCCTCAGTATATTCTTTCACACTCATGTCCTTTTGTCTCAGATTTTGCATTTTTCTCATCAGACTAACTTGGTAGTCAGCTGGAAGAAACTTCTTCTTCATCTTTCCAAGCATCTTCATCCATGTCTTGATCTTTTTTTTTCCTCTCTTTTGTCTCTCAGTTTGCAAATGATCCCCCCAAAGAGATGCATGACCTTTCAACTTTGTGACTGCTATATTAACCTTCTTATTACCAGGAGTACCTTCATACTCAAAGTATTTATCCATCTCAGAGATCCAATCCAAAAGTGTATCGATCTCAAGTCTTCCATCATAGTAAGAAACTTCAACTGTAGGTTTGGAGTTAGCCTTAGACAAAACTCTCAAAAGTCTTTCTGCATCTTGTTCAACTTCAGGTTCAGCATTAGGTGTTGCTTCTTCTTCTTCATCACTAACATCTTCAAGATGTGCTCCTCTTCTCTGGGCTGTCTCTACAGCTTCAAGCCTAGTTGCAATCTACCTTAACATATCCATGATAGCATTATCATTTCCTCTACCATGAACCATCTTGACAATCAGGTTCTAGCAAGATCATAACCTTCTGCAAGTTATAGGATAGATCTTAGATCTAACACCCTACAACCAATCCAATAAGGTTCTCCATGATCCAATCCACAAGAAAGAACTCGCTCTGATACCACTTGACGCAGGGGTAGGGTAGATACAAGCAGAATTGAGTCCACTTGAATCAACAACCAAGCCCTGCTCAAAGTTACACAATGGAAAAAATATAATATCAAATGAAAGCAATGAAATCACAATGTATATGAGACAATCAACTGGCAGCAACAACAAAGAATTTATATTACTTCTTTCAACATGCCCGACTGTGAGGCCTTCCGGGTTTCGGCCTTATACAATGAGAATTATGAATTCAAAATTATAGCTTGCATCCTATCTTTCTCCAATGATGTATCTCATCAATCATATTTCTCTTAGATCTTCTTGATTACCCTACTACATCAATATAGACTCCTTATATAGCCAGCCAAGCCACAGGTCGGCCAGTCAGGCATTTAATTACATTATAGGTCCAGTCTGGAAGATTTAAACCAAAACTAATGCTAGAATGAATATAAATTGATGTGACTTTGTATTTAGATCCTCACATGACCCAAAAACATTCCTTTAACTTAACAAGGCCCGATTTGATCACACGTAAGTGCGCAAGAAGAAACACTACATGTTACACCTGAAAACTGGCAAAAAATAGGTCCCGGGGCAAAATGGGCAAAACTTTTTTCTCATAATGAATTAGGGCTTGTTCTCTTTGTAAATTATATTAATTTAGGTCCTCTTAAATTCCTTAAGATCTCAAAGGATGATTTCATATGGATCAAGATCGCCAACATGAACAATCAGCACCAAAACTATAGGAAAATGCTACTCTGACGGCAAGGAAAACAACTGTAACTTTGAAACAGTCCATCCAATATTTATGTGATCATAGGAGAAGGTTCCCAAATAGGTCCTCAACATCATGTAAGCTTCACACAACATGAAACCAACAAATACAACAATTATAAAGAAAACAATAGAAAATAGGTACAGAAATCAGGAAATGTTTTTGGTTGATGCAAGATTGCTCAAAGACCCAAGATGCTCCTACATCAATATATCTATGCCTTCCTACTAGAATAAGGAGTTAATAAGGTGACATGTACTTTACTCTTTTAATTTATGATTACTCTAGAATGACATGGCTTACTTTCTGAGAGAAAAATTAGAATCTTTAGAGAAATTTAAGATATTCAATGCTATGGTTGAAAATAAAGTAGATAGAAGAATAAAATGCTTAAGAAATGACAGAGTCGGAGAGTTTACTTCTTAGAAGCTTAGTTCACTTTTTGTGTGAATCATGTGATTATGATACATTTGTTTTGTCCTATAAATTCATAGCAGAATAGTGTGGTTGAAAGGATGAACATAACACTTTAGTAAGCACTTAGGACAATGGTAAAGGAAGCCAATCTACCAAAATTGTACTAGAAAGAGACAATACTAATTTTAATAGACACACTGAACATAGTTTAAATCAGGAAGAATCTTGGGAAGACATATTATGAGGTATGATATCGAAGAACCCTTCTGTAAATTATTTTAGAGTTTTTGGAAGAAAATTTTACATCAGAAGAGATGAGGAAAACCTTGGAAAGTTTGCTTCCAAAGATGATGAAGACATATTTCTTGGATATTCAACTAAAAGAATTTTTTTTAGATGTTACAAAAAAGGTTGGGAAGAATATTTGAAAGTACAATTGTGACAATTTATGAAGACATTCTTAAGAATATGGAGATAATAAGTGGATATGAACCAAATGAATCAATTAGAAAAAAAGGAGGAAGAAAAGACTAAAGATAATGAAGAAAAAAATTCAACGTGGAGGTTTCTTCGACACCTACCCCTAAGACCCCTCGATATGTGTAGAGGAATCACTTATAAAATTAGATTATTGGAAATAAGAATAGAGGTCTCATTACAAGAAGAAAATCTACTAAACATGTTACTCTATTCCTGATCTAAAAAATTGAACCAAATACTATAAAGGATGTGTGTAATCATCAGAGTTGGATGAATTCTATGCAAGAATAACTAGAGATAAAATTATGAAGAATTTAACTTGGGAATTGGTCTGAAGAATAGAAGACAAAAATATAATTGGAACTAAGTGGGTATTCCAAAACAATGTTGAATGAAGATGGACACAAAGTAAGGAACACAACTATACTTTTATGAAAAGGATACACATAGGTGGAATAGATTGAATTTTAGGAGACTTATGCACCAATAGAAATAATAGAGGCAATCATAATATTTTTGGCTTTTGTAGCACACATAGACTTTATGGTATATCAAATGGATGTGAAATATGCATTTCTAAATAGAGAAATGAAGGAAGAAGTATACATATAAAAATTGGAATTATTCAAGCTATCAGATGATCTAAACATGGTCTGCAAGTTAATAAATGAGTTATGTTGTCTGAAGAAAGCTCCCAGAGCTTGGTATGAAAGACTTGACATGTATTTGTTGAAGAAAGGATTTCACAAAGGTAAGGTTGATAGTAATATCTAATTTAAGGTTGAATCAACTAATATTTTGATTGTATTTGTGTATGTGGATGACATTATCTTTGAAGGAAATGATGGTATGTGGAAGAAAATTACTGATTCAAAATGAAAAAAGAGTTTGAGATGTCCATGATTGGGGAAATGAATTTCTTCTAGACTTACACGTTAATAAAAAAAAGTGAAAGTATCTTTATTTCACAATTAGTATATAACAAAGAGATGTTAAAGATGTTTGGAATTGAAAATACCAAACGGATATGCACTCTTATGTTTACTGGCTATAAGTTGAGTATGGATGTTGAATTTCCTAAGGCTAATGACAGAAAATATCAGTCAATGATTTAAGACTTGTTATAATTGACTTCTACTAGACCGGATATCATACATGTGTTATTTTTCTTGTAGCCAAAATTTAGCAAGATCCTAGAGAAACTCATGTTGTTGTAGTAAAAATAATTTTCAGATACTTGAATGGAACAAAAGAATTTGGTCTATGGTATCCCAGAAAATAAGGCTTCACTTTGATGGCTTACACTGATGTTGATTGAGATGGATGTGTAGATGATAAGAAGAGTACAAGTGTAGGTGAATTTTTACTTGGACCTAGGTTGGTCACTTGGTCAAGTAAGAAATGGGATTCAATGTCACTATCTACTGCTGAAGTAAAATATATTGCTCTTTCTTCATTTTGCACACATATACTTTGGATGAAATAGACTTTGAAAGATATTGGAATAATGTTTGATGATCTAATTTCTCTTTTATGTGATAATAGAAGTGCAATAAACATTTCAAATAATTTAGTACTGCATTCAAGGACAAAAGACATTTCTATCTAGTACCACTTTTTGATCAAATTTTTTTTGGAGAATGAAGTAAAGATTGAGTATGTACCTACAAAAGAATAAATTGGTAACATTTTCACAAATGTGCGTTCTAAGGAAACTTTTGAATATCTCTGGAAAAAGCTTGGGGTGATTACCCCACCTTATCAAAGTTAAATGTATATGGTTATGCGTTAAAGTCCAATGAGCTTCAAGCATATACTTGATTTGGACTAATGGTTGTGGCTACCTCTTAGGGGAACTAAACATTGTTGTTCAAGATGAATTGTATATCTTAAGGGAGCTGAGAAAAATGAGTAATTGTTCTCATCTTTGGCCTTTTCCTTTGGTTCCATAGGGAGAGTGAATTTTTTTTTGAAGAGTATCCCAAGGGGGAGACTATGTTCTTGTCATTGATGTGTTTCCATCAATGAAAAAGGGGATATTGTTGTATTATCAAGTATAGTGAGTGGGTTTGGACAAACAATAATTTAGAATGGTTGTCTTGGTATGGTTTTCATTGATGTCAAAATACTATTGCATTAATATCAACATGCTTTCTGTACAGTGATGATGTGGATTTTGCTCCACATATTTATTATGTTACAAATCTATTGGTGATATTTGGGTATGTTGTTGAGTACAATTTCAAGCTTTTGAATTCATGTTTTTATGTTTCAAAACATATGCAGTGAATTTGATATTTATCTGAGTGTGACTGTGTTTGACAATATTCTATCTCTGAAATGTGCACTTCACATTTATTTGCGTAATAGTTTTTGATAGCACCAGCAACTTGCATTTTTGGTAATGAGATGTTAATATCCTTATATCTTTATTCATCTTAGTTAGCATGATATTTTAGGCTTTAGAAACATGGTTTCAAAGTTTATGGTGTTTCTACTCTAGCTTTGGCCAACCTTGGATGTTTACACTTTATTTATTTGTCTCGGTATATGCAAGAAGATATGTAACATGTATAGTACTATTTTTGGTTTCAGTTATGACATGTAGTGGCCCACTTTTCATTCCTCCCCATTGCGGGAATGTTTAGTGCCGACCTAATTCAAAGTTGTGTTTGGTTACTTGCTTGGCTGATAGGGGGAGACTTTTCAATTTTAGGATTGATATAAATAAAGGTTAAATCATTATGATTTTAGAGTGGGTGTATGTGGAATTTACATGCATTTGTGTGAAAGCTATGCAAGTATATGAATGTGCAATGAGGATGTATGAAATATGATTTCTCTCCCTGATTACACAAGTTGAGTATGAATTGTAGTGAAGGTAAATGTGGACTTCAATGCATTATCTATCAAAAGTAGTGAGCCAAAGGTGAATGCATATCTTTTAGTTATGTTATGATTGCATATTAGTAGTGGGTCTATTCTCTCTTATCCTTCTTCATCTGGGCAGTAAGCCCTCCGATAATGAGTCTTCTTTGGACAATGAGATCTTTGGTAGTGAGCCTCTCTTGTAATCCACCTTAGCTAATGTTCATATGTTTGAGAATAATATTCTCCATGGTTTATCACTTTATAGGGGTTTCCATGTAAATATGGTGTTTCATGTGTTTATGGTTGTTTCACTTTTTTATGTTCATATCTCTCTGTAATTAAAAGTTTGAAGTAAGGTTGGAGGAATTGATTAAACTTTTTAAAAATTTATAATATGTGGACAACTGATTCATTCCCCTCAATTGTCTTGTACATTTAATAACTTGGAATATATGATAAAATGAAGAATAGTTGAATGTAGAGCTATTCTACAACAACAAGGACAAGTGGAAGACATACAAATATTGTTCACAAGTACATAGGTTTTACTATGTTGAAGGAAAATAAGAAAATGGAAGTGAGTGTATTGTAATTTTATTTATTGTTGATAATGCATACTTGGGATCTCTTCTTGGTGAAGCTATTTTTTTGGTTTCTCCTTGTAAATCCTATTTTATGTGGTTTTCTTATGTTGGTTGATTTTTGGCATTATTAAGGAGAAGGATCAATGTATGGTTTTCCATATTAAGGAAACTTAATTTTTTAGATTTTCATATAAGTTTTAGTTTTTTTAAAAAGATTTCTAAACCTCACATTTCATCTTTTGATTGGTTTATTGGATAGAGATTGATCTTCACAATATTTGGCATTTAACCTATTTTATTTATTAACAATTCATCTAGATAATAGTGGCATGTGTAGATGTCTCCATGATGTGCTAGCATCTTGAGATGAGTCTTCCATGTGTCTTGTTTGTGATGCATGTTGTAGCATCCACATAGAACCATAATATTTCCTTCTTCCTTTTTACCCAAGAAAAAAATCTCTTTCTTTCATTCATTCTCTAACTTTTTACTCTCTTCATTTATAGAAAAAAGTCTCTACTATTCCAACCATTGGATATTTGTCAAAATATTCTGAACTTTCAATATCAGTAGTAGTTTGAGCTCCTCCATTTTATTTGTGATGTTAAATACATCAAGTGTCTCAAGGGAGGAGCCATGGCACTGTTGATGATTCTCTCTTCTATTTGGATTTATTAACTTGGGTCTTATATACAAATTGTACTTACCATGACAAGGTTTTTCATAGGGTTTATTTCTATCACTTGTGTTTTTGTTTTTTTTAATGTTTTTCATTTTATCTACCTTTATATCATATATCTAGATGTTTTGGAGGCTGAAAGATCGAAACATGGGTGTAACTAAGAAAAAACCCTATACAACTCCCAACATTTTCTCATTATCTTTGTTTGCAAGCCTAGATGCAAGATAAGTTGAAGAACAACAATCTAGGACTTTAGTCTAGCTGATTCGAGTTGGGCAACAATGAAATCCCTTTTTCATCTATGTGATGCATTGACATCCATGATTGAGATCTAATTTTTCTTGTGTTAGATTTCCTTATGTATGTCTTATGTACTTCTACAATTTATACCATTTTATCTTTTCATAAATTTAACTATAATTATTATTTTTACATTATATATTCACTTAAACTTAGTTAAAAAATTTCCTTCATAGAATTATACATATTCTTAAATCATTACTCAACTATACATAATCAATTTTAGGAGCATAATATTTATCATTGGAAGTAATTGAGGGCTATTTCTCTTCAAAACTATATTGTCTTAAGGGTAACAAATCCCTTCCTTTACAAAATGAATGAATGGAAAATGGATGCAAACTCTAAAATGAAGGTGTCTTGGAATATTAGAAACTCTATAATGCTCATATATATATGAATTAGATTTAAAATAATGATCTTTGCTCCAATTTGGGTCAATTTCATCAATTCTTGTCTAATGTACATTTATAAAGTTAGTCTTCTATCATGATATAAACTTTGATTTAATTCTATCATATTTCAAGTTCTTGAAGTTGGATTGCCTGGGCTCAAACTATAAAAGGAGTTAAGGATAGTTTTTAGGCTTTTATTGATGGAATCCCACTATTTTTGGTCTTCTCAAGCTAAGCAAGCATGTTGATTCAATGACTTTGACAAAAATTGAAGATAACAAACACTTAAATTCCTATAAATAATTTTTCTACCCCTTTCTAGGAACCAAATCACAATGTGTTAATATTCATTACTACTCTATACTCTCCTAGAATGATAAATATTTGAGTGTATGTGTTTCTTGAGATAGATATAAATATATATTTTCCTATACTATCATGTGATAATAAATTACATAAACATGCATATGCTTGGCCTTACGAAACAAATAAAAAATGGATTATTCAACCAAATTTAAATTTATGTGTGTGGAGTCCATGCTTGTATGAATGACCTCATGATTATCAACTTGACCTAGAATCAAAAAATTGAATATATCATGATGAAAAATGACCATCTAAATATCAATGCAAGGATAAAAATAGATAGTTATATTGATAAATCAAATTTATGTGAACATTTGTGCATAGAAGTGAAGTGTAATTTAATAAGTACTAGCAATCATAACTTAGTGTGCAATGGGTACACCACAAAGGTATGGAAGGTCAACTAAGTATTTATCACTTTGTCTATCTCTCCCTCTCTATGTCTCCCTAGATCTCTTTCTATTTTTACCTCTTGATCTATCTCCATCTTTCTAGCTATTTTTCTTTCATCCTCTCACTCTATATTAATCTCTATCTCTACCTTTTTGTTCCCCTTCCATATTTAGACACATATCCCTCTTTCTATCCATCCATATCCCTTCATCACCCCCTTCCTATACCTTTAAATCTCTACGTCTTCATATTTCTTCCCCCATCTCTCCCTCCATCTCTATCTCTATCTCTATCTTTTTATCTCTCCATCCCACTCTATCCCTATAGATCTCCCCCTCATTCTCTCTTCTTTATATATTTATTAGCCCCCCTCTCTCTCTCTATATATCCCTCTTACCATACTTTAAACATAATATGACCTTGTTGATAAACATTTTAAATAAAAAATCATAAAATTAAATCCATATTAATATTTTAAAAATTCTAATAATTTAATTTCAGAATTGCTACTACCAAATCTGTTGGACTTACTGAATTGAGACAACCTTATAAATTTAAGCTTCTTCATATCTAATAAACTACAAATCTGTAATTTTGGTCTTGATTGTGGAGATTAAACAGTTGAATTGCTTGAATACTCCCCAAAAAATTTAAGAATTTCCCCTATTTACGTCCAAATGAAATTTCATCAATATCAACACCTTGTTCCGTTATTTCTCCCTTCACATTTTCACAGTCTACATAGATGGGATTGGGGTGCCTCTCTGTACAATTGTTTAAACACCCCCTATTCTTACCTTTGATTTTTAGTGTCTCGTGGCTCTTTATATTTTTATATCTAGATTTATACAACATGCAAGTTTGATTTTCTTTGAAATCCACTTCAGGGCTTTTCTATTCATCAGGAATTTCTGAATTGAACTAAAATTTTTGAGGACTTTTTAGCTCATTCTTTCCTACTTCAATCATGGAACTAGAAAAAAAATCCATGGATTGCTCAAGAAGATCCAACTCATTCAAAATTTTCATATTACTTTCTCCTTCAAACTCATTTTAAAATTCAACAACCATATGCAGTTGAAAGAAATTTTAAACTCTTTAAATGATAACAAATGCAAATCAAGGTGTATATTCTATTGTCCAGGATTGAATCCTTACAAATATAACCTCTTGGACTTGGAAATTGCTACAAAAAAATAGAAGAATAAAAGATTTTTGATGAAACTTGGTGTATGTCGGTCTTTGAACTCAGTTGGAACCCTAGCAAGTGCATTCAGTCATAAATCCATGCAGAAACCTTTTACTATTTGTATAAGAATTGTGAATCATGTAGTTCTTCCTCACCCATTCAAATTTCTATTTCTCGGTTGAGTCCAATGCCTCTGCAAACATACCATGAATTCACAAAGAAAACAGAAGAGGTAGAGCACGTCTCTGCTTTGAAATTTCCATAAGATGCCACAAATGGGGATTTTCTCCAATCGATCTTCACTTCGCTACCTCTAGTTTACCTATCATTTGCGTTCCATGAGCTCAAATATATTCTCATCACTTGATTGTTCAGATATACAATGCCCAAATCCTCATTGTTTCATAGAGAACGTAAACTAAAAAATCAGATGGTCTAAATTGTTGCAATGGTTGTCCAGTATTTTCTGCATCTTTCAATTGTTGATTTTCAATCAGAGCTTGCCGATTTCATATAATAAACACCTTTGGAGTAATAAAATTGTGTGCAAATAAAGGTGAGATAAAATCTACGTAAATGGTCGTAATGTTTGCCAGCATGCACATGGATCCGGACTTAAAAGGAAACAAATCATCATTAATGCATTTTCAAATCACCTTTTTGAAATTTTACTCTTAACAATTAAAGTGAACATTGATTTATGTCCAATAAAATTATAAAGATAAATATAACCATCATTTTAATTTTTTTTTCTAAATTGAGTGGAAGTGAAAAATTAACTTTTTACTTTACAATTATATAGAGATAAATCAAACTAATATTTTTTAAATTTTTTATTTAATAGATAAACGCATAAATTCAAATTAATTGTAATTTACTTTTTTACATTTAGATATTATGATTGTGTATCTTCATTTAAAGAGGTTCACCTTAACCATCTTAGAACCTCTTTTTATAATCTCCTTCTCATTTTTTTCCCTCATCTATCATGTGGGATTAGCAACTTTATAGATCTAAACAATATTTTTAAATTTTTTTATTTAATAGATAAATATAAAAATTCAAATTAATTGTAATTTATTTTTTTACGTTTGGATATTATGATTATGTATCCTCATTTAAAGTGATTCACCTTAACCATCTTAGAACCTCTTCTTATAATCTCCTTCTCAATTATTTTTCCTCACCGAACATGTGGGATTAGCAACCTTGTAGATCAAAACAAATATTTACTCTTTTGAGTAAAAGATAAGCATTGAGGATAAAAACTCTTGTAGATTGATCAATAACAAGATCTAAATAGCGAAATCAATAGAAGTTAAATCAAAGTACAAAATAGGCAAATTGTGTTGCATATAATAACACCATGATGATATGATTTGGTGTTCTTTTCTCTTGAAGATTAGAAATTATAATTAATCTTATTCATAGTCATTTCAAGCATAGAAAATATGACTATGACACGAAAAAAGATAATTCAAATATATACATGATCTTATATTAAAAGACAAATAAATGTGCAATACAAAATATCCTTTTCTTCTCCTTCCCTTGTTTCATATAAATGCCCATTCCCTTGCACTTTTTTCTTAGGCCCTTCTTTTTTCTTATATATTTTGGTATTATGATTAAGTATCTTCATTTGAAGTGTCTCACCTAAATCATCTTAACACCTCTTCTTATAATCTCCCTTCTCAATGGTTTTATCACACTTAACACATGTGGGATTAACAATCCACAAAGCAAAACAAATATTTACTCTTTTGAGCAATAGATAAGTATTGAGGATAGCAACTTTTGTAGATAGAGAAACAAGGAGATCTAACCAATAAAATTGATAGAAGTTAAATTTAGGTACAAAATAGGCAAGTTGTGTTTCATACAATACCATGGTGATAAGGTTTGATTTTCTTTTTTCTCATGCAATCCATTTCATCCAGCTTTAGGATACTTGCGTCCAAATAGTAGATTGTCTTAAAGATTAGAAACCATAGTTAATCCATTCATAATCACTTCAAGCATAGGAAATGTGATGTTGACATTAATGAATCAATTTATAATCATTTCATGCATAAAAATGTGAACGTAACACCATAAATAGTCATGCCCCTTTCAAATCGCAATGTCAATGTAACACATTAATAGAAATATAGACTTCTCAAAATAATATTAAATAACAGATTACCCTCATCACAATTCAAACATTTAATATTCTCAATATAATATTAAACAATAGATGACCCTCATCACAATTGAAACACATACATCTTAAGCATAGGAAATGTGATATTGACATTAATGAATCAATTTATAATCATTTCATGCATAAAAAATGTGAACCTAACACCATAAATAACCATGCCCCTTTCAAATCACAATGTCAATATAACACGTTAATAGAAATATAGATTTCTCAAAATAATATTAAATAACAAATTATCCTCATCACAATTCAAACATTTAATATTCTCAATATAATATTAAACAATAGATGACCCTCATCACAATTGAAACATATACATCTTAAGCATAAAAAATGTGATATTGACATTAATGAATCAATTTATAATCATTTCATGCATAAAAAATGTGAACCTAACACCATAAATAACCATGCCCCTTTCAAATCACAATGTCAATATAACACTTTAATAGAAATATAGACTTCTCAAAATAATATTAAATAACAAATTACCCTCATCACAATTCAAACATTTAATATTCTCAATATAATATTAAACAATAGATGACCCTCATCATGAGAATTCAAACATATACATCTTACATTAAGAAACAATTAAATATAATTAAATGCAGAATACAAAAGATCCTTTTCTTTTCCTTTTCTTGTTTCCTATAAATGCCCATTGCCCTCCACTCTTTTCTTGGGCATTCCCTTCCTAGTGAGTTCGAATGTCACATTCGTAAGTGTGTATCTAGAGTTTTGGCTTTGACCCTCGTCAAAATTTAAACATATACATCTTACATTAAGAAACAATTAAATATAATTGAATGCAGAATACAAAAGATCCTTTTCCTTTCCTTTCCTTTCCTTTTTTCCTATAAATACCCATTGCCCTCCACTCTTTTCTTGGGCATTCCCTTCCTAGTGAGTTTGAATGCATTCGTAAGTGTGTATCTAAAATTTTGACTTTGACCCTCATCACAATTCAAACATATACATCTTGCATTAAGAAACAATTAATATAATTGAATGCAGAATACCTTTCCTTTCTTTGTTTCCTATAGATGTCCATTGCCCTCCACTCTTTTCTTGGGCATTCCCTTCCTAGTGAGTTCAAATATCACATTCGAAAGTGTGTATCTGGAGTTTTGGCTTTGACAAGCCGTTCAAGTAGTTGGACGTTGGCATCTCATAAAATGTTCCACACTCGCAAAGCATAGAAATCCATGTGACAAATCAAGTTTGGTCGACAGTGTTACCGTTGAAGTTGTTGGCAAAGCATTAAAGCACCGCCAATGAGTGTAAAACTAGGATTTTCTCTACACTCTTCTATTTAATAGAAATCTCTATCAATCATTTTCAATTCACCTTTCTCCTTGACCTACAAAATAACTCAAAGTAATGGAGTAGATGGGTGTGCAGATGCATCTCTTTGAATGCCCCTACTAAATGCTACTGGAATTTAGGTTGTTGAGAAAATTCATATTAATGTGGTGTTAAGCAACAAGAAACTTAAAAGAGTGTGTAGAATATGGGGTCGAATATGATGTGGGTCTCTCTTGTCTTGTCTTTCTTGACTGTGAATTCCATTCATGGCGCTCGGATTGGCTCCACTCTAACAGCCCAACCTGTTGAAAATCCCCAAGGACTCTGTGCCCTCTTTGTGTTGGGCAAAGGGTACGACTGCCAGGAATTCATGGTGAATTGATCTCTGTTTTATGTTTTATAAACTGTTTGATTCTGTGAATTTAGCTTTAAGAAACCCACTTGGTTTTTATAGAAACTGGTATGAGAATATTGAAATTCTTGATGTAATGCGTGCAGGTTCCGACAGAAGATGGGTTCTTACTCTCAGTGCAAAGGCTCACAAAATCCAAGGCTCTCTCAACTGATAAAGAACCTGTTTTTATGTACCACGGCGTCATGCAGGTCTGTATTATATATTTCACTGTTTTATCTTCTTTGTATACACTCTGAATTAGTTAAACACATTATCGTTTTATTTTTTCACTTCTATTTTATATTTTTTAATGTAATTGGAAATGTTGAGATTTTGTTTTCGTATACGGTTTAAATTGGAAGTCTGTGCACCTTAATATTATTATAGCTATTTGAGACAGCTGATATGATCAGTGTATCTTCTTTTTATACACAGAGAATTGGTTAAACACAGTATCATTTTATTTTGTTTCTTCCCTTCTATATTTTTGAAGAGTGTAATTGGAAATGTCAAGGAAAAAATTGTATAAATCAGAAGCTTGTGCAGAAATTTGAGACAGCTGATATGATCAGTGTCCAGCCGTTCTAAAAAAATATTATTACTTGGACTGCTACCATCTACAAGCTTGCAATTAAAAGTTTAAGTTGTTGGTAGCATCATTTAAACATATATATTTGTTTGGTAAAAGTAGTTAGATTGTCGTTGCTGAAATTAATATATTTATATCAATTCAATTATATTTATATATATTAAATATTGTCATATGTATTTAATTAGATTTACAGAGAAAGGACTCTGATTTTATAAGTTCAGTACAGAGATGGTTCTTTTCAATTAATAAGAAAAAAATAGATTTACCAACATAATATATTTTAACAAAAAAAAAACTAATTATTTTTAACTTAAATTCACTCATTTTGATATGGAGAGTTCTATAAGAACAAGTAGAACATATTTCTTATTTTGTTTTATAAAAGTTCTTTTATTTGAATTTGTTTTTAGACTTCTTTATTAAACTGTATTAAATAATATAAGAAATTGGTATTTCAGATAATACTATATGATGTATCTGATAACGATTGATTTTCTGATAAATCATATCTATAATCTGAAACATCAATTTCTTAAATTACTTAAAAGACAATTGAATAAAATAAATAAATTTGGACACTATTATGAACTGTAGAAAAGTTATATTTCTCATTTATTATAACTTCGCATTGTTCAAAATACTCACCTATATAGCTTTGTCTGAATGGCAGGGTGGACAAGGATGGGTGTTAAACACAGTATTATTTTATTTTATTTCTTCCGTTTTATATTTTGGAAGAGTGTATTTTTGTTATGTGGAATTGATACCGAGTGTAACTGGAAATGTCGAGCAAAAAATGTATTCAAAGTTTAAATCGGAAGCTTGTGCATCTCAATATCATTTCAGGCTATTTGAGACAGCTGATATGATCAATGTCCAGCTGTTCTGAAAAAATATATTATTACTTGGACTGTTATCTTGGACAAGCTTGAAAGCTAAAGTTTAAGTTGTTGGTAACATCATTTAAACATATATATTTGTTTGGTAGAAGTAGTTAGATTGTAGTTGTTGAAATAAATATATTTATTATACTTTATCAATTCAATTATATTTGTATTAAATATTGTCATATGTTTTTAATTAGATTTACAGAGAAAGGACTCTGATAAGTTCGTCTCAATCAATAAGGGAAAAAATAGATTTACCAACATAAATATATCTTAACAAAAAACACTTCTAACTTAAATTCATCCCTGTTGATATAGAGAGCTCTATAAGTAGAACATATTTCTTATTTTGTTTTATAAAAGTTTTTTTATTTAAATTTTATTTAATTTTTTTTATTAAACTGTATTAAATACTATATGATCCATCTGATAGGATCATATAGTATAAATCAAAACGTTGATTTTTTTTGGTTAATCTGAAACATCACTCTCTTAAATTACTTAAAAGACAATTGAATAAAAAAATTGACACTTTTATGAACTGTAGAAAAGTTATATTTCTCATTTATTATAATTTGAATCACATTGTTCAATATGCTTACCTATATATAGCTTTGTCTCAATGGCAGGGTGGAGAAGGATGGGTTTTAAATGAGCCCTATGAATCATTATCATTCATTCTTGCAGATTCAGGTTATGAAGTATGGATTGGAAATACCCGCACAACACTTTACACCTTCGGCCATAGAATCTACAATAGATCTGACAACGTACAATTCTCTGCAATTCCTACTTATTTGCAAACATCAATAACATTACAAAACTTTAGATATGCATTCCAAATATTTATCCATGAAAATATTGTAAGCACAGGCCTTCTGGGACTGGAATTGGGATGACCTTGTAGCCTATGATCTCCCTGCAATGTTGAACTTTGTCAATTCTATGACAGCAAAACCAATTCTCTACATTGGTTTTTCTCAGGTAATGAAAATTTATAGATCTCCATGTATACATATATAGAAAACAAATTCATCTACTTGTATTTTGTATCTGATTAAATGAATTTTCTTAATGCAGGGAGCCATGACAGGATTTGCTGGACTTACAGACAGCTATCTTTCAAGCCTGGTGAAGAAAGTTGCAATGCTTAGTCCTGTTGCTTATCTGTATCATGTTACTTCGCCCCTATCAAGAACTGCAACAACACTCAACCTTGATCAGGTACTTTATATAATTGTTTGTTAGCTGCATTTCTATACTTTCATCCATATGCCTGCCAACTTTCTTCGCTCACCATTTATGATGACAGTTATACTTGGCTCTAGGCGTCTACGAGTACAATACGTCAACGTAAGTTGCAGAATCATCTACTGGTCTTTAAACATTCAAATGTTTTTAATGTAGAATGCTAACAAAAACATAAATTAAACAGAGCACAAAATGAGCATCTTCTGGACTTGGCATGCCAAACTCTCAATATGAGACTTGAGACTTGCTACAATGATGTCATCACCCTAACAACGGGTTAGTTCTTTAACCTTTTATTTAGTTATACTTAAATAATAGGAATTTTTGTTAACATGTTTATATTATAACATTCTATTTTTCTATATTATTATAGAATATTTCTGATATTAACTAGGGGAAGAGCACCAGTATTTACACATCTTAATTTCGTACATTTGTAGAACTTAAACTATATGTCAGATTTCGATGATTTTTTTTGGGTTGTCTCTGTATGCGAGTTAACTGCTTAAAGCTAAGGTTTCAACTTCGTGGTATTCATGGATCTCTCTATAGAGATCATCAAACGCCGAAGGGTCGAAATGTGGCCATTTCAAAGTGCTGCCCAATACCCACTCAAAGATACACCAATACCCGTTCACTAAAAAATGCCAATACTTGTAGTCAAATTTCCCAGTACTTGTACACAAATGTCCCAATAGTGGTGTACAAATGAGCCAATTACCAACCAAAAAAGCTAAAAAATGATCAGCTATTGGTACATGTCTGATTGACTATTGGTACACGAGTGATTGGAATGCATATTATTATTAGACCCCTATCAGTTACTGATGGTCTTCCCCTAGTTTGAACTCTTATATTCTATAATATTGACATCTTAATTACATCTATCTAAAAATATTAAATATAATGATAAAATTTAAAGTTAAAAATCAAAATTTTGTTTACATACTCACATTATTACACTCCATTCCTTTTCCTGCCATAAACATTAGCTATTTTATATATATTTTGCATTGAACAAATCTGAACTGGTATATTTTCCTATGAACAGGACCAAATTGCTGTCTCAACGAATCTAGGTTAGACTACTATAACAAATACAGCTCACAGGCTACGGCAACAAAGAATATGGGTCAATTGGCTCAATGTAAGATCTTTAAATCTGTCACCATTCTTGTATTTTGTTTCCATTTTTAAACTACTCTCACTTTTTCTGTCTGTTTTTCCTAACAGTAATGAGGTCGGGCAGATTTTGCAAATATGATTATGGTCTCATTGATAATGTTGAGAAATATGGAAGCCCTGAACCTCCATCATATGATCTATCACTGATTCCAGTCGATTTGCCATTTTTGATACTTTATGGAGGAAATGATTTGCTGGCCGATGTGGAAGATGTTAAACATGTGGTCAGGGAATTGCCAGGCAAAGTTGAGATGCATTTTATGGCAAACTATTCTCATCTGGACATGATATATGCTACTAATGCTCATGTTGATGCCTACCCTCTAGTCCTGGAATTCCTGGAGAAGTAGACATTTTTATTAATATAGGAGAGAGTAATATATGCAGTAATGTAGAAGGCAGTGACTAACTCCTATTTATTGATCGACTTTCATTATATATATATATATATCTATTTAATTTTATATTCAATGGCCTTACCCTGTGGCCATGATAATATATTATAATATTATATATGGAAAGTTATTAAGCAATTTTATTAAAAATAATTGTCTGTATGATAAATTAGAATTTTATGACATTTTCTATTTGTTTAAATGTTTTAATATAATAATATATTAATAAGTGGTAATATTCATGTTAGGTTCTGATTATGGTTGGGTTGTTATTTGTTGTTCTTTCATTATTATTTTCTTATGCTTATTTGAACTCTTGGTGGTATTGCTTTCTATATATTTGTTTCTTATTTTAAAATTAATATTTTAATATTAAGTATATGCTGAAGGAGTACAATATTGACCCGAGTCAATTGTTGAGAAACTCATAAATGAGATCTAAAGCTTTAAATTACATTTCATGCAACATCTTTCTATGTTATGGTATTTACAGGCACTCATATGTGGAGTTAACTCATCGATGATCAACAATTTATGAGTTGCTCAACAATTAATAAAAGATCTAAATTACATTTCATACAACATCTTGCTATGTTATGGTATTTAAAGGCACTCATATGTGGAGTTAACTCATTGATGATCAAAGAGGAGAAAATGATGATTAGAACATTGCTCAATTTTTAAAAATTAATAAACAAATCATATGTGGTAATCTTTTGTGGTTTCTAATATTATTATCTTTCATGTACTTATGCCTTTTATACAATGGATAGGGACAAATTTTGTATATAGAGGTGCCATTATATCATATGATCACTTATTTTAAGGTGAACCCACAATAGTGGGTTATACTATTTTGCTTGAACGGACACTAAACTCTACATTTTGAAAAAAGCTCACTTTCAGATGCTAATTGTCGCTAAACCTTTACAAATCGGAAGATAAAGTAAATTAGAGTCTTTTAGGTTTTTCTATCTAGATTCTAAATATATTTTTAAACTTTTTTTGGAATTGATTTGGATCAATTTTTCTTTCTCCCACGAAAAGTGGTATGTTGTTGAAAAAATCATTTTCAAAGAGTGACACTGTTTCATAAAGCATAACTTTTTTTTGTAAAATAGATATCAATGTGATTCTTTCAAATTTCATTTTGTAACATTTATATCTAGAACCTGGAATTGATTTCATGACTTTATCACTAGTATTTCATATATTATTAATGTTTGAAGTTGACTAAACCATAATTTTGACATACGTTGTTTCCATAACTTGTAACTTGTCATGTATTTGTCCAATTTCAATTTATTTTGTTTGATAGAAAGAAGACTTCAATACCAGTGGCATTGTTATTTTTCAATTTTTTTCCTCTTTTTTACTATTTTTCATTAAACGTCAAACATAGAGGTTTATATTTGGTAAGAAACCTACATTTGATTGATGTAAAAAAATATGTACACAATCAACTCAAAATTTATCAAATTCATAACCATTAGAAAGATTGTTCTGAGTACTAGTGCCATGCAAAAGGGTGTATCCTTGATGTTCCATTTGTGCCCTATAATTGAGCCCCAAAGCCATGAAATCTTCAAAAATTTGTTGGCCTTTGCAAAATGGGCCTAGTCTGGAGGTTTCGATCGAAAGTACTTGAGTTTCTTTGTGTATTTAAAGTCTTAAATCATGTACTTTCGACCGAAAGTTGTAATTGAATTTCAATAGAAACCTTGGTCAGCCAATTTAGTGATTTTTTAGGCTAGTAATGATCTCATATAAATAAACATTTTTTTTCTTTACTTTGTAAATTCAAAAGTTGCAAAATAATTCACATTTCGGAGAAGGAAGACATTAGGAAGTGATTTTTTTTGAATTTTGTCAAATTTTAGTGGAGCAATTTTGCGAGGGAAAGCAGAGGGAAGTAAAAAGAGAAGGGTAAATAAGACTGTAAAAAATTATTCACTTGAGACCGAACAAAGACTACGTGAAGAATCACTGGCAAGATATTACCATAAGAAAAAAAGGTCTCTCTCTCTCTCTCTCTCTCTCTCTCTCTCTCTCTCTCTAGTGGATAGTTAGGACTTATCTCAATGAAATATGTATGTGTGATATTGCAATACTAAATAAGACCAATTAAGACCTAACATGAGTAATAAGACCTAATAGTACCCCTTAAGGTCTAACATGAGTAATAAGACCTAATAGGACCCCTTAAGGTCTAACATGAGTAATAAGACCTAATAGGACCTAATAATTAATAACACCTAATAAGACCCTTAACACCTAATAGGACCCCTTAACACCTAATAGGACCCCTTAAGAACAAATAGGACTAATAGGAACTATTAAGACCAATTAAGACCTAACATGTCTAATAAGACCTAATAGGACCTCTTAAGACCTAACATAAGTAATAAGACCTAATAGGATCCCTTAAGACCAATTAAGACCTAATAGGACCTAATAGGACTAATAAGAGGTCTAATAGGATCTATTAGGACCTAACATGATTAATAAGACTGACGCAATGCAACAAGGAAAATCCCAAAATGGATAGTCGAAATCTATAGCAGCAACAACAACACAATGGAAACACAACAAGATAATGTTCAAATAGAATTTCATTCAACATGCCCGACTATACTTGGCCTTCCAAGTTAGGGCCAAATACAAACAATTACACCAATAATTTTGCAATCCTCAAGATAGTCCAGCTCTGTGACATATCAGCAACTGGTAGAAACACTAAGATAGATCTAAACTTGAGCTCGCAAGCCACCAAGAAATCTCCTTGTCTCTAAGCATGCAAACCACTAGCTCTACTATTACAAATATTAGACAAACAATCCGATCTTCAAGATCTTGTAGAATCCAATTATTGTCTCATCGACCTTCTTCTTCTCACTCACTCCCTAAAAAACTACCCAAATCTTCCTTAAATACTTTTCTTCAACCTCAAGTCGGATGGAAGAAACAATTAGCTCCTAAGCCAAGTCGGCTTCTATAACAAACAAATATTAAATGCAACATCAGTCGGCTCTCAAATAGCCTTACAAATAATTAATTCTCCATGTCAGCCTCTAGATCCACATAAGAGAATGCAACACAAGCTACCAACATTAAATACATCAATTCAGTCCACCAAATCTCTAAGAACTCTAGTCGGTAAGCCAAACTACCGAGCGCCAATAAAATAATCGACCCAGCTAGGCATCACCGAGCGAGCACGTCGACCAAGAACCACAAGCATCACCGAGAAAAGGTTTTGTCGAGCACCAAAGTTTACTGAGTTCCCTTCAGTGACCGAGCCCCTTCAATGACCGAGCCCCTTGGGCAAAGCTGCAATCGAGTAACACAGAAACACTCCAACATACAGGATTGCCAACTACCCTAGGATTCTCTTGCATCAGACACCCCAAGTGCGAAAAGATGTTCTCAAAGGCTGGAAGAACATCTTCTGGGATTCAACACATAAACCCCAAAGTGGTTCTTCACATACATGTCCTTCGAGTCTTCACCTTGCATACTTTTCCACTTCTACTTTCTCTATCTTTTCAAGTCTTTCCTCGACAATCCACAGGTATGTTCTCCATATTGATCATCAATCTTTTCAAAATCCTTCAACTCAACTTAGCTCCCAAAGCTCAGGTTCCTCCTACCGAGTGTTGTATCCAGCAAAGGCATCGGGGAAAACTTCCTATCATTCTTCTCAATAGTAAACACATTCTTGGCACACTCATGCACAACCCTACAATCATACTGCCAAGGTCTACCAAGCAATATGTGACAACTACTCATGTCCACAATATCACACAACACTTGATCTTTATACTTGCCAATCTAAAAATCAACAAGACATTTCTCCCTTACTTCCAAAGCATGAACATATTGCAACCAACTAGTCCTATTGATGCAGTCAAGGATGGAGGATCCAATTAAGGACTGTCCAAACTTGCAACCAAACCACAACACAATAGAATTACACAATGATAACACCAGATCTGAGAGAAAACAAGTATATTGATTCATCAACAATTGATTACATGCAATGTGTTAGGTTGTAAGGCCTTCCCGGTTACAGCTAATTACAAACCAAGAATAGTTCTACAGGATCACTCAGGATCCAATACACCTCTCAACTAGTCCAGGCTTGTAACACGACAGGACACTAGTAGGCCCACCAAGCAAGATCTAAACTTGTGCACACGGGCCACCAAGAAATATTCTTATTCCTAAGCTCGCAAGCTACTAACTCTGCTATATTTCTAGATCCAAATCTCACTCTCTAATCCAACTCTCACTGATCCCCCCTAAACAACTACCCACACATCTTCTTAAATGCTAAATCCCAACCACAAGTCGGCTTTACAAATAATATACAAATATTAAATGCAAAAACATGGTTGGCTCTCAAATAGCCTTACAATAATTAAATTATCCATGTTGGCCTCTAGATCCACATAGGAGAATGCAACATGCCAGATCTAGGTCCCCACACATCCAACAATCAATCCATAACTCGAGGAATGCGACCCAAATTAAATGCACCAGTCGGCCAAGCTGATCCATCCAAACAACCAAGTCGGTATGCAAGAACACCGAGTGCCAACAAGCAACACTGAGACCCATCGGTAACCAAACATCGAGCAAAAGAGAAATAATCGAGTGCTAGTGAACTGACACCTTTAGTTACCGAGCATTCTTTAGAGACCAAGCACCCCGATAAACACTGAACTGAGCAACCAAACTCCAAAACTGAGCAAATACTTCACCAACAAGGATCAAAACTACTAATTTGCCTCCCAAAATAAACATATTTTTGGTTGATACAGGATCACCAAGAATCCTAGTATGCTCCTGTATCAGCACCCCAGGTAAAGAAGATTTTCTCATAAGGAAATCAGGAACGCCCTAAGGGAATCAGAACAGGTATGCCATATCTATTCTTAACCCATATCTCCTCTTGTCCTTCATTCCAAATTGTCTTCACTTCATCCATTATCCCTTGCAGCAAGTTTTCCTACTTCCCACTTTTCTTATCTTTTCTGTCTACAACTGATAATAACCAACTCTTATCATTCCTTCCATTACCGACCACATCCGTACCTTGGTAAACCCCATCCTCTCCAGATTCTTCAATTAACTCGGTATCACCTGCATCTGTCTGTGTCACAAATGTCATTACTTGCTGTACTAATTTTATCAGAAAGACCATCTGCCTCTTAATCTCAAAAAACTCTTCAGATATATCAATCTCCTTCTCTTCCAAACTAAGCTTTGTAGGAATAGGTTCATCAATCCTCTGCTCCTGAGGTTTGTCATAAGGACAACACCTGATAACTCCACATCCCTTAGCCCCTGTCTCCTGTAAAGGTAACAACTTATGCCTAGATCCTTCATGCCTAACCACATAGGTGTTTGCACGACCATCAAACAAAACATTTCTATCAAATTGCCAAGGCCTCCCAAGCAACAGATGACAAGCATCCATAGGTAATATATCACACAATATTTCATCATGATAAGATCCAATCTGAAAATTGAGCAAGCATTGTTCTTCAATCCTAACCTTAGACACATCTTGTATCAAACTAATCTTATAAGGATTAGGATGTTTCTTTCTTTCCAAATTCAACTTGCTAACCATCTCTTCTGAAACAAAGTTCTCAAAACTACCACCATCAACTATAACAGTACATACCTTATCCTTGCACTTACATCTGGTTCTGAACAAATTTATTCTTTTCACTGGTTCCTGGACACATGTAGTCAACCTCCTAGTGATAAGAAATTAACCCTTCTCTACAACATTATCAATGTCTTTCTTGGTAGTTAGTGCAACCCTTTTCTTAGGACATTGAAAACTTCTATGACCCGCTTCACCACATTGATAACAAGTACCGGTGAACTCATTCTTCCACCTTCCTCTCTATCTAGTATTGAAATTATTAGTGACTTGACCACTCCAGATCCTACATCACTATTCTTAGGGTTCTCTACCATATTACTTTCAGTAACTATTTCACCAACCTTACCACCTCGATTCCTATTGTTTTTTCTTCCTTCAAACTTCTTATTCATCTTCTCTTCAATCTTTAATACCATCTGATAAGAATCTCCTATTGTTGTCATTCGAACAGTAAGTAACTCTTCTTGAATACTAGGTCTCAAACCATAAACATACCTAGCAACCTTCTCTTTATCAGCTTCAGAATGACCAGTCCTAATCAATATTCTGTAAAACTCCTGAGTATACTCCTGTACTGATTTGTTAGTCTACTTCAAGGCTTGCATCTTCTTAAACATGTCTAATTCATAATCCACCAGAATGAATTGCTTCTTCATCTTGTCAACCATTTGATTCCATTTAGTGATCTTTTCCTTTCCTCTCCCATATATTTCCAACTGAACTTCCCTCCACCAAATATTTGCATGACCCATCAACTTAGTATTTGCAAATCTAACCCTATCAAGATCTTCTATCTCTTCATACTCAAAGTACTCATCTATTTCATTAATCCAATCAATCAACTCTTATGGCCTAATGCTTCCAGCAAATGCAGAAAATTAAATCTTAGGACTTTTTCCAATTTTAGACATAGCTTTGAAGATTCTATTCTCTTCAAGATCTCTAGCTTCTTCAAAATGATCTTCTTCCTTAGATTCATCATCACTATCTTCTTTCCGTGTAGTCTTCTTCTTTCTTAATTCATCTTGCAGATCTTGCACTTGTTTTTGCAAAGCTCTAAAATCCTCAAGACTGAATTCTCCAGTAGCTTCTTCCTCTGAGATCTCATGAGCTCTCCTCAGAGGCATCTTCAATCCAAGATCTTGGTGCAAATTGCCTCTCCTTGACAATCTGTCCACACATTCAAAATCAACTCACTCTGATACCACTTGATGTAGTCAAGGATGGAGGATCCAATTAAGGACTGTCCAAACTTGCAACCAAACCACAACACAACAAAATTACACAATGATAACACCAGATCTAAGAGAAAACAAGTATATTGATTCATCAACAACTGATTACATGCAATGTGTCGGGCTGTAAGGCCTTCCCAGTTACGGCCAATTACAAAGCAAGAACATTTCTACAAGATCACTCAGGATCTAATACACCTCTCAGCTAGTCCATGCCTATAACACGACATGACACTAGTAGGCCCACCAAGGAAGATCTAAACTTGTGCACACGGGCCACCAAGAAATCTTCTTGTTCCTAAGCTTGCAAGATACTAACTCTACTATATTTCTAGATCCAACTCTCACTCTCTAATCCAACTCTCACTGATCCCCCCCTAAACAACTACCCAAACATCTTCTTAAATACTAAATCTCAGCCACAAGTCGGCTTTACAAACATATACAAATATTAAATGCAAAAACATGGTCGGCTCTCAAATAGCCTTACAATAATTAAATTATCCATGTCGGCCTCCAGATCCACATAGGAGAATGCAACATGCCAAATCTAGGTCCCCACACATCCAACGGTCAATCCATAACTCGAGGTAAGTGACCCAAATTAAATGCACTTGTTGGCCAAGCTGATCCATCTAAACAACCAAGTCGGTCTACAAGAACACCAAGTGCCAGCAAGCAACACCGAGACCCACTGGTAACCAAACACCGAGCAATAGAGAAATAACCGAGCACCAGTGAACTGATGCCTTTAGTTACCAAGCGTTCTTTAGAGACCGAGCACCCTGGTAAACACTGAATCGAGCAACCAAAATCCAAAACTGAGAAAATACTTTACCAACAAGGATCAAAACTACTAATCTACCTCCCAAAACAAACATATTTTTGGTTGATACAGGATTGCCAAGAATCCTAGGATGCTCCTGCATCACCTATAAGGATAAGGATGTCTCACTCTCTTCAAACCAAGTTTGTGGACCATCTCCTCAACTACAAGGTTATCAGTACTACCACTATCTACAATCACATTACAGATTTTACCTCCTAACTTGCACCAAGTTTTGTAGAAGTTACTCCTTTGACAAGGTTCCACCTTAGTACCGAGCAATGTTCTTCAAACCAGCAAGCTTTTTGAATCTACCTCAGGTTCATTTAGTATGTTTTCATTCACCACAATATTCCTGCTATTACCGAGCTTCTTATGAAAACATTCAAAAGATCTACGCCCTTCTTCACCACAATTATAACAAGTACCCTTAAAGGAAACCTTACCTTTCCTCTTCCTTGGTTCAATAGGTTTTAGTTCATCTTCAGCTCTCAATTTTTCCTTCACCGAGTGATCATGTTTCTCCTTCCCTCGGGAATTACCATATTGTCTCCTCTTCAACTTATCTTTTTCCTTCAGAGCATACTGATAAGCATCTTGAACTGAACCAATCTTCAACATACCAAGCTCATCCTGAATATGAAATCTCAAACCTTTCACATACTGAGCTACCTTTTCCTTACCATGTTCTCTATGTCCAGTCCGAATAGTCAACTTATAGAACTCCTCGGTATAGTCTTCCACAATCAAATGTTTCTGCTTCAAGTTCTACAACTTCTTAAACAACTCAAGTTCATAGTCGGTAGACATCAACTTAGCTTTCAACTTAGTCACCATCAACCTCCAATAATTGATCTTCATTTCACCTTCATCTTCTCTATCTCTTTTTAATTCTTTCCACCAAAGAGAAACATGTCCTTTCAACTTAGTTTGTGCTAATATTACTCTAAGAGGATCTTCAATTTCTTCAAGATCAAAGAAATATTCTAACTCACCAAGCCAACCAATCAAGTCCTTGGGTCTCAAAGTACCAGCAAAATTAGAAACTTCCATTCGGTAACTAGTACTTAATCGAGCTTCGGATCTATGCAACCGACCAGTTCTATCTTCACTAGATCTATCCCTCCAATCAGTTCTATCATCTCCACTAGATCTAGTGGCTTCAAACTCTTCATCAGCTTCCTCATAGCCATCTTCAGTACCAAAATTCCTTGACATACCATCAATAGCCCTCATGATCTCAGTGATCATGTCATTCTTCATCAATTCCATCTCAGATATGAAATCTACTTTAACCTTCTCTACAATATCTGATTCTACAACATCACAGAGATCTGCAATCGCCGTAGGGTCTAGTCTTCTCGGAGGCATCCTTGAGATATTCAAAAACCCAAGGCAACAAATCACCAACCTAAGGTCCTGGTGCAAACTGCCTCAACTCGGTGATCGGTTTACACACTCAAGAACTTCAAGCTCTAATACCACCTAACGCAATGCAACAAGGAAAATCCCAAAATGGATAGTCCAAATCTACACCTGCAACAAAAACACAATGAAAACACAACAAGATAATGTTCAAATATAATTTCATTCAACATGCCCAGCTATAAGGCCTTCCGGGTTAGGGCCGAATACAAACAATTACAACAGTAATTTTGCAATCCTCAAGCTAGTTCAGCTCTGTGACACATAAACAACTAGTAGAAACACTAAGGCAGATCTAAACTTGAGCTTTCAAGCCACCAAGAAATCTCCTTGTCTCCAAGCATGAAAACCACTAGCTCTGCTATTACAAATATTATACAAACAATCTGATCTTCAAGATCTTGTAGGATCCAATTATTGTCTCAGCAAGCTCCTTCTCCTCATTCACTCCCTAAACAACTAACCAAATCTTCCTTAAATACATTTCTTCAACCACAAGTCAGCTGGAAGAAATAATTAACTCCCAAGACAAGTCAGCTTCTATAACAAAAAAATATTAAATGCAACATCATTCGGCTCTCAAGTAGCCTTACAAACAATTAATTCTCCATGTCGGCCTCTAGATCCACATAGGAGAATGCAACACAAGCTACCAACATTAAATACATCAAGTCATCCCACCAAATCTCCAAGAACTCCAGTTGGTAAGTCAAACTACCGAGCACAAGTAAAATAACCAAGCGTGCTAGGGATCATCGAGTGAGCATGTTGACAGAGCACCACAAGCAATGTCGAGCATAGGTTCTGTCAAGCGCCAGAGTTTACCGAGTTCCCTTTAGTGATTGAGTCCCTTCAATGACCGAGCCCCTCAGTCAAAGCTGCAACCGATTAACATAGAAACACTCCAACATACAGGATTGCCAACTACCCTAGGATGCTCCTACATCAAAGACCTAAAACCTAGTAATAAGACCTAATAAGACTCTTAATACCTAATAGAACCCCTTAAGACTTAATAGGAGTAATAGGACATATTAAGACCAATTAACACCAATTAATGCCAATTAAGACCTATTAGGACCAATTAAGACCAATTAAGACCTAATATGACCTAATAGGACCCCTAAGACCTAATACGGCCCCTTAAGAGTTAATAAGACTAATATGACCTATTAAGACCAATTAAGACCTAACATGTGACTAATAATACCAATTAGGACCTATTACTTAACCAATTAAGACCTAATAGTATGTATTAAGACCAATTAAGACCTAATAGTACCTATTAAGACCAATTAAGACCTAATAAGACCTAATAGGACCCTTAAGACCCAATAGGACCACTTAAGACCTAATAGGACTCCGTAAGACCAATTAAAACCTAACATGTAACTAATAAGACCTAATAGGACCAATAAGACCTAATACGGCCTATAAGACCTAATAAGACCTAATAGGAAGTTAATAAGACCTAATAGGACTAAAAAGACATAATAAGACTTATTAAGATCAATTAGGACCAATTAATACCAATTAAGACCTAATAGGACCACTTAAGACCTAATAGGACCGCTTAAGACCTAATGGGACTAATAGGACCTATTACGACCTAACATGACCAATAAGACCTAATAGAACCTATTAAGACCAATTAAGACCTAATAGGACCTATTAAGACCAATTAAGACAAAATAACACCAATTAAGACCTATTATAACCTATTAAGACCAATTGAGACCAATTAAGACCTAATAGAACATATTAAGACCAATTAAGACCTAACATGTCTAATCAGACCTCTTAAGACCTAACATGAGTAATTTAAGACCTAATAGGACCCTTTAAGATGAATTAAGACCTAATAGGACTAATAAGAGGTCTAATAGGACCTATTAGGACCTAACATGATTAATAAGACCTAATAGGACCCCTTTAGACCTAATAGGTGTAATAGGACGTATTAAGACCAATTAACACCAATTAAGACCTATTAGGACCTATTAAGACCAATTAAGACCAATTAATATCAATTAAGACCTAATAGGACCCCTAAGACCTACTAGTGCCCCTTAAGAGTTAATAGGGATAATATGACCTATTAAGACCAACTAAGACCTAACATGTGACTAATAATACCAATTAGGACCTATTACTTCACTAATTAAGACCTAATAGTACTTGTTAAGACCAATTAAGACCCAATAGGACCCTTAAGACCCAATAGGACCACTTAAGACCTAATAGGACCCCTTGACCAATTAAGACCTAACATATGACTAATAAGACCTAATAGGACCAATAAGACCTAATAGGACCTATAAGAAAATAGGAAGTTAATAAGAACTAATAGGCGTAATAAGACCTAATAAGACTTATTAAGATCAATTAGTACCAATTAAGACCAATTAAGACCAATTAAGACCTAATAGGACCTAACAAGACATCATAGGACCCTTAAGACCTACTAAGACCACTTTAGACCTAATATGACCCCTTAAGACCTAATGGGACTAATAGGACCTATTAAGACCAATTAAGACCTAACATGACCAATAAGATCTAACATGAGAAATAAGACCTAATAGGACCTATTAAGACCAATTAAGACTAATTAGGACCCCTTAAGAGTTAATAAGACTGATATGACCTATTAAGACCAATTAAGATGACTAATAAGACCATTTATGACCTATTACTTGACCAATTAAGACTTAATATGACCTATTAAGACCAATTAAGACCTAATAGGACCTAATAGGACCTAATAATACCTAATAGTACCTAATAATACTTAATAGTACCTAATAGGACCCCTTAAGAGTTAATAGGAATAATAGGACCCATTAAGACCAATTAAGACCTAACACATGTCTAATAAGTCTTGAACACTTAAGACCAATTAGGACCAATTAGGATCTATGTGTGTGTGTGTGTTGGCAAGTGATGTTTTGGAGCACTAGGGATCACTTGAGGGTTGTCATTTATGGCAACACTTATGTTGGAGTGATCGCATTTTGAGAAGTTTTCCACTAGAATCTCAGTCATGAAAATGATTAAGTCCAAAATCAGGATAGCAGGGAACAATGATACAGTCTTGGTCAGCAATGAATATATATAAGGTATTATAGATTGTGAAGTTAACTAAAGGTATTTTGGGATGTATACATGCTTTACTTAAGAAAGCATGAGTTGTGGTTATCGGATCAGTAAGATACAATATTCGGAAGGTATACGAAGATAATAAATCAGTATAACAGGGTATATGAACAATTGCGAAGATCAAGGAGAGTATAGTGGATATGATAACATCCTAAGTTAGGTGAATGGAGTATATTGTCAAATCCACATTTATCATTTGCATAAGTTTTGTATGGTATTTGTGAAGCCGACTTGATGGCAGATTTTGTATAAATATAGAGTGCTTTTGTGAAAGTGAAGTATGTATGTGATTATGATGATGAAGCAAGATTGTGAATCTAAGAGAAGAGATCAGATTTGAGATCAATAAGAGACAGAGCTATAACTGAAACTATCTAAGCAAGACAAGTGCTTGTATTGGTCACATTTTGGAGAACTCTTTTGAGACAGTTTCCTATTGTAAGAGCAGTGTCCTCACCACCTTTAACCAGGTGTTCTGTATACCCCTAATAGGGTTTTGTAATCCTTTAACAAGGAAATGTACTATGTAATCATCATCTCCTAACAAGACTAGATCTCCTAATAGGGATACAATATTTTAGTGTATAGTTGTAGGTATCATCCCCACCAGGGTTTTTCCCTTAACAGGGTTTCCTCGAGAACAAATCATGGTGTCATGAGTTATGTGTTGTGCTTATATATTATTTTCATTTCAGCATTGTTTTACTTTATCTATAATTGGTTGAAGTTTAAATTGAGATTCAGTAATACTGAGTCACCCCCCCTTCTCAATATTACCTAATCCTAGCAATCAATATCAAAGCTATTGGCCCTTACAGAAAAATCCTAACAGTTTAAGGGAGATCAAAATGGATTTAGAAAGTTTGCAAGAGAAATTTGAAGCAGCACTTGAAGATCTAGACAAAGAAAAGGCTGACAAACGTATACTGAAATTAAAATTAAGAAGAGCATAAGGTTTCATCAGAAAACTAAAGGAACAACTGGAAGCTTCAAGAAATCAGAAACAAGATCTTATGGACAAGATCCAAGAAGATTCAGACAATGATACATCAAATCAAGTGAAGAGGCTAGAGCAAGAAAAAGAAGAGATCAATCTTTTGATGATAAAGGGTATATGCACGAAGATGGGGGACCAAAAAGGTGCCACTTTACTTTTTGGTCCCCCATCGACCATAGTGCGTACAGGCGCACGTGTTGTGTAAAGAGTTTTTACAAAGCGCGTGTGCCCTATAGTGTGCACGCGGTTTGAAAAATACTATTTAGTGCTTGTTGTGGTTGGGAAAGCTCATTTTTATTTCCACAAACTCGCGGTTGCAGCAAAAAGAGCCTTCCCAAGCGCGTACGCAGTCTCGTTTGGATTTGTTGAATCCATAGTTTTCATTCATTCATCCATCAAATGGATCCATGACGTTGTTAGGTTCGATCCAGAAGAAGAGGTAAGTGTTTTTATAGCCCATGCCTCTTATTTGTTTTAAAATTTTAGTTTTGAAGCAATTTGTTTTGTTAAAATTTGTTTTTGTTGAAATTTGTGTGTAATCAAGATTTTAAAATCTAGTTTTTTTAATTGCCAAGAAAAAATAATCTCCCTCAACCAAACCCTCCACCAAACCCTTCGTCTCCTCATGAAGAAATGAATGAAGAAACAAATGAAGAAACAAATGAAGAAAATAAACAAGAAAATGAACCTCAATTGCCTCCACCAAGCAAGAAACCTCCTCCTAGAACACAAGAAAATTTGATGAACCAAATCGAAAGAGGGAAAAAAGAATTAGAATCTTTAATTAGGAGGTTAAAAGATTCTATTGGTACAAATCCTGGAAGGGAAAGACTTGGGAAATCATTGGAAGCAATCTTGACCCATGTAAGCTTGGTTAGTGGGAAAATTAATTTATGGCAGGATAAAAGAGAATAACAAAAATAATATTATGCAAATAAATTATCTTATGCCGACATAAAAAAGAAAAAAATCACAAAAGATGACATTTGCAAGCTATTTAAAAAACCAGGGGACACAGATACTCTTAGAACTACATTAAGGAGGTTCCCAATTCATTGGTGCTTAAATGAAGACATTAAAAATAACTTTTGGGAGAGATGGTGGATGGTCTTTGATTTGCCTCCCTATAAAAATCATGAGGTTCCTATATATTTCTTGAGGAAACTCTATTGCGAGTTTGTACTCAAGGACGTGCCAAATTATTTTGACTATCTAGATTCTCAGGGTAGAGGAGGGGGGTCATCATTTGATAGAGCGGGGGCACATCGTGACCCTAACACACCTAGGGTTCCTATTGGAAAGCCACACATGGATCATGTTACTATTGTTGGAAAGTTGGCTATACTGGTGTATATGACTTAGTATAGTGTTGTCATTATGGAAACAAAGTCATATAGTAATTTGGAGTCAGCGCACTTGATGAAAAGATCAGAAATTGGCTAAGTGTTGAAGATTGGATAGTATACATAGTACCTGAAGCTTAGGGCATCAACGCACATGTGTATGACCGAGTTATGGTGTGCTACCTAGAAGATAAGTTGGTTAGACTATATTCATGCTTAGTCTATGAGTGCATGATCAGATATGCAAGTATGCCAAAGTTACAGACAGTTGAAGTTACACAGCCAGTGTGTGCCAGAGAAGAACACAGTAAGTAGCCAACTATTAGCATTTTGATTTGTGGTTATATTCTAATGTTGTAAAGGCTATGCACCTATTGTAATTAGGTTTCCGACATGTAAATATTTTTGTTTGTAAACACGCTTGAACCAATTCAATTGGAAGCATTGTATGTAATCGGTTAAAGGGCTGACCTAGTTGTTTGTTTTGTATGCGCATATAAATATGTGATGCGCCCATTGTAATAGGTATGTAAGTTAAGATAGAGTTGTGATAAGTAGAGCAGAAGTATGCGAAGAGTCTATAAGATGTATTAGAGCTTTGCAAGAGGTCAAATCATCAACGCATCAAAGAAACTGATCATACAAGCAGTGTCACAGTGACAGTTCATCCAACAGATATAGTGTGTATCTGAGATCTGAAGGTTGTAGCCTTCACCACTTGAGCAGTGAGCTCTAGGACAATGCGTCCACTCCCCTAACATGGACTATTGTAAAAGAATCCTAACAAGGTCTGACCCTTGATAAGGTCTACTGTACTTAATACATTGTAAAGAAACTCCTAACAGGGTTAAGGATCTTCTAACAAGGATCATAAAACACTAATACAAAATATTAGTGGGTGTCAATTCCCACTGGGGTTTTTACCTATTTGGGTTTCCCCGTAACCATATTGGTGTTATGTGTTGATTTCATGTTTCATGTTTATGTGGATGTTCATTTCAGTACTTAAGCATTTAAGTTCAGTTTAAAGATTAAGTGAAAAGATAAAATATAGTGAACACTGATTCAGCCCCCCCCCTCTCAGTGTTCCCATTCCTAACAATTGTTATCAGAGCTCTGGTTCTTAGCAAAGAAGTTTAACCACTTGAGGAGATCATGGACAAAGCAGAAATGAAACATCTGAAAAGAAATCTTGAAGCTACTCTTGAAGACCTGGACAAATCTTAAAGAGAAATTGAAGAACTAAAAGAAAAACTCAGTGATGCTCAATTAGTCATCAAAAGGCTAAGAAAGGATTTGAAAGAATGCTCTACCAATGATCTAGGGACAATGGTCAAGAAGCCAAATGAAGAAAATACATCCTTGAAAGAATAGCTTGAAGAATTTGATGATAAGTCGACTAACAATCAGGAAGTCTATGATGAACAAATCAAAGAGAACCTTCAACTGAATGAAGAATTGAGGTAAGAAAAGATGGAAATCTTGGAACTAAGGAACAACAAAGAAATCTTGGAATCTGAATTGAAAGATGCTAAGAATCACATTGATAAATTACACACCAGTTCTGATTTGATAGAATCTCAGTTGTATGCAAGAAGAGCTAAAGGAGATACTAGCTGCATTGGATACAATGAAGCACAAAATCAGATTGACAACATGCGAGCAAGAATGAAAGCACCAGAAGGCACCTTAGATGCTAAGAAGATTGGAAGTCAGACTAAGGATCATATTGAACCACCTAAGAATGAGTGCAAGCTAGTAGACAACACGTGTTATGCATATAACAAGCATGGACACATAGCAAGGAAGTGTACAGAGGTAAGACCTTTCAATGGTTACTGTTATTCATGCAATAAATTTGGTCATAGAGCTATGAATTGCAAGACAAGTCAGAAGAACAGGACTCAATATAATCAAAGAAATTAGAATTAGTTAAATGTAAGAAGTTCTCAAAATGTTACATGTCAGATATGTAACTATAATGGTCACTCAGCTAGATAATATGAAATGGTGACTCATGTCAACGCATCGAGGAATATAAGGCCTCTAGTCATTTGTCACTCTTGTAACAAGGCTAGACACATTTCAAAGTTTTGTAGATCAAGGATGCAATGTCAGGAAAGCCCTAAAAGGACCGAAGAGCCAGTATTGGATCCCAAAGGAGAAGTCAATTTTGTGAAAGCTTCGGTGGATGCGAGCTTGATGAAGCAAAGATGGATAAGGTTGATGAGTATGTATTGGATGCATCCACAGTGGATGCACCCTCTACATTTTGATGAATGGCCCTCAGGGTCATAGGGGGAGCTAATTTTGCTCTAGACCCCTATGTGGCTAGCATAATCACTCTTAGAGTATGCGCCTTTGGACTTAAGCTTATGGAGACTAGAGTAACCTTAGTGCAAGAGTGCACTAGCTGATTGTTTTCAGAATAAAAGTTAGAAATTTCCAAATTGCAGCCTAGTTTACGCGACAAGCATTAATGGCAGAATGTCTACTTTAAAGTACATAGAAGTTAGAAGATCTCTCATTGCATTTTAATTGTGAGTGTTTGGAGAGCAGAAGAGCCCTAGCAGTTGATTAAGAAGGATTGCAGTCTGATTCATCAAGTGACTTGCTGTGCATTTGATCGGTTGTAGAAACCCTAGTTCGTCACATCGATTCAGAATCTCTTAGAGACCTTTGAGAAAGTGTTATACAAGTAAGTGGTGGCTACTCCTATAGTATTTGATGTTGCATAAAAGAAAAGATATGTGTTTAAGAGGCATCCATTTAAATCAACACTAGATGACCTAGAAGGGGCATTCTCCCACATGCCTATGGGTGTTATGCATGTCAAGGACTTTAGGGCATACATCTATTGTAAGAAAGAACTAGTAGGATTGGATAGATTAAGGGCACACATGGAAACTATGTTTAAACCAGACAAAACCTTCATGGATGAGTATGCACGGTGGAATAATCACCCTATAGTGGAGTATGCTATGGCATATGAGTTCTATGAATCAAAATGGATCAAGATTCTACTGAGAAAAATTCATGATGACCTATTTTGGATAGGTGAAGTGTCGGTCAGAATTATTGGTGACCTCATTCATGAGATAACAAGCCTATCAAGGATAGGCACCATCCTTCCAGTGGGAAAAGATGTGAAGAAGATTGTTGAATAGACTTGCAAATCAAGAAGTGATAGGTGTGGTATGACTATCGAGCCTATTGAGAAAGATGACTTCAAATTGATGTCTATGATACTTGGTTACAGGTTTCAACACACCAGTAGGGTAAACAGTGTGTCTGCGGCCACAATTCTTACAGCCATAAGAATTGTAAATGAGAATGGAGAGTTCAACCCATGTGAAATCTTGTGCACACAGCTAATTAACAACATCAAGGCAATCAAGCATGATAAGACCAAGATAATCAAATTTGGGTCTTTGATCATATACATGTACTTCCATATTGTTGGAAAGGTATCTGATTTGTATTAAGACAAATCCATTCCCACAATGCCACAAATCTCTCTCAAGGCATGCACTGAGAGCACTTTGAAGGACTACATGACACTAGAGTTGAAGACATTTAGGGTTAAAATGTAGATGAGGTACAGGATACCAGAGAACATAGTTGAAAAGTATAAGGACACTATTTGTTTTATGGTTGAGACTGACACAACTTGCATGGAGGTAATTGAACCAAGGACAAAGTGGATTCATCCACTAGGATATGAAGTAGAAGAGCCTATTCTAGAGGGTTATGCTCAAGTTCTATTATCAGCCCCTAAAGACCCTAATGAGCCAAGATGGGGAACCTATGTAGAGAAAACAAGAGAAGTTGATGCAGTCTTGAATAGTGCAGCAACTAAAAGGAAGGTTGCTAAGGTTACCTCAAAGATCTTGAGAATTCATGGAGTGTCTCAAGAAGACCTAGACAAAGCAAGGGAATAAAATATTTCTTTGGAATTAGAGAGCGCAGATGCAACAAAGGCAGAATCAAATGATCCTAAGTTGAAGAAGGTGAAGATAGAAAAATCTGATGATCAGAAGGGTAAAATAGATATTACTCCTTCTGCACCCAAAGAAACCATTGACCTTACTACTCCTCCTAAGTATAAGGCAATTCCTAAGAGGAAGAAAGAGATCAGCATTATTCATCCATCCTCGAGAGTAACAAGGAACAAAAAGAACTCACAAGCACCTCTTGAAGTAAGTTTCAAACCTAGTCGTAGTGTGCTAAGTACAAGAATAATTGATGAAGGAAAAATTAATCAAGTAGAAAAGTTCTATGAGAAATACAGTGAGATTGACAAATCAGAGATACACATAATGATTGTCAAACACATGTTGAAGTTCAAGAAGAAAGTCTTGGAAGTAAAGACCATGATTCCTGATAATGTATGGAACATCTTAGAATTTCAAAAGAGACAAGATATTGAAGAAGATCTAAGGATAAGGAAAAATATTCTAGATGATACCCTTCCAGTATGTTCCTTAGAAGAAAAAACCTTGTTATTAGACTTGGTGAAGCCACATCTTAGAACTAAGTCAAGGACTTTGCACATTATGGACAAGAACTATGATTTAGTTGCAAAGGAAACAAAGAAAGCCTTTGAGAAGGTCTTTATGAATAGGTACGTGTATCCATCTACTGTGCCTATAGCTCAAGTACCCACAATGGTTTCCAAAGAGTCAGAGACCATCAATGTATAATCTACATGTCCATAGGATTCAACGCATAAATTTAATACATCCATAGAGGCATAGAAGACTGCGCCCATGACAAAGACACCTAAGGATGATTCTATCTTTATTGACAATGTGAAAGTTACTATGGCGGCCACAGACATGGATCTTGACAAGTTTGAAGAGGCATTTGTAAGCACTTTGTTGCCTGACTTCCAGTCACCCATCATTTTTTTGTCAATTTCAGAGTAAATCATGTTTGGTCTCATCTGAGTCTAGGTCTAAGTCTGCTATAGGTAGGTTATCCTTGTCAGGTTTCCCTTTCCTTTTCCCTCTCATATCTAAGCCGGGTGGGTGGTTTCAAAATATTGTCATCATGGGTAGATGGTAGACCCCAACCTGGAAAGGATAATATGCTTTGATTGGTAATCATTCTCAAGTGAAATGGTGATTGTGGATCATGATCTTCAAGACACTTGCAAGAAATCAGAAGAAAGTTTTCTTGTGATACATTGACTGAATTGGCGTTGAAAGATTCAGATTTTATTCCTTGTGATAGTGTGTGCATTCAGTTGTTGAAGATTTTTCTTATACTAAATGAATGCATATGTCAATATGGCATCTATCGGTTGATTCAACTTTCAGAAGCAAAGTTTGGACAGTCATGAATTGAATTGCATTTAAGATCATTTGAAATCTTTTGAGCAAGGTTCAATGATGAGATTTTGAAAAGAAGTCTGTTATTTAAATTCAATTTTCTGAGAACTTCCTGATGCAAGATGATTAAGAAGAAATCAAAAAGATAGACACATGCAACTAAAATGGTTCTTTTTGAACTCGGGTCCCTCTTTTCCTAGCTTGGCAGAGCCGAACACACACCTTGTAATTCATGTTCAATCGATAGTAAAGTGTGGTGTTTTTGCAATATAAAGGTATGGATCGATTCTACAGGTCTTAACGATCCTAATGGAGAAAATGACACATGTTTTGGTGCTAAATTTGCAGAGAACGAGCTCGGCGGGTTTTCTCATTTTGGCTACTCCTTTCGCACTTACTCAGTTCTTTTTCCACAAGATTAAAGATTTATTATGTTTGGTCAAATCAACGGTTTCCACTTTCCCTCTATTCTATTAGAGATTCTTGAAGGGAAAGCGGGATGAAGACACGTGGTAGATGTGGGCCTGGTTCATGCTTTAGCTTTGGATTCTTAATCAACAGTTCCTGTTATCCCTCTATGATGTCAGAGATCCTTCACAGGATAACGGGATCATGACAAGTGTAAAGTGGTTGGTCCAAAAAAGTTGTCCAGATTCTTTATCGACGGTCACAGCTTTGCCTATAAGGTATGAGAGATCCTTTGCGGCTTCATCAGATCCTTCCACATAGCATGTGGGTCCAAAGTCATTTGCGGTGATAACCTTTTGAGATGCAGAATCTACGGTTCCCATTTTGCCTTTATTATGTCAGTTATGCTTAGCGGGTTAATGGGATCTTGCCACGTATTCAGGTGGGCCTCCCTAATTTTTAAGTGCATCTTAAGACTTCAAATCAATGGCTCGCACTTTTCCTTTATGGTGTTAGAGATTCTTTGAGGAAAAGTGGGATGTCGACACGTGTCCCGCCGAGCTCAATATAAAAGAACAGGTGATTATTTTAAAAAGTTTTTAAGGGCATGTGCCGTTAGTAAAATAGCCCACGCACTTAAAAATGACGTGCAGAAAGACAGGTAAGGGCTTCTTTATTATGCAGAAATCACACCTACTAGGTGCAATTCCCGCAATGAAGAAATTTTTTGCACCTGATAGTGCCAAAACTTGTCGGCTTATAATTTGCAGATCTCAAACCTTTTTCCACATCTAATCACATGGGTTGCTTCGAAATGGCTCAGAGAACATTTTTCCTCCAGGAAGCACGGCCCGGAAATGCATTAAATTTTTAAGGCAATGAAGGATTCAAGTTGAAGTGTCATAGTTATGATGTCTCTTCTTATTCTCATATCAGTGATTGGCCTTTTCAAATTCTATCATCGAGATATTCTCTCTTTGTACCTTGTCTTTCTATATTCTGGAAGTTGAATCATTTCCAGTAAGCATTGTATGTAAAATCTATAAATATTATGAAGGAAATCAATGTAAGGGTCGGCAAAATTTTGGCATGAAGAGAGGTTGCAGAGACAATCATACTTGGTGTCAATTCTTTACTGTCCATGTGCTTCCTTTTTCTGCATACAGTCAAAGAGCTGGAGTAGAGGAGAGGGCACTTTTAATTTCTACATTTTCATTCATGCATAGAGATTCATGTTCAGTTTTTGTAATAGATTTGGTTGTAGATTGCAAGCAAATATAATCAGAGTATTGAGTTTGTGTGTTTCAAACAAGGAAAGTTTTGTTATGAATCAGAGTATTTGGGCAACACTTTTCTGATTACTTTCAATCAGAGTATTGTTATGGTCAGTTTTGAGCACTTTCTTGCATCCTTAGTCAAGTGGTGATTGGGTGGTAGATCAGAGTACTATCATCTGATCATGTTGCAAAGATTTGGATGTTTAATCTTCATTTTAATCTCATGTCATTGCATTCTTGCATTACCAATATCGGGAAGTCATAGGATGTGTGAGTTCCTGAAGTTGGCTAGGATTAGGATCTAAAGTCTGCCCGAGTTAGTCCTGTATAGGATTAGCTTGGTTTTTCCTCTGCTGTTCTCTGGTTAAGAACATACCCTGCAGTAGGAATTAGGAATTAAAACATAATTCATTGAATATTTTTCACATAGGGAGCTGTACCTTAATTCAGAGGGAAACTAGTTATTCTCAGAAATAGTTTCCCAACTGTTGTGTAAAGTTGTTCTTCATTAAAAATTGGGCAAATTAAAGGAGAATTAGAAGAAGAAAAATCTGTTTACCAACATACTCAAGAAGATGAGAACTTGTGTAGTAACACTCCTCCCACTCATCAAGAAGAAATACTGATTGAGGATATAACAGATGAAAAGAAAGAAGAAGAAAAGATGGAAGAAAAGAAAGAAAAAGAAATAGAAAAAGAAGTAGAGAGAAATGAACCATTAGCTGAAGTGATCAAGGTAAAAGAGGAAGTTATGGACAATACTCCTATCACTCCACTTCCCTCAGTAGCATTGTTGTCAAGTTTGACACCTGACACAACTAGTTTGTATTCATGAGGAGAAGAAGACCTGATTAAGTTCAGCATCTTAGTTATGGAGAAGGCCAAGGAGAAACAAGTGATGAGGAATCCCCTCCTTGTAGAGTCAGTGAACATACTGAACAAATTGTTACCAGCAGACAAGAAAGTGTCCAAGGTACACTCCGTTGATGATGTGAGTGCAGTTATTTCTCAGTTCAAGAGTAATTTCTCTAGCCTTGAAGAATTTGCATCCCTAGTTGTAGAAGAGAAGTATTTGAAGAAAAGGCTCAGTGAATTAGTTAGCAATTTTGCACTTGACCTAATCTCACTAAAGTCTAGTCAAACATCCTTGAAGGATTTTGCAGCAAAGGGCAGAAAGATCATTGTTGACTATATGAACCAGGACAAGTTGACTGATGATATATACAAGAAGATCCAAGAAGCAGAAGCCATGATAGATAGCATAAGGAAATAAGTGGAAGATCCATCTATTGATGTGAACATATGTAATAATATCTACCAAGGATAGATAGATAAGATTGAGAAGGCATAAAAAGAAATGACCAAGATAAGGGCTAGGCAGACTCATCTAAGGAATGCTATTGCACCTTCATTAGACATACTTAATCAGAATATCAAGGAGATCGATGCCACCATGGTGACATATGATCAAGGTCCTAGCATAGATTTGGAGAAGATGGAGAAGATACAGTATGCATTATGCGCCCATCTCTAGATTGTGAATTCACTGATCACATTTTGGAAGAAGGAGATCCAAAACCTACAGATAGCATATTCGGATGTTTTATCATAGTAAATAGTTGTATATACAATTTTGAAGCACCTTTAGACAAAAAATTTTCTATTAAGGAATAGTTAGCAACTTGGCCATATTCCTTTGTTGCCATCAATGACAAAGGGGGAGATTCTTGGCAAGTTGGCTATACTGGTGTATATGACTTAGTATAGTGTTTTCATTATGGAAACAAATTCATATAGTAGTTTGGAGTCAGTGCACTTGATGAGAAGATCAGAAATTGACTAAGTGTTGAAGACTGGACAATATACAGAGTACCTGAAGCTCAAAGCATCAGGGCACGTGTGTACGACCGAGTTATGGTGTGCACCCTAGAAGATAATTTGGTTAGACTATATTCATGCTTAGTCTATGAGCGCATGATCAAATATGCAAGTATGCCAAAGTTACAGATAGTTGAAGTTACACAGCCAGTGTGTGCTAGAGAAGAATAGAGTAAGCAACCAACTGTTAGCATTTTGATTTGCAGTTATATTCTAATGTTGTAAAGGCTATGCACCTATTATAATTAGGTTTTTGACATGTAAATATGTTTGTTTGTAAACACGCTTGAGCCAATTCAATTGGAAGCATTGTATGTAATTGGTTAAAGGGCTGACCTAGTTGTTTGTTTTGTATGCACATATAAATATGTGATGCACCCATTGTAATAGGTATGGAAGTTAAGATAGAGTTGTGATAAGAAGAGAAGAAGTATGCAAAGAGTCTATAAGATGTATTAGAGCTTTGCAAGAGGTCAAAGCATCAGCGCATCAAAGGAATTGATCAGACAAGCAGTGTCACAGTGATAGTTCATCCAGCAGATATAGTGTGTATCTGAGATCTGAAGGTTGTAGCCTTCACCACTTGAGCAGTGAGCTCTAGGATAGTGTGTCCACTCCCCTAACAGGGACTACTATAAAAGACTCCTAACAGGGTCTGACCCTTGACAAGGTCTACTGTACTTAATACATTATAAAGAAACTCCTAACAGGGTTGAGGATCTTCTAACAAGGATCATAAAACACTAGTATAGAATATTAGTGGGTGTCAATTCCCACTGGGGTTTTTACCTATTTGGATTTCCCCGTAACCATATTGGTGTTATGTGTTGATTTCATGTTTCATGTTTATGTGGATGTTCATTTCAGTACTTAAGCATTTAAGTTCAGTTTAAAGATTAAGTAAAAGATAAAATACAGTGAACACTGATTCACCCCCCCCTCTCAGTGTTCCCATTCCTAAAAACTATTCCATTCATTGTGAAGGAACATGTAGAGGTGGACACACTAGGCACAATTAGTGCTCTGACACAGACTCTCATTTAGTGTGCCACTCCTTTAGTTGAGGGTGACCATGTTCAATCTTTGAGGGGGCATATTTGTCGGTCATGTGGATGCTTGTGCACATTTGGTACCACCGAGAGAGAGGAAGAGGATCTTGGAATGATGACATATAGTTTTTGAAATATGACATTTGGCATTGACACACAGGTAAATATTTCCAAGTTCATTAAATTGATTTGATCATATTTCATTTATAAAAGAATAACTAATTAATTTAGTATCTATTGATTATGATCAAATTTCAGGGCAAGAGTGTCAGTGGCGATGGCAGTGGCAATGATCCTCATGTCCCCTTCTACACATCATCATCAATTCCACAAGTATGTATCGAATAAAATTTTTAAATTAATATATTTGATTATTATGTCATTATATGAATAATTGTATCATAACTTATTGTGCATGTGCATTAGACATTCACTGGTGGACCATTGATGTTCACAAAAGACAGTGAAGGGCATCGTGCCACTTTCCTTGAGGTATCTTTATTTGTATCTTAATTTGATTTACTTGATTATATTTAATTAATAAATGAATGAATAACTAAATTACTAGACAAATTATGATCAAAATCCAAAGGCACGATGATCACATTCTTTCACCTGGCTTTGTGACGTCACCATTGACTCCACAGGTATATATGTAATAATGCATTATAATTAACATGTCAATACTACATTCTTATATGAATGGTTATCTTATAATTTTCCATGTACATGTGCACTAGTTGAATGTTGGAGCTTCGACATCAACACCGCACACCGAAGGATGTGGTGGAACCTTCATAGAGGTATCATTTACTAATTAGTAGGGTTGTAAAAAAATATATGTAATCTTGATAACCGCATAATACTTTTTTGTTTCATTTTCAGTTATTGACATCAGAGACTCCTCCTTTTGTTCATGATACTTTGGATCATGGAGTAGCTGTAGCAATAGCTAGTTCTTAAGCACTGACTGAGGTATGAAAGATATCACTTAATTTTAATTGTTATTTTAATAGTTTGTATTGAATTTTATAACGATATTCATGTATGTATTTTAATTATTAGTTTCATCATTGTTAAAGGGACTTATTACTCCAGATCGCCAGCATACACCTTCGGTGGATGTACATAGTGACTATTCGCTAGCGGTAGGCGAATATTCAATTTTATGTCATTGTATAATTCAATTTTGATGTATATTAGTTATTGATGCTTAAATTTGTTTTTATCAGCTCAAGCTATAGAAGAGTCTAGATCGGAGGATGAGAGAGCACACTTAGAAGACTACAACATCCATTTCATCTCCATCGATGCGACGATTGAAGACAGCTCATGATTTATTTTCTTCCCCTAGTAGGAAAGGACTAGATTAGGGATATAGATTGTATGCCTATATGGCATTAGTGGACATATTTTTTGTATATTGTATAAGTGATACATTGTACATCCATTTGGCTTTGAGGAATCCAAGTTAACTGTATTAAATATATTCAATGAATGACATTATTGGACATATATTTGGCTTCATGCCCTACGAATATTTTTTTTTATGTTTTAGGTAAGAAATTCATGTGTTTGGTGTATTGATGTATACTGATTTATGTTTATGTGGATGTCTTATGCTTTTTAAATTTCCCATGCCTTATAGTTATGCTTGTATGTTTATCGATGTATATTGTTACTGTCACCCTAAGGAGACTAACTTGACAACATTCACTATCACCCTAAGGAGACTAACATTCCTTGTTACTATAAACTTTGACAACATTCAATATCACCCTAGAGAGAGAGAGAGAGGGGGGGGGAAGAGAGTGAGAGAGAGGGAGAGTGAGAGTGAGAGAGAGATCTCTTCCTCTCACTCTGACTATTTCTCCTCATAATTGAAATTTATGAATTAAATAGGGCACACACCCTATAGGGCGCACGCCCTATAGCGTGCATTCCCTATGGAAGTCATAGATTTCCATAGTACGCATGCCCTATAGCGTGCACGCCCTATAGGGGGCACGCGTTTGGTAAGGCATTGGAATTTACCAATCCTAAGGCTTGGATTTTCCTTGGAGATCCAACCCAAAGGCTTGGAGGATTCAAATAGGCTTGAGACGTGTTTTCCAGCAGACATATAAAAAAATGACAACTTTTTTGTGTGCTCTTCGTCAGGCTTACTCATGGTTCAATAATGTAAAAATCAGACGATGTGATATTGCAAATCTCTTTGTTAGCTATCTAAGCATATAATTTATTTTGAATTCTGATTATGTTAAGTTTTTCGTCTCTAATTTCTTTTGTGTGTATGTATGTTTTTTGTAAAAAACCAACATGTAATATTTTGGGCATAGATTTTGGCTCGTTCATCGAATTTTGCAACAAGTTACATTTTTAGAAACTAGACTTCATTCTACACACTTAAAAAAAAAAAGAAAATTTGATTTTCAATTAGTTTTAAATGATTTCTAGGGGGAGCACACAAAAATTTCATGTTTATAGGATGTGTACACTTCGTAAATTCATCAAAAATTATACTTTCGTAAAAAAAATTAGCAAAAAAATCCAGGATAAACTACGTGGTGTTAGCTAACTTCTCACCAAAGCGATTAAAAAAATTCAAAAAAAAAAATTAACATTTTATGGGGAGCACACCAGACGCTATGTTATATTTTTTCACAAAAAATAGGACCACTTTTTGTGCTCCCCCTTTTTGAGGGCCTTAATCTGCACCATTTTTAAAATAAATTAGTAGTTTAGGAACTAGATTCAGAGTATTACAACTCTTGTTCTTGTCGCATCTTAAAATTTTGAGTCTAACTATCTTCAATTTCTTGTTGAAGTTTAGAGTTTGCTGATTTTAGGAAAAAAGTGGCATCTTATACCCCCTTTTTGGTCCCCCATCTTTGTGTACTTACCCTAAAAGAGATTCAACATGAAAAGGATGCTAGGAACAAAGTTGAAAAATCACTAAAAGCAGCAAATGAGCAGATAGGACAAATGAAGACTTAACTTGACCAGTACAAAGATAAATATCAGGAACTGGAGAAATATAATCAGGTCATTAAAGGTGAACTCACTCAAGCCAAATTACACATTGAGAAATTACACATGAGTAGTGACAAGATTGATGAACAAAGAGCAAGACAAAAGCCTAAAGGAGATATGATTGGAGTTGGATTCAATGAAGAAGAAAGTTCTAAAACCAATGAAGAAGCAAGTGAAGAAAAAACTAAAGAAAGACCTATCCATGAAGGAACACATGAAGAAAAGACTGAAAGACCTACTTTTGAGAAACCTAGAGATCATACCAAACCTTTCAGAGGTAGATGCTTTGAATGCAAAAAAGTTGGCCACATGAAAAGAGATTGCAGAAGTAGAGGTAATTCTAAGCCCTTTACCAGCTACTACTTTAACTGTTATGAATATGGACATAAGAAATTAGATTGTATAAAACTAGATCAGTCTATGTATAAACAAGATTATGTCAGAGAAGAAACAACAACCAAGATCACATGTAAAAAATGCAATAACTTTGGGCATATAGTAAGGTACTGTAAGTTGTAGACTAATCAAGATAGGAGACCTCCTACTTGTTAAAAATGTAACAACCTAGGATACATAGAGAAGTTTTGTAGATATAATGGAGAGGACAACAAAAGAGGACCAATAAGATCTAGTGAACCAAGAGGACCACCTCCTATGGTTATAATAAATAATGTTGGTGATAGTGGTAAGAGTCTTAGTGAGTACATGAATGAATTTAAGGATCATTTCAATAAATGAAAGAGCAAGGAGGATGACAAGATATGGAAGGTGAAAGTTTTAAACAAGGCATCATTTCAAGGAGAGACAGTTGATGATACTATGTCTTTGCATGATGAGTTCTTTGAGGCATCAACCTAAAGGGTCGCATGGCCTTATGGGGTGCATTGGATGCAAAAAATAGAAAATATCCGGCCCCTATATATTTGGAGTAAGCTCATGCGAGCTTAGGTATGATGTGTACAGACACTAAGGAGTCTATGGATGAGAGTGCAACACTTGGAAATTCATCTTTTGTGTTCGCGATTTTTGTATTGATTGGACGGCATGAAAAGTTGAGCTACCTGTGTTTGATGCACATACTCAACTTACGATGGATAAAAGGACTTAAAAGATCTCAAATCTACACCATTTTTTGATTAGCATTTAAGAAGATCAGAGTTGAGAAGATTATCATTCATCTAGCAGAGTGATTGCATGGTCAGGTAAAGCAAAGCACTAGATTCAAGTGTGTTTAAGGTATTTAGACCTAATCTCATAGAAACGTCATGGATGCACCAATAGTTTACAATGTTTTAAATAGACCTAGGTAAAAGTTTATGAGGCATCCATTTAAATCTAGTGAGGATAATTCAGAAGGAGCATTTTCAAAAACCCTCGTAGGCGTGTTACATGTAGAATACATTAGAGCATACATACAATGCAAGTATGAAATCATTGGAGAAGTCAACATTTACAATGAAATGGATAGTATGATAGAAGCTGATGGATCCATGGTAGAAGAATTCAAACATCTACAAGATCAATCAATCATTAAGTTAACCCTACTCATAGAATTCATAGAAGTTGAATGGTTTAAGATCATTCTTAGCAGAGTTCATGATTAGTTTTTGTGGATTGGTAAACAACCTGTGAAAATATGTGCACAATTGATTCATGAGATCATAGGCCTTAATAATGAAGGAGCCCTACCTATAGCAGAAAAGAACCTAAGAAAATGGGAAGAAAGCCTAACCCATTCCAAGTGGGATAAGAGGGTGATGATAGTCAATTACATTTATTTGTAGGATGTTAGATTGGTAGCAATGTTACTGGGCTAAAAGTTATTCTATAGTAGCAGACCAAATTCTATATCTACTGGGGTCAACATGATGGCATACAGAATGGTGAAAGAAAACAAGAAATATAACCTTTGCGAAATCCTAGCACAACAGTTTATTGAAAATGTTAAGGCTATAAAGAAGGAAAAATCTAAAGCATTTAGGTTTGGATCATTGCTAGTCCATATGTATATCCATATCATTCACAAGTTTCCTGGCATGCACCCTAGGGCATGGAAGGACAATGTACCCACAAGAATTCAAATTTTAGAGTACTACCAAAGACAGGATAAGAATTGGGATGATGGTGAACTATTTTCCATGACTAAGATACTACAGAGGTAGATGAAAGAAAGGTATAGAATACCAAAGAATATAGTGGAAAAATATGAGGACACTATCTATTTCATGGTTGAAACTGATTGTGTCTACTTTGAGGCAGTTGAACAAAGAACAAAGTGGTGCTATCCTATGGGATATGAGGTAAGTGTTGAGATCCTAACTATGCAAGTGGAGCATGTACTGACAGCTGAAAAAGACCCTACCCAAGCAAGATGGGGAACATATAGGGAAAAGTATGTAAAAGTCAGAGAAGAGCAAGAAAAGGTAACAAGGAAAAGGAAAGTTAGCAAAATTGTTGAAGATATAGCTTTGAAGATGGAAATCACTAAGGAGCAGCTGAGAAGTATAATAACTAAGATGGAGGCATCTTCTAGCACTATTATTGATGCACCTATTCCTTCGGAGATAGAAAAGACAATAGCTCCTACTGTGAATATTGTTGATTTATCAGCTACTCAAGAGGAAGAAACACAACATTTTGTGCCTCCAATCATTCCTAGAAGATCTACAAGAATAGGTAAGCATGACATTCCTAAGGAAAAAGAGATAGAAGTGAAGAGGAAGAAGAAGGAGGAAAAGGTGGTTGAGAAAGAGGAAGAGAAAATAGTTCAAAAGGATCCACAAACCTTGTGGAAACCTGATCTTAAGTCACTACATATAAGAGTGATTAAAGATGGAAACTTGATAACAGTGGATAGATACTATAAAAGGTATGATGCTGAAAAACAACAAATCATTGAAGATACTGTAGACACTCAAAAATGGACAAGTGCTTTAAAATCAATAAAAGGGCTCAAAATCATCAAAATACACTAATTCTCATTAAAAAGGATCAAATCAATAAAAATGGACATTTATTAAATCAAATTGGACAAAATTAATTAAATCAAAGGAAAAATCAAATAATGACATTAAATAATTAAATACAAGCTTAAAAGGGTGAAAAACACTATATAATTGATTTTAATCAATTAATTGTATAGTTGTTTTAATCAAAAAATCAAAATGAACCTATTCCCTTACATGGCTAAATTTAATTAATTAATTGAATTTAATTAATCCTAATATCTTTCAACAAAGTTGAGCAACCAATGAGAATTGAGGACAAAAAAACACAAATCACTCAAAAAAGATGAATCTCAATCACTCATTCCAAAGTTTCAATCTCAACCACTCAATTTTGTCCTTTTGTCCAAAGCTTTGAGACAAACATTTAAATTGTCCCCCCATTTATGAACATTGCAAAGTTTTTGACTCAACCAAAGGTAAATCATGGTTAATTCACTCTACCCCCTACCCTTGGGAATTTACTATAAGTATGAGGCATTTTGAGAGCAATAAGCATCTTAGAAATTCATTTGCAAAGCATCCTTATTATAGTCATTTTCATAGCAATCAAGAGCATTTGAATTATCTTTGTATCAATTTGAGAGTTAGTGAGCTAGAATAAGCATTTGTAGTATCATATTTCTCATTTTAGAAGTGTCACTAGTGGAGATTAAGATGAGAGCTCTACTTACCACATCTAATTAGAGAGCCATGAGATGTCATGGATTCATATGCAATTCTTAGTTTAAATTTTCATTGTATTTGCTAAGATTGTTAGATATTAATCCTAATTTCATGAAGGTGAAAAGCATTCACACACAAATGGTTCCCACCGTGGGGATCTAAGCCTCATTTCTAACATTTTTATCAATTTTTTTTGTGTTGTATCTTCACTTTTACGTGAAAATTTTATAGAAAATAGGTAAAATGATGCCTACAAAGCATTAACTGACGTCTGTATCTACTATTATACCGCTTCGCAGCAGTCATCCGACACCTGATAGATAAATTGTTGCACCTAAGAGATTGTCATGCTCGGGACTGCAAAGCAACGCCTACTACCAGAGAAGTGTCGCATGTTAGCTGACTTCTACCATCTATCATAGCCTTTACAATGCAATGTGCACAGAAAGTCATGCCTAGTATCTTCTAACCGACACTTAATTTTGTGAATTGCCGCTTTTAATAGCTTATCTTACATGGATTACATTATTTGTTACACCTAGTAAATAAATTGTCACGCCTGAGTAACTTTAAATAACGCTTGAGCCATTGGAAAGTGGCGCTCACTATTATTAAAGTTATGCCTGCTAACAATTTAATTACGCGTATTAGCTGGACAATGACGCCTACTATCTGTTGTTTTAATTTTTTGTCATATTGATACAATTGATTATCTTACTCTTTGTTTGTATGTTTTTGCTGTAAATGAGCAAGCATAGAAAGGTCCAAAAACCAGAGAACAAATTTAATCAAGAAGGCAAAGCTTTGGCTAAAAAGATCAAGAGGGAGAACTTTGAGCATATTAAAGTGGTTCTTGAGGAATCACAAGAGGAAGAAAACCAGGTATATCAAAATTATCTTAAGACGCTTACAAGACAAAATTTGTATCTCTCAATTGGATTTTTACTCCTTAGTTCAAAGTTTTTCCTTAAAAATTTGCAAATAAGGTGCTTAAGGTTCAATACATAAGTTTTGCTTCTTGAAATTTTTTGATTTGGTTGCCCTCATTGTGATTGGTTGTGTTGACTAACTTGCTGGTGGAAAATCACATTTGGAAGGAGCTATTGCCAAGGTAAGGATAAAAATAATGAAATCACTCAAAAATGCCCCTAACTTCAATTAGCTACAAGGAGAGGTAAGCCTTAAAACTTGGTGATTTGCGTGCTTAAATTGTGGCATTGTCCTTTCAAAATCTAGTAATTTAGATAGCTTAAAGGAATCAAGCACATAAAATCAAAGCCCCTTGTTTGTGGAAGAGAGTAGAAATACTTAAATCCCTATAGTTAGTGGGTGAAATCAATTGAACATTGCTAATTGTGTTTGGGAACTAAAGGAAAAGTTAGGGATATGCTCTTCACCTTTTGGTGAACCAAATTCCCAAAAGCTTGACCTTAACTCCATTTTCCTTGCTTTGAATGAACATGCTAGAGAATTAGTGGGCTCACCTCCTGAGTTTTCCTTAACGAGGCCGGTGAGAGGGACAACCCAAAGTGGGATATGCTTGCTTTTGCTGCGGGAATCCAACCCACTATAAAATGAAACGCATGCATCCTTAATGGGGTGTGTGACAAACGGATTTTAAATTTTTCGAACTTCCTCTAGTAGTCCTCACGGATTGCACCAAATCATATTTTTATGCATGTGGGAAGCCCCTTAACATACTTGGGGGATGAAAGTTTAAGATCTATTTGAACAAGATCTACATTAAATCCTTGATAAATAGCAAGCTACTTCATAGAGCCAAAATGTTAAAAGCCAAAATTGACTATAGGTAGGCTGCTTGGAATTCTTTCTTGTGCTATACTTGTGGAAAATGATTGAGAATATACACTTTAGTGTGTTTTAGGGACACGGTTAAAAATTGATGTGTGTGTTGCGATTGTCTTCCATTTTCAAACGAGAAAATTCCAAAAAATTTATCTTGCAATTTTTAAAATCCAAAATTTACATCCTGGTCAGCAAAGTGCCACCTGTGCACAAAGAAATAACACCTGTCAGCAGTAAAGTCATGCCTGTGGCTATTCAAAAATCATGTATCAACCGTAAAGACACACCTCAGATATATCAAGTGATGCCTAAAAACACTAGAAAAATGCCTATCAATAGTAAAGTGTTGTCTACATACCTGCAGTGTGCCGCCTAACTCAATTCCAGTTTATGCGTATGATATTTTAAGTCATGCCAACATTTAGGCAAGTGACACCTAGAAACACAAAAGGGAAAACAATGAGTACTTACCAAGGGGTTCAAAATTTTTTGATCACATATTCAGATACCCTTTTTCATGTTCTTACTATTCCAATATCTAGCCTAGTCGTAAATCCTAGTTCTACACAATTTTTGTAAATTTCACAAGGATTTGATCACGGGCAATATCAACTCTTATTCTTCAAGGGGTTTTTTCATGCCTGCTTTTACTAGATCCTACTACATCAAGCAAACCTTGCAAGCAGATAGGACTTATTTGAGACAAGAGCTCCCTTACCTAGGTGACGCTTCTACTACCCCAAGAGTACCCCAAAAATCACCCAAACAAGAAGTGGAAGACAACATGATGTACTACGATGGCTTGGGAAATAACAACAATAGTGGCATTGACCCAAATAACCAAGGTGATGCAAATAATGGAGGTATTGACATGAATAATCAAGGTAATACCAATAGTGGAGGGACATATCAAAACACTCAAGGGATTGATACCACTAACCAAAGAACTAATACCGAACCAACTGTCGATGATGCAACTGATGACAAGGTTGATGAAGCCATTCAGTGCCCCTATTTCATAAGACTCATGGAAAAAGCAATGGCAAGAGATAAAGAGAAGTATTTCATGGACCTAGCTCAAGCAGGTCTTAAGCTTCCACGAGATTATGATGTGAATCAACTTAGACCACCAAAGGTTGAAGAGAGTACCATTGACATCATGAACAAGCAATTTAAGATATTTCAAATGCAACTAGATACGATCAAGCAAAGTGGGGCTCCTAAACCCTTTTCCATCGAATCATTGTGTTCATTCCCATTTGATAAAAGTCTAGTAATGGCACCATTCCCGATCAACATAGTGTTTCCCAAGTATGACAAGTACGAAGGAATGTCAGATCCACAAGATCACCTATGTGAGTTTTGTGTATTGAGCTTGGAGTTCATGCACGATACCACCTATTTAATGAGACTATTCCCAAGAAGCTTAGGGGGTATGGCCATGGAGTGGTTTTCTAAATTACCATCTGGCATTAAAACCTTTGAAGAACTAGCTTCAAAATTTGTGGCCCATTACTCATACAACATCAAGCATGAGGTCACAATGATAATGTTATGCAATACTAAACAAAAGGATGGAAAGGCATTCCTTACTTTCTTAATGCAATGCCCCAAGACCTTCCAAGACCTCATAGAGAATGGAGTAACAATAGAAGAGGTGTTGGTTAAGAGTGGAGAGTTGAAATTGTATAAAGATAACAAGAATAACTCCAATAATAACAATAATCAGAATAAGAATTGGTCCAATAGCTATAATAGGTATGGATTAAAGAACAACAATAAGGGAGTAGTCAATGACGAGGTTGTAGATTCTAGTAATTTGAAAGTGACTCCATTTTCTCTTACAAGAACACTTAATCAGGTGAATAATGAAAACCAAACCTCCAAGGCACCTTTCAACAACAATGCTAATAGTGGCAACCAAGGAAATAATCAGAGTAACAAATCTGATAAATTCTTGGTACCAACTCCTCAGAGGAACTTCACACCCTTGGGTGAACCCCTCGAAAAAGCACTAAAGACCCTCATGGCTAACAACATCATTAATCTACCTAGCATTCAACCTTATGAGCCACACAACAAGCCTAGCTGGTGGAGTGCAAATAGCCATTGTGAATACCATAGAATTTGAGGGCACATGACAAATAATTGCTTGCAGCTAAAGAATGTGGTGCAAGACTTGATTGATAGTGGCATAATCACCATTGACGGACTTCAAAGCAATGAAGACCACACGGCTTTCAAACAACCCTTTTATAAACATGACAAAGGGGAATCATCCAATGGAAAGAAACAAAGAAGCAATAACATCAATTTTATGCCATCCTATGATAATGTTGTGAATGCTATAGTGATCAAAGAACAACCCCAAAAAGAGACATCTAATATTATCACTAGGGGGCAGACTTCAAGGATTACCCTACAAGGGGTTGATCCTAAACCTATTAGCCCTCCACAATCCAACATTGTGATCAAGCAATCTTCTATAGCAATAAAACCGTATAGCTTGGTAGATCAGCTACAAAGGACTCCAACACAAATCTCCATCTTGGAGCTATTAAAGCTATCTCCCAACCATAAGGAAATTTTAGAGAAAGCTCTAGTAGAGACGAATGTTCCTACTAACTTAGAAGAGGGGAAGTTTCAAAATATGGTAGGTCATTTTATTGCACCACATTGCCTTTCATTTTCAGACTAGGATAACATGTCTATTACCCATCCCCATAATCTACCATTGCATATAGAGGTCTTGATTGAAAGACATAGGGTCAAAAGAGCTCTCATAGATGGGGGAGCTGGTCTTAACATTTGCACATTGAGTCTTGTCAAATCCATAGGATTATCTGAGTCTTGCATTGATCCTACAAAAAGAATCACCATAAAGGCCTATGATGAAGCTGAAAGAGCCTCTAAAGGCATGATCGTATTGCCCATTCAAGTGGGACCTGTCAGAAAGGACATAAATTGCCAAGTATTGGACATGAAACTAACTTATAATATTTTATCAGGGAGACCATAGATCCACGAGATGCAAGCGGTTCCATCCACATACCACCAATGCATCAAATTTCCGTACATGGGTGAGGAAATCACGATTGGAGGAGACTCAAATCCATACCAATATTGCAATGCACTTAAACCCCTTCATGAGCTATTTATTCCCCATAACTGAGAAGGAATTATCCAAAGAGCCACCATTGAAGATATCAAAATGGATGATCCCATGTTAACATTAAGTGCTACTTCAAATCCTCCTCAAGCTAGCTCAACGAAATCAACTAAAGGAAAGGAAAAAGTAAGCTATGAGGGTCCAACTCCAAACAAAGATTCAGATCAAGCAACTAAATCAGAGATAGTACTTTACAAACCCACCAGAGAAGAAAAGGATAAAGCTAAAAAGGACAACTATAAAAAAATGAGTGAGATAATGGATACATTTGAAAAACAATGTAAAATCAGTTCCAAAGGAGTAGGGGAATACTCCGTTTCCTTATTCGAATTGCCCACATCTCCAAGAACGCATGGGAAACCATCAAAAGAACACCTACATCATAAGTATAACTCTTACTTCATGAGAGAAAGTGACAAAGAAGCATTTGAAAAAGAAGAAGATGAAGTCCTTCAATGGCTTTATCATGATGAAGATGATCCCTCAAGTACTCCCGTAGAAATAATCCAGCATATTAACATTCAAACCGATCAATATGGGAAAGGATTTGAGATAATGCAGAAAATGGGATACAAGGGAAGATGACCCTTAGGCCAAAGAAATAGAGGTTTACTAGAGCCCATTGAACCTGCTTAGAGGGAAAAAGAAGAAAGATCAAGAGTAGGCTACCAATACAAAGGAGAAAGCTCCAACCCAATGCAGGATTCATATCCTCAAGTGAACACATTGGAATCTGATGTAGATAGTGATCACTCCCGGGATTATGAATGGGATACTTTATCTGATGAATCATGTCAGGATAAAGAAGAAGTCACCATACATACTTATGCTAAGGTTCCAAAGAAACATGTTCCAAGGCATGAAGAGCCCATCATACAAGAACTCAATGTAGGACAAGCATCTATTAATCGACCATGGATAGAGGAATTTTGGGACCCCTTAGAGGAAGATTATTCGAATGTTAGGATTAATCCGCGGGTTGTATTTCCCATGCTATTTCCTATAGAAGTCATTGAGGACTTAAGTGAAGAGGACTTTGATCCTTCTTCCATGGACCATCTCGAGGAAGCTCACGTTATAGATCTAAACGATACAATGTACGAACCCTCCAATGAATTCATGTCTATAAACCCAATTGATGACACTTTTCCAAACGAGACCTTATCCTTGATAAACCTTGACCTTATTGATTGGGACCTAAACGAACCAAGTGACTTACTCTATTTCTCAAATGACCAAGCAATGAACCAATACCTTAATGTGGTTGAGCCCTCTTTCACCAATAAACTCGAACCGAACATGATAGAAGCAGTGGGGGTCCAATCTCTTAATCCAAAGAAAAAAATGAAAAAAAGTAAAAAAATGAAAAGTTCTAGTGATGAAAACCACTATGTGACAACACTAGAACCAAAAAAAGTAAAGATAAAGGATGTTTCCTATGGTGAAAACCCAACTGTGGCACCAAAGGAAGAGAGATTGGATACCCTACCCGAACATGAGGAAGAAAGGTCACCTATTCTCATAGAGCCAATGGAAAAGGTCAACATTGGGATAGAATTGGATCCAAAATTTATACACTTGGCCGCATCACTTACACCTTTAGAAAGAAAGGATTTCATCAAGTTCTTCCAAGAACAACAAGTGAACTTTGGATGGTCCTATGCCGACATGCCTAGATTGGATCCTAACTTCATTATGCACCATTTGAATGTCAAACCAGGGGTTAAGCCCATCAAACAAAAGTTGAGAAAAATGCACCCACATATAGCTCTCCTAGTCAAGGCGGAATTAGAAAAATTGTTGAAAGTGGGATTTATAAGAGCAATAGCCTATGTTGAATGGATATCTAATATTGTACCAATCACCAAGTATGACAAATCCATTCGTGTATTTACAGATTTTTGAGACTTGAATCTTGCATGTCCTAAGGATGATTTCCCACTTCCGAGCATTGATGCAATAGTTGACTTGACAGCGGGTCACTCCATGTACTCATTAATGGATGGTTTCAGCGGATATAATCAGATAAAAATTGCACCTGAAGACCAAGAGAAGATAGCCTTTACATGTCCTTGGGGTACCTTTTGTTGGAACATCATGCCCTTTGGCCTTAAAATGCCGGAGCCACATATCAAAGGGAAATGACAACTATCTTCCACGATATGATGCACACATTTCTAGAAGATTACGTGGATGACATATTGGCAAAATCACACAAAAGAGAAGATCACCTATAAATTTTGAAAAATATATTCACCCAGTTGGAACAATTTAAAGTAAGGCTTAATCCAAAAAAATGTGCCTTTGGTGTTCAATCCGGCAAATTGTTAGGCTATATAGTTTCAGCAAAAGGAATTGAAGCGGATCTGGAAAAAGTCCAAGCAATAATGGATATGGAGATTCCAAAGAACATAAGCCAAATGAGGTCTCTACAAGGCAAGATACAATCCATAAGAAGGTTCATTTCTCAATTGGCCGAAAAATGTCATTTATTCACAAGGTTGCTACACAAAGATACTATTTTCATGTGGGATGAAGAATGTGACCAAGCCTTCACTTTATTAAAGACTTATCTAATAAATCCACCAAATCCTAATGCCACCAATCAAGGGAAAATTGTTGCTGCTATACATCCACTATCGAAAGGTCTCTAGGAGTGCTTTTGGCGCAAGAAGATGAACAAGGAAAAGAAAGAGCAATCTACTATTTGAGTAGGACATTGATCAAATACGAACTTAACTATACATTTATGGAAAGGGCTTGTCTAGCGGTTGTATTTGCATCCCAAATATTGAGACATTATATGTTGATGCACAAGGTGAAGCTAATTACCAAAATTGATCCTCTAAAGTATTTGCTAAGCAAAACTGCCTTAACGGGTAGGATAGCAAAATGGGTCATGATATTAAGTGAGTTCGACATTGAGTATGTGGATAGGATGGAAATAAAATGACAAGTGATAGCAGATCACTTAGCTAAAAATCCTTTGACTTCTACACAAACCATTCAAGTGGAATTTTTGGATTCCCCAATTGTAAATATAGAAGCAAAGACATGGAAGTTGTACTTCGATGGCTCATATACACAAGGAGGTTTCGGGGCTGGCATATTATTAATTACCCCTCAAGGGTACACTATTCCCAAGTCCTACAAACTGTTGTTCCCATGCACAAAAAATATAGAAGAATATGAGGCTTTAGTCATTGGCATCAAGATGGCTTTAGAATGGAACATCACCGAGCTACAAATATATGGAGATTCTCAACTAATAATCAATCAAGTCAATGATGAATACAATACTAAAGATGAAAAATTAATGCCATACAAGGCTATGATTGATGCATGGAAAAAGTAATTTGCTTTGATAACATTTGAGAAAATTCCAAGAGAGAAGAATAGAGTAGCTAATGCAATGGCAACCTTGGCTTCCTTACTTCAAAAACTAGATCAAAATTAGAAGTACGAATTCCTAGTGGAAGAGGTAGCAAAACTAACATTTGACCTTCCTGAAACCCAAATTGTTTCCTTACTTGATGGACATGACTCACCTTGGTATGGCCCTATATATACCTATCTCAAAGACCAAGTGCTACCTTTAGACCAATCACGAGCCTAAAAATGAAATTTCATACGCCAATCAGCCCGTTACATAATCCTTTTTGAAACATTGTATCGTAAGGGTCTTGACAGGATGTTACTTAGATGTCTAGAGGAAGAGGAGTCTAAGTTAGCTTTATGTGAGGTTCATGAGGGCATTTTCGGGTTGCACTCAAGCGAGTTAAACCTAGCCAAGAAAATCCTTCGCTTAGGGTATTTCTGGAAAACCTTAGAGAAAGATGCTTGTCACTTCATCAAAATATGCAACAAATGTCAATATCATGGTGACATGATACATGCACCAGCACAAGAGTTGCACCCATTTCTCACACCATGGCCATTCTACCAATGGGTATTTGACTTGATTAGCATCATATATCCACCATCTTCCAATGGGCACAAGTACATCATCACCACAACAGAGTATTTCACAAAGTGGGTAGAAGCGGTTCCTTTGATCATGGCCATGGGTAAATAGATTTCCATGTTCATCTTGAACCACATCATTTGCAGATATGGTATCCCTAATGACATAATCACAGACAATGGAAAGCAATTCAAAAACAAAGATGTGGATGAAATTTTTGGCACATTCCATATCACACATCACTCTTCATCCATTTATTATCCTCAAGGAAATGGACAAGCCGAAGCTACAAATAAGAACATTTTGAAAATCTTGAAGAGATTGGTAAATAAATCAGGAAGAGATTGGCATGTGCAAATTAATTCAGCATTATGGGCCTATAGAACTAGCATTCGAACACCTACGAGAGCCACACCATTTTCATTAGTCCATGGAGCCGAAGTTGTTCTACCATTGGAGGTTGAAATCTTGTCTTTACAAGTGTCATTGCAAGGGCTGATAATAGATGAAGACTATAGAGTTGCTAGACTTCAACAATTAGAGTTGCTAGAAGAACACCAAACACAAGCCTATGAACACCTGAAAGTATATCAGAACAGAATCTCAAGGAACTACAATAAGCATATCAAACTGAGAGTCTTTCAAGTAGGAGACTTAGTGTTAAGAGAAAACCCAAAGAATCAAGTTGAAAGAGAAAAGAAAGGAAAATGGGAGGCTAATTGGCTCGGTCTGTTCATCATCATGTCTTCATTTGGAATGGGAACCTATAAGTTAGCAGATTGTGAAGGAGATGAATTACAAGAGCCTATCAATAGCATACATCTAAAGAGGTTCTATACATGAGGTAGATGAAAGAATATAAAGAGTATCAGATGAGGAGCATTATATTTATTGTAAATAGTCAAAGAGATCTTGAAAAATTAAAAAAAATGGAAAAAGAAAAAAAATACAAAAAATTGAAAAATACAAAAATACAAAAAAAATGAAAAAATGAAAAGTTCCTTGGTGAAAACCTAGCAATAGGCACCTTGGTAGCAAAAAAAGAGAAAAAGAACCAAAAGGTGAAAACTTGGCAATCAAGTGCCTTTTGTTCCCTTAAGTCATTTCCTAGTCACATGTGTACATATTGCATTTCCATCATCTCACTTGTAAAACCTTCATTGCATCCGTCATTTGTGCATAGTCATAATAAAGCCTTTCAGTCGCATCATTGCATTGCCTATTGGCCCTAAGTTCATCGCATGATCACATTTATCACTTGGGGGCAAAAGAGGATTGGAAATTTGGTACCAAACGAATTCAATAGTGCTATATTCGGTCACATTAGAGAGAGATTTATAAGAGCTTAAGAAGAGAGAGATTTCCGTGACCCTTTGATAGATATCATTGTTCACACCTAAGTATTTGATCCTACAACTGGATCCTTGAGCCTTCATTGACTTTATTATTCGGGATTAAAAATTGACAAACACTTTAAAGATTAGAATACTTGGAAATACCTTTTGAAAATCATGAAACATTGCAAAACACTTGAAGCTTTCTTTTTGATAATCTTTATGGAATTGACTTTTATCACATCTTCTTAGCTAATCGATGATGTTTCAACTAGATTGGTGATGATAGAGACATGATATTTTCTTGCCTTTGAGTGAATATTTAAGGAAGATTCATTTGTGAATTTGTCTAATGACATGGTCATCAAAGAACCATCGAGGACTATCCCATAAGATGAAGAATCAACCTTTGCTTGTTTATGCAAACGGATACCTTGGCTATTTTGATCTTGTATATCTTAATACCAAAATCCACTTGCAACATTGAATCTGTTGAAACCGGTATTCATACTCCCATAGTTTGGTCATCCGACTAGTGAGGGTTGTACTTGTTTCCAAAGAGGTTACCAAAAAGAGAAAAAAAAAAAGCGGTATTCATATCATCATGATGTGGTCAATGATGGTTGTACTTACTTTCCGGTCCCAAATCGCTCAATGATGAAAATTTATCTCTATGGCATTTCTTTGCTAAAAGCTAGTGACACTTAGTTGCATTGCATTGCATTATCATGTTAGATTAATTGCATTTATTTATGGTTATTTTTCCAAGGACAAGGGGGTACATTAAAAATCTTGGTTAGTCAAAACATTAAAGAAATGAGAGGGGTTCAAATCAAATGTCTTTTTCCTTGAAATCAATCCATTAAAAAAATGAGGTTATCTTTTGCATTCATGCATAGCATTAATCATTATTCATTATCCATATATCAGAAAAGCAAGAGAAAGAAAAAGATCATTACTCATCCATCATTTGCATTCATATAATTAAGGATAGAACTGCATACATTAAAAAAACAAAAACATAGGGGCATTCATATTCAGATCTCCATAAAACGCCTTGCATCCATACATTGAAAAATAGAAAAAACATATCACAAGTCATTCATCAATGCATCATCTATCTATATCATAAATGAGATACATTGCATCCATAGCATAATCACAAGTAAAATGCATCATAAAACATCATATAGCAACATATAAAGATAATCTCATAACAAACTCATCAAGAGAATCAAGGAAGTATATCATCATATAAAGTGTTCGTCAACATCAAATAATCCAGTACATCAGTATATCAAGATACAATATCATGAAAGTATTACATCAATGTTCTGATCAAATAACATGAAACATGATACAAGAGACATCAACAAATGATCAAATCTATAATCAAATCATCAAGAACCCATAGAAACATCTGATCCATCCCCAGCACCTGATCCATCTGGACCTCAGCCATCTTGTCCATCCTTTGAAGGAGGAGCCTGAGAAGTGCTCGCTATGCTAGGTCTCTGAATCACATGAGTCATAAACTGTTGCATCAAAAGAACTACCTGATCTAGTCTGCCCACAATAGTAGATATATCTATCCTCAATGATTGAACATCCCATGCTACACTATCAATACTAGGGGCATCCTGTGAACTCTGGCTCATATCCTATGACTGTTGAGCTTATGGAGGCACCTACTATGTCGAAACCTGATCCTGCTATACCTGATCCTGATCCTTCTGCGCTAAGGCAACTCTTTGTAATTGAACCAATGGATCCATACCCCAGGAATCTGTCTAGTAGCCTCTACATGAACCTGTCTCTATTGTCTCTAATGTCTCTGGTGTCTTTGCTGCCTATCACCTGTAGTTTCTCTAGGGTGTACAATCTTAGTTGCATGATCATCCCTAGCTCTATCCCTAGCATTTCCACCTCTCACCCATGGCCCATCTCGTCCTTGCCCAATGACCTAAGGAGCTCTCTGTCCTCTTTGTGCTCATCACCTCTTATGTCTCCTCCTACCACCACCTCCACCATCCCCATCATCATCTCCATCATCATCATCACCCTCAAATCTCTCATCATGACCCAAGATAGGCTCTACGGGATTTGTAAATCTAAGAAATCTGTTTCAAACCCACCAGTCTTGAAACTCATGAGACACACTAGCATCATTAATACCCCCAAGCATATCCCATCTACAATAACCCAAATGAGAAATCTGATCACAAGAAAAATGATAATCAATCTGAGGACCCCACATGGATCTATCTGCCTAGACTCTAGCATATAGTGTTGTACCCTGAGGCATATCTTGTACTCTATCGTACTAATGAGAAACTTGACCAAAGTAGAAATTCTCAATAATAGTCATAGCCTTGTTAATCATCCATCGAGGTGCAAACATATAGGGGAGCTCATCATCATCCTCCCTCCAGTGCTCACATCCTATGTATGGATGCCACTAAACATGATCAAGATCATCAATCTGTCGGTGCCAATACTCAGTCTTGCCCAGATGATGGCAGACAACCATACCTCTATATAGAAAAGCATAAGGAAAACCATGTCATCAAATCCTATTTGAAATAGGCCTCGTAATGGGAAGATGCTCCCATACCCACAATTGCAAAATCACTGCACCTTCCGATAAGGAATCACTCTCTCTATAAACAACCTCATGTAAATCATGGTAAAGCTATTCCAATACACATGAGCCCCAATCGAAGTGTCGAGGCTGTGCAAGAAGATCCTCGAGTATCCTACCCCATCCAACTAAGAAACAATGACCTCGACGGTTGGGAAGTAGTAAACCGTCAATCAGAACACCAAGTACTGCTGGCAATGTGGGGAAAGAAGAAAACTAAACCCAAGTAATAGTATCATGATCAATAGTGTTGTCTCCAAACACTCATCTGCAGATTGTGCTATCATAGAGAGAATCATAATACACCATCTCACCATGGCAAGGAATTCGTAATAATCTTTATACATCCTCCAGAGTAATAGTCATCTCTTTGAATGGAAGGTGGAATGTATTGTGGTCAGAGTGCCATTGCTTTGCCACTGCAGTAAGTAAACCATGGTTCAACTGAAACCATGGGATGTCAAGGAGGAAACTAAGACCGCACAACTCAATAACTTAATACTCTGTAGGAGTCAGAGCCTGACCTAAATCAATCACCCAAGAAGCAATGGTCTGTATATATAACTTATGGAAATGTGCTTGTTTTGCAAATCAAAAGAATCATATCAGTATACCATATCATAGAGTTATCATAAGTCAATTAGAATAAAATATCAAAGTAATCAAACCCAGTACCATTTGTTCATGTCTCTGTATCCTGAGAATGAAGCATCAAATCCTACCTATCTTTATCAGTTTTCACACTGATTAATCAAGTCCTACTTATCAGTATCCACCTATCAGATCTATTCTATCAGATTGACATAATCAAACATTCATTGGTACCACTATCCTGATATCCTAATCAATTGTTTTGTTAAACTACAATAGACCTAACTATCTTGGAATTCAAACGATCAGTCGATGACATCAAATTTTTAATCAGAAAATCTAGTCAGAAATTTGAAAAAATTTCAAAAATCTGCAGGCGTCATTTGCCCATTACCAGGTGGCATTTTACCTTACGCTGTGCAGAAAATCTATAACATGGTACTTTATTCTTATTATGCATCATTTCATGATTTACGCATTGCTTCATCACGCTAGGAGGAATTTAACAGAGCCTAGGTGTCATTTAAAAACTAGGGTTACCTACGCAGAAAACTAAATGGAAATTGGCAAAAAATTCTACTGCTACGCAGAAAAAGATTTGTAGCAGGCAAGAGTTTATTATTGATTAAGCGACACTTTACTACGCAGAGGCATGAGTAAAGAGCGTGGATGCGATACTTTAAAGGACTACGTGGCATTTAATTATTCCTAGGCGTGATTTTGCAAATTCAAAAATGCCGGAACATGAAAAAAGTGCAATAAATGCTATAAACAAGTAATAAATGCAAAAAGGAAGTTAGCAATAACTCACAGGAGCTCCATAGTCAGGTGGTCTTTGATACCGATGACTCCTCTCGAACCGATGCTCTCTGATAGGCACAACCATCATGAAAATCCAAGTAGAACCAGAGCAAAATCTCAGAAGTCAAAAGTGAAAATGAATAGTAAATCAAGGTTTTTCAACCTATTTAAGCTACTTTTGACCTAATTTAGAGGTGCAATTTTGACTTTGACCTATATTAACCTATCAATCAATTGGGGAAAATTGCTAAATCATGACATATCATCAATTTTTTATAGAAATGAAAACATATTGGATCCAAATAAATCAATTTCATCAAATTTTTCAAATCAAGCAATCAATATGTTTTATTTCTGAGGGGGCATCAGAGTATCAAAGTGGCATCAAAACATCAATGGAATCTGGGGCATTAAAATTTTTGGAATCATTATCAGTGTCATATTAGTTTATATATCAAATCAGAAGCATATCGTATCAAAAGTATGTCATATCAAGCAGCATATCAAATTCTTCATATCAGTGGTAAATCAGCAAATCAGTATATCAGGACCTAAAAGCGATCAGGACTAAAAGAATCTTTGAATCAATGTTCTTCGCACATCAATTCAAAGAGGGGCATTTATAGACACTCAAATGGACAAGTGCTTTAAAATCAATAAAAGGGCTCAAAATCATCAAAATACACTAATTCTTATTAAAAAGGATCAAATCAATAAAAATGGACATTTATTAAATCAAATTGGACAAAATCAATTAAATCAAAGGAAAAATCAAATAATGACATTAAATAATTAAATACAAGCTTAAAAGGGTGAAAAACACTATATAATTGATTTTAATCAATTAATTGTATAGTTGTTTTAATCAAAAAATCAAAATGAACCTATTCCCTTACATGGCTAAATTTAATTAATTAATTGAATTTAATTAATCCTAATATCTTTCAACAAAGTTGAGCAACCAATGAGAATTGAGGACAAAAATACACAAATCACTCAAAAAGGATGAATCTCAATCACTCATTCCAAAGTTTCAATCTCAACCACTCAATTTTGTCCTTTTGTCCAAAGCTTTGAGACAAGCATTTAAATTGTCCCCCCATTTATGAACATTGCAAAGTTTTTCACTCAACCAAAGGTAAATTATGGTTAATTCACTCTACCCCCTACCCTTGGGAATTTACTATAAGTATGAGGCATTTTGAGAGCAATAAGCATCTTAGAAATTCATTTGCAAAGCATCCTTATTATAGTCATTTTCATAGCAATCAAGAGCATTTGAATTATCTTTGTATCAATTTGAGAGTTAGTGAGCTAGAATAAGCATTTGTAGTATCATATTTCTCATTTTAGAAGTGTCACTAGTGGAGATTAAGATGAGAGCTCTACTTACCATATCTAATTAGAGAGCCATGAGATGTCATGGATTCATATGCAATTCTTAGTTTAAATTTTCATTGTATTTGCTAAGATTGTTAGATATTAATCCTAATTTCATGAAGGCGCAAAACATTCACACACAGATACTATCATTGAGTGTCTGCTAGCCTTTAAGAAGAATATGTTGGAGATTGAAGGAAGCATTCCCAAAGACCTATACAGTAAACTAGAAATCAGGAAATAGTTAGCACAATTGGAGGATGAAAACATAAGGAACAAGACGATTGAAGATATGTTACCAATTGTATCTATACAGGAAAGAGAGAGAATCATAAATGCAGTAAAACCCCTACTAAGGACAAAAGCCAGACTAGTCAAAATTATGGCTAGTAAATATGATGAGGTAACTAAGGACACCCAAAAGGCATTAGATCAAGTTCTAATGTATGATATAAAAAAGAAGACCTCACCTCCCAAGGCTACTAAGCCTATATCTTTGGGTTTAGGAGAAAGTTCCAAGGCAGTCGATGAAAGTGTTCAAGATAGCATGCAACCAGATTTATTTGTCACTAGTGCGCCCTTGACCCTTGACACTTCATAGGATGTTAATTATATATTTTTGGATAATGTGGTTAATGCGATGGAAGTTGGAGATCAAGAGCGGATAGAGGAAGATAAATCGGAAGAGAAACAAGAAGAAAAATTATAGGAGAAATAATTTCAACTAAAGGAAAAGAAGGTAGAACAGATAAAATCAGAAAAAGTTGTCAAGGTTAGTATGGACACCTCCTTATTGTTGGCAAGTATGGCCAAATCAGTAAGTTTTGATGTGGAAAGTATGGATGAGGATGAGCTGATGAGACTATCATTTATGGCTTTTTCTAAAGCTAAAGAAAGATCAGTCCATAAAGGTGACAAAAGAGTTAAGGTAATGGCGAGGGCTGTAGAAACAGTGAACAAGCTACTCCCCTCACCAGTTATCTTTCAAGAGAAGGATGAACCTAAGAACCTTGGTACAGTATTAGATAGCTTTGATAATCATTTTGATTCATTCCTAAAGACTTCAGAAGACAAGGCTGAGAAGAAATTTTTGGAAAAAAAGTTGAGAGAAGTCTGCCAGTCCATTTCATGGGACTTAAACATTCTCAAGGCTACTACTCTTAAGGCCAAGAGTTGTGTAGCACAAGGTAGGAAAATATACAGCTACTACATAAATCCTTATAGTCATATAAAGAACATTGAGGTGATCATAGCCAAGGATAGGGCTATCCTTGACAGTCTTATGGACAGTTGTGAATCATCTTCACAAACTATGGGAAAAATGAATAAAGAGACATCCAAGCTATTGGATAAGATAGGGGTACTAGAAATGGAGAAAGGGAGAGTTGTAGATAGATTTTTCTTATTAAGAATCCTACCAACCCCTAAGCTTACAATTCTTGAGTCACATCTTTTGGAGATGGAAAAGGTTGAAGGCTCAATGGCTGTGTCTACACTTATAGAGCTTAAAGTAGCGAAGATAACATCATATGCATTGAATGAATTAATCCATGTTAGTGAGATTATAATAAATTCATGGGCTGAGGAAGTGAATACCTTGGAAAACTCTTTCCAAGATGTCTTAAATCTGGTGAGTAAGCACTAAATCTTTTTTGCTTAAGTTTTTGCAATATTGAATGTACCTTTTCCATTGATGTCAAAGGGAGAGGAAGAGAAAGAAAAAAAATGAGGAAGAGAAAGAAATATGAGAGAGTAATATGTAGAGAATAAAATAGTAAATAAATGAAAAGATGTGTAAAACAAAAAAAGTAAAAAAAAAAAGAAGAAAAGAAGAGAGTTGTATTGTGACACTTAGTCATTTTTCTAAGTGTTTCCATCAATGCCAAAGGGAGAGATTGTTGGCAAGTGATGTTTTGGAGCACTAGGGATCACTTGAGGGTTGTAATTTATGGAAACACTTATTTTGGAGTGATCGCATGTTGAGAAGTTTTCCACTAGAATCTCAGTCATGAAAATGACTAAGTCCAGAATCAGGATAGCAGGGAACAGTGATATAGTCTTGGTCAGCGATGAAGATATATAAGGTATTATGGCTTGAAAAGTTAATTGAAGGTATTTTGGGATGTATACATGATTTAGTTAAGAGTGCATGAGTTGTGCTTATCAAATCAGTAAGATACAGTGTTCAGAAGGTATGCGAAGATAGTAAATCAGCATAACAGGGTATATGAACAATTGTGAAGATCAAGGAGAGTATAGTGGATATGGTAACATGATAAGTCAGGTGAATGGATTATATTGCCGAATCTTTGGTAATATAAGATTTCCAACTCTACATTTATCATTTGCATAGGTTTTGTATGGTATTTGTGAAGCCAACTTGATGGCAGATTTTGTATAAATATAGAGTGCTTTTGTGAAAGTGAAGTATGTATGCGATTATGATGATGAAGCAAGATTGTGAATTTGAGTAGAGATTATATGTGAGATCAGTAAGAGACAAAGCTATAACTAGAACTATCTAAGAAAGATAAGTGCTTGTATTGTCCATGTTTTGGAGAACTCTGTTGAGATAGTTTTTTATTGTAAGAGCAGTGTGCTCACCACCTTTAACCAGGTGTTCTGTATACCCCTAATAGGGTTTTGTAATCTTTTAACAAGGAAATGTACTATGTAATCATCAGCTCCTAACAGGGCTAGATCTCCTAACATGGATACAATATTTTAGTGCATAGTTGTGGGTATCATCCCCACTGGGGTTTTTCCCTTAACAAGGTTTCCTTGAGAACAAATCATGGTGTCATGAGTTATGTGTTGTGCTTATAAATTATTTTTATTTCAGCATTTTTTTGCTTTATCTATAACTAGTTGAAGTTTAAATTAAGATTCAACAATACTGATTCACCCCCCCTCTTAGTATTACCTAATCTTAACAGTTTGTGTGTGTGTGTCTGTGTGCGCACTTATTGGGTCATTTGTTGTAATTTTATCTTTGTATGTAGGAAATTCTCAAGAAGCACAACCTTCTGAAGTTGGAGAAGGGTCATCCCAAGCTCAACAAGAAAAACCTTCAGAAGTTTGAGAAGGGTATTTATTGATTTGGCCAAAGCTATGACTACACATGTTTTCTTAAATGTGTTGGTTTATGTTTCATCTTCCTATCATATCTATGTTAGTTCTACTTAGACTAGTGAGGAAAATAGATAGTTCACAACGTGCACTAGATTCCTTCTGATCCATCAGTGTTGAGTTGCTAGGCTTCTCGTGTAGGTTCAGAGTGCTCTCTTTTCAAGATGATGTTAGGAATGAATGCTGAATATATCCTATGGGGGAGTATTTGCAACCATTCTATAGCATTTTTTTTTGTATTCATGACTGTGATTGTCATTGATGTCAACACAGTGATCTACTAAAGATTAGCAGAGAAGCAGAAAGTGTTTGAGTTAGCACACTTGGGATATTGAAGTTGAAGCTATGTGGAGTTGAGGACTTACTCTATGATGTTATATAAGATCATGGTTAAGAGTGCATACATAAATTCATTTATTCATGGAAGTTATGATCATTTCAGTGGAAGGAGTATTCAGGCAGTGTTCCTGAGTAGCGGTTTGTGGAAATCAGATGATATCTCATAATCGAGATTGAATCTGATCATGTGCAGTTATGAGGTAGTTGAAGACATGTTGTTAGTGATGTGGACGTGAGTACAAGGTTTGAAGTTTCACGAGTGAAGAATTATCTTAACTGGAAGCCGATAATTTTGTGTAATTTTTATGTAACGTGTGAAAGCTTTTATTTTGTAATTTGTATGCCGACTCATTTGTAATTACTTGAGTATGGTATAAAGGAAGGAATGTTTTCCTTGTTGTAAAATGTAAGTGTATGGTATTTGTGAAAGTAAATTGTGTAATTGTGCAATACTTGTTGGAAGAGGATATGCGAAGTATAGAGATCTGGTATTAAGATCTGATGAATCAGTTGGTGCAGTCTGGCACAGTCAGAGAAGGAGTATCTAATTTTTCAGATCAATAATCTTTTGGTATTATTTTTTTGAGTAATACAAAGATCAATTGGACAGTGTCTTCAGTGATCTTACACTTGAAGCTATTTGGACAATGGGTCCTTCTATCTTCCATAACTCCTAACAGAGTTAGAATCTTTTAGCAGGGATTCAAAGTCTCCTAACAGGGACTCATATGTACTAAATGTATTTCATAAGACTCCTAATAGAGTCCATCCTATCACAAGGAACTTTCATATTAGTGCATCTTTTTTGGGCATCATTCCCACCGGGGTTTACTCTTTGATCAAGAGACGCCCTAGTCAACATATCTTGTGTTATTGTGTTATTGTGCATGTATATCTTTCTATGGTTGTTGATTACATTTCTTACATGGTTGAAATCTATTAAAGTTGATAAAATTTGTATTTATCTCATAAATGATTCCCCCCCTCTTAGTTATCTTGGTGGACTTTACTTTCTAACAATTGGTATCAGAGAAATAGGTCCTTGAAGAAAAAGTTTAACAACTTAAGGAGATCCATGGTGAATCATTTCAGGAAAGAAAGCCCTTTGTTTGATGGAGTAAATTTTGATAGCTGGAAAGAAAAGCTGAAGACACATTTACTTTGTTTAGGACCAAGTTATTGGTTAATCACAAAGAATCAGAAGACTATCATTGATGAAGACAAGATTGAAGAATGTACTAATGAGGAAAGAGATCTATTCATGTGTAACATACTTTCCAAAGAAGCACTTTTGTCAACCCTTCCATAAAATGAGTACAGTCAAGTAAAATATCAAAAAACATCTCATGAAATTTGGTTAGCTTTACAATCTACTTTTGAAGGTGATGAACATGCAAAGAAAGTTAGATTACATAATTGGATATGTGCATTTGAAGATATAAGAATGATGGAAGATGAATCTGTTAGAAGCTATATTGGTAGAATGTCAGAGACTATTGTAGGTATAAAATCTTGTGGAGGAACCAAGACAGAGAATGAAGTGATATGGAAAATTTTAAGGACATTGATTCTTGCATTTAAGCAAACAACACAGATGATTGAACAAGTTATACCTTGTACTATGAAATTTACCAGAGAAACTCTTCTTGGAAGATTAGAAGTAGCAAAGATGAACTTGAGACTATCAGGAGATTTACCTAGAATGGAGACAACATTCAGTGCACTTAGTGTTCACCCTACTTTTTCAAGAAGCATAAGTGTGAGCGGAGATTATGCTAGCAACAACAGATTGAGAAATGAAGAAGACTAGATAGGAAGATTTAAGAAGGTATTGCCTTGCTTGTGAAAAAAGAACCAAACGGTAAGAAATTTTTTAAATGTTGGACTTGTCAAGAATTTGGTCATTTTGCATCTAAATGTCCTAAAAGAGTCAAGAAGTATAGAAAGAACTTTAAACCTAGAAGATCCAAAGAATGCTACTATGCAAATGATGAAGAACTTGAATCTAGTTTCAAGAAATCTTTAAGTGAAAGTGATACTGAGAATGATGATATAGGATTTGTAGCAATTAAAGAATAAAATTCTGAAACAAAAGTTAAGAAAGAAAAAGCCTTAGTTTCTCAAGTAGAAAAGAAAAATGATTGGATCATAGATAGTGGTTGTTCACATCATATGACTGGAGACATGAAGAAATTCATAAAGTTTAACAATTATGATGGAGGAGTTTTTAGAGTTGGAAACAATGCACCTTGTTTGATAAAAGTTATAGGATCTATTACTCTTGATGGAAAGACTAATATTGATGATGTTTACTTTGTGGATGGTTTGAAACATAATCTTTTAAGTGTTGGAAAACTAGTTGATAAGGGATATCAATTTTGGTTTATTGAGAAAACTTGTGTAATCAAAGACAAGGATGGTAATTTGATTGGTACTGGATCAAGAACCAGAGGTAATGTATTTTAGTTGAATCCTACTGAGATGACATGCTTGATTACTAAGATTGATGACAGTTGGCTATGGTATAGAAGATTTTGTCATATAAACTTTGATAATATTGTGAAAGTGAGTACTACACTTGCAGTAAGAGACTTACCTAAAATTATGAAGCCTACTAACATGATTTGAAAGGAATGTGTGATGGCTAAGCAAAAGAGAAGCTCATTTCCCATCAAGAAGTTTACAACAACAGAGAAGTTGGAAATTGTTCATACATATTTGAGCAGTCCCATGAGGACTAGAGTATTCTATGGAGAAAGGTATTTTATGATTATTGTTGATGATTTTACAAGAATGATGTGGATTGCATTTCTTAAATAAAAGTCTGAAGCATTTGATAAGTTTAAGATCATTAAGAATATAGTTGAGAATGAATCTGGAATGAAGATTAAATGTTTGAGATCATATAGAGGTGGAGAATTTACTTCAAAAGAATTTAATAGTTTTTGTGAAGTGAATGGTATTAAGAGACAACTTTCAGCCCCTAGGACACCTAAACAAAATGGTATTGCAGAAAGGAGGAACAGATCAGTGACTGAAGTAGCAAGAGCCATGTTATTTGAGAATGACTTGGTGAAGATATTCTCGAGAGAAGCGGTGAACACAGTAGTGTATACAATGAACAGAGTACAAATCAGAGCAGACACAGACAAGACACCCTATGAACTATGGTTTGGACATGCACCATCAGTTAAGTATTTTAGAATTTTTGGAAGCAAATGTTATATTAAGAGAGATGATGACATTGGAAAGTTTGATCGTAGAAGTGATGAAGGTATATTTCTTGGATATTCATTGAAGAGAAAATCTTATAGATGTTACAATAAGATAACTAAGACTATTGTTGAGAGCACAAATGTTAAAGTTGATGAAAAGTTCAAAATTCAGGAAAGAATGCTTGATTATGAATTAGATGAAGGAACTCATCCTAGAACTAATCCACGGAATGAAGAATTATTCTAAGAGGCTGACAGTGATTTTTTTAATGAAAGCTATAGTGAAGAAATCATTGAAGAACCTACAGCAGAAACAAGAAGTGAGACAGTGACACCTAACATGAATCTATCAAGAAATCATCCTATTGAGTAGATTATTGGAAGTATAGACAGAGGAGTTCTGACACGGAATAAGGTACAAGAACAGTTGTGTTTAATTTCTCAAATTGAACCTAAATCTACTAGTGAAGCCTATGAAGATGAACATTGGATTAAAGCTATGAAGGAATAACTAGATCAAATTGAAAAGAACAAGACATGGGAATTGGTGCCTATACCTAAAGATAAGAATGTTATAGGAACTAAATGGGTATTAAAAAACAAGATGAATGAATAAGGAGAAGTTGTAAGGAACAAACCAAGATTGGTATGTAAAGGATACTCACAGCAAGAAGGAATTGACTATGAGGAAAATTTTGCACCAGTAGCAAGAATTGAAGCAGTAAGAATGTTTTTGGTTTATGCAGCTTATAAGAAATTCAAAGTGTATCAGATGGATGTGAAGTCAACATTTTTGAATGGAGAGTTGGAAGAAGAAGTTTACATTGAGAAGCCTGAAGGTTTTCCTTTAACCCAAGAAGGAGATATGGTATGTAAACTGAAGAAATCTTTATATGGACTAAAACAAGCACCTAGAACTTGGTATGCAAGACTTGATAAGTATTTGATAAAATTAGGATTTACTAAAGGTACTACAGAAAACAACCTATACACAAAAGAAATTGTGAATGGTCTGTTGGTTGTAGTTATTTTTGTTGATGATATTATCTTTGGAGGAGAAAATGAAGCCAGTGATAAATTTGCAGATGAAATGAAGACTGAATTTGAAATGACTATGATTGGTGAGATGAAATACTTTTTAGGATTGCAGATAACACAGAATAGTGATGGTATCTTTGTAAGTTAGACAAAGTACTTGAATGACTTGTTGAAGAGATTTGGAATGGAGAGTTGTAAGCCAATTGGAATACTTATGGTAACCGGACACAAGTTATCTAGCACAGATGAGACACCTACAGTTGAAAGAAGAAATATAGATCTATGATTAGACGATTGTAGTATTTAACTCAAACAAGACCTAATATATCACATGCAGTTGGAATTGTAGCAAGATTTCAAGCTGAACCCAGAGAATCACATTATGCAGCAGTAAAAAAGATACTAAGGTACTTAATAGGCACAATTGAATATGGATTGTGGTATGAAAAATCTGATGACTTTACCTTATGTGCATATACAGATGCTAATTGGGGAGGTAGTGTTGATGACAAAAAGAGCACCAGTGGAGGAGCATTTTTCCTTGGAGGAAGATTAGTTTCTTGGCTAAGCAAGAAGAAGAACTATATTTCACAGAGCGCAGCAGAACTAGAATATGTGGTAGCAACAAAAAATTGTAATCAGATAATTTGGATGAAGCAAATGCTAAAAGATATTGGAATAAAATTTGTTGAGCCTGTTGTTATACATTATGATAACACTAGCATAGATAGTATGTCTAAGAACCCTGTAATACATTCTAAGACAAAGCATATAGAGATTAAGTATCATGTAGTGAGAGAGAAAGTGGTAGAGAAAGAAGTCAGACTTGAGTATATAAGTACGAAAGAGAAGATTGCATATATATTTACAAAGCCTTTGTCTAAAGATACATTTGAATATCTGAGAGGTATGCTTGGGGTTATGCCCCAGCCTACTTTTGAGAAGTGATGTAGATTTTTGCATCCGTATAGTGGTATATAAGCCCTATCTTTCTTCTGGACTAGATGGTGGTACTTCCTCTATGGGGGGAGTATGTGTATCTGAGCTGAGTCATGAGGACTCTAGTGAATGTATTTTTTGAATAGTGTCTTTTGACATTGAAGTTGTTGTTGACATAGTGATGAAGCATCTATCATTGATGTCAATGCGGGAGAAGTATACATGAAAAACCATCTATTTGAGAGAATTGAATAGGAAAACGAAGCAAGATTTGATTGATGAAGAGGATTTGAAAGTATTTTCAGAGCTGCAGTGTTGCAATGTTGGTATTCATGGAACTTGGATGTTTTTCCATCTATGTTGCCATCAATGCCAATGGGGGAGATTGTTAGGAATGAATGTTGAATATATCCTATGGGGGAGTATTCATAGCCATTCTATAGCATTTTTTGTTGCATTCATGACTATGATTGTCATTGATTTCAACACAGTGATCTACTAAAGATTAGCAGAGAAGAAGACAATGTTTGAGTTAGCGCACTTGGGATATTGAAGTTGAAGCTATGCAGAGTTGAGGACTTACTCTATGATGTTCTATTAGATCATGGTTAAGAGCACATACATAAATTCATTTATTCATGGAAGTTATGAGAATTTAAGTGGAAGCAGTATTCAGGCAGTGTTCCTGAGTAGCGGTCTGTGGAAATTGGATGATATCTCATAATCGGGATTGAATTTGATCATGCACAGTTATGAGGTAGTTGAAGACATTTTGTTAGTGATGTGGATGTGAGAACAAGGTTCAAAGTTATATGAGTGAAGAATTATCTTAATTGGAAGCTGACAATTTTGTGTAATTTTTATGTAACGTGTGGAAGATTTTATTTTGTAATTTGTATGCCGACTCATTTTTAATTACTTGAGTGTGGTATAAAGGAAGGAATGTTTTCCTTGTAAAATTTAAGTGTATGCTATTTGTGAAAGTGAATTTTGGAATTGTGCAATAATTTTTGGAAGAGGATATGAGAAGTATAGAGATCTGGTATTGAGATCCGATGAAGTAGTTGGTGCGGTTTGGCATAGTTAGAGGAGTATTGAATTGTTGAGATTGGTAATCTTTTGGTATTATTCTATTGATTAATACAAAGATCATTTGGACAGTGTGTTCAATGATATTACACCTGAAGCTGTTTGGGTAGTGGGTCCTTCTGTCTTCCATAACTCCTAACAGAGTTAGAATCTTTTAGTAGGGATTCAAAGTCTCCTAACATGGACTCATATGTACTGAATGTATTTCATAAGACTCCTAACAGAGTCCATCCTCTCACAAGGAAATTTCATATTAGTGCATCTTTTGTGGGCATCATTCCCATCAGGGTTTACTCTTTGATCAAGAGGTTCCCTAGTCAACATATCTTATGTTATTGTTTTATTGTGCATGTATATCTTGCTATGGTTGTTGATTACATTTCTTACATGGTTGAAATCTATGTAAGTTGATAAAATTTGTATTTATTTGATAACTGATTCACACCCCCCCCCCCCTCTTAGTTATCTTGGTGGACTATACTTTCTAACAGATGAGCCCTGTAGGAGCTAACCACTCCGTGGTTAGGTGGAAAAAGCACCTAGATGACACTCTCATCTCAAGATTTATGGATGGATAGGTGTCTGATGGATTAGGAGACCAAAGCATGTAGATTGATATTTGTCCGATGGCATATATGATATTTTGTTTCATTATGACCTTATGGTCTTGTACTTGATGTATATTTTTATTCATGATGTATGATGCACAACAAGTTGGGTGGAATCCTTATTGTATTATGATGATTTCATTATATATAATCTGAATTGTAAGTTCAACAGCTGGTTTGACTTTCTTATGTTGTACTTTTATTTGAGAATGATATTATTCAACAATTTTGGGTCAAAATGTTGTAATTATCTTGTTTTAATGTAATAGGAAATTTATGTTTTCTAGTCTTAGAGATTGACCAACTATGACTATTAATTCGACTTAAGCGTATTTTTAGCTTATTGCTTATGTGGCATTTGTTGGTAATTTTAGACTTTACAGAGATCAAAGTTCATATGATGCCTTATGAAATGAAGTAAGATGCCTTCTTCTATCTATCTCCTTGGTTTGGAATATCATGACTCTTTGCAAGAGTCGTGCCCTTTTTTTATCAACTTGTCTTACTAACAAATCAAATCCTCCTTTAATTCATCACAACTCTTTGTTATGGAAACTGGTGACTTTTAATATTACCGCCTTCATAATCCAATGATAACAATCATAGTTCTATTATTAAGAACATGCTTATTCATGAATTTGGCAGGCTTATAGTCAATATCATTAAGTAATTGTTACTTGTTATTACATTTGACTAATTGACAGAAACAGTTGCAAGTTTGAGATACTGTTATTAGTGGCGATTAATCATAATAGTTTATATCATTATCGATGGCTTGATATCATCAATCTTTACCCTTTGGAATATTGAGATAATTACGTAGCTCCTATTCATTGAGTAAGATATGTCATATCATGCTCTCCTATGCAAGATCAATTATCATATGAATCTAGGAATAGTCATTTCATGTGGGTATGTATCCTTAAGGTCACAAGGATCAATTCAACATGAATTTTAAGGATGTTGATGACAAATATAAAATCAATATCTCCAATGTAAATCACCACTCTCAAAGTTCTACATCATATAATATACTTTGGAATCAACATATCAATCACACTGAAAGGATATAATCTTTGTTAGATATGATAGTATACGACTCCCTTGCTTCCCATAATCGGTAGCAACTAAATACATCTTTAATTTATATCCCTAATATAGTTATCACTTATAATCAATATTATATTATTGATCACAATAATCAAGTTATATTTTTATTTATTTATTTATATATTTTGATACATTAATAGTTATTATATATATTTTTAAAATATTTATATGTATTAATTTATTTATATTTATGTTTATATTTTATTATTATTATATTTTGTTAATTATTATTATATTAAATTAGTATATTTTATTTTTTATTAAGGGAAAAATAGGTTTTGAAGGGACCCTACAACCTTTTACAACCATGTTTTATTGGGATGTGTAACCCACACACAATAGACTACAAAGAAAAGATCTCCATACATCAATAGTATTTCCAACAACAAACCAATAACAACCAAAAAACTAAGAGCCATGAAGAAATCTAGCTGCCCCAGCAAGAGGCCAAACCCTCAAAATGGATTACATACGGTTTTGAAAGGATCCCTCAACCTTGGAAAGATTTTAACAAGCCCCCATAACCCAGGCCATGGGTATTACATAGAATCCATAACCAAAAACAAATGTATCAACCAAAAGACAACAAAGGCCTAAACCACCAAAGGTAAGAGGCACAACCAAGGGGTTTTGAAAGTCTCCCCTAACCTTCAGCATGACACATTTACTCTCAAAAAAATATTCAACGACACCACTGCACTTCACCTCAAGAGAAGTCAGAAACACAAAGGAGGGAATATAAAAAGTAAAGACCCCTCTTTTTCTACCCAAAAATCCACCTCCATATAAATTATGTTCACCTCAATAGGAAAAGTAGCCAAAAGAGAAAACACCAGCAGAACAGAAGAAACCAAGTTCCCATAGGGATAAGAGAGGGCACAAATACATCAATGCTCATCCTCAAAAGATACTTTCTCCCAAACTTCAACACCAATATTGCAACCAAGAGACTACCACTCCATGTACAATAAAGAGTTGACAAGAGATAATCCCATAAAAGATAAGGGGAGGGGAAGGAAATGAGCACAATAATACACCACCTCTAAAGATGCTCACAACCTTAAACCTCCAACAACCCTACATCCAAGAATTACTTGTGTGCTATAATTGTGTCACACTTCTATGAATCATTACATTCAAGAACAGTCAAGAATGAGGTCTCAAAAATCAATCCATAGCTCCCTAGGCATGGAGTGCAAGGGTTTTAAGAATGCTCTCAGCTAGAGCTATTTAGCCTATAACCTTGCTAGTAAACCATGCAATGGGAGATTCAATGAAGACAAGGGCAAGAATGCCAATATCCTCAAGAATAAAGAATGAAAATGCAATGCAATGCTATGCTAGAAATGGAAATGCAAGCTAAGCTATGAAAATGAAAGATGCAAGTATTACAAAGCCTCCTAGTTAAGCTAGATGAATTAATCTAAAGCATAAAGGAAACTAAGCTAAGTATGAAGCTATGAATGCCATGACAATGCAAGAAATGAAACTATCATAACATGTAGATGCAAAAAGCCAAGAATGCTCCAAATCTCCAAAAAACTCCAAAGTGACCTAGAAAACCTGCAACATAACATTAGCATAAAAAGTTGGGGATCTAGAATGAAGAAGAGAGCTCTCCTTTTATAAGAAATGAGAAGGAATGAACCATGGAGATTAAGAGGAAAAAGATTTAATCAATGGTGGAGCTTGAAAGAGGAGCAATCCATGTGCACAAATATCCTCCAATGAGAAAATAAGAGTTGACTTTTGTGTCCATATGAGACAAAAAGTGCTTTTTCCCTTTTTATAAAATAAGAATAATGCTTTATTTGTGCAACTTAGGATAAGAGGAAAAGTGGGGGGTTTTATTTATTTAAAAGGGGAGGAAATATTCCTTTTAAATAAATAAAAACTTAGGATAAAATGGTTAGCCCATAGAAAATAATCGAATAAATGATAGAGCTAGGATTTGATCAAGAACAAGCAATTGATAATTTAGCAAAAGGGACTAATAGTCTAGATGACCATTTTTAGGTGTATACATTACTCACCTGTCACCAACCAAAATAGTAGGAAAGGAGGAAACCAAAGAAGAGAGAAGACTAGAAAAGGGGAATGCATGTCAACGTCCATCCTCTTAAAATACTCACTCCCAAAAATAATCCACAAAACTTGAAAGGGAAACCCACCATCGCTTGCACCAAATAAAAATTGAAAAAACACCAGCAAAGAAAAAGAATCCAAGTGAAAAGAAGGGGGGAGAGAGGGCACAAATACATCAATGCTCCTCCTCAAAAGTCATCTTCTCCCAAACTTCAACACAAACCCTGCAACCCAGATTCTACCATCAACTTCTTGTGTTGTTATCTTAAATCTTTTTTTTTTTACCTCTCTTTCCCTTTATTTCGAAGAATGAATGATATATATGTGTTATTCTTATTCTATTCCCTTATTTTATCTTTTACCCTACAAAATGGAAATATCATGCTCTGATGCCATGGTAATATCTGGCGCTTCTCTAATTGATTAAGATTTTTGTCCAATTTCTTATCATCCAAATTGCAAGAGCCTTCTTTGTATCTATAAATCTTAGTCAAATCCTTTATTTGTCCCAAATGAGTGTCTTGATATTAATGAAGGCTAATATGTAAGGGTTATTTTTCCCAATAACAATTCTTATTGTTAATTTGGTGATAGTGTAATTTCTATATAGAGAAATTTGTCTTTTATCCACAAATATTGACATTATGTCTCAAACGCTTTATACAAAATCAATGTTATTGTGAGTATGGTTGATTTGAGTACACATATGAGGTTGTATGTTTTGTATTGGTTTGAATATGATAAAAGATATAACCAAATTTTCTGATGTAACCAAGCATGGATCTGATATATTTATATTGTATCCTTTATCTAGATATGTGAATTGATCTTGGATTTGTAAGAGTATTCGACTTGTTCTAATATATAGATGATCTTATACTAATCTAGATATTTTAGAGACTAGAGTTCCTATGATGCCTAATGGAATTATGTAAGATGCCTTTTTATATATATTTCCTTGGTTTGGAATATTGTGACTCTTTGCAAGTGTTTTTCCCTTTTGTTATCAACTTGTCTTACTAAAAAAATTGATCCTCCTTTAAGTCATCACGCCTCTTTCTAATCAAAATTATTACCTTTTACTATTATCCTCTTCATAATCCAATGATAACAATCATAACTGTTATTAAGAACGTGTGTATTCATAAAGTTGGCAGGCTTATATAGTCAATATCATTAATTAATTGTTACTTTTTATTACGATTGACTGATTGATAGAAACAGTTGTAGGCTTGAGATACTATTATTAGCGGTGATTAATTAACTACATGTGCATTTCTGGATTCGATTGTGTGTGTTTTTTAGCATCGAATCCAGAAACGCACATGTAGTTAAAATGGATTGTGGAAATCTGATATTATTAGGTGATTAATTAATCTGATAGGCTTATTATTGATAAGACTTCCAGTAGATTGTTTTAATTTTCCAGTGGATGTCTTACACTATCTTCAGTAAAATCCTATTTTTGTAGTGGCAATGGAAATCTTGGTTGGCTCTGTACACACTAAGATGTGAACTTCTCTAAATCATTACTTCCAAGAGAATCCATGGATTGGAAACCTTGAGAAATCAATTTAGAGCTCCCTAGGCATGGAGTGCAAGGGTGTTAAGAATGCTCTCAGCTAGAGCTATTAAACCAATAACCTTGCTAGTAAACCATGCAATGGGAGATTCAAATGAAGACAAGGGAAAGAATGCCAATATCTCCAAGAATCAAATGGAAATGAAAATGCAATGCAAATATCCTAGAAATGGAAATGCAAGCTAAGCTATAAAAATGAAAGATGGAAGTATTACAAATCCTTACTATTTAGACTATGTGAGATCTAAGCTAGAGCTTGAAAGGAAACTAATCTAAGAAAGCATAAACATGAAGCTAAGCTAAGAATGCAAGAATGAAATCTAAATGTAGAAAGATCTCCAAAAGGCTCCAAAGTCTTCAAAAGCTCTAAAGTCTCCAAGAAATCCTGCAACATAAAGTTAGCATAAAAAGTTGGGGATCTAGAATGAAGAAGAGAGCTCTCCTTTTATAAGAAATGAGAAGGAATGGACCATGGAGATTAAGAAGCAAAAGATTTAATCAACAATGGAGCATCAAAGAGGAGCAATCCATGTGCACAAGTATCCTCCAATGAGAAAATAAGAGTTGACTTTTGTGCCCATATGAAACAAAAAGTGCTTTTTCCCTTTTTATAAAATGCTTTATTTGTGCAACTTAGGATAAGAGGAAAAGTGGGGGGATTTTTATTTAATAAAAGAGGAGGAAATTCCTTTTAATTAAATAAAGACTTAGGATAAGATGGTTAGCCCATAGAAAATAATCGAATAAATGACAGAACTAGGATTTGATCAAGAATAAGCAATTTTGATAATTTAGCAAAAGGGCTAATAGTCTAGATGACCATTTTTGGGTGATTACAGGCTCCACCCTCCATCTAGGATTTCCACTTCATTTAATCCATGACATCTCCCCCTACGATTCCAAAGACCTGAATCGCTAACACGGTTGCACTGAATTTGTGCCTTTATTTTTTTAGGTTCTATAGAAAGCCACTTTGTTTAGTGTTGTTGAAATGTTTGGAGATAGGTTATCGGGCTTCTTGTTGTTTTCATCATTGAAATAGATCCTTTGTAGCAATATCATATTCTATAGAGACCAAACAAATTTGTGTCAAGCTTCACAAAAAAAAATAAAAAATAGAGAAACGCATGACAACAAAGCCAAATCTCATTGTGTAAGTACAAAGATAAATAATAGTACCTTCCATTAGTATACTAATAATGATAATCATATATATAGTTTCTAAATGACTCTAATGACAACACATAGAGGAGAAGAAATTCTATCTACATGAACTATGAATTGGGGAGGAAGACCCTACTAACGTTTGAAATATTGATAGGTAAAGTTCCAAGGAAAAGGTGAGGGACAAAAATATTACAAATGGTAATAAATTTGTAGGAACAAAGCATATTTTTTAATAGGGATGAAAAAATATTTGTTTCTACCAATCATTATGACTCCATGTTGGTGACCAGCCTACTAATCCTCTGCACAACCCAGTTCAATCGATCCTCTACTTTGAAATGATAAATGGAATACACCATCAACAAATATGTATACTTGCAAAGCTAGCCATTTATTTTTCTTTTCCTCCACTTATCCGTTAGAAAGGAATGACCTATGAATGTTATATTTTGGATGCTAATTTGTATATATTGGGAAATTTGAATATATGTGACCTCAATACAAAAATATTTCACTTGTAAGGGAGTATGGTAAGGAAATTTGAATATATAATGGTTATAAGAGTCTTTGATGCTCGGAAATGTTTAGAGAATTGTGTATTTATTAATTTTTTTATGAACATTTTATTTTATAAGAAAATATTAATTTGTAGTTTCTATAGTATAATCATTTCTCATATGATTACTATTAGTTTATTTTGTGCTAACATTTATTTAGTTGTTCTGTAGAAAATAAATTTGTTTAAGAAACTTTAGAAACTTTCGAGAAAATGTAATTGGAAGAGATAAATCCAATATCCATAAGCCTAGCCAGGGACCTCCTTGGCACATCAAAATAGGGGTTTTGAAATAGAGTTTTGAACTCTAGTTGGAACATTATAGAGGTAGACTAGATGTTGTGGTTGCAACATTTGTGATAAAAATGATTACATGATGCACGCACATGGCCTATGAATTGTTTGAATGCTTTGGAAAACATGCCTACAAAATGTAGAAGTACAAAAAGCACAACAACAATTTGTCAAAATGCCTTAGAGAAAACCAATCTCAAAGGAGTCACAAAGCAAACCATGAAAAGTTTGAAAGATTGACCCTAAGAAAAATCATCATAGGTGAACAAAGAATGGAATTGGTGAAAGAATTTTAACAAATAGGTGGCATCATCTAACAAAATGGGGTTGTCTCTAGATAAGATATGAAATATAATAGTTTCTGAGATCTATTGGGTATGTATTTGATTAAATAAGAGTGGAGGTACTTTATGGCAAGTACAAAGAGTGCAAACATGTGAAAGATCCCATACATGCAATAGAATGACACTTTATCTCAATGCGTGTACATAAAATAATGCTACAAAAGGATGTATACACTACTCAAAGAAGAGCGAAAGACTGTCGAAACAATAGAATAGCCAAAGAAGAGCCATTCCATAAAAGGAAGAGATCCCAAGACCTGAAACATCAAAGATATTTAGCAGAGTGCAGAAATACAAAAAATAGAATAAAATATATTTGTAGAGTAATCTGGAAAAATGAATCATAGCAATAGAAAGTTCAGAAAACAAGCTTTCTAATGATATATCATTTTCTGAAAATGGAGCCCGGATGTGCAAGTTACACCCTCGGAAAAGAAAAAAAGAAGCTCTGCCTTTGAACTCTTAGTGCAAAAAATGGAGGAAAAAAGTCTAAAATCCAAAGATCCACCTCTGAACAAGCTTTCCAATAGTATCTCGTTTGCTTGATTTCAACACCGTATGATCCAATTATGAGAAAAAAACCAATAGGTACTCTGGAAGGCCCAAAAATGGTGCAAAAGGTTGCTGACATAGTGTTGATGTCAGTAGTCAATGAGCCTAAATTTGATGGCTAAATGGTCATCACGATTAAAAAACTAATACGCCCCTGTGGCCAAAAATATAGGCCTTTCATCACTTGGGTGACAAGAAGGCTTGCGACTAAGGCTTGGAGGAAAATCTCCTTGTGCATGTGACCCTATGGTTTGTAGAAATAGGGCTGGAACTCGCGGTTAGCCCCGATGACCGCAGGATCACTAACGATTACACTGGCCAGGACTAGGACCCATCGGCGGTGACTGTTGACGGTCACTGTGGCTCGCTCGATAGTGACGCCGAAGGTAATCGTGGCCCGCTCAACGGGCACATTGATGGTGACTGCAAGATCATCACTGGTGTCTGTCAGGTGGTGCCCAGGTGGTGGTAGAATGTTTTCATTTTTCTTGCATCAGCGCCTCAAAGTGTGTGCTAGGGTTGTACAACCCTAGTACAAAAAAAATTGCCGCTCCCTGCAATGTTGTCCAAATTGGATGAATTTAATATCAAAATAGGGGTTCTTCGATGTTGTGAGTTGAATTGTGAGGTTCATTTGAACCCAAAGTGCTCCAAAAATAGTGACCACCTTGAGATGCGTACTAGAGTCAAATGACCCTGACGCAAAATGTTTTTTTGCCACAAAATTCAACTTTGTCCAAATTAGACAAATTTTATATGGAAATAGGGGTTCTTGGATGCTCTCAATGCAACGGTGAGGTCTTTTTGAGCCCAAAGTGACTAGAAAATGAGGTATCCCTAGATCTGAAAGAAAATTCTCTAAAAAACATTGATCTAACAAACACGACAAAATCTCTCAAGAAAAGGACAAGGGAAAACAAATATGAATATTGGATACCTTGTTGGAGTTGAGAAAAAACCCATAGCTCCCAAGAACACCTACATGGAAACACCTTTCCCAGAAAGAGAGAGAAGAAAGAAACTACATAGGATTGAATGCATTAATCCACGAGAGAGGAGACATCCTTAATGTGCAAAAACAAAAGTTGAAGCAATCACAATGAAATATTATTGTGTTGAATGATGTAAAGAATACAAAGAAGATCAATCCTTATAAAGGAGATCTGAAACCCTAAAAGGGTGGAGAAACCTAGGTTGCATTATAATAATTAATAAGTAATTAATTATTATATGCCAAAGTTTCGCTTAAGTAATAAAGAGATTATAAGTGACTTAGTAATTAAATAAACATGATTTAATTAATAATTAAAATGAATTATTACTCTAACACCCCCCCTTAGGATAAACTTTGGGAGAAGCTAAAATTCTAGAAAGAACAACTGAAATAAAATGGGTCCCAACAATAAAAGGCATGTTTAGGTACCCAAGTACAAAAGAGAGTCTCTGTAAAGAGAATAAATAGAGAAAACCACATAGGAAAAACTCTACTCCAAAAAGAGATGATGACTAGTTTGAAGGACTAAAGAAGCCTCCAAAACTAGGAATATTCCCTAAAATAGGAACAAGGATGAACATGTAGAACATCACTGAAGCAAGAAGTTGCAAACACTATCAAGAAGTGACTGCTGATATGAAGATCCTACACTGAAATAAAACATGATCAGGTAAAGAAAATTGTAATGTGCATGAGTGCCCTCAAATGACACTACTCGAATCAGGAGGAAAACAAAGGCAAACAATTGAAGTCAAAGATACATAATACTATAATCTGCATGAGTGCTATCAAAAGACACTGCCCGAATCAAGAGGTAAACAAAGACAAACAACTAAAATCAAAGATACACAAGACTGTAATCTACACAAGTGCCCTTAAATGAGACTACTTGAATCAGGAGGCAAACAAAGGCAAACACTTGAACTTGAAGATACAGATGGCATAAAAACACCAACATCTAAAGAGCTGATCAATCAAAGATGGAAGAGTGCTTCCAAAAATAGGAAAGAAAGAGTGTTCATATGGTAAATGATCCATCTCACTGGAATGCATAGATACCCAAGCACTGCATCCGCCTAGTACATAGGATCAAATACTGAATATATAGCTCACACTATCGAACCAAGGAAGTAGAAAAACCAATAGTAGAAACCCCCCTATAATGATGACATGGGAGAAATGACAAGTACAATGAAAAGAGTGTCCAATATGAACTACATGATGAAGAGCAAGAAACATCAAAGGTGCAGAGAGAGTAAAAACACAAATAAATCTACCCTGAGGTGAATGTCATGGAAGGAACACTTACTTGACAAAGGTAGATGGAAAAAAAATGAAAACATCAAACCCTCAATGGAACTTTATAATTGAGTGCAAGTACAAAGAGCACAAACATGTGCAAGATCCCATACATGCAATAGAATGACACTTTATCTCAATGTGTATGTATATAAAAGAATGCTACAAAAGTATGTATACACTGCTCAAGGAAGAGCGAAAAGATGCTCAAAGAATAAAACAACCAAAGAAGAGCCATTCCACAAAAGGAAGAGATACCAGGACCTGAAACATCCAAGTTCTTTAGGAGAGTGTAGAAATTAAAAAAAAAATTGAATAAAATATACCTGGATTAGAATATAGAAAAATGAATCATAGCACTAAAAATATAACAGAACAAGATTTCCAATGATATATAGTTTGCCAAAAATAGAGTCTGGATGTGCAAGTTACAGCCCCAAGAAGGCAAAAAAGAAGCTCTGCATTTGAAATCCTAGTGTGAAAAATGGAGGAAAACACTCCAAAATCCAAAATGGTACATGTGAACAAGCTTTCTAAGGGTATCTCATTTGCCCTATTCAACACTGTATACTCAAGTTATGAGAAAAAAACTAACAGGTACTCTAGAGAGCCCAAAAATGGTGCAGAAATGTTTTGACATAGTATAAACATCAACAGTTGACATGCCTAAATTTGATGGCGAAATGGCCATCATAGAAAAAAAATAGGTCCCTGGAGCAAAAAATCTAGGCCTCTGGTCACTTGGGTGACCATAGAGCTTGAGGCTGGGGCCTGCAAGAAAAGCTCCTTGTGCATGTGACCCTGTGGCTTGCAGAAATGGGGATGGAAATTGTAGTTAGTCTTAGTGACCGTAGAATCACCGATGGTTACACCGGCCGGGACTGCGGCCCATTGGCGATGACTGTCGACGATCACTGTGGATTGCTCAGTAGTGATGCCGGCGGTGACCGTGGCCTGCTCGACGGTCACATCGATGGTGATTGTGGGATCAAAATGAAATCATTGTTGGCTTTCAAGTGGCCAACGGGTGGCCCCAATGGAAATTTTTCTTTTGCTTCCATCAGCGCCTCAAAGTGTGTGTTAGGGCCATACCACCCTAGTACAAAAAAAATTGTCGCTCCTTGCAATGTTGTCCAAATTGGATGAATTTTATATCAAAAGAAAGGTTCTTGGATGCTACGAGCTCAACAATGAGGTCTGTTCAAGCTCAAAGTGCTCCAAAAATAAGTGACCACCTCGGGATACGTGCTAGAGTTAAACGACCCTAGTCCAAATTTTTTTTTGCCACAGAATACAACTTTGTCCAAATTGGACAAATTTTATATGGTAATAGGGGTTCTTGGGCTCTCTAAACGCAATGGTTAGGTCTATTTGAGCCCAAAAAGACTAGAAAAAGAGGTCCCCCTAGATGTGACAGAAAATCTTCTAAAACATAGATCTGACGAACACGACTGAATATTTAAAGAAAAGGATAGGGAAAAATAGATCTAAATATCTGATACCATATTGGAGTTGATGAGAAAACAAGCCACAGCTCCCAAGAACACCTTCATGCAAATACCTATCACAGAAAGAGTGAGAAGCAAGAAGCTATATAGGATTGAACACATTGATCCACGAGAGAGGAGACATCCTTGATGTGCAAAAACAAAAGTTACAACAATCATAATGAAATATTATTGTGTTTAATGATGTAAAGAAGACAAAGGAGATCAATCCTTATAAAGGAGATTTAAAACCTAAAAGGGTGGACAAACCTAGGTTTCATTATAATAATTAATAAAGTAATTAAGTATTATATACAAAAGTATAGCTTAAGTAATAAAGAAATAATAAGTGAGTAATTAAATCAACATGATTTAATTAATAAATAAAATGAATTATTACTCTAACACCCCCCCTCTAAGATAAACTTTGGGAGAAGCTAAAAAGCTAGAAAGAACAACTTAAAGCAAATGGTCCCGACAAAAAAAGGCCTAATTAGGTACCCAAGTACAAAAGAGAGTCTTTCTAAAGAGGAGAAATAGAGAAAACCACATGGGAAAATATCTAGTCCAAAAAGATATGAAGACTAGTCTGAAGGACTAAAGAAGCCTCCAAAACTAGGCATGTTCCAGAAAATAGGAATAAGGATGAACATGTAGAACATCACTAAAGCAAAAAGCTGCAAACACTATCAAGAAGTAACTGTTGATCAGAAGATCCTCCACTGAAATAGAACATGATTAGCTAAAGAGGACAATAATCTGCATAAGTTTCCTCAAATGACACTACTTGAATCAGGAGGCAAACAAAGGAAAACAACTGAAGTTGAAGATATAGAATATTGTAATCTGCATTAGTGCCATCAAAAGATATTTCTCAAATCAAGAGGCAAACAAAGACACACAATTAAACTTGAAGATATAGAAGATTGTAATCTACACGAGTGCCTTCAATTGACACTACTCGAATCAGGAGGCAAACAAAGGAAAACACCTGAAATCGAAGTTACAGATGACATAAAAAAACCAAATTCTAAAGAGTTGATCAATCAATGATGAAAGAGTGCTTCCAAAAATAGGATAGAAAGAGTGTTCATATGGTAAATGATCCATCTCACCGGAATGCATAGGTACCCAGCCACTGCATCCACCTATTACATAGGATAAAATATTGAAGACATAGCTCACACTATTGAACCAAGGAAGCAGAAGAACCAATAGTAGAAACCCCCCCCATAATGTTGACAACAAAGAAATGATAAGTACAATGAAAATAATGTCCAACATTAACTGCATGATGAAGAACCAGAAACATCAAAGGTGCAGAGAGAGTACAAACACAAATAAAGATACCCTAAGGTGAATGTCATGGAAGGAACATTCACTTGAAAAACTTAGATGACAAGCAAAGACAAACATCAAACCCTCCATGACACTTTATAATTGAGTGTGAGTACAAAGAGCATGAACATGTGCAAGATCCCATACATGTAATAGAATGACATTTTATTTTAGTACGTGTACATAAAATAGTGCTACAAAAGGTTGTATACATTTCTCAAAGAAGAGCAACAAACTGGTGAAATAATAGAACAACCAAAGAAGAGCCATTCCACAAAAGGAAGAAATCCCAGGACCTAAAACATATAAGATATTCACGAGAGTGCATAAATACAAAAAATTGAATAATATACACTTGGAGAAGAATCTGTAAAAATGAATCATAGCATTGGAAATTTCATAGAACATGCTTTCTAACGATATATCATTTGCTGAAAACGGAGTCCGAATGCACAAGTTACACCCTTGAAAAGGCCAAAAAGAAGCTCTGCCTTAGAATTCCTGGTGCAAAAAATAGAGGAAAAACTCCAAAATCCAAAATGGTACCTTTGAACAAGCTTTCCAACGGTATCTCGTTTGCCCAATTTCAACACTGTATGCTCAAGTTATGAGCAAAAAACCAATAGGTACTTTGGAGGGCCCAAAAATAGTGCAAAAGGTTGTTGACACAGTGCCGACTTCAATAGTTGATAAGCCTAAATTTGACGGCTAAATGGCTATCATGAAAAGAAAAAAAAAGGCCCCTAGAGCCAAAAATATGGGCCTCTAGTCACTTGGGTGACCGCTTGCGATAGGGGCCTGGAAGAAAAGATCCTTGTACATGTGACCCTATGGCTTGCGCAAATAGGGCTGGAACACATGGTTAGCCTCGGTGACCATGCGGTGGCCGCAGGATCTGTTAAGTTTGTGAGATTGAATGCAAATGTAGTAATATTTCTATTGTCTATGTGTATTCCAAATGCATTGATCCCAATGATTTATACATGGCAATGACAAGAAGAGGCATGTCCCTTCATGGGACATGTCTATTCATTAGTTTTATTTATTAATTAACTAAATAATTATTATAAGATTAACTTTATATATATATATGTATATTAATATATAAATGATATAAATTATTATATATATTAATATATATAATATATATGTGTAGTAAATCATTTCTCATAATAATGAATAGTCTCATTTATTTATATGACTGATTCTACAAACATCAACACTCCCTCTTAGCTAGGGAGGATAAAATCCATCCAACAATTATATAATCAAGCATATGATGGAAGTAATAGAAGCATCATCTTTATGATGTAATCGATAGAAACATAGTCCCAAGGTATGGATTTCCTCCATCGGCAATTCTATTTACAAGTGCTCATGATATTGGCTTGTAGAATATCAAGTGCTCAGAGTAATGGCCTATCAACATCAAGTCATATGATGTTCACCAAGTACTCAACAAATGTCCATAGATAATGTGTACTATCTATAACCTATCATGATTTGTTTCAACCATCACATGATGTCTATCACAATAGAATATCATGGCTAGTTTAAGGAACTCAATCCTCCATGCAAGATATATCACTTGACTCATGGATATGGTCTGAAGTCAATAATGCAGGTCGATTACAATATAAGTGTGAATATTTATTTGTGTCTTCATTTGATCTATGAAGGATCAACATATAAGAATATATTAAGACAGATAGATAATCAAATGAGCAATAATATATTTCTTATTTGATTCTTTATCTGATTGAAAGCGATTTATTTCAACACTCCCTCTAAGCTAAGGAAGATAAAGTGTAATGAAGATAATATCAATATTTTTCAGAAGAGAGATAACATTTATAATGTATCACATTTCTCATGATGAGATTGTTATCACATGTATATATATACCACCTAACTTGTGAATATATAACTTGGTATAACATATCACTTAATGTGTGGCATGAAGTATCACCTAACATGTGATATTGAGTTTTACATATCACTTAGCACGTAATATGAGGAATCACCTAACATGTGATACCTAATTTTACATATCACCTAGCATGTGATATGAGGAATCACCTTAACTCGTGATACCTAATTTTATATATCACCTAGCATGTGATATGAGGAATAACCTTAACTCATTATACCCAATTTTATATATCACCAAACATTGTGATATGAGGAATCACATTAACATGTGATACCTAGTTTTACATATTACCTAGCATGTGATACCCAGTTTTACATATCACCTAACATGTGATATGAGGAATCACCTAACATGTGATACCTAGTTTTACATATCACCTAACATGTGATATGAGGAATCACCTAATACATGATACCTAATTTTACATATGACCTTAGATCGTAATATGAGGAATCATCTTAGATCATGATACCTATTTTTCACATCACCTTAGATTGTGATATGAGGAATCACCTTAGATTGTGATACCTGATTTTCATATCACCTCAGATCATGATACAAGGATATAGTAAATTTGAGAACATTACATTCCCCTTACACATAACCCTATTATGGTATGTGCAATGACATATCAAAATTATACCATAATGAATCTCCATTACAAGATCATCACCTTGTAACATCAAATACAAGTGTTCATTTTCTAAGAGATCGTCACCTCTTAGAAATGTACACAAGATGGATGAGTCCAGAAAGTCACACATCTGAAAAAAAAAGTTTACACATAAAATATCTTTATCAATACAAATCAAAATTTTATATTTCAACCTTACCAAGATTCTTCCTGAAGTGATCAAATTTTACCTTAGGGAGTGGTTTGGTAAGAATATATGTTGTTTGATCGCTTGTATTAATATAATCCAGCTGGATCACATTCCTTCCTACCATGTCTCTTACATAGTGATAAGGAATCTCTATAAGATAAAAAATAATGGATCACTGATGCTGAAATTCCATCCTAAGAATCATAGTCCTCTAACTAGTGATCACTAAGGAACTCATCTTGACATGATCATCTCCCTCTAAATCAAGATTCTCGGATGTCCATAGATGCAGATCCTTTAGTTTCTCTCTCTGAAGCTCAAGATCGTGCATCAACCTCCTGACCTCTTTTCCCAATGTTGTCTATAATGGATTGTCAGATTCCCTCTAAATCTTTGAGTACTAACGTCAAAATTTGACCTTCTCGTCCAAGGTTTTCTCTAATGGTTCATCAGACTTCTTCTAAATGTGATATCAACCTTTTGATCTTCTCGGCCAAGGTTGCTTCTAATAGATAAAGTGTCAAACTCCCTCTAAATGGTAATTTTTTTTCTTCTTTAAAGAAGTAAGTCATAGTCTGTATGTATTCTTCTTCTTCGGAAGATAACTCAACTCAGTGCCACTACCGGATGTGACTCTATACATTTAATCATTATATAAGATTTTGGCCAGTGGGTACAGATGTCCAGATTCCTGATTGTCAGTTCTATGTCCATATTGTCTACTTTTGCACTGAATAGTCATAAGGCTACCAACTCACATTGGCTAGCATAAGATGCATTTTGATATTTTTCAAGGCCACAACATTAACACTCCCTCTTGGGCTTGAGGGAAGAAAAAATGTCGATAAGGATCTCTCAAGATGTATGGATTTACTCAATCGGCGATTCTATTGACGAGTTCCCACTATTATGATCTCAAAAGTGTTTCACCTTCAATAGTGAACTCCCTCTCAATCCATATGATCGAGTTTGTCACAAGTTGACTGAATCATCCGCTCCCTTTGAAGCTCATCAACTTCTTAACCTCTCTAAAAAATTTAGACTCCCTCTACATCTAGTCTCAATCATCAATTTGTTTGAAAGCATCAAGTTCTTTCTCCCTTGAATGCAATTATCTTGTGCTTCTATCCTAAAGGTATGTCAGAGAGAGATTACAAATAGCTCACTAAACTATCTCAAACATAAATACTAATGATAGAAGCATACAATATTTTACTAACCAATAGTATAACATGAATTACAAACTCAAAAATTATGTGCATTAATAAAACATGAATTACTTATCTTTTATAAATTTCAAGTATTTCATTCTGTAAGGTGAGCCTATATAGAAAATATCATGCAAATTCAAAGAATGATGTCGTTGTTCTCGAACATTACTAGAATTATTCACATAATTTTTCTTGAATATCCAAAGGTTCTATACACTATGAAAACCTTCAATTTGATCAAATCTATCTTCAAGTGGTTAGGCTTTTAAAGAAGGAACCTCGGTCTTTTACATATTTTTGCATAGACCCATACACAGTCGGTCGTAACTTTTGAATCTGACTTTTCTCTCAAATCGCTCTAGTGAGATTCTTCTGAATTTGTTTATCACCAATATATCCAAAATTTAGCAAAATCCAACGGTGCATTTGTGAGATATGGTCCTCGTACTGAGACTCTATTTTTTTTTTGTAATAGTTACACATTCATCATCAACAAACTACTCTCTTACATTTGCAAGTTGGCTCTGATACCATGTTAACTTTATGCGATCGAATGCAAATGTATTAAAACTGCTATTGTCTATGTGTATTCCAAATGCATTGATCCCAATGATTTATACATGGCAATGACAAGAAGAGGCATGTCCCTTCATGGGACACGTCTATTCATTAGTTTTGATTTATTAATTAACTAAACAATTATTATAAGATTAACTTTATATATGTATATGTATATTAATATATAAATAATATAAATTATTATATATATTAATATATATAATATATGTGTAGTAAATCATTTCTCATAATAATTAATAGTCTCATTTATTTATCTGACTGATGCTATAAACATCAACAGGATCATCGACGGTTACACTGGCTAGGAATACAACACATCGACGATGACTTCCGATGGTCACCATGGCCTACTCGACAATGACCCTAGTGGTGACCATGACCTGCTATGTGGTCACACCAACAGTGATCACGGGATCACCGCTGGTGGTTGTCGGGTGGCCCCATCTGAATTTTTTTTTCTTGTGTCAGCTCCTCGGATTGCGTGGTAGGGTCATACGACCCTGGTAGAAAACAATTTTCCACTACGTTTGAGTCCAAGGTGCTCCAAAAAATAGTGACTACCTCGGGATGCCTGCTAGAGTCGAACGACCCTAATGCAATTTGTTTTTTGTCATAGAATGCAACTTTGTCGAATTTGGAAGAATTTTATATGGAAATAGGAGCTCTTGGTCATTTTGAATGCAATGCTCAAGTCCTTTTGAGCCCAAGGTGACCAAAAAATAGGTCCCTCTAGATCTGAAAGAAAATCCTCTAAAACATGCAAATCTGACGAACACGATCAAATCTCTCAAGAAGAGGAAAGGGGAAAATAGATCTAAAGATCTGATACCATATTGGAGTTGATAATAAAATGACCTATAGCTCCCAAGAACACTTGTAGGCAAACACCTATCACAAAAAGAGAGAGAAGCAAGAAGCTATAGAGGATTGAATGCATTGATCCACGAGAGAGGAGACATCCTTGATGTGCAAAAACAAAATTTACAACAATAACAATGAAATATTATTGTGTTGAATGATGTAAATAACATGTAAAGGAGATCAATCCTTATAAAGGAGATCTAAAACCCTAAAAGGGTGGAGAAACCTAGGTTGCATTATAATTATTAATAAAGTAATTAATTATTATATGCCAAAGTCTAACTTAAGTAATAAAGAGATAATAAGTGACTAAGTAATGAAATCAACATGACTTAATTAATAAGTAAAATGAATTATTACTCTAACACCCCCCTTAAGATAGACTTTGAGAGAAGCTAAAAACCTAGAAAGAGCAACTGAAAGCAAATGAGTCTCGGCAACAAAAGGCCTGATCAAGTACCCAAATACAAAAGAGATTTTCTGTAAAGAGGAGAAATAGAGAAAACCACATTGGAAAAATTCTACTCCAAAAAGAGACAAAGACTAGTCTGAAGGACTAAAGAAGTTTCCAAAACTAGGAATGTTCCAAAAAATAGGAACAAGGATGAACATGTAGAACATCACTAAAGCAAGAAGCTGCAAATGTTGTCAAGAAGTAACAGCTGATTTGAAGATCCTCCACTGAAAGAGAACATGATCAGGTAAAAAAGATTGTAATCTACATGAGTGTCCTTAAATGACACTACTCAAATTAGGATGAAAACAAAGGCAAACAGTTGAAGTCGAAGATACATAATATTGTAATCTGCATTAGTGCCATCAAAAGACACTTCTCAAACTAGGAGGCAATTAAAGGAAAACAACTGAACTTGAAGATACAGAAGACTTTAATCTGTGCGAGTGCCCTCAACTGACACTACTCCAATTGAGAGGCAAACAAAGGCAAACACCTGAACTCGATGATACAGATGACATAAAAATACCAAAATCTAAAAAGTTGATCAATCAAAAATAGGAAAGAAAGAGTGTCCATATGGTAAATAATCCATCTCACTGGAATGCATAGGTATCTAGCCACCGCATCTACCTAGTACATAGGATCAAATACTAAATACATAGCTCACACCATCGAACCAAGGAAGCAAAAGAAACTATAGTAGAAACCCCCCCATAATTCTAACAAGGGAGTAATGACAAGTACACTAAAAAGAACGTTCAATATGAACTGAGTGATGAAGAGCCATAAACATCAAAAGTGCAGAGAGACTAGAAACACAAATAAAGATACCCTGAGGCTAATGTCATGGAAGGAACACTCACTTGACAAAGATAGATGGAACACAAAGGCAAACATCAAACCCTCAATGATACTTTATAATTGAGTGCAAGTACAAAGAGCACAAACATGTGCAAGATCCCATACATGCAATAAAATGGTACTTTATCTCAGTGTGTGTGCATAAAAGAATGCTACAAAAGGATGTATATACTGATCAAAGAAGATTAAAAGGCTGTTGAAATAATAGAACAACCAAAGAAGAGCCATTCTACAAAAGGAAGAGATCTCGGGACCTGAAACATCCAAGATATTCACCTAAGCATATAAATACAAAAAACTAAATAAAATATATCCATAGCAGAATCTGGAAAAATGAATCATGGCACTAGAAATTTCACAGAACAAGCTTTCCAACAATATATTGTTTGCCAAAAATAGAGTCCGGATGTGCAAGTTACACCCCCGGGAAGTCAAAAAAAAGGTTTGTATTTGAACTCCTGGTACAAAAAATAGAGGAAAAAACTTTGGTGACCACGTGGTGACCAGGGGATCACCAATGGTTACACCCACCTAGACTACGGTCCGTCAATGGTGACTACCAGTGGTCACCATGGTCCGCTCGACAGTGATGCCGATGGTGACCATGACCTGCTCGTTGGTCACGTCGACGGTGACCGCGGGATCACCGCTAGTGGCTGTTGGGTGGCCGATAGGGGCCCACAGTGGAATTTTGTTTTTTCTTGCGTTAGTGCCTCAAAGTGCATGCTAGGGTCGTACAACCTTTGTACAAATTGTTTTTCTACTCCCTGCAACATTATCCAAATTGGATGAATTTTATATCGAAATAGGGGTTCTTGGATACTGCGATCTCAACGATGAGGTCCATTTGAGCCTAATGTGCTACAAACAATAGTGACCACCTCGGGATGCATACCAGAGTTAAACAAATTAGACCACACAATGCAAGTTTTTTCAAATTGGACCAATTTTATATGGAAATAGGGGTTCTTGGGCACTCTGAAAGCAACGGTGAGGTCCATTTGAGCCCAAGGTGACCAGAAAAAGAGGTCCCCTAGGTATGAAAAAATATCCTCTAAAACATGCAGACCTAACGAAAATGACCGAATCACTCAAGAAGAGGACAAGGGAAAATAGATCGTTGATGAGAAAATAACCCACATCACCCAAGAACACCTACATGTAAACAACTGTCACAGAAAGAGATAGAGAAGAAGGAAGCTATAGAGAATTTAATGCATTGATCTACAAGAGAGGAGACATCCTTGATGTGCAAAAACAAAATATACAACTGTCACAATGAAATATTATTGCATTGAATGATGTAAATAATACAAACGAGATCAATCCTTATAAAGGAGGTCTAAAACCCTAAAAGGGTGGAGAAACCTAGGTTGCATTATAATAATTAATAAAGTAATTAATTATTATATGCCAAAGTTTAGCTTAAGTAATAAAGAGACAATAAGTGACTTAGTAATTAACTCAACATGATTTAATTAATAAGAAAAATGACTTATTACTCTAACACCCCCCCTTAAGATAAACTTTGGAAGAAGCTAAAAACTTAGAAAGAACAACTGAAAGGAAATGGGTCCTGACAACAAAAGACCTGATCAGGTACTCAAGTACAAAAGAGAGTCTCTATAAAGAGGAGAAATAGAGAAAACAACATGGGAAAAACTCTACTCCAAAAAGAGACAGACTAGTCTGAAGGACTAAGGAAGCTTGCAAAACTAGGAATGTTCCATAAAATAGGAACAAGGATGAACATGTAGAATATTATTGAAGCAAGAAGCTTCACATGTTGTCAAGAAGTAATTGCTAATCTAAAGATCCTCCACTGAAATAGAACACTATCAGGTAAAGAAGACTGTAATCTACATGAGTGCACTCAAATGGCACTACTCAAATCAGGAGGCAAACAAAGGCAAATAATTGAAGTCGACTATACAAAATACTTTAATATACATGAGTACCATAAAAAGACACTGCTCAAATTAGGAGGCAAACAAAGGCAAACAACTAAACTCGAAGATACAGAAGACTTTAATATGCACGAGTACCCTCAAATGACACTACTTGAATCAGGAGGAAAACAAAGGAAAGCACCTGAAATCGAAGATACACAGGGCATAAAAACATCAAAGTATAAAGAGTTGATCAATCAAAGATGGAAGAGTGCTTCCAAAAATAGGAAATAAAGAGTGTCCATATGGTAAATGATCCATCTCACCGAAATGCATAGGTACCCAGGCACTGCATTCACCTAGTACATAGGATCAACTATTGAATACATGGCTCACACTATCGAACCAAGGAAGTAGAAGAACCAATAGTAGAAACCCCCCATAATGATGACAAGGGAAAATAACAAGTACATTGAAAAGAATGTCCAATATCAACTGCATGATGAAGAACTAGAAACATTGAAGGTGTAGAGAGAGTACAAACACAAATAAAGATACCCTACTTGGTGAATTTCATGGAAGGAACACTCACTTGACAAAGGTAGATGGAAAATAGAGGCAAACATCAGATCCTCCATGGCACTTTATAATTGAGTGCGAGTACAAAGAGCACGGACATGTGCAAGATCCCATACATGCAATAGAATGGCACTATATCTCAGTGTGTGTGCATAAAAGAATGCTATAAAAGTATGTATACACTACTCAAAGAAGAGAAAAAGGCTGTTGAAACAATAGAACTACCAAAGAAGAGCCATTCCACAAAAGGAAGAGATCTCAGGACCTGAAACATCCAAGATATTCACCAGAGTGCAGAAATGCCAAAAACTAAATAAAATATACATGGAGAAGAATTTGGAAAACTAAATCATAGCACTAAAAATTTCACAGAACAAGATTTCCAACGACATATTGTTTGTCTAAAACGGAGTCCAGATGCGCAAGTTACACCCTTGAAAAGTAAAAAAAGAAAACTCTGCCTTTGAACTCCTGGTGCAAAAAATGGAAGAAAAAAAATCCAAAATCCAAAATGGTACCTCTGAACAGGATTTCCAACTATATCTCATTTTCTCGATTCAACACCGTATGCCCAAGTTATGACCAAAAAACCAATAGGTACTCTAGAGGGCCCAAAAGTGGTGTAGAAGGTCACTGACACAGTGTTGACATTAGCAGTTGACGTGCCTAAATTTGACAGCTAAATGACCATCATGAAAAAAACAATAGGCCCTAGGGCCAAAAATCTAGGCCTCTGTCACTTGGGTGACCAGAGGGCTTGCGAATGGGGCTTGGAAGAAAAGCTCCATTTGAATGTGACCCTAGGGCTTGCAGAAATGGGTCTGGAAGTTGAGGTTAGCCCTAGTGATCGTGCGGTGATCACGAGGTCACCGATGGTTACATCGGTCAAGAATACAACCCGTCGGCAGTGACTGCCGACGGTCATAATGGCCCGCTCGGTAGTGACATCGGCGATGACCATGACCTGCTCGGCGGTCATGTCGATGCTGACCACGGATCACCACAGCACCATTGGTGGCTGCTGTGTGGCCAGCGGGTGGCCCCAACAATTTTTTTTTTGCTTGCGTCAATGTCTCAGAGTCCATGCTAGGGTCATACAACCCTAGTACAAAAAATTTTTATCGCTTCGTATAATATTGTCCAAATTGGATGAATTTATATCGAAACAGAGGTTCTTAGATGCTATAAACTTAATGGTGAGGTTAATTTGAGCCTAAAGTTCTTCAAAAAATAGTGACCACCTCAAAATACATGTCAAAGTCAAACAACCCGGATGCCAAAAACATTTGCCACAAAATATAACTATGTCCAAATTGGACAAATTTTATATAGAAATATGGGTTCTTGGGTACTCTGAACACAACGGTAAAGTCTACTTAAGCCCAAAGTGACCATAAAAAGGGGTCCCCTAAATCTGACAAAAAATCCTCTTAAAAACACAGATCTGACGAACACAACTGAATCTCTCAAGAAGAGGGAAGTGGAAAAAATATTTGAAGATCTGATACCATGTTGAAGTTGATAAGAAAACAACCTACAGTTCCAAATAACACTTGCATGCAAACACCTGCCATAGAAAGAGAGAGAACCGAGAAGTTACAAAGGATTAAATGCATTGATCCATGAGAGAGGAGACATCCTTGATGTGCAAAAACAAAAGTTCCAGCAATCACAATGAAATATTATTGTGTTGAATGATGTAAAGAATACAAATGAGATCAATCTTTATAAAAGAGATCTAAAACCCTAAAAGGGTGGAGAAACCTAGCTTGCACTATAATAATTAATAAAATAATTAATTATTATATGCCAAAGTTTAGCTTAAGTAATAAAGAGATAATAAGTGACTTAGTAATTAAATCAACATGATTTAATTAATAAGTAAAATGACTTATTACTCTAACACCCCCCCCTTAAGATGAACTTTGGGAGAAGCTAAAAACATAGAAAGAACAACTAAAAGAAAATGGGTCCCAACAACAAAAGGCCTACTTAACTACCCAAGTATAAAAGAGAGTCTTTGTAAAGAGGAGAAATAGAGAAAACCACATGGAAAAAACTCTACTCCAAAAAGAGACGAAGACTAGTCTGAAGGACTAAAGAAGCCTCCAAAACTAGGAATGTTCCATAAAATAGGAACAAAGATGAACATGTAGAACATCAATGAAGCAAGAAGTTGCAAACGCTATCAAGAAGTAACTGTTAATCTTAAGATCCTCCACTGAAATAGAACATGATCAAGTAAAGAAGACAATAATCTACATGAGTGCTTTCAAATGACACTACTCGAATCAGGAGGCAAACAAAGGCAAACAACTGAAGTTGAAGATAAAAAATACTGTAATCTGCATGAGTGCCATCAAAAGACACTGCTCAAATTAGGAGGAAAATAAAGGAAAACAAATGAACTTGAAGATACAAAAGACTGTAATTCGCACGAGAGCCCTCAAATGACACTACTTGAATCAGGAGGCAAACAAAGGAAAACACATGAACACGAAGATACAGATGACATAAATATACTAAAGTCTAGTACATAGGATCAAATATTGAATACATAGGTACCCAGCCACTGCATTCGGCTAGTACATAGGATCAAATATTGAATACATAGCTCACAGTATCGAACCAAGGAAGTAGAAGAACCAACAATAGAAACCCCCCCATAATGCTAACAAGGGAGAAATGACAAGTACATTGAAAAGAACGTCCAATATAAACTGCATGATGAAGAACTAGAAATATCAAAGGTCCATAGAGGCTACAAACACAAATAAAGATATTGTGAGGCAAAGTGGAAGGAACACTCACTTGACAAAGATAGATGACAAACAAATGCAAACATCAAACCCACCATGGAACTTTATAATTGAGTGCTAGTAGAAAGAGCACAAACATGTGCAAGATCCCATACATGCAATAGAATGGAACTTTATCTCAATGCCCGTGCATAAAAGAATGCTACAAAAGGATGTATACACTGATCAAAGAAGAGCGAAAGACTATTGAAATAATAGAACATTCAAAGAAGAGGAATTCCACAAAAGGAAGAGGTCTCGGGACCTGAAACATGTAAGATATTCACTAGAGTGAAGAAATGCAAAAAACTAAATAAAATATATTTGTAGCACAATCTGGAAAAATTAATCATAGCACTAGAAAGTTCACAGAACAAGATTTCCAACAATATATTGTTTGTCAAAAATGGAGTCCAGGTGCACAAGTTATACCCTCGGGAAGGCAAAAAAGAAGCTCTTCCTCTAAACTCCTAGTGCAAAAAATGGAGGAAAAAAATCCAAAATCCAAATCGGTACCTCTGAACAAGATTTCCAATAGTGTCTCGTTTGCCTAATTTCAACACCGTATGCTCATGTTATGAGAAAAAAACCAATAGGTACTCTAAAGGGCCCAAGAATGGTACAGAATGTTGTTGACATAGTCTTGACATCAACAGTCGATGAGCCTAAATTTGATGGCTAAATGACCATCACGACAAAAAAAATAGGCCGCTGGGGCCAAAGATTTGGGCCTCTGGTCACTTGGGTGAGTAGAGGGCTTGCGGATGGGGCTTGGAAGAAAAGTTCCTTATGCATATGACCCTACGGCTTCCATAATTAGGGCTGGAACTCGTGGATAGACCCGGTGACCACAAGATCACTGGTCGGGATTGTAGCCCGTCGATGGTGACTGCTAGCGGTGACCATGGCTGGCTCAGTAGTGACACTAGTGGTGATCATGGCCTACTCAATGATCATGCTGACGATGATCACGGGATCACCGTGGTACCACTGGTGGTTTCCAGGTGGTTCTAACAATTTGTTTTTTCTTGTGTTAGCACCTTAGAGTGAGTGTTAGGGTCGTACGAACCTGGTACAAATAAATTTGTCGCTCCTTGCAACGTTGTCCAATTTGGATGAATTTAATATCGAAACATGGGTTCTTGGATGCTATGAGCTCAATGGTGAGGTCTATTTGAGCTCAAAGTGCTCCAAACAATAGCGACCACCTCAGGATTTGTGCTAGAGTCAAATGACCCTGGTGCAAAAAACAATTTGCCACAGAATACAACTTTGTCCAAATTGGACAAAATTTATATAGAAATAGGGGTGCTTGGGTGCTTTGAATGCAATTGTGAGGTATGTTTGAGCCCAAAGTGACCAGAAAAAGAGGTCTCCCTAGATCTGACATAAAATCCTCTAAAAATTTAGATCTAACGAACACGACCGAATTTGTCAAGAAGAGGAAAAGGGAAAATAGATCTGATGATCTAATACCATGTTGGATTTGATGAGAAAACACTCACAACTCCCAAGAACACCTGTATGCAAACACCTATCATAGAAAGAGAGAAGCAAGAAGCTACAAAGGATTGAATGCATTGATCCACGAGAGAGGAGACATCCTTGATGTTCGAAAAAAAAAGATGCAACAATCATAATGAAATATTATTGTATTGAATGAAGAATACAAAGGAGATCAATCCTTATAAAGGAGACCTGAAACTCTAAAAGGGTGGAGAAACCTAGGTTGCTTTATAATAATTAATAAAGTAATTAATTATTATATGCCAAATTTTAGCTTAAAAGTAATAAAGAGATAATAAGTGACTTGGTAATTAAATCAACATAATTTAATTAATAAGCAAAATGACTTATTAATCTAACAATTTATTCATAATGAAGAGGCATTTATGTCACTTGGAAATAATGTTATAAAAGAGATTATGCATATATATACATGACAATTTTGCAAACTAAATTTTACAGGGGAACCTTTTTGGCCTCTGAAAGTTTTGAGATAATGAAAGTGTGCTGACAGGGGACTCAACCAACTTGAGCCCTTGATATCTAATTCTCATCTTATCCATCCAATTTATAGCCAATAGTTTATAAATAGGATACCATTCTATTCCATTGGCACATCTTGATATGCATTGTTATGTAATTGGTGAGAGAACTCCCATACCATCACCCTCAACTCAACCACCATAGCATGGTACAACAAGGAGAGTTTTACTTTCATGGCAAGAGAAAAGTGAAAATTTTATCACTTATTTCATATAGGGAATGATAGTCAGAGGGATAGGGGAATATAGGGAGATATAAGGGGGGAGAGAGAGAGAGAGAGAGAGAGAGAGAGAGAGAGAGAGAGAGAGAGAGAGAGAGAGAGAGAGAGAGGTGTCTATGTGTGTGATTAAGAAAGATATAAAGGTAGGGATCGAGAGGTAGACATGGAGAGTTTGTGAGTTAGAGAGAGACATAGGAATATAGAAATAGAGAGGGTAGAGATCCATAAATATATCACAATATCAACATTTGATATGTATTTTACTATCATTGTAATCATTGCACTCCTCAAAGGTGCAAGTGCTATTCATAACAGTTTCCATCATTATCAATGTCTTTCTATCATCCATCTTTTTCCTTCAAAATATTAAGATAATTATGTAGCTCCTACTCATTAAGTAAGATATTCCATATCATGCTCTCCAATGCAAGATTGATTATCATATGATGTGATGGCCCCTTCTAGCTAGAGACATCATTCTAGCTATTGATTAGCCTATCATTGGACTCTCGTAGACTAGAAGAGATGGATAGAGGGTCAATTTGTGCATAGAGGAGATATGATTATCTGATGGTTCAACTTTTGCAGAGCTCAGAAGCCTTGATTTGGTATGGGGAGGTTTCAGACTCTGTTTGTTTGAGTTTTGCTATTTTTAGTAACTTTTAGAGTCATAGAGATGGACCCCTGCTATTTTTAGAAATATTATTTGATCACATGGGAAATTATTATGCTAGCTCCAGTTCCAGACGGTTAAGCCAGATTCTCATTTTTGAGGGAGTTATTCAGTTTTCAGTGATTATATATTAATTAAATGGAAAAGGATTTAATATTGAGTTGTAAATTAACTTTATATTAAATCACTTAAGTGATGGGTCTTAATATCAAGAAGGGGGCCAAGTTAATGTATTCATTTATTGGCATGTTTTCTTAAGTCTAAATCATTAAATTTATTTAATGATTATATTTTTAATGCCTTGAAGAAAGAAATCACAGCTTTTCAAGGAATTGCGATTTAGGGTTGGAAAGCCTATTTATGCTTGTTGGGGAAAGAAGGAAGGCATCCATTGTTATTTCACAAATTGATCATTGTGAATTCAAGCTTTGAGAAGGGTTTTAGCTTTTCCATTGAAGAACATAGTTCTTCTGTGTGTATCCATTTGAGCTAGTGAAATATCTAGTGAATTTGGAATTTCAGAGAGTTTCATTAAGAGACTCTATTTGTGCTTCAGCAGTATTAGTTTCGGCAGCAAGAAAAAAAAGATAGTATTTAATTGCAACTTTATGGAGGAATAAGTCGCAGCCATTATCCTCTTTCAAATTTACAGCCACGACATTGTAGAGTTGAAATAAATAAGTTCCTACAGCAGCTAGTGTATTCTCCCAGGTTTTTTATGCATTTTGTAGTTACCTTTGTTAATCATTTTCCAATAAAGGATTGTCTTGATGTCCTTTTGTATTTCATTTGGAAAATAAATAGAAGTTGCAATAGTTAATTGAATAGTTTCATAATTTCATATTATTGCATATTTGTTTTTTTTATTGTTAAAACCCTTGAAAATCCAAAAAAATCATAAACTTTCATACAAAAAATTGAGATAAACATCTGCAACAGTTAAGGACCGATTTGGGGTTCTTACAGTGGTATCAGAGTTAAATCCTGCCATCCTGAGGGTTTAGTTATTACATGCAGCCAGAGCAGGTTGGTTCACACAAGTATTATACATACAGAAGAGCCTTACTTGAAGGTGAACATGTTTTAGAACAATCAATCATCATGGGTGATAGGTGTGACGATAGCCCACCCAAGGTAAACAGGAATGATGAAAACTAGGAAACCAGAGAGTTTTTTAGAACTATGGCAACAGGGCAGTAGCAGGTGGCCCAAGCATTACAGGCACTAACTACCATGATGGAGTGGATGAATCCACCTGACAGGAAAAATAGGGAACAAGAGGATAAAATGAGTGCTATAGGTTCTCCATGGGCATAGAGGACACACTCTAGGACAATAGATAGACCCACATGTCCTACCTTTGTTAGGGAGGAACCAATGCAAGATCCATTAGAGGAAGCTAGGGATGAGATGTTTGCAGACATCCTTATGGCTGCAAATGATGAGTGGGAACTATTGGCCCCACATGTTTGAGAAAGGATGACCTTTGAAAGGTTTGTGAACCAAAGGAGAGAACACTATCGTGCAGTCAAACAGGATAGGAGACCCAGGGGAAGAATAATGAACTAAAGCATGCTACAGGCAAGCTTTCCTTGTCCACTTTTGATGGTAGTGGTAGATTGATAGCGCAATCTTGGATCCACAAGCTTGATACCTTCTTAGCGTTAAGGCCTATGACAGATATTGAGGCAATAAAATATGCCACCTTACATTTGGAGGGAGTAGCACATGATTGGTGGTATCATGGGTTGATCACTCTTCAACACAACTAGGTGACTTCTTAGCAGGACTTAATGGACAAATTGGTTGAAAGGTTTGATAGGAAAGATCCAGAGGTATACTTTAGAGACCTGGCATAGCTCAAATAGATAGGGAGATTAGAGCATTTTATTAATGAGTTTCAACAGTCCTCAGTTATGGTGCCAGACATATCAGAGCGGAGGTTAATAGAATTATTTACTGAAGGCTTAATCGAACCAGTCAGAGGTTGGGTAAAGGCTTTTGATCCTTCCACATTGAATGATGCTATGAATAAAGCTAGGAGCATGGAGCATGAAGCCCCAGTAAATAAATTTCAGCCTAAGGAAGCTTCCTCCAGCTAGAATAATAAGCCATTCTTTAAGAAACTAGAGAGGACTGAATTTAAACCCGAAAATAGAGATAAATATTTTGCACCTCTTGTTAGGGAAACACTTAATGATTTGCGGAAGAAGAAATTGTGTTTCTATTGAAAAGGACCTTATGACATGAACCATGATTGTCCTTTAAGACCCAAGGGAAAAGCAAACAGGGTTATGTGGGCTTCTTATGAGGATTCTGATTCTAAAAATTTAGACTAGCAATCTGAAAATGAGGAATCATCTGAAGAAAAGGAAAGCACATGTGATGAAAAGATAAACCAAATGGCTATAGGTGATGAAAAGACTGAAGATAGACTTAAGGAGGTCTGACTCACCAGTGTACATCAGGAGGGATCATTCAGGATGAGGGGAGTATTGGCAGGGCAACAAGTTATCACCTTGCTCGATACGGGTGCCACTCATAATTTTATTGATTCCAAGCTGGGTGAGAGACGTGGGATTCAGACAAAATAGTTTGAGGGTCTGAGAGTGAGGGTAGCTGATGGCTACATCCTCAAATGTGATAGGAAGATTACAGGTCTACCCCTAAGGATTAATAACTTTGACTTCAAAGCTAATTTTTATGTTGTAAACATGGGTGACATAGATCTAGTACTTGGTATGACTTGGTTTCATGACATTGGAGTGTTCACTCTCAATTTGAGAGACATGGAGATGAAGTTTCAATTGGATGGAAAGACACATATACTTAAGGCCATCCGTGATAGTGAGTTTAGGATGATGTCATGCAAATGCATGGGGAGCTTGCTGAGACATGACCAGGTTGAGTGGGCAGCCCGTTGCACTTTGATGCCATCACAAGGGCAGCAACATTCTGAGTATCATCCAAACATACAAGCACTGAGAATCAAGCATAGTAAGGTGTTCAATAAAATTTCACCTGGTAGTCCTCCTGATAGAGGTATTGAGCACATCATTGAGTTGGAGGAGGGTGCCAAACCCATTATGATTACACCCTACAGACATCCAAAGAAATTGAAGGATGAGATTGAGAAAACCATCAAGGAACTACTTGCTATGGGGCACATTAGACCAAGTAATTCTCCTTTTGCTTCTTATGTGGTTTTGGGGAAGAAGAAGGATGGTACTCTTAGGATGTGCATCTATTACAGGGTCTTGAACAAGAAGACTATCAAAAATAGGTACCCCATACCATGGATTGATGAGTTATTAGATGAGTTACACGGAGCATGCTTCTTCTCCAAAATTGATTTGAGATCAGGGTATCATCATATCTGAGTCAAAGAGTAGGATATAGAGAAGATGGCATTTTGGTGTCATTGTGGCCATTTTGAGTTTGTAGTTATGCCATTTGGGCTAACTAATGCTCCAGCCACGTTTCAGTCCATGATGAACAGGGTCTTTCAGCCTCAACTGAGGAAATTTGTGTTAGTCTTCTTTGATGACACCCTAGTGTATAGTAGGACATGGGATGAGCATGTGCAACACTTAGACACTATGTTGAACATTTTGAGTAGGGAATCCTTGTATGCAAAGGAGTCTAAATGTGATTTGGGATTATTAGAGTTATTATATTTGGGTCACATTATCAATGCACAGGGAGTACGCATAGATCCTGAAAAGATTTGTGCTATTGTCGAGTGGCCTACTCCAGTAAACCTGACATAGTTGACAGGATTTTTGGGGTTGTGTAGGTTCTACAGGAGGTTTGTTAGTGGATACTCTAGGCACGCAATACCCTTGACGAATTTAATGAGAAAGGGGGTTTCCTTGTGGACTGTTGAAGCACAAGAGTGTTTTGATAAATTCAAGGAGTTGATGACTTCTTGTCTAGTGCTAGCATTACCAAATTTTAGTAAGCCATTTGAGCTTCATTTTGATGCATTTGGTGAGGGCATTGGAGCGGTGCTTATGTAAGACAAACACCCGATTGTGTATGAGAGTAGGAAAATCAGGGGACCTAAGAGGAGCTTCAACATTTATGATAAGGAAATATTGGCCATAATGCATGCTTTGGCCAAATTCAAACAGTATTTAATGGGCAGAAAATTCAGCATAAAAATAGACCACAATAGTCTGAAACATTTCCTGGGGTAGCGACATCTTAATGACAGGTAGCAAAAATGGGTAAGTAAATTACAGGCATATGACTTTGATATTACCTATTTCAAGGGGACACAAAATCTAGTAGCAGATGCCTTGTCACAAAGACCCCACTTGAGCTTGATGACGGATATATCAGAGGACTGGAGATATTTGATCCTTGCAGAGTATGCAAAGCATACATGGGCATCAAGATGCATAGATGAATCAGTTCAGGATAGTGATTTCACCCTTGTGAATGAGCTCATCATTTACAAAGGGTGCATTTATTTGGTGCCAGGGTCAGAGGTGAGGAGGATGGTGTTGAGATTTTATCATGATTCACCTATGGTAGGACATCCAGGTTTTTATAAAACCTACCGGCAGATTCGTGAGAGATTTTCTTGGAAAGGGCTCAAAGCTGAGGTGTTACAGTATGTTAGAGAGTGTCCTACTTGTTAGTAGAATAAACAAGAACACTCTTACCCAGTCGGTTTACTACAACTGCTTCCGATTCCTGATAGGAAGTGGGAGTGTTTGTCCATGGACTTCATCATAGGACTGTCGAGAGCCCAAGGCAGAGACTATATATGTTGTTGTTGATCGGCTCACGAAGTTTTCCCACTTCTTTCTGATCATAGCTACATACACTACTACGCAAGTGGCAGATTTTTTCTTTCGTGAGGTATTCAGGTTGCATGGCTTACCTCAGAGCATAGTCAGTGACTGGGACAATAGATTTATGAGTCACTTTTGGCAGGAGTTATTCAGATTGTGCGGGACAAAGCTCACTTCGAGTACTAGCTACCACCCCTAGATGGATGGATAGACTGAGATAGTTAACAAATAGGTGGAGGGATACCTCAGGAACTACATAGCAGGGAAGTAGAAGGCTTGGGTTAAGTGGATTTACCTACGCGAGTATTGCTACAATTCCATTTATCACGTGTTTATTCAGATGTCACCTTTCATGGCATTGTATGGGTATGAGGCACCCAATTTCATGGATCTTTTGTTGAGCGACAGTAGAGTGCCTAGTGCTGGAGACTTGTTATAGGAGAGACAGGACATTGTAAAGGCTCTTAAGGAGAATATTACTAAGGCACAAAATCAACATAAGCAGTATGCAGATCAAAAGAGGATTGAGTGGTTTTTTGAGGTAGGGGATATGGTGTACTTGAAGTTACAGCCTTACCGCCAATCCACTCTTAAAAGGAGTGGTGCCGAGAAACTAAAGCCACGATACTATGGACCTTTCAGGGTGATCAAGAGATTTGGAGAGGTGGTGTATGAGTTGGATTTGACAGCAGAGAGTAAAGTCCATAATGTTTTTCATGTGTCACGTCTCAAAAAGGTATTAGGACACCAGATTGTTCCTTCTACATTGCTTCCACCCTTGGATGATGAGGGGAAGTTGGTTTTAGTGCATGAGGCTATTTTGGAGTTTAGGGAGAGAAACTTGGGGAGGCGCACTATCAGGGAGTAGTTGGTGAAATGGAAGGACATGCCAGTTGAGGATACCACTTGGGAGAGCGAGGATATTTTACAGCATCCAGAGTTGAGATTGCTTGAGGACAAGCAATTTTAGGAAGGGTGGACTATGATGTCCCCTTCTAGCTAGAGACATCATTCTAGCTATTGATTAGCCTATCATTGGACCCTCGTAGGCTAGAAGAGACAAATAGAGGGTCAATTTGTGCACAAAGGAGATATGCTTATCTATGGTTCGACGTTTGCAGAGCTCAACACCCTTGATTTGGTATGGAGAGGTTTCAAACTCTATTTGTTTGAGTTTTGCTATTTTTAGCAACTTTTAGAGTCATAGAGATGGACCCTTGCTATTTTTAGAAATATTATTTGATCACATGGGAAATTATTATGCCAACTCCAGTTCCAGACGGTTAAGCCAGATTCTCATTTTTTAGGGAGTTATTCAGTTTTCAGTGATTATATATTAATTAAATGGCAAAGGATTTAATATTAAGTTATAAATTGACTTTATATCAAATCACTTACATGATGGGTCTTAATATCATGAAGGGGGCCTTATTAATGTATTAATTTATTGGCATGTTTTCTCAAGTCTAAATCATTAAATTTATTTAATGATTATATTTTTAATGCCTTGAAGAAAGAAATCACAGCTTTTCAAAGAATTGTGATTTAGGGTTGGAAAGCCTATTTATGCTTGCTGAGGAAAGAAGGAAGGCATCCATTGTTATTTCACAAATTGATCATTGTGAATTCAAGCTCTGAGAAGGGTTTCAGCTTTGCCATTGAAGAACGTAATTCTTCTGTGTGTATCCATTTGAGCTGGTGAAATATCTAGTGAATTTGGACTTTTAGAGAGTTTCCTCTAGAGACTCTATTTGTGCTTCAACAGTATTAGTTTTACCAGCAGGAAGAAAAAGATAGTATTTAATTGCAGCTTTATGGAGGAATAAGTCACAACCATTATCCTCTTTCAGATTTACAGCCACAACATTGTAGAGTTGAAATAAATAAGTTCCTGCAGCAGCTGGTGTATTCTCCCAGGTTTTTTATGCATTTTGTAGTTGCCTTTGTTAATCATTTTCCCATAAAGGATTGTCTTGATTTCCTCTTGTATTTCATTTGGAAAATAAATAGAAGTTACAGCAGTTAATTGAATAGTTTCATAATTTCAGATTATTGCATATTTGTTTTTTTAATTTTTAAAACCCTTGAAAATCCAAAAAAATCATAAACTTTCAAACAACAAATTGAGAAAAACATCTGCAGTAGTTAAGGATCGATTTGGGGTTCTTACATCGAATATGGGAATAGTCATTTTATGTGGGTCTTTCGACTTAAGATCACAAGGATCAATTGCACGACTTCTAAGGATGACAATGACAGCTATAAAATTAATATCTCCAATGTTAATCACTACTTCTCAAAATTTTGCACCATATAATATACTTTGTGATCAACTTATCGATCACACAAAAAGGATATAATCTTTCTTAGATATGATAGTATGCGACTATCATGCATCCTATAATCAACACCAACCAAATACATCTTTAATTTAAATCCCTAAGATAGCCATCACTTATAATCAATATTATATTATTGATCACAATAATCAATTTATATTTATATTAATTCATTTATATATTTTGATACATTAATAGTTATTATTTATATATATTTAAAATATTTATATGTATTAATTTTTGTATATTTATATTTGTATTTTTATTAAATTATTACTATATATTAAGAATTATTATTATATCAATAATATATTATATTGTTATAGTTATAATAGATTATATTACTATTTAGTTTTTCATTAAATCTTTTTTTATCATTTATTGTCAAATCTTATTTGAGAAAGGGGACATTACATCCAAATACCCCACTAAATTACCAAGATGAGGCCTTGATTTAAATTTAAGCCCAAACCTCAGGGAACACAACGCCCTAGGCGTTATGTTCCTAGGAACATAATGCCCTAGCCATTATGTCTCATCCAATCAGGGCTCAAATCAGAACCATGGGTCCCAAATAATTAGCATATGCCAAATTATGGGGCAAGACTGATTTGTAGGCCAGGACATAACACAAATGTCATAAATGGTAACATAGGGCCTATGTGATTAAATAAATTATTAGATTGGAGGAATAATAGAGGAGCACTATTACAAATAAGTGCTTACCTCAATTTTAAATGAAATTGAAATAATAAAGGACCTGTATTTGAATTTAGGTGTCCATTTAGTTCCATATGAAGTCCTACTATGAAAACACACTAAGGTGGGTGCTAAACAATAATGAAATTGTACACACTAATAAGATGCTTATAGTTAATGCCAGTACAAAATGAATTGTAAAAGTACCTTCATTCAAAGGTATCTGCCATTTTTTTTTTGCCATTTGGAATTTTGGTTGTCCTAAGGTTTGTGGGTTCTTCCTCTAGCAATATAATGATTTCAATTATGCTACAGACTTCAGTAAAATTTGATAAAAATTATCTTCTTCTAAGAACATTATATATAGGGTCACTTTTTTAATCCAAAACATTTTTTCTCTATGAATGTACTTGGAAAAAAATAATATTATTCATGTCAACTCTTTCTATGTTAATGTGGGATGTACTCGAAGTAATGCCATTTAAATCTACTTCCACATGCAAATAAATTCAATTTTTGACTTGATACTTCTAATATAATTGATAGGATGCGAGTTGAAAATATTGTGTATGTAAAAAGTTTTATTTAGAATTTACTTCTATAGATTTATAGATGTTAAATATTTTGAAATTTGATATATCTTAATATTTTTTACATATTTTTTTTAATAAATATGCTAGTTAATATTTACTAGCTAATATATATACTCTATATTTAAAATACATCGAGATGTATTGAGGCATTGAATTTTTTTAACTTTAATTTTAAAAAAGTAAAGGTGAATGATGAAAAAATTAAATGCCTCGATACATCTTGGTGTATTTTAAATATAGAGTATATATTAGCTAGTAGTAGTCGGAGTGCGCACAACACATTGAATAAATTCATATAATTTGTCATGAGCTTAATCGACAATGCAAATGAGTAAACTCGATTTGAATATTATTTTATAATATAATTAATTATTAATATTAATAGAATATTAATCTTAAATAATATTACTAATATCAATCCATAGAATAATATATTATTAATATATATAATATATAATCATTATGAATATTAGTAATAAACAAATTACAATATAAGTTATAATATATCAATTAAAATAATATAATACAATTCTAATATTGAATAATCGAAATATAAAGATTGATATATCAAATATTAAATAATAATATAAGTATCAATACATATTATATTATATTTTTGTAATATATATAATAATAATCTTCAAATATGAAAATGAATAAATGATATAATCATAGCATAAATAATAATATTATAATAAATAATAATATTAAATAAATTAATAATGATATATTATTAAATTAATATTAAATCAATATTATGTTAATGAATATGATAAAATGATAATAATAATTAATAATAGAATTATCAATAAGAATATATATATATTATATTATCATTATCATAATATTAATTTCTATTTATGTAACTTAATATAAATAAATATATATTTATATTAGCTAATATCGACATAATGATATGAAATACATTATAGGTTATATCCCAAATTTAAAGAGTAAATACTTATTACAGCGATATCCCAAATTACAACGGAAGCATCCATCGAGACCACCACTTGGCAGCCGTAAATACCAACACCAACTATTATTATTAATATAGGCATCGATAGATATTATTATATCCGCCATTTAATGAGATAATGACTCTCATAATATAGCTATCGTATGTCTTATGGATAACATCCGTATAGAATATCCAAACCAATCACGTGCTAATGAATTGATATTAGGACTATTACAGAATTGTGCGATTAATATCTAGACGGTGGATGAATTGAGATATCGATTTATGCTAAGCATAGACTAATCTAATTGTTAGGAAGAGGCAATGGTTGTGTCTCTTGGAGATGTATACAAAGATGAGATGACTATAATATATATATGATCCTATATATATATCAGACACACACGCGATACACATATATAGACAGGCAGATTTATATAGATTCAGGAAGATCAAGATATATAACCAACGATTTGTATCAGATAGGACGATAATCAGCACTTGCTACATTTGAATCAATTAGCATTTCTTAAATATTACAGTCAACAAAACAATATAGGAACAATACACTCAACGCCAACTAGGGCTTACAAACAGCGGTCAAGATCATCCAAGAATTCTGCAACGAAACTCCCTTAAGTAATCATGAGGTGCTCGGGAGGTATTTCAACATCGAACAGGGAGGATAATGATGGAGAACCTCAGAGACACTCAGTACTAATAAACAGCATCCAAGTTTACAATGAACATTGACCATAGGAAGCAATACAGAGAGATGGCATATCTAGCGTATAGATTCATTATCTCAAACACAGTCGACACCATTTCCATATTCAGATCACTACGAATCGAAACAAGAGTAATCAGACCCAAGAAGCATATTACACAAGCGATAAGATTATATGGTAGAAGACAACCAGCTAAAGCAACGTCAATGAATAAGTTATAGATTTCTCGAACATTGAAATCTGATAATGGATTTTGGGACATTATAATGTCTGCAATTATCTAATCAAACAGTAGATATCAATTATAATTAAGATACTATATTGATTAGGGGATGATCATAGAACATGGAGAACATTTAGGTCTTCATCGGGTGTCATCTATGCCATATATTTATGTCTTGAACGAACAAAAGAAGAGACCATATAATATTTGAGAGGGGACTCACACAGGTATTATACAACAATATGAACCATTGCAGGTGCCATCCCCAAACGCAATTCAAATTCTAATTGTGAATTTTAGAAATCAAGGAAGGGTCCAAAAAGGGATCATTACATAATTAGGGTTAGCATTTAGAGTTACAGTTCATATCATGGTTAGGGTTACCATTAGGGGTACGATTTATAACATGGTCAGGGATACAATGAGTTGTTAGGTTAGACTTACGACTAGGGTTTATGGATAGGTATATGATTATGATTAGGGTTAGGGTTTTGGGTATGGTTAAAGAAAGGCTTAGAATTATCATTAGGATTAGGATTTTGGTTTGAAATACAAAAAAGGTTAGGATTATCATTAAGGTTACACTTAGGATTAGGGTTAGAGTTTGGATTCTAAGGGATTAGATTAGGGTTTGGTTAGGTTAATGATTGTAGTTATAGTTAGGGTTTAGGGTTAACGTTATCCTGATTAATTATACTTAGGGTTATGTTTATATTTTGGAGTAGTGATATAGTTAGGCTTAGGGTTATCCTTAGTTTTGAAAATATTTATGGTTAGGGTAAGTTTTCAGGTTATGGTTAGGGTTAGAGTTAAGATTATATCTAAGGTTAGGGTTATGGTTTCGATTAGGATATGGTTAAGGTTTACGGTATACAATATGGTTAGGGTTAGTGTTTAGATTATGGTTAAGGAAACACTTAAAATTAAGGTTAGGGTCAGGATTTAAGTTAAAAGTATGATTAGGGTTAGTGTTAGAATTATGGTTACACTTAGGATTAGGGTTAGGATTTGGATTAGGATTTTAAATTAGGATTAGATAAGGATTAAGGTTAGTCTTAGGATTATGATTATAGTTACAATTAGGGTTTAGGGTTAGGGTTATTATTATGCTTAGGGTTTAGGATTAGGATTGAGGTTTAATGTTAGATTTAGGGTTTAATATATGGATTAAAGAGTTAGCATTAGGGTTTAGGGTTAGAATTAGGGTTTAGGTTTTAAGGTTAGGATTATGATTAGGGTAATTATTTACAGTATGGATAGTATTATGGCTATGTTAGGGTTTTAATTATTGTTAGGGTTAGGTTTAGGATTATAGTTAGGGTAAGGGTTTAAACATCATGGTAAATATTATGGTTGGGATTGGAGTTTTGATTAGGGTTTAGGATTAGGATTAGATCATTGGGGTTAAGGTTTACATCATGGTTAACTTATTATGGTTTGAGCTTTTGTTTTGATTAGGACTAGGGTTAGGATAAAGGTTTAGGTGCATATCATAGTTAGGGTTAGGATTGCATTTAGGGTTCATTTCAGGATTGTGATTTATTATTTAGGATTATGGTCAAGTTTAGGGTTATGATTATGGTTATGATCAGGGTCCACATTATGGTTATTTCTAGATTAGGGTCTATATCATGGTTAGTATTATTCTTAGAGTTAGTATTTTGATTATGGTTAGGGTTTATATTTTGATTATGATGAGGGGTTAGGGTTTAGGGTTAAGATCAAGGTTTAGAGTTTATGACTAAAATTATGGTTAGGATTAGGGTTTTATATCATGGTTGTAATAATGGTCATGGTTAAGATTTTGATTAGAGTTAAGGTTTAGGAATAGAATTAGGAAAAAGGTTTAGGTTTACACCATGGTCAGGATTAGGGTTGGACTTAGTGTTTTGGTTATGGTCTTGTTTAGGATTAGGATTATGGTTAGGGTTAGAGTTTAATGTTTAGTTTAGGGTTTTAGATTAGGGATAGGATTAGATTTTAGGGTTTAGGATTAGGATTTAGGGTCAAGATTATGGTTAGGGTGTAATCAGGGTTAGAGTGTAATATATTTTATTAAGAGTTAGGGTGTAATTAGGGTTGTGTATAATACTAGAATTCAACTCTAATATTAATTATACATCTAATCATAACCCTAATTTTATCTATAGACCTAATCATAACCCCAAATCTAACCCTATTTCTAATATAATCTCAAACCCTAACCATATCCATAATCTAAACTCTACATTTTAAGCTAGACCTAATTGTCAATCCTAATAACCATATATAATACCTTCATTTGAAGGTATCTGCCAATTTTTTTTGCCACTTGGAATTTTGGTTTTCCTAAGGTTTTTGGGTTCATTCCTCTAGCAGTATAATGAGGTTGATGATGCTACAGACTTCAATAAAATTTGACAAAAAATTATCTTCTTCTACGAACATTATAGAGAAGGTCAATTTTTTAATCCAAAACATTTTTTCTCTATGAATGTACTTGGAATGAAATAATATTATTTATGCCAACTCTTTCTATGTTAATGTAGGATGTGCTCAAAGTAATGTCATTTAACTCTACTCCCACATGCAAATAAATTCAATTTTTGACTTGATACTTCAAATAATTGATAGGATGCGAGTTAAAAATATTGTGTATGCAAAAAAATTTATTTAGAATGTACTTCTATAGATTTATAGATGTTAAATATTTTGAAATTTGATATATCTCAATATGTTTTACATATTTTTTTAATAAATATGCTAGTTACTATTTATTAATAAAATTTATTTTTGAATGATTTTATCACATGATTTTGAATCACAAAAATTGGGAATGCGTGGGATAGAGGAACCAAAATATTTCAATTGAAATCTCGTAAATGAGTGCTAAAAATGGTGAAAGATGAAATTATGAAAGGGCATATGACATGTTTTCTTAAGGAGGATTAAGTTATTTGACTCATCTCCCATACCTTTGTCCTTTGAATAAGTGGATGATCTCTTTTTTAGGTTTGTATGGACAAACATAATGTAAGAGATTAAAAAAAATTGAATTAAATAAAAAAATGAGCTAAATTAAATAATAATCGACATAGATAAAGGATTCTTATTATTTGTAATTAATATTATAATGAATGTGAATTTATTGAAGTGAATTATATATATTTTTTTTAAAAATTAAGAGATGAGAACTATTCAATTCTACATGTAATCGTAACCCTAATTTTATCTATAGACCTAATAATCACAACTTTTGGGAGTTTTGAAGTTTTAGCAGAATGTGATTGATTCATATTCTTGCCCCTTTGGTGAAATGTCATAATGCAGGCTTCATGCACTTTATAATATCACCATCTTTTATTATGGTTATGATGTCATTGCTCTTGTCCAGTGTTTTTCATAGTTTTGCGAAATCGTATGTTATAATGGAGCTCTATAGGAGGAGGTTCATTTTGGTCCTTTTAGAATAAGAAGATGGTTTTCTGAGTTTTAGGGTTTTTCTTGTTTACATTTTGATAATAGATTTTGAAAATTGATGGAAAAGTTGATGAGAAAAATGTTTATCTAAAATTCAATACCTGCAGACTAATGTTTGGTAAAAATAGAATTTCGCCGTTGTCGGGGATCGAACCCAGGTCACCCGCGTGATAGGCTGGAATACTCACCACTATACTACAACGACTTCTTACGGAGTCTATTAGAGATTAAATTTATAGAAATATAATTGAATATAAATGTGACACTATTATGCAACAATAAATTTCCAGAGTTTGAGCAGCTAATTCTCTGGGATGAACTTGTAAACATGGAAAGTTGTGAGGTGGTGGCTATAATATGGGATTAAGATGCTAATTGAAATGCAAAAACCTTAATAAGCAGCGCATCATAAATGTAATGCCATTCATCAAGTTTCACTAAGATAGTATAGATATGATGGTATACGACTATCATGCGTCCTATAATCAACAACAACCAAATACATCTTTAATTTATATCTCTAAGATAGCCATCACTTATAATCAATATTATATTATTGATCACAATAATCAAGTTATATTTATATTTATATTTATTTATATATTTTGATACATTAATAGTTATTAATTATACATATTTAAAATATTTGTGAATCAATTTCTATATATTTATATTTATATTTATATTATTATTATATGTTATTAATTATTATTATATCAATAATATATTATATTGTTATGATTATAATAGATTATATTATTATTTATTTGTTCATTAAATATATTTTTATCATTTATTGTCAAATCTTATTTGAGAAAGGGTACATTACATCCAAATACTCCACTAAATTACTAAGATGAGGCCTCGATTCAAATTAAAGCCCAAACCTTGTGTAACACAATGCCCTGGGCACTATGTTCCTAGGAACATAATGCCCTGGACATTATGTCTCATCCAATTGAGGCTCAAATCACAACCATGGGTCCCAAATAATTAGTAGATGCCATATTATGGGGCATAATTGATTTCTAGGTCAAGACATAACACAAAGGTCATAAATGGTAACATATAGGACCTATGTGATTAAATAAATTATTGGATTGGAGGAACAATAGAGGAGCACACTTAGAAATAAGGGCTTAACTCGATTTTAAATGAAATTGAAATAGTAGAGGACTTATATTTGAATTTAGGTGTCTATTAAGTGTCATATGAAGTCCTACTATGAAAACACATTAAGGTGGGTGCTAAACAATCATGAAATTGTACACACTGATAAGGTGCTTACAATTTATGCCAGTACAAAATGAAGTGTAAAAGTACCTTCGTTCGAAGGTATCTGCCAAATTTGTCTTTGCCACTTAGAATTTTGGTTGTCCTAAGGTTTGTGGGTTCATTCCTCTAGCAATATAATGATGTCAATTATGTTGTAGACTTAAGTAAAATTTGACAAAAATATCTTCTTCTAAGATCATTATATAGAAGGTCAATCTTTTTAATCCAAAATATTTTCTCTATGAATGTACTTGGAAAGAAATAATATTATTTATGGCAACTCTTTCTATGTTAATGTAGGATGTACTTGAAGTAGTGTCATTTAACTCTACTTCCATATGAAAATAAATTCAATTTTTGACTTGATACTTCAAATAATTGATAAGATGCTAGTTAAAAATATTGTGTATGCAAACAATTTTATTTAGAATTTACTTCTATAGATTTACGGATGTTAAATATTTTGAAATTTGATATATCTCAATATTTTTTACATTTAAAATAAAATAAACTATGCTAGTTAATATTTAGTAATAAAATGTATTTTTGAATTTGATTTTATCACATGATTTTGAATTAACCAAAAATAGGAATGCATGGGATAGAGAAACCAACAGATTTCAATTGAAATCTCATAAATGAGTGCTAAAAATGCAAAGAATATTTTTGGTAGGGTTTGAATTAAAATATTAGAAATTACAATGATATTACAACAATGTGAATGACAAAATTATGAAAGAGCACATGACATGTTTTCTTAAAGAAATTTAAGTTATTTGACTCGTCTCTTAAAATTATAAAAATAAAATAAAATAAAACCAAAAAATGTGTGTATTAAGTCATGTTTAGTAGTGCACTCATATAACTTCACATAATTGATTACTTTTTTAAAATTTAGATTTTTTTTTTTGAAAATAATTATTTTCATGACATTCATTTTATCCATCCATTATAACACATTAGAATCCCTCCCCTCTCCTTTAAACATGGTTTGCTATGCAGGAAACTATACCGTAAAATACACAAGGAAAGTTTGGGAAAAATTAAAACTAAGTCTCCTCTTAGTAATGTATGTGTTTTAGTTTGCTGTTTAGATTTTGCCATATGTTTATACCTCTTTATCTTTCAGAGAATAAGTTTTTGTGGAATCAATATCATATACACCACCTTACACTAAGACCACCTCTACATACAATTAAAATAAATTTTATTGCACGCTCTTTTAAGAAAATTATAAATATTGGACGGCGTACATGCAATCCCATCTTTATGGGTTGATCTAACGCTTTGGGAATTTGCGGAACTTGAGGCCACGTCGATGATATTATTCCTCTCTCTAATCATTTTATTTGACAGGTGTCATCTTGACCCTTATCTTCCCCTTCACGCCAACAACCCATCTCAGGAAAAATCTCTATATATACTAACCCACTTTTCCCTCTTCACCATCCCATCTTTGGCGTCTGGATTTTTTTCGCGGGCTCTGGTACATCCTCTTCGCTTTCATTTTGTGCTAATTTTCGCGGGCTCTGCTAAAATCTCTATGAATACTTAACCCACTCCTTACATCTTCACCATCTCACTTTCACATTGGGCTTTCTTTCGCGGGCTTTGGTACATCAAATCATTTTGGCTTTTCATTTTTCTGCGAAATGTTTTCTAGGGTTTTGAACTTTTCCTTACTGTCTTTGATCTCCTGTTATTTGCATGCAGAATACAGCAATCATGTCTTCTTCAAACAACAGAAGTGCTTCGAATTTCGATTCCAGGGTAGGGCATTCAACAGCGGTTCCTGCGGCAAATAAAGGCAAAGTGAAGGCACCGCGTGTGAAGAAAGAGCGCCCCAGGGAGAGGCCAGTGAGCAAATTTGAAGATCTGATAATGCACGGTGTAAAGCCATGGGATGATGACGCAGACGAGTTCTACGATGCTCTTGTTAAGGCTCGCATTGAGCTTGACAAAGATATGGACGCCATGAATGCTAAAGATGCCCTTTGAATAGCTTTCCATCGCTTTGCATTACCTAGATTTCTTAAGCATTTGCACTCTAGTTTGTGTTTTTTGTTGGCTTTAGAAGTTAGCCTGTAATCCCCCTTTTTTGTAGGTCGATTTGAAGATTTAGCACTAATTTCTGAAAATCACAACTTTGGGGGTTTTGAAGTTTTAGCAGATTGTGATTGATTCATATTCCTGGCCCTTTGGTGAAATGTCATAATTCAGGCTCATGCACTCTATAATATCACCATGTTTTATTATGGTTATGATGTCATTGTTCTTGTCCAATGTTTTTCATAGTTTTGCGAAATCGTATGTTACAATGGAGCTCTATAGGAGGTTCATTTTGGTCCTTTTAGAATAAGAAGATGGTTTTCTGAGTTTTAGGGTTTTTCTTGTTTACATTCTGATAATAGATTATGAAAATTGATGGAAAAGTTGATAGGAAAAGTGTTTAACCAAAATCCAATACCTACAGACTAATGTTTGGCAAAAAGTGAAATTCGCCGTTGCCGGGGATCGAACCCGGGTCACCCGCGTGACAGGCGGGAATACTCACCACTATACTACAACGACCTCCTGAAATTAAATAAGATAGAAATAAAATTGGATATAAATGTGACACTATTATGCAGCAATAAATTTCCAAAGTTTAAGCACCTAATTTTCTGATATTGTGAGATTGTGGCTATAATATGGGATTAAGATGCGTAATTGAAATGCGGAGACCTTAATAACCAGCGCATCATAAATATAATGCATTCATCTGGTTTTGATTCGCCATTCGTTCCATTCTGGCAAGAGGCGCTTCACAAGTCTGTTTTCTTCAAACAAAGACAAATGAAAACAGAGGCAGAAGCTGAAGAAGGTTGAAAAGCTTCGTAACTTCATCAATTTGTAAGAGCCGGCAGGTGGACTTCCAAATTAAATTTAAGAATGCATGATATAAAAAAACACCATAGTTCTTACTATCACACTATTCCAATGTTGGAAATCAAAGCAATAAATTAAGCACAACTAGAAGAGGTTTTTTAATGGCTAAAATAATCAAAAGATATGAATACAAAACTTAACTGAGTCAAATATTGTTTAAAGAACGTGTTGCATCTCCAATGCAATAGTTTTGTCCATCTCATTATCCAATTTAATTTTTCTACCTCTCAATTGTTTATGAGGACCAACATTCCCTAATAAACAATTAGATATTTCTTGCAATGCTTTGATGCTCTTCATAAATTTACTCTTACTATATAATGTACCTCTATAGTAGAAATTTTCAACTTGTTTTTTTTTTCAATATAAACAACCAATTGAAAATCTTATGGTGGGCATCAACCACATTTTTAATAGCATTCATTTTCTTAACAAACTTATCCACTATAGAAATAATATCTTTCAATGGAATTGCCTAGGTTTTGTTGGTTTTGTTAGCCAACTTCATGTCATGATTACCTTTGAATAATGATCTCCTTCCATTCATGTTGTATACAACAAAATTTATACCCTATGAAGGGAAAGGACGAGAAGGATAACACAATAATACATACCACAAGTTTGAAGTTTAAAAGCTTAACAATCCACATATTTGAGGAAGGGCCAAGTATTTAGACACCAATTCTTTAATAGATTATCATCACAATCATTTGTCCCGGTGGTTGAAATTATACCTCATTTTATCATCACACTCATATAATTTATATTTTTAATGAATCAATCCTGAAAATTAATTTATGTCTCTATTGATCCCCAACTTGTTTGTATGAAATTTTGTTTTCAAGGTTGATAACTATACATCCAATGTTGAAGAGTAGGTGTAACAAGAAAAGATGTCATCTAGAGCTCACCTAAATTGTCCCATATGTTATCTTTAAAAATCTAATTAAAATAATAAATGTCGAAAGATATCATTATTGAAGTATATATTTTTAATATTTTTTTAACATATAAGCATAATAAACAACTTGCAAAATATACCACTTCTATTTTATATAAAGAAATTTTATGATATATAAGCTAATAACTAAAGAAAAATATTAGAGGAGAGAGACTTATGCAAACTAACTTTATGCTTCTTAAAATCTTATGTGAATATTTCAAATCACTCTCAATTTTGTAAAGAAATTTACTTGTCAAGTCCTACACTTTAAAATTTTATTTTCATGACAACATGATCAAATATGACACCTCGTCAACATGTTCTTTTTTCCAAAGTGACCAAAATAGTTCCAAAAAGAAAACAAAAATATGTGTGCGCTAAGTCATGTTTAGTAGTGCACTCATGTGACCTCACATAATTGAATACTTTTTAAAATTTAGAAAAATATTTTTGAAAATAGGTATTTTCATGACATTTGTAGTATACTATTGTAAGACTCATTTTATACATCCATTATAACACATTAGAATCCCTACCCTCACCTTTAAACATTGTATGTTTAGCCTGTTGCTATGCAACAAATTAAACCATAAAATATAAAAAGGAAAGTTTGGGAATAAAAAATTAAGTGTCCCCTTAGTAAGATATTTGTTGCCATATGTTTATGCCTCTTAATCTTTCACAGAATAAGTTTTTGTGGAATCAATATCATATACACCATGTAATGCCCTGCTAGGGAACCTAGGAGAGATTAACCTAAACAAGCAACTAAGTTTACAAAATATTATTTTTTTCTTAAGTGTTTACAAAAAACAACAACAACAACAATGTTTTACAATATGGAAGCAATACATTATGATTTACAATTCACATAAAAATACAACTCAACATAGATTACAAGTCTCGAGGGTTCCTTGACGTAGATTACATAAACATTAATTAATTACTTTAGATTAGATATAATTACAAATCTCATGTATACAAATGAATGATAAATACAACATCATATAAAGGAAAACATAAATACAATTGATACCATAAGGTATCCATCATCATCCACATCCATTGCACATGTCGTAGGGTATGTAATACAATAACCAAAATAAAGTACCACATGATATCTCCTGAATAATTGGTACAATGATACAAGGAACATAGAATAAGAAAGATAAGAATACATCTCCAATAATGAGGAACAAGAAGGTACAATTGAGCTACATGGATCATCCAGCACTGGTACACGAATGTTGAAATCTCAAATGGTAAAAGAATCACTACCACCCGACCTCATGGAACCTAAATGGTCCACTCCTACCGTGCTAAGGAGATAAAAATAGACCCCACTCAGATAACAAACATCAACAATCAACACAAAACAAGCTAAGGAAGAGATCCTGAAAGCTTTCTAACTCAAAGGTAGAATGTCATAACAAGTAAAAAATACTCAACCAAAGGCAACCTAAGATGCATAAAGGAGAAGTGTCATCACACGAGCCAACTCTAAGGTTATCCTAGTAGTCTCTCAAGACGTTGGCGCCCTAATGACTCTATGCGGTATCGGTGACCTCTCATGTAGATGAGGTACCAACTATGTTATATCCAGTCCACCTAGGCAGCAAGCATCTTCCCACTCCCATCCTAGTCAAATTCAATCAAGAACTCAGGCATGGGCGAGGCACATAATATTTTATTAATTCATTTTACACTCTCAATGTCATTTAATTATCAGTTGTTAAGTCACTTGCAGTAAGTTATCCTAGCAGCCACTTGCGGGCTCCAACACCTATTGCAAGCCACTTCCCACCTATACACTTAGTTACCCTACCTAGGTTCACAAATCCATAAATAACTCTCGTAAATCATAACGACACTTCTCAAAGTGTTCCTAAACATAATTCCAATAATAAAACACATCAAGGATAATAAAGATACTCGCACAACTCCCCGTAAGCCTCTAGTACATTCCTAGGACAATCACAGTAAAACTCCTATAAAACCCACATTCACTTCATAAAATCTCCAATAAAAAAATTAAAATTGTCCAATAACAATTAAAAATCCCATCAACAATTCATGTCCATTCATTAAGGCATCTCTCAATAACAAAAGAAACAATTAATTAAAATAACAATGACACTTAAATCTCAATAATATAAACTAATATTATTAATTATAAATTAAACATACTAATTTAAAAATTAAAACTTAAATTAAATACTAATAATCTAGTTTAAAATTAAATTAAATTAAAATTACTAAATTAAAAATAAACTAATTTAAAAATAAATATTATTTAAATCTAAAAACAATTAATAAATTTAAAAATTTTAAATAAAAAAAAATTATACTTAAAAATTTGCATGGGGGGGGGGGGGGGGGGGAGTCATGACTCCACCCCATGGTTGCCCTTATGAAAAACTCGAGTGTTGTGGGCAGCCTAAGCTGCCACGACGGCCTAGATGTCGTGCGACAATCTTGACTGTCATGAGCAACCAAGCTATCGTCGACAACCTTGACTGTTGTGAGCAGCCCCAGCTGCCATGGCAGTCAGTGCTACTGCCAACAACTCCCTTGGGTTTCCGGGGGGTTGGGGGGTGAGACCCCCACCCCACATAATATATAACTTTTTTTAAAAGATAATTTCCTTTTACATATATGCCTGACAATTTTTTGGAATAGATATGTAATGAAATTCTCTCTCTTTTTTTACACAAAAATTAAATAATAGATTAAAAAAAATCAAACTCTCATACCATTAAATATGCAAAAACATATATTTTACAAATCGATTTTCTTCAATAGAAAGTAGGTTTCTAAGCAAAGCTAACATCTAATCATTTTGATTCCACATGCAATTTTCCAATTCAATCTTTTAGCAACGTATTGAGAAAAAGATATTAATTTTTCCTAAGATTTATTCTAGCATTTTCAAAGCCCCCAAATGAAATTCCAGATCAATCTAACATCAGTTTAATCCAATTTTCACAACAACAAACCCAACATTACCACAGAAGCCAATTTTAAAACAATCACACACAATCTCAAACATGAAGTATACAATCTTTTGAAAATAAAATCTGCAAAGAAAATGAGGGTTTCAAACCTTACCTTAACCAACGTCTAAAATTTAAAGTCAAGAAGATCTCAAGACAACTTTCAAAATCCAATCCTTCAAAACAATCGCAACACAATGCCTACCAAAACAAGTTTGCTCCAAAAATCTCCCAACTCTTCCAGAGCTCCTCCAAAACCTGATAGACGTAATGAAAATAATACCCAAAATCCCTACATAAAGGAAACCTATCCCTCCTAGGGTTTCCAAAACGTGAAAACTCAAAAGCAGAACTCAACTCTCTCTCTAGTTGCATGATAAAATAACTCAAGAAATAATGCACTTTTAAAATAAAACTCAAACTCAACTTTTAACTTTAATTATAATTTCAATTTCACTTAAACCAAAAGTACAAATTAGATTGCATATAATTATTTAATTACTCAATAAATACTTTAGCACATAGTTAACTATGCAAACTAATAAATTAAAATATTAAATAAATCAACTATGTCATTTACTTTATATTAGGATTTAATAATTAATTAAACCATTTAATTCCAAATTTAATCTTTTAATTAAATCAAAGGTATTTAATCAACCTTAATAATTAAATGTTCTCTATATCAAACATTTCTACATCATAAAATATAACTTATTTAAATCCCATAATTACTCCTAATTTAATTATTTAAATCAAATAATTCACACAAGCAAAAACACTTGACTCCCAAAATCTGAAAATCAACTAACTCCATAGCAAGCAAACACTAAGCAAGGGTTCACGAATTCACGTCATCTTGACGCATTTAGATAGGGAACTCAATCAGAAACATGTCCCTTAATTTAGGACAATATTGGCTTGGGCTAGGGTTTGAACCTATGTGTTATCTCCCCTCTCTTACCATTTCAAATATTGCGATAAGGCATGCTCATCCTGGCAATTCGGGGAAGTCGATATTCAGTACCTGAAATCCTGCATAAAAGACAAGCATGTACATACATGTATAGATATATAACAGACAATGGTAGGGATCATCTGATCGTGTGGATTTTGCAAGCAAGTAACTACAACTTCGTCCCTCAACCATATCAAGCACATCAAATAGAAATATAAAACATACACGCCAACCATACACATGCAAGTATGGGGTTAGTAACACCATAAATGTAAATAACATCCTAACATATAAATTACCATCAAAATATAATTGTAATCACCTAAAAATGGACAAAGATCAAATCAAAGCAAATCAAGCTAAATCAAGGCAAATCAAGGACATAATTGAATCAATTGAATCACAATGCATAATTAGCCAATCAAAATGAATATCAAATCTTAATTCAATCAAAATCAAAATTGAGAGCATTTTAATCAAATGTAATTAAATCAATTAATTGTATAGTCTTGGATTAAATTAAATTCAACCCATTCAAGGGGTACATGGCTAAACAAATTCATTTAAATCAATTAATAAATCCTAATTACTCTCAACAACCACAAAGGGAGGAAAATCAATCAACCAATGAGAATAAAGGAAAGACATTCACATGGATCAAGCCAAATTCAATCTCATTCACTCAAAGTGAAAAAGAATCTTGACCATTGATCTTGTCTACTTTTCCCAAGCTTTGAGGACACAAACTTTGCTTTGTCTTCAAAGGGTGGAACCAAAGACTCAACTCAACCTTAACCATGATCAAATACAACTACACCCCCTACCATTGGAAAATCTATAAAAGGAAGGCCTAATTCTTTCATAATTATCAACCACACATCTAAGAATTGCATTGAACCTCTTGCAATTTGAGCTTAGAAAGGCATTTGAGAAGCATTTTAGCATTTACTTTTATCTAATTGTTAATAATAGCATTGTTATCTTTATCATTCTCATTCTAGGACTGTCATTAATGGAAGCTTGCTGAGAGCTATTCATTAACAATCTTAGTTAGAGAGTCATAGGATGCTCAATTAGTCATTATTTTGCTAAATAGTTGCTCTATTACTCTGTGGTTGTATTTAGTTACTATTTTTAATTATTGATTAACCTTAATTCTATGAAGGCACTTTCTGTAGTGTACAAAATGATGCCCACCGTGGGGCAAAATGCTCTACTTCATTAATCGTACGAAAATTTTGCATTATTTCCAAATTTGCATATCATTAACCCTCGGATTTTTTAGGAAACAACGCTTTTGGCACTTTAAGCAGTGCTTCTGCGAAAGGAAACAACGCTTTCAATCACTGTTTTGGTGCTTCTACGGCAAAGTTGTGCGCCTTTGCATTGATCTGCAGTGCCTTTGCGATTCTTATCTTCGGTCTCCTTATCTTTCAATGCTTTTGCATCGTAAAAGAGCGCTTTGCTCCTGACTACTAGGCACTTTCACTGGTTTTCTAATTTTTTTTGCATAAATTTTACTGCCTTTGCTTATTTTAGTAGTGCTTTTACAAGTTATTTGTGTGCTTTTACATTTTACTGGCAGACAAAAATAGCACTTGCAATCAGATTAGCTGCGCTTTTGAGCAATAAAATAGTGCTTTCAATTAATTCTGGTGCGCTTTTGCAGAATTTTATGAATTAATTAATCTGACTGTGGCAAAATGAATTTTATTCTACAGGATGACAGGGCATAAAAAGGTGAGAAAGCCAGAGACAAAATTCAATCAGGAGGGCAAAGCCTTGGCCAAAAAGATCAAGAAGGAGAACATAGCTCATATCAAAGTGATTCTTGAAACAACGCAAGAAGAAGACAATCAAGTATATCAGAAATATCTTGTTGTTATTGAAGCATACAAATCAAAATTCGTGTCCTTAAATTGGATTTTTAGTCCTTAAGTTCAAGTTTTCCTTAAAACTTTGCAATTAAGGTGCTTAAAAGTTCAATACATTATTAGTTGCTTCATGCATTTTGCTTTGATTTTCTCTCATTGTGATTGTTGGTGTTGACTAACTTGTTGGAGGACAAGCACATTTGGAGGAGGCTATTGCCAAGGTGAGTTGAAATACGATGACAAAACCTTTCAAAAATGTCCCTAGCTTAGGCTAGCTACAAGGAAAGGTATTTCTCTATTCAAGCTTGCACTTGATCAAATTGCAGCATTCTTTTGACATAGCTTAAGATAAAATAGGAAATGAATTACACACTTCAATTTTAATCATCTCCTTGTCAAGAGATTGGGAAAGAACAAGCGTGTGTTTAAGTGTGTGGAACAAAGAAAGATGATAGGGATATGCTCTTCACTCTTTGAGAGAATCAAATTCCCAAACTTGTCAGCCTAAGTTCATTTCTTGTTTTCCATATACATGCTAGAGCAATAGTGGGCTCGGCTCCCAAGTTTGCCTTAACGAGGCCAGTGAGAGGGATAGCCCAAAGTGGGATACGCTCGCTTTCCCCGCGGGAATCCAATCCACTCTAAAATGAAACGCATGCATCCTTAATGGGGTGTATGACAAACAGATCTTAATTTTTCAACCTTCCTCTAGTAGTCCTCACAGATTGTGCAAAATCGTACCTCGGTGTGTGTGGGAAGCCCCTAACATACTTAGGGGATGAGATATTAAAGTCTATTTGAATGGAATATATACTAAATCCTTGATAAAATAACAAGACCACCTTCTAGAGCCATGTTTACGAACCAAATCTTGTGCTAGGTAGGTGCTTGAAGTGCATTCTTGTGAAAAACCTGTGATAACGTTCTTCAAATCAAACATTTTGTGTTTAAAAGGGTAAAAAGAGACAAGTGAATGTGTGATTTTTGTGTTTGCAATACATAAACAAGTGAGAGATATCCATTGAAAACTCATCTTATATTTTTAAATCTCTTCAATATAAATCAACAATTTTTCGAATCAAGGATCATTCCAAAATGAACCCTTGTTGGATGCCGGTTTCCATGCAATCCCAAACATATAGGGTATCATTACCAGGAGATAGCACTATTTTTGCAAACCCAAGGCAAGAAGTTGAGTACCAAAGTGTGTTCAAAGATCCTAATCAAGAAGAAATTTTCATGAACCTGTTTGAACCAAGACTTGAAGAGATGGGTGATATGAATTCAGCCTATCACAATATCAACAATGCCAACTATAATCCTAAGGAGACACTTGAAGAAAGGGTTGAGAAAGTTGCCCAAGACAATGATTTCCTAGAGGTTATGGAGAAATTAATAGACAAAGATAGGGAGAACTTCTTCCTAAGCCTAGCACAAAAGGGGGTAAAGCTTCCCTATGACTTTGGTATCGACCAACTTAAGAAATACCAACACCAAGATGATCCTATGAATGTTATGACTAGGCAAATAAAGGCCTTCCAAGAGCAAATTGATACCATGAAGAAGGCAGTCCAACCTAAGGCCTTTTCCATAGAAGCTTTGTGTCCTTTTCCTTTTGACAAAAGTTTAGCAATGGTATCTTTCCCTTTCAATACCATCTTTCCTAAATATGATAAGTACATGGGTAAAATAGACCCACGGGACCATTTAAGGGAATTTTGCACCCTAAGCATAGAGTTCATGTACAATGATACTTATTTAATGAGACTCTTTCCTAGAAGCTTAGGAGGACCAGCAATGGAGTGGTTTTCAAAACTAACCCCCAGAATAAAATCTTTTGAGGAGTTAGCCTCCAAGTTCATAACCCATTACTCTTGTAACATTGAGCATGAAATTACTATGCTCAAGTTATGTGATACTAAACAAAAAGATGGAGAGTCCTTTTTAGGATTCTTACAAAGGTGGAGGACCATTTTCGCAAGGTATCCACGAAGTATCCCAGAGAAAGAGAAGATGGAAATCTTCACCAACAATCTGACCTCGGAAATAAATTATAGATTACAACTTCAATGTCCCCCAACATTTGAGAAACTCATCGAAAATGGGATAAAGATTGAAGATTTCTTGGTCAAAAGAGGTGAAGTTAAATTATTTAAGGATAACAAATCCAACAACAACAACAACAATAATAACAGAAACAATAATAATTATGTGCCTAAGTATTTCAATAATCAAGGGTCCAACAATAACAATGATAAATCTAAATCTTGGACAAAGAATAACAATAAAAACCTTGTAAATGATGGAGTTGTAGAAGCACACAACTTAAATTCTACCCCTTTTATACTACCATATGGAGCTAATTCTTCAAATAATGTTAATCAATCAAGTAAAGCTCCATTTAATTCCAATAATTCTAACAACAATCCCAACAATTCCAACAATAAGACTTGGGATAAATCAAAATCAAACTCCAATTATAATAAAATGAAATTCACCTACTTAGGTGAACCTTTGGAGAATGTACTAAGAACCTTGTTGGCCAATCAAGTTATCACCTTACCTGACATATCTAGTTATGAACCCGAAGTCAAACCTTATTGGTGGAATGCATCTCATCATTGTGAATACCATTGAAAAAGAGGTCATCCAACCAATGAATGCATAAGATTGAAGCACTTAGTGCAAGATCTAATTGATAATAACACCATCAAAATTGAAGGGCCTCAAAACAATGAGGATCACACAGCCTGCAAGAATCCCTTTTTGAATCATGAAAAGGGTGAGTCATCGAATCAAAATCATAAAAAGGGTAATGAGAAAGTAAACTTTTCTCACACATACGATAACATGATAAACACTCTATGAGAGGATCAAAACATAAACGTTATCATAGTGAAAGATAAGTCAAGAGAAGTATCATCAAATGTTGTCACTAGGGGGAAAGCATCAAAAATTATTCTACCTACCAATGCTCGAAAAGTGGTGATATCAAACCAAGCTTCAACATCATCAGCAAAGCAATACAACTTGGTAGATCAATTGCAAAGAACTCCCACTCAAATTTCTATTCTTGAGCTGCTCAAACTATCACCAATTCATAAGGATATCTTGGAAAAAGCCTTGTTGGAAACAAATGTGCCTCTAAATTTGGAGGTAGACAAATTCCAAAATATGGTAGGGCACCTAATCACACCTCATTGCCTATCATTTTACGAACAAGATAGCATGTCTCTTAATCATCCCCAAAATCTTCCCTTACACATAGAAGTGTTGATCCACAAGCATAGGGTGAAAAGAGTCCTTATAGATGGAGGTGTTGGCCTAAATATTTGTACCCTTATCTTGGTAAAAGCCCTAGGATTTTCTGAGGAGTTTATTGACCCAAAGAAGAAAATAACCATAAAAGGCTACAATGATGAAGAAAGAGAATCAAGAGGAGTTATAGTCTTACCCATAAGAGCTGGTCCCATGCAAAAAGAGACCATATGCCAAGTGTTAGACTTAAAATTGACTTACAATATTTTGTTAGGAAGGCCATGGATCCACGAAATGCAAGCCGTTCCTTCAACTTATTATCAATGCTTAAAATTCCCATATCTAGGTCAAGAGATAATGGTAAGTGGAGATCTAAATCCATTCCAATATTGTAATAATGTCAAGCCTATCAATGACTCATTGGTTCCACATAATGTTGAAGGGTCCATACCTAAGCAATTAGAGCAAGGTCAAAATTCTAAGAACACTTCTTGGTTGAAGGGAAAGGCAAAGATGGAAGAAGAAGTTATTATTGAAGACAAATCAAAACTCATTAACCCAACTACCTCGACTAAAGGAAAAGAGAGGGTTAATGAGGATAACATTATTGAAGAAATAAAATAATATCATATACAAGCTACTCAAGTATTCACCAAAGAGGCCCATTATCAAAAGATGGACCAAATGATAAAAAATTTTGATAAGCCATGTAAGATTAAGAAAAAGGGAATAGGTGAATACTCCTTATCTACGATGGATCTACCTTTATCACTCAAGTCCTTTGGGAAACCCTCAAATTTTCCTCATAGATATAATGATAACTTTGTAAGGGCAAGTACACCATCCACCATGGATGAAGAAGACAATGAGATCTTAAACTGGTTATACAAGGATGAAGAATCAATTGCCCATGTCAAACATATCCAAATTATAACCATTCCCACACATCAATATGGGAAAGGGTTTGAAATCATGCAAAAGATGGGATACAAAGGCCAAGGACCTCTAGGTACAAAGAATGAAGGGATCATTGAACCCTTAGAAAGTACATGGTGAGATTCTAAGGAGAAAGCAGGAATCAGGTATCTTGAACAAGGATACACTCAAAAACATCATCCCCAACTTTATAGCCAAATATTACAATTAGAGTCTCATAGTGATGAGTGTTGTAAAATCTGGATCGTCCTATAGAAAATACAAGTGGCTGCTATAGTGAAATAGATTACCATTGTGATTGATCTTTTCACCAGCCATTGATATATATTTATATCTTTTGAATAGTCACGTCTTGAAGAGTCATGACCATGTAATAATATTATATGACAATTATGGTAATAACCATAATTGTCTACTATAACCATAATTAACATAAATATATAATTAACTACAATAATATAATAATGATAATAATATAATATAAATATCACAACTCTTCATTATTAACATTGTATAATATATATATATATATATATATATATATATATATATATATATATATATATATATATATATATATATATATATATATATATATATATATATATATATATATATATATATATATATATATATATATATATATATATATATATATATATATATATATATATATATATATATATAATAACAATACGAATGAAGCTATCTCTTAACACTCCCTCTTAGCGAGTGAGTATTAAATATCAAAAGTCTATCATGACATCCGCACATCGGGACACAATTTAATGTAGTCTCGTCATGAAAATAGACTTGAATATCATGATCTCCGCACAGTCGGGACACACAATTAAGTAGTCTATCATGATATGGTTTTGTTATTATGCAACCAGTAATAGCAAGAGTCAAGATCTCCGCACAGCCGGGACACACACTTAAGTAGTCTATCTTGACACTTTGGTTAACTATTTACAAGATCATCACCTTGAAATGTTAACCCACACACAAATGATCATTTTTACACAATATTGCAATATGCATTTTTTTTTTTTACATTTATTCATGAATAAAAAACCCATAAAGTCACCTTGACTCTTCTCAAAGGGTGGATACACTATGGCTCATCCAGAGAGTGGAAATCAAGACTTCCACCTTAGAATTGTCTATCAAAGACAAGAATTATTAAAAAATTCAAGTCAACCTCTCAGTCGTGACAATTTAAAACCAACAACTCGATGTTGTCTAGCCATGAACATAATACAGTCTGGAACACATCATGACAGTTTGAAACCAACAATTTAATGTTGTCCAACCATGATATAGTTATTGCACAACAAGTAATAACATGGCATTTAGGATACCTTCTTTTCACCTAATAAGGCTTTATTCCTCAACATACCAAGGTTATCTGAAGGTACACAATCTTCTTTCTAGCAAGATGCTTGGTAAGAGTATCAGTTGTTTGTTCTTTAGTGAGGATATACCTCCACTGAATTACATTTGTTTGCACGATCTCATAGTTTTGGTGAATTCTGAGATTACAAAGTATACACCATCTTGACAAGTTATACTCCCTCTGAATTTGTATGACAAAGATCCTGGGGTGCCAACTTAATTTGATCTTCTAGCTTCTCTCTCTGACATATAACCTTCTCACATGGTAATAACCATAATTGTCTGTTATAATTTCTTGATTACTAGAGAACCAACAAAACATGGTCCACTCCCTCTGAATCAAGATCCTCAAATGTCCACTGATACAAATATTTTAGCTTCTCCCTTTGTCATGAAGGCATAGCTTGTTTATATACTAAACTTAGTGTCACTACAAGATGTCACTTCATACCTTCCTTCCTAAGAGAACCAATACGAATAATCTGAATAGTCATAAGGTTACATCGGCTAGCATAAGATGCATTTTGATCTTTTCCAAGGCCACAACATTAACACTCCCTCTTGGACTTGAGGGAAGATAATAAAGACCTCTAGTATGATCTTTAGTCTCATGATGTATGAAATGCCTTAATCAAGGATTCTATCCACGTGCATCTCATAGGCGATTCTATCCACAAGTTCCAACTACTATAATCTCAGAGTTGTTTTACCTTCAATAGTGAACTCCCTCTCAATCAATATGATTGAGTTTGTCATAAGTTGACTGAATCATATGTTTCCTTCGAAGCTAAATTCTACCAAATTTTGACCTTTCTGAAGATGTCAAACTCCCTCTGAATCTAGATTTCATATACTTTCATCCTTTTCAAATATTTTCAAGTATTCCTTTTGTAAGGTGAGCCCATTAATACAATACTCGTACCCATTGTCCTTCTTCATAACATATCATTTTCATTCTGATCCTTGTGTTAATTTTCTTCAAATTCATTTGCAAAAGTTCTTCTTTCTATTAATCTTACACTTAAGACCAATTGAGAATGTGGCAAATGCAATGTCAATTATCTTGATAATATTTTCTTCCATAATTTTAATAAAATGTCTTCTATAATATGATCATAAGATTTTCATAAAGTGATCACAAAGTCTTCAAGGAAAATTCTCTTCAATATGCTTCATAATTCTGTTTTAAGGTCTTCATTAACTTTACAAAAACTCACTTCACGATTCTTATGAAATCTTCAAGATCAGCATATTAAACCACAATACTTGTGGCTGATCTGGGTATGTATATCTTCTGTATTGCTGTTTATAGAGTATTATGTGCTTTCTTCCTTAAGTCGATGATCTCTTCCTTCAACGTTGTTTGTCTCCAGTGACCAGACCGCTGCTATTAATAATACATGTTGACCATGGTCGATGGAATCCTTTTTGCTATGCAGCTTTCTGTGCCAATAACAATCTGGTCGACCATTTAATCATGATGTAATGAATAGAAATTCTTGTTTAATGATGCCACTTACTGTCACTCCATTTAAATATAATTCCATTATCTTTCTAATGTTATTTTTCCCCCGATGGTTGGTCTTGTCATATTCATTCTCTTGATGATTTTGATAATCAAAATGCTGAAGATAATCTCTGAATTAACCACAGTCAGATCTAGGATTATATCTCTGATGAGTGTTGATGCACTGAATATGTGTGAGATGGATCCACAAGGTATGTCCACCATGAATTAGACCCTCATGTATATTCAAATGATTGCAGTCAAATCAACTATCAAAATACAATTGATGTGGTATTCTGGAAATGTCAAACAGAAGCTGATGTATTTGACATGGATTTCTCCTTTTATGTGTTCGCTGTGAGAATAGAAGATATCAGATTTATGTGAGTATAAATCGCTGGATATATGAATTTGATTATAGTCACAGAATATGTCGATCACCAAAGATATTAGCTTATATCTATAGATAGAATCATTTGCTGATGTAGATTACTACTTATCGCTAAAATTGTTATGTCAAGAATCAATTTGAATTCACTGTCTAACTGGTTCGCTGTCTAGAGCAGAGTCTTATTCACAGCACATTCGATGACTTTCCCTGCTCATATACGGCTATTCACTTGCTGAGTGTATATGCCACTCGTATCTTCTTCCTGTCAAATATTGTTTTAAGTGATATGCTAAGGATCACTAGTTTATGAAGAAAATCTCAGAATTGTAGAAGACTAATCCCACTATCAAGAAATATCTCAGATTCAGGATGACAATCACAATATGTATCACAGATGTAGACACCAAAGAATGTATTTGTCAATCACCAATGAAAGTGAACCAGACACTGTTATTGGTCACAAAAATAATATCATAGTATATATCAATGTACCAATCGCAACATTTGGAGGAATCACTATGTCACCCAGCCACTATAGTATGTATGAGTCACAAAGTATGAGCGAATATATTATTCGCTAATTAGAGAATTGCCTAAATCTATTCACTGCAAGAGATCACTGCTATGAGATCACAATATATAGACTGATATGTTTCATCTAAGTGTAAGGCACGCTGATATGTTTGATGAATCATTTCTATCGCAACGATAGTAGATAATATCCAAGTGTATCCGCCGTACCAAGTAGAATTAGGAATATCGTTGAGTGAGATCACCAATCACAGATTGCTATTAGTGTGAATTCACTGGATAGTAGATCACACAACTCATAAAATAAGTATTGTTGCTATCGCAGCTTCAATGAAAAATCATCGTGCATACATCAATCACTAATATTCAAATCGCATATCTTTTGCTGAGTCGCCAAAGCCAGATCATAGTAGTCACATGAATAGAGGCTAGAATGTGGATGAAGTCTATATTGAAGGTGTTGATTAAATGGTGACTCCCTGGCTGTATATAAGTCTCCTGCATTTGTGTTCAACCAATAGACTATACCCGACACTGTACTTTCTCACCATACCATATATATTAGTTGACTGTCACTATTAGTCTTGAGACATGCCATATATTTCCTATAGGTTAAGCTCTAATACCATGTTGTAAAATCTGGATCGTCCTATAGAAAATACAAGTGGCTGTTGTAGTGAAATAGATTACCATTGTGATTGATCTTTTCACCAGCCATTGATATATATTTATATCTTTTGAATAGTCACATCTTGAAGAGTCATGACCATATAATAATATTATATGACAATTATGGTAATAACCATAATTGTCTACTATAACCATAATTAACATAAATATATAATTAACTACAATAATATAATATATATCATTGCATTATAATATTATCATTACTATATTAATAATATAATAATGATAATAATATAATATAAATATCACAACTCTTCATTATTAACATTGTATAATATATATATATATATATTAACAATGAGGATTCTAATGAATGGGAATGGGAGACCCTATCAGATGAGTCATGTCAAGACAAGGGTATTGATGTTATTCATACCTATGCTTCTACCAAAAATAAAGGACCCATGACAGAATTGACTTCAAATCAAGCATCTAGTTCTAGCCAAGTGATTCTAAATGATGTACCAAGTATAGAGATAGAAATCAATCAGTGGGTAGGTGAACCATACATTCCTTCATGGAGACCTACTATGGAAGAATCAAATGCTAGGTTTAATCCACATGACTTTTATCCAACAGAAACCCGAGAGGACTCTAGTGAGGGGGACTTTGATCCTTCTTCTTTAGAACATTTAGAGGAAGCCCATGTCCAAGATTTTCAAGAAACAATGTAGGAACCCTCCAATAACAAGATCTACACCTTAAACCCAATCGAGACAAACCCAAGTGTTGACCCATTAACTCTCATTTGTCCGGACCTAATTGAATGGAATGTCATTGAACCAACTACCTTGCCAATTTTCTTGAATGACAACATGGTGTCCCAATACCTCAACGTGGTTGAACCTTCTTCTATCAGAGAATATCAGGAAGAAATTATCAAAGGGAGCATCCAAACTTCTAATCTGAGAAAAAATGAAAAAATAAAAAAAAATAGAAAAGGAAAAGAATCAAGTGTTGAAAACCACTTTGTGGCAACATTAGATCAAGAAAAAAACAAAGAAATAAAGGATGTTTCCAAAGGTGAAAACCCAACTGAGGCACCTGTGGAAGGGAGTTTGGATGTTCTACCAGAACACTATGAAGAAAGATCTCCGATCTTAATCAAGCCAACAGAAAAGATAAACATTGGATCAGAAACAGAGACAAAGTTCATCCACTTAGCAACATCCCTATCTAGCGAAGAAAGGACAAAATTCATTAAGTTCTTTAAGGAAATACAAGTTAAATTCACATGGTCTTATGATGATATGCCAGGTTTAGACCCAAATCTGATAATGCATCATCTCAATATCAAGGAAGGAGCAAAACCCATTAAGCAAAAATTAAGGAAAATGCATCCTCATATAGCCCTACTTGTCAAAGTGGAGTTAGAAAAACTATTGAAAGTGGGATTTATAAGGGCCATTGATTATGCACAATGGATCTCAAATATAGTGCCAGCATCAAAAGCAGACAAATCCATCAGAATCTGCATGGACTTTAGAGACTTAAACTTGGCATGTCCTAAGGACGATTTTCCACTTCTGAGTATTGATGCCATTGTAGATTTAATGGTGAGGCACTCTATGTTCTCACTCATGGATGGATTTAGTGGGTATAATTAGATAAAGATAGCACCAGAAGACCAAGATAAGACCACTTTTACATGTGCATGGGGTACATTTTGCTGGAATGTTATGCCATTTGGGTTAAAGAATGCGGGAGCGGCCTATCAAAGAGCAATGACCACAATATTTCATGATATGATGCATAAATTCATGGAGGATTATGTGGACGACATACTAGCCAAATCACATTCAAGGAAAGAACACCTACCAATCTTAGCAAAAATTTTTGAAAGGCTAGAAGAATTCAAAGTAAGACTAAACCCAAAGAAATGTGCATTTGGAGTACAATCCGGCAAGCTTCTAGATTACATTGTATCTGCAAAAGGAATAGAGGTTGATCCCACTAAAGTAAAGGCTATAATGGAAATGGAAGCACCCAAGAACATTAGTCATATGTGATCTTTACAAGGAAGGATCCAATCCATTAGGAGATTTATCTCCCAATTAGCGGAAAAATGCCACAATTTTAATCAACTTTTACACAAAGATACAATATTCAAATGGGATGAAAAGTGTGAAGAAGCCTTTAATCTATTAAATAAATATCTTATGAATCCACCAATCTTGATGCCACCTATCAGAGGCAAGCCCTTGATCCTATACATTTCAACAATGGAGAATTCATTGGGGGCACTTTTAGCACAAGAGGATGAAACAGGAAAAGAGAAGGCAATTTACTACATTAGTAGAACCTTAGTCAAATATGAGCTAAACTATACATTTATGGAAAGGGCATGCTTGGCTGTAGTTTTTTCTTCACAAAAATTATGCCATTATATGCTAGCCCACAAGATAAGGCTTATTGCTAAGATTGATCCTTTGAAGTATCTACTAAGCAAAACAACATTGAATGGAAGACTAGCCAAGTGGGTGATGATACTAAGTGAACTCGACATAGAATATGTTGATAGAAAGTCAATCAAAGGACAAGTAATTGCAAACCAATTATCCGAAGCACCACTTCATGATGATCATCCTATACAAATTGAATTCACAGATTCAGAGATTGTGAATGTTGAGGCAAAAACATGGCAGCTTTATTTTGATGGTTCTTACACTCACCATGGATCAGGAGCAGGCATACTTCTCATCACTTCTCAAGGCTCTACTATCCCAAAATCCTACAAATTATCATTTCAATGCACCAATAGTATATCAGAGTATGAAGCATTGGTTATTGGAATGAAGTTGGCATTAGAGTGGAAAGTGACAGAATTAAAAGTTTATGGAGATTCACAATTGGTCATAAATCAAGTTAATGAAGAATATCAAACAAAGGATGACAAATTGGTACCCTAAAAAACCATGGTGGACAATCTCAAGAAATATTTCATACTCATTACATTTGAGCAAGTGCCGAGAGAAAAGAACAAAGCAGCGGATGCTATGGCAACTTTGGCCTCACTTTTACAGACACCTGATCAGAATGCTAGATATGAGTTCTTGGTAGAAGAAGTAATTCAACCCGCGTATGACCCAACCCACCCTCACACCATTTGTTTTCTAACTACAAATGAATCACCCTGGTATGGCCCAATTTATACTTACTTCAAGGATCAAATCCGTCCCCTAAACCAAACCAGAAACCAAAAGAAAAGTTTCATTTGACAAGCCGCCAAATATACTATAGTTTTTGAAACATTGTATCGAAAAAGTCTTGACGGAATGCTCCTTAGGTGTTTAGAAGAGGGAGAATCAAATTTAGCCTTACGAGAAATCCACGAAGGAATTTGTGGATCACACTCAAACAGATTATCCCTAGCCAAGAAAATTCTAAAGATAGGATATTTTTGGCCTACCATGGAAAAGAATTCATGTGACTTTGCAAAAACTTGTAAGAAATGTCAATTCCATGAGAATTTGATACATGCACCCACACAAGAACTTCATCCTATGACAACACCATGGCCATTTTATTAGTGGGGGCTAGACCTAATAGGGATGATTTATCCACCATCTTCGAATGGTCATAAATTTATCATCACAGCAACTAAATATTTTACTAAGTGGGTGGAAGTTGTACCCCTATCAACTACAACAGGCAAACAAATTTCTTTGTTTATCCTTAATCACATAATTTGTAGATATGCCATACCTCATGCCATCATAACGGATAATGCAAGGCATTTCAAGAACAAAGACATAACAAAATTATGCACTAAGTTTCACATGAGTCATCATTCCTCTTCAATCTATTACCCTCAAGGTAATGGACAAACCGAAGCAACAAACAAAAATATCTTGGAAATTTTGAAGAGAACATTGGATAATTCAGGAAGGGATTGGCATATCAAGATAAACCCAACCTTGTGGGCTTATAGAACTAGTATCAGAACGCCAACAGGAGCTACACCTTTCTCCTTAGTCTTTGGCACAGAAGCAGTATTGCCTTTAGAGGTAGAACTTCCATATTTGAGAATATCTATGCATGGGTTGATCAATGAAGAAGACTATAGGGTTGCAAGGCTACAAGAACTAGAACTTTTAGATGAAAAACAAAAGCAAGCATTTGATCACTTAAAGGTTTACCAAAATAGGATGTCAAGATCTTACAATAAACACATCAAGCCAAGGACATTTCAAATAGGTGACCTAGTGTTGAGAGAAAATCCCAAGAACTAGGCAGAAAGGGAGAAGAAAGGAAAGTGGGAAGCGAACTAGTTAGGACCATTTCTCATTGTTGAAGATTTTGGGACCGACACATACAAGCTAGCAGATTGTGATGGTGAAGAAATGCAAGAGCTAATCAACAACATACATCTCAAGAAGTTCTACACATGAGGAAGACAAAAGAGGATAAAGAGTATCAGATGGAGTAGCATCATATTTATTGTACATAGTGAAAAGAGATCCTGAAAAATACCAAAACATTGGAAAAGCAAAAAAGATCAAAAATAATGAAAAATTGAGCATGACGAAATCAAAAACATTCATATATGATCCTGAGAAAAAAAAAAAAATACAAAAATCAAAAAGAAGAAAAGTGCCTTGGTGAAAACCTAGCAAATAGGCACCTTGGTAGCAAAAAAAGAGAAAGGCTTTAAAAATAGAAAAAAGAGCTAGATCCATTCAATCAGTGAAAACCTGGTAAACAGGTGCCATTGAAAGTCTAAGTCAGTTGCATACTTAGAAGGTCACCTTGTAAATATTGCATTCACCAGCATTTGCACATATTGCATAATAAAACCCCACAGTTGCATTTTCAAATACCTCAAAGATTTTGGTCACCTAATCGAAAAATTGTCCCACAAATGAAATCAATATCAAGCTAGGGGCAATCTACCCCAAAGAAGAAAGGATTCATCAAAGCAAGCTTTATTCAATCAGAGAATCAATTCATCACACTCGAAAGAGGAACACTTAACCAAATTTACATCCCAATCCAACTTGAGCCTAAAATGAAAAATTGATCCAAGAACTTAAATGACCTTATCTTTATCAGGATTAAAAAAAAGTTGATGAAAGTTTTAGACTAGACAAGCTAAGATGAAAGGATGATATTTTCTTGATTTCTGAATGACTGTCTTAAAATCAAAGTTTCAAATCATATATTATTTGTCTAAGGACGTGATCATCAAAGAATCATCGAGGACTTGTATATACAATAAAACTGAGATTTCTGCTTGTTTACACAAATGGATACCTTGGCTATTCTAATCTTCAACATCATAATACCAGAATCCACTTGCAACATAGAATTTGACAAAATCGGTATTCGCACTCTCATGATTGGCTTCAATCAGTGATAGTCGTACCAAAGAGACCGATGGGAAAGCAAACAAAGAGGTGAAAAGTATTCATATCATCATAGTTAAACTAGTGATGGTTGTACTAAAATGGGATTCCAAAAGCACTCAATGATGATTATAAGCTCCAAATTTTGAATAATGATAGTTAGCTGCATTCATTTTAGATTAAGTGCATTGTATATATTGTTTTCCTTACTTAGCGTAATTTGCAAGAGGGGAAATTAAATAAAAAAGGGGGTGTATGCAAATCAAACAATCAAAAGATCATCAAAAACCAATTATATAGGATCGAGTGTGTTGGAAATCCAAAACATTTACATTGATTAAATCATTATCATTAAGTATTGAAAGTGCATTGCATTAGGTTACTTGCATTAATTAAATCATTATCTTTAAGTCTTGCATTAATTTAGATGTTTCCAACATTTGAATTATTAGGATCATACATTGCTAAGTTCACCATTATCATTAAAGTTCATGCATGAGAAAGGTCATTAGCAACATTAAACTGCATCCATAACATTGCATTAAGGAAAAATCATTGCAATCATTCATTACAAACATCTCATTCATTATAGTACCATTCATACATATATCATTGAAAGACCATCATTGCATCATATCTACATATTAAAAGCAATAGATTCATTATCCATCTAATATACATCAATAACATAAAATAAATAAACCATTACACATTCATTTATTCTAGGTCATATATAAGACAACCAGTTCACCATCATTAGAACATATGCATATATGAGAAAAATCCATTCTGCAAAAATAACACAAAATCATATAGAATCATATAGCTGCATATCATACGAAACATCTAGAAAGTAATCCAACACATGATGACATCATATATAGTCAAATCAATCAAAGGATCATAGTCCATGGTACCATCATCATAAATGAATCAGAAATCAAAGTCTATAACATGATCATCAAGAAAGCAATATCTAGATATCAGTGTCCAATCACATATCAAAGTATCAACATAAAATAAACATCAATAGATCAAAAATGATACAACATGAATCCAATGTCTCGAGGATAACAAGGAAAGGAAAGCTCATGAATATATAAGACCACTCAAGCAAGAGAATTGTCACCATCATCAACATTTTGAGGACCAGGTGCACTATCTGGTGGACGGCTTAAACAAGCCTATAACCCATGCTGACTCATAGCTGCCATAAATGACTACATCATAGAACTCATCTATGAAACCTGCTGCTGAATATAAGATATCTAAGTCTGCAAGGAAGCAACATCTGATGCTGAGGCAGGGGCAAAACCCTGAGCTATAGCAGACTGTGGAAGTGGAGTATAAGAAGAGGGAGTATATGAAGATGGATCGCCCAACAGGGGAACAAACTGAGAAGATGAAGGATGTGATGAAGATGAAGGCATCAAAGTCTTATCATGTGCCTAAATAGTAGGAACAATAGGAGGAACCAAAGGAGGAATGACCTGCTAAGCAGGATGACCCTATGCCTAATCAAGCAACACCTATGCAATCTCTACATCAACAACTCTCTCTCATCTAACATGAGGCCTCTGTATAGAAACTCTAGCCACCTAATGTAAAATTATATCAACCCATCCATCTCCACCCTGATCTCCAGCTCTAGGAGGAATAGGAGTAGTAGCTAACATTGTTATCTATATGTGACCTGCTCTAGCTCCATGATGACCTCGTCATCCACGTCGACCCTTGATCCTACCACAATGACCACCACCTCCATCATCATCTCCATCATTGTCATCATCACCCCCATCATCATCAGCTCCATCATCTCCATCAGATAACTCCTCAATGCTAGGAATCCTCTTAGAAGGATCAGTAAATCTAGGAAAAGGATACCTATGTAACTCGGCACCATACTCATCTATAATGCTAACATCCATCACTTGTGACCTAGGGTTCCAGGGATGATACCCCAGATCCTGAATCTCTTGAATAGCTATGCCATAATCAACACAAGGGCCCCATAATGATCTCTCGGCCTGAACACGAGCATACATTGCTACATCCTGAGGCATATCTTGAATGTTCCCATACTGACGGAACACACGGTGGAAGTAGAATCTCTCAATCACAAAAGTGGACCGACCAATCATCCAACAAGGACAAAACATATAAGAAAGCTCACTATCATCCTCTAGCCAAGTCTCACATCTAAGATAGGGCCTCCAAATGACAGTATCCATGTCATCTATCCAACGTTGCCAATAATCAAGCTTACCCATATGGGTTTGCCTGATAATACCACTATACATCCATGCAAATGGCCAACCAGTCGGATAATCTCGAGCAGTCACAGGACAAGTCACCGGGAGGTGCTCCCAAGTCCACAGCTGTAATAAAATGGCTCCAGTAGTCAAAGTAGTGGAACGTCTATACACAACAGTGTGCAGCTCATGATATAACTGTGCTAGTAAACAAGAACCCCAATCGAAATGATGAGGATCTACCATCACATCCTCTAAGATCGGCCCCCAACCAACAGTAAATCCATGTCCACGCCGATCTGGAAGTAAGAAACCACCAATAAGAGTACCAAGAACAACAGGTAACACAGGGAACGAGATGAACTAAGCCCACTGAATATGCTGATCACCAATGGAAGCATCACCAAATACTCAGTGACAAGCTCAACCATCATACACAGTGTCATAATATACGAGCTCTCCTTAGGTAGGCAACCAGAGAAGACGATACACATCCTTAGGGGTGATGTTCATCTCACCCATAGGAAGATGGAATGTGTTATGGTCTGAGTGCCAACACTTAGCCATAGTAGTAATAAGGCCCCGATTCACATGGAATTGAGGAAGATAGAGAAGGAATGACAGACCACACCGGCAATGTGTCGATGCTCGGCAGCACTCAAAGTAGGAATCATGTCCCAGGACAACGGATAAGATCCGCGAATACATAGAGAACCGAGCTCCAACTACAAAAAGAAAGTTTAAACACATCAGAAAGGAAATCAAAAATTATTGGGATTATTCTAAGTCGATCAAAAATTCATCAAAAATTATCAAAACCACAATCAGATTTCATGTTTCTACACAAATAGAACATAAATTTTATCTTCACCCATCATCTGGATCTAGATTGATGACGAATATCCTAACTATAACTAAATCCTAACTGACACCTTACAATTTGTTACAAAATCTCAAAAAATTGGGAACATAAACCTTATAATCGATTAACGACGTCGACAAATTTATAACTTGGTCAAAAATCTAAAAATATGAAATTTTGCAAAGTAAAAGCGTTGTTTTATGGAGTAAAAGTGGCAAACATTGAAAGTGATGCCTAAAAGAGTAAAAGCACACATTTATATTGCAAAAGCGGCAAAAATTTCAAAAGCACCCAAATGCATATCAAAAGTGCTCTTAAAAGTGGTAAAAGTGCAGAAAATCAGCAAAAGCACAGGTTAAAGTTGCAGAAGTGCTAAACCTAGGCAAAAGCGCACAAAGAAATGGTAAAAGCGTAGAAGGGCTTAAATTTGGCGAGTGAAAGTGCCATAGTGATTCATGAAAATGCCCTTTAAAAGTGCGGAAGCGCACATTAAGAGGCAAAAGCACCCTTGAAAGAGGCAAAAGCGCCCATTCATGGAAAAAAGTGCAAAAAAAGGGTTCTTTACCTAGAAAAAATTGGAAAAATTTGGAAAACAAGCTATAAATGAAATAAATGGAAAGGTACAAGTACTCACCGGAGGTCCTGAGCTAAGTAGCCGATGATATCACTGACATTTCTCGAACTGATGCTCGCGGATAGGGACAGACATCGTGACAAGTGGAAAAGATAAAAGAGAATAAAATTCAAAAGTAAATGGTAAATGAATAGTAAAAAGAGATTTTGACCCATTAATATAGGTTTTTGACCTAAAAGGAGGTAAATTTAACCTATGCAAGTACATTGTTACCCCATTTGACCTAATAAAATGATGTGATCATCATAATAAGTGACACTGTGGCATTTAAAATTAAACAAATTCAACATCGATATCGGAAATACAAATAAAATTCATCAAAAACTTGAACTTTCTCAAAACCAAACGATCAACATCATCTTGAATCAATCAACGATTAAATCAAGTATAAATTTTATTTCATTTTCAAGGGGGCATACCATTGGATAATCATCAACATCATCATCAAATCGAGAAACCGATCATCAAATCAAAGCAAGAGTGGTTATCAGAAAAAATTTTGTAATCAAAACGAATAGGGCATCGCATCAAAATCAATCATCATGACAGGTATCATATCAAAATCATCATATCAGGTCAAACATCATATCAAGAACCATCATCAAATCAACCATCATATCGGGAACGATCATCAGAGAACCACATTAATCAAGAGAGTTTCATATCAATCATGTAGACAACCATCTCGTATCACAAATCAAAGGATCGATCATCAAAGACATCAAATGAACATAAATGAATCAGGACCTACCATCAAGAAAGATCAGAGAATTCTTTGAATCGACATGCTTCGCATGTCAACTCAAAGAGGGGCATTTGTAATCACCTGAAATGGACAAAGATCAAATCAAAGAAAATCAAGTTAAATCAAGGCAAATCAAGGGCATAATTGAATCAATTGAATCACAATGCATAATTAGCCAATCAAAATGAATATCAAATCTTAATTCAATCAAAATCAAAATTGAGAGCATTTTAATCAAATGTAATCAAATCAAAATACAATTAAATCAATTAATTGTATAGTCTGGGATTAAATTAAATTCAACCCATTCAAGGGGTACATGGCTAAACAAATTCATTTAAATCAATTAATAAATCCTAATTACTCTCAACAACCACAAAGGGAGGAAAATCAATCAACCAATGAGAATAAAGGAAAGGCATTCACATGGATCAAGCCAAATTAAATCTCATTCACTCAAAGTGAAAATGAATCGTGATCATTGATCTTGTCTACTTGTCCCAAGCTTTGAGGACACAAACTTTTCTTTGTCTTCAAAGGGTGGAACCAAAGACTCAACTCAACTTTAACCATGATCAAATACAACTACACCCCCTACCATTGGAAAATCTATAAAAGGAAGGCCTAATTCCTTCATAATTATCAACCACACATCTGAGAATTGCATTGAACCTCTTGCAATTTGAGCTTAGAAAGGCATTTGAGAAGCATTTTAGCATTTACTTTGATCTACTTGTTAGCAATAGCATTGTTATCTTTATCATTCTCATTCTAGGACTGTCATTAATGGAAGTTTGCTGAGAGCTATTCATTAACAATCTTAGTTAGAGAGCCATAGGATGCTCAATTAATCATTATTTTGCTAAATAGTTGCTCTATTGCTCTATGGTTGTATTTAGTTACTATTTTCAATTATTGATTAACCTTAATTCTTTGAAGGCACTTTCCCTAGTGTACAAAATAACCATAACATATACATTATCATCAGCATTTAAATTGAGATGAAATAACCATATTCATCTAATTAAAAATACATGATATAACACATAATCCAAAGATTCATATTTAATCAAATTAATACTCCAAATATCACTGAAATAATCAACACACTCATAAAAGTGGCCTATAAGAGTTTGGCAAAGATAACTGAAAAAATAAACTATGGGGGGGCACTACATACCACCCTACCATAAGACCACCTCTAGACACAATGAAAATAAATTTAATTGTGCACTCTTTTTAAATAATAATAAATATTGGATGGTGTACATGCAATCCCATCTTTATGGATTGCACTAATGTTTTTGGAATTTGTTCGACTTTAGGGGATGTCGATGATATTATTCCTCTCTCTAATCTAGGTGTCATCTCATGTATTGGATAAATCATAAACTAAAAACCCTTTATCTTCTCCTTCATGCCAACAACCCATCTCAGGAAAAATCTCTATATATAATGTTCCCACTCCTTTCTTCTTCACCATCTCATCTTTCACATTGGGCTCTCTTTCGCGGGCTTTGGTACATCAAATCATTTTGGCTTTTATTTTTTATGAGAAATATTTTCAATGGTTTTAAATTTTTCCTTACTTTACTATCTTTGATCTCTTTTTATTTGCATGCAGGATACAACAATCATGTCTTCCTCAAACAACATAAATGCTTCCAATTTCAATTCCAAGGCAGGGCATTCAACAATGGTAGATAAAAGCAAAGGGAAGGCACCACTTGTGAAGAAAGAGCACCCCAGTGAGAGGCCAGTGAACAAATTTGAAGATCTCATAATGCACAGTGTAAAGCCATGGGATGATGATAGAGATGAGTTCTAAGATGCTCTTGTTAAGGCCCACATTGAGCTTGACAAAGAGATAGATGTCATGAATGCTAAAGATGCTCGTTGACTAGATTTCCATCGCTTTGCATTACCTAGATTTCTCAAGAATTTCCACTCTAGTTTATGTTTTTTGTTGGTTTTAGTAGTTAGCTTGTAACCCCTCTTTTTTGTAGGGTGATTTGAAGATTTAGCACTAATTTCAAAAAATCACAAGTTATAGGGGTTTTGAAGTTTTAGTAGAATGTGATTGATTCATATTCGTGGCCCTTTGGTGAAATTTCATAATTTAGGCTTCATGCACTTTATAGTATCACTATCATTTATTATGGATATGATGTCATTACTCTTGTCTAGTGTTTTTCATAGTTTTGTGAAAACTTATGTTATAATGGAGCTCTATAGGAGGTTCATTTTGGTCCTTTTAGAATAAGCAAATGGTTTTTTTGAGTTTTAGGGTTTTTCTTGTTTACATTATAATAATAGATCATGAAAATTGATGGAAAATTTGATGGGAAAAATGTTTATCCAAAACCTACAGACTAATGTTTGGCAAAAAGCAAGACTAGTTGTTGTTGGAGATCAAACTTGGGTCACCCGCGTGACAGGTGGGAATACTCACCACTATAGTACAATGATTTCTTACAGAATCTACGAGAAATTAGATTAATAAACATATAATTGAATATAAATGTGACAGTTATCATGCAACAATAAATTTCCCAAGTTTGAGCACCTAATTCTCTGGGATGAAATTCTATACATGGAAAGTTGTGAGGTTGTGGCTATAATATGGGATTAAGATTCGTAATTGAAATGCAGAGACCTTAATAAGAAGCGCATCATAAATATAATCACATTCATCAGGTTTCGCTTTGCCATTCGTTCCATTCTGGTGAGAGGTGCTTCACAAGTCTATTTTCTTCAAATAGAAACAAATACAAACAAAGGTAGAAGTCGAAGAAGGTTGAAAAGCTTCATAATTTCATCAATTTGTAAGAGCCGGCAAGTACACTTTCAAAATTAAATTTAAGAACACATGATAAACAAATAAATCAAGATTTATAATATAAATTTAATTTGATTAATATTCTATTATGAACTAATATAAAATAAATAAATTATTTAATAAAAATATGGGAATAAAAGAATTTTACAATATTAGAGGTTTTTTTGCTCTCATCAATAGATATTTAAATAGTTTGATATTTGTTTAGCTTAAAATTTAGAAAGCTTGACAATAGAATAAAAAAATATTTTTTAATTAGAAGAAAAATAATAGATTTTTTGAAAGGTACTTTATTTTGTACAGGAGAAATCTATATAGAAAAAACAAAATGTATTGGTTTGGTTAAGCAATATATACACCATAGAAATAATATCCTACATTAAATTAACTTGATTTTGTTAGTTCATTAGCCAACTTCATATCAAAGATTCCTTTCAAATAATGATCTCCTTCCATCTATATTAGAATTATTTACAACAAAATTGCCACCCTATGAAGGAAAAAGGACAAGAAGGATAACACAATAATAGACACCACAAGTTTGTAAGGAAAGCAACAGTGCAAAAATGCCTTCTGAATGTCAATTTGATAGAGAAATTAGCAAGAGTAGATTTTAGAGATGTGAAAATAAATGAAGTATGAAAAACATCAGACACAAGACGCACAGAGAAACACAAGATTTAATGTGGGAAACCCTTCCAGGAAAAAACCACTACCCAAAAAACCCCTAAGCAACTCTTGTATTACAGTAAATGAAATTTACATGCAACACTCTAGATTTTTCACAGGCTCGGATTGCCTTACAATCAACATGAATTTCATCACATTTTTATGAATCTCTCATTTATTTATGCATAGTGCAATCCGTTGTAGAATTCGGTATGTTAACTGTAACGGACAACTAACTTCCATTCGTCCAACTGACACGTGTCATCGTACATCATCACCACACTCTAGTACTAGATACATGGAACTGTACCTGACACCATGATGAGATTGGTATTGCACCAAATTGTGGTGCTCGATCCTCCTTCAGTGTACACTCAACATGTCCATACGGTCTTCATACTCTATACAATGCCAACATGCATGGTCTTCATCCTCCGTACAATGCCAACATGTACAGTCTTCATACTTCGTATGGTGCCAACATGCACGGTCTTCATACTCCATGCGGTGGCAACATGTATGGTATTCATACTCTATAAGATGCCAATATATACGTTAGACTCATCCTATGGTGAGGCCTCACCTCTAGGCTTCCCGTACTTCATTATTCCAACAATCTCCCACTTAACAAAGTATGGTGTTACTCAATAATATACACACAAAAGTAGTGCACTTCTCTAAATCATTACATCAAAGGAAATCCATGAAAGGGAAACCTTCAATAGTGACCTAGAGCTCTTTATGTATGGAGTTGCAAGATTGTAAAATTGCTCTCAGCTAGAGCTAATAAACTTATGACCTTGCTAGTCAACCACACAATGAGAGATTCCAAAATTGAAGACAAGGGCAAGAGTGCCAATATCCTCAAAGAATCAAATGGAAATGCAATGCAAGTAAGCTAAGAATAAGGATGCAAGCTAGTCTATGAAAATGAAAGTGCAAATTAAGTTATGAAAGGAAAGTACAAGTGTTACAATCCCTCCTAATTAAACTATGTGAGATTAATCTATAGCATAAAGAAAGTCTATACTAAGAATGTCATGATTATGCAACTATGAAAGCAAAAAAGAAGCAAGCTAAATGAAATGCAAAAATAATATCTTCAAAGTTTGAATGCAAGAATGTCTTCAAAAAGCTCCAAATGACCTAGAAAAACCTGCAGCATAACATTAGCAAAAAAGAGATGGATCCTAAATGAGGAGGAGAGCTCTCCTTTTATAAGAAATGAAAAGGAATGGACCATGGAGATTAAGAGGCAAAAGACTTAATCAAGGGTGGAGCTTGAAAGAGGAGAAATCCATGTGCACAAATATCTTCCAATGGGAAAATAAGAGTTGACTTTTGTGTCCATATGAGACAAAAAGTGTGTTTTCCCTTTTATAAAATAAGAAAATGCTTTATTTGTGCAACTTAGGATAAGAGGAAAAGTGGGGGCTTTTTATTTATTAAAAGGGGAGGAAATATTCCTTTTAAATAAATAAAGACTTTAGGATAAAATGGTTAGCCCAAGGAAAATAATCAAAAATGATAAAAGAGGATTTGATCAAGGAAATTGATATAATTGATAAAATATTGATTTTTGAAAATATTGATTCAGGGATTTGATAAATTGTTGAATGGGGGCCCAAAGTTTAGGCGACCATTTTAGGGTGCATACATTTGCCCCTCTTTGACTAATGTGTGATCATTCTGGGAACACATGTGGTCAAAAAAGAATTAAAATGTGAGATCGATTTGGGATCACAAAATAATTCAGACGTGTGATCATTCTGGGAACACATCAGGACAAAGATAAGTCGGCTGAAAAGAAACAAAACCAACACCGTTGTTGTTAGGCATTGACCAAGTCTGAAATAGGAGATAAGAATCTCAAAGAGACAAAACTAACACCGTTGTTGTTAAGTGCTAATCAAGTCTTAAAAATAGGAGATAAGAATCTCAAACAAAGCTAATTGATAAGCTGAATCAAAGACTGAAAGTTGATAGGTACTGCCCCCTCGGACTCAAAATTGAAATCAGGTAGAGGAGAAGTAGCAGATTGATAAACTTGATCAAGTCACTAGAGATCATAATCGAATATGAGGCATGATAGGATAACCATCAAGCAGTGGAAATATGCCCCAGGTTGACTAGGTTTGACCAAAAAGATATAGATTAAGGATGAAGTCAAACCTCAGAAAGATGAAGTGAAGAGGATGAAAGACTAGAAGTTTGAAAGATATGGAGATGAAGATGCCCCAAGGAAGATCGAAGGATTAGGCCTCAAATGGTCAGCCAACTGTGCAGAAGAGGGCAAAATTTTGAAATGCAATTTTAACTATCAAGATGAACTCGGATTTTGATTTTGAGTCCAAAAATAGATCCAGGACGTCAAAATGAATAGAAAATGATGTGATATGAAAGATAAGAAGTGAAAGACATGATCGAGAGGAAGTGGAAGGTGAGCACAGTTGACCAACAGGTCCACACAAGATGAAAAGGAGAGCTCTCTCCATATGCAAGATACAAAACTAGACTACCATGAACCTAAGAATCCAAGCTACTATGAAAAGTGGTTGACTTGCAAGGTCACAACACTAATAGACATCTAATAATCATCATCGAGCATTATTGGTATCATCGCAAGATCATACAACACACACTAGTATGACTGTGAATCTGAATATGATCTACATCGGATAGGAATGTAGAAATCTCACCTAGGCATCAAAGACATGTAGGTCAAGATGACTAGTGCAGTGAGATTACCTAAGTTTGATATGGCAAGATTATACTCGCATTGAGACATAAGGAAAGTCAAGATGGCTATAAGTATGCACTTGCAAAAAATAGTCAAGGATAATACCTTGTAGGTCCTAAATATCAAGTGGATCAAGCATAAATGCTAATGACAGTTAGGACCAACAAAATATACCCGCAAGCAGATAAAGAAATAAAACATGTTCTCATGCCCTCAGTTTTATAGATATGCATCATCAAAAACTTTGTAGTGAGAGAACACTCATCATAGAAATCATCATAGACAGCACACAAAGAAAATAAAGCCAAGCAAATCTCAACAAGTTGAGTGTTTAAGTGCGTGTGTGTAGGTCATAGAGTCAAACGTTGAGTATCACATATGCTAATGGGAGATATCACATCATCCTTAGACTGTGGATCATACATCTGATAAGTGTTGAAGAACACTTGACGCTAGGGTAGGGTTGAAAAACACAATTTGGGAAGTATTGAGAAACACTATTTGCAAAGTGTCCTAAAGACTAGCACATCCAAGAGACCAAAGCTAATACAGTTATGCCCCCTAGTCAAAGACAAAGACCAATTCCAAACCAAAGCAACAAGGTCAAGGCATGATGGAGAAAGGCTAAGTGTCGAGGATGCATGCTTAAGAAATAGGGGTGCAAAGGCCTCAAGTAGCGCCCATTTCTAGGTTTTCACCACTTGGATTTATTGCAATTTTTTTTTTTCAAGACTTTTAATAATTTTTTTGTATTTTTGCTACCAAGGTGCTTGTTTCCAAGGCACTTTTTCTATTTTTTTTGAACTTTTTGAATTTTTTGATTTTTTTTTTTTTTGTATTTTTGGAATATATATTTTTTTGGAGATACATCAAAGCGTCTATTACTAGATTTTCACTAAGATGATCATTTTTTCAGGACTTTTTTTTATTTTTAGGATTTTTAACAATATATCATTTTTTTGGATTTTTTTCAGGATCAATAAGATATATACAAAGGATGCCCCTAGACAGAATGGGCATCAAACTCATGAGCAAGATCACATCATGTAGTTCCAAAATGTAGCAAGGTGAGGGACAAGAGAGATGAGAAAGCTGGTGAATGAGATGGAGGAAAGGAGAATGAAGGCGAACGGAGGGAAGAAATCCTCGAGGTCAAACTCCTCAAGAGTACCCAAGCTAGGGAAAAATTGTCATGTAAAGCACATTTGGACAAGTAATGAAAGGTCAGCATATGATAAGTCACAAAAGCATAATGCAAAAGAAGAAAAGGATGCAGTCCAAAGGAGTAGACATGTCAAGAGGCTTCATAGCATCGTGTTTACTTTTTTTTTATTAGATCAAGATGAAAGGGGAAAAGGATAGCGAAAGGCTAGAATGAATGAAGGAAAATGAATATGAAGGCTAAACATGAAAGGAATGAAAGCAAGATCATCGTAAGATAGCTCACAAGATAGCCAAATGTCCGCATATAGGTCAACATTGTCAAGATCAAAAAGAGAAGACGGAATGGATGAAATATGTAGAAGAACTACGCATGATGCCCGATTGCCAGGTTTTCATCACGGTACTTATCCAAGGTGCCACAAGGGAGTGGTTTTCACCATAGGACGAATTTATTTATCTTTACTTTTTCTACCAAGGTGCATGTTTCCAGGTTTCCACCAAGGCACATTTTCATTTTATTTTTTTAATTTTTATTTTTTCATTTTTCATTTTTTCATTTTTTTGGAAGAAGGCAAGCTTTTTAGATAATGCTCCTTGAAAGGATAAACCATGATATGCCAAGGATTCAAAATGATATGCTCAAAGATGCTGAGAGGGAAAGGAAGATGGAAGAGAAAAATGGAGGATAAGGTTTTATGTAAAGCGAGTGAGGTTGGAAGATAGGAGAAATAAGAAAATGAGGAAAAAGGATAGAAGGTAGAAGGATAATGAATGGAAGGATTGTGAAAGGGTAGATGGAAAGGAAGGCAAGATCAACATCAACACACACATTTAAGGGTGGTGAGAGGATGGAGGAAACATGAATGAAGGAATATGTGAAGGAATATGGTGAACATATAGCAGAGGTTGTGGTTTAGGCGCATGGAATGGAAGAATGTTTTTGGAAAAAGATGAGGTAGAAGCCTTTGGAAGCTTGAATGTCAACTTCACTTTTTGTTCAATATTAGACTCTTTCAAGAGAGACTTTGGAATCCATATAGCCTTAGCCTTTTCATTTCTTTTTGATGATTTAGAGATAATATCTTCAATGATAGATTTTGGAACCCATACTTGTCTTGTAGTTTTCTTCTTAGATATCTCTTTTGACTTTATGCCTCCATGTTGATTAGAGGAGACATGGTGATCTTCTTTTTTTTATGGATTATTGTATTGCTTCTTTTTCTTGTATTGAACATTCAAGTTACTTCCAAAAGACTTGGGACTTGTGAAAGAAGAAGGAGAATATGACTGGTTTAGATGAGTGGGTGGATGAAAAGGATTCAAGGGTATGTATCTATGTTGATCTTGAGGAAAGATAGGAGATGGAGGGACATAAGGACCCAAGATGGATGAATAATTAAGAGAGTTAGGAGGGGAAAGTGAAGGGACATAAGGGCCTAAGATGGAAGGAAGACATGAAGCCCTTAGTAGTAATGGAAGAGGTCCAAGGATGGAAGTGGAAGATGCAAAAGGATAATCAATAAGTTCATCAATATCTATATGACAACAAAGGACATCAGCATCTTTAGAGTGAGCATGAGGATTTGCAATAGGATCATGAACATCTTGAATAGGAGAAACTTCTTCGATAGGAATTTTCAAAGCTTGAAAAGACTTAGGAAGAGTAGAAAATGGAAGTGAACATGGAATGGTAGAACAAGAAGATGGAAGGCATCGATCTTGACAAGGAGCTTTCGATAGCATAAGCCTATCATTTTTTTCTTGATTTTCAATAGGCTTAACATTGGAAGTAACAACACCATTTTTAATAACCTTAATGGAAGTAAGGTCATCTTGATTGTCAATAAGCTCAATGGTGTGAGTAGTAACTTGATCTTGCTTAGCAGAAGACTTAAGACATGGTGGAATGAATGAGGAAGGGCGTAGAGGATCAAAAGAACCATGAAACAGATGAGAGACATCATGAAAAGGATTGGATGACATGGAGGGTTCTTGATCTTGATCTTTCTTTATGTTCTTTTCTTTAGCTTTAGAGTCATCTTGACATGGAGCCACTTCTAAGGACAAGGAAGCATGTTGGAATTGCATGGAAGATTTTGGAATAGATGGTGAAGGACTAGCTGAAGTAGGAATTGTAGCACATAAAGGCTTAGGCTCTTTAAGTTTAGCATTATTGAAAGTATTTGCAGCCAAGTGAAGGTTAGCTTGAGTTTCTTTAAGAGATAGCCCTTGAGGATAACTGTAGGGAACTGCATGAAAAGCGTTAGGATCTTTGTTGGATGAAGGATTTGTGACAGATTTGGAAGACTCGGAAGCTTTAGAAAATGTATGAGTATTGGAGGAAGTAGAGGATGGAAGGGAACCATCACAAGACAAAGGTCCATCATTAACATGATCTTTCTTGAGAGTGTAATCTTTATCTTCAGCATGAGAGTTCTTAGAGGAACGATTCTTATAATATTTACATTTCAAATCAATGTGGTACATTTTATATTCTCAATAGAAGTAGATGTATCATCTAGGTATTGTTCATAGAAATCATCAAAGTCTCTTTCAAAATTAGAATCATACGGATCACCATCACGATCTACCCAATAGGATGACCCTTTAGCAAGCACGAGCACACGATGAGGACTCTTAGGAATAGAAGTTTCATAGGTATGACTATATGGTTCATCATCATAGCCATCATAATAGTCATCATAGTCATCAAAGGTGGGCGTGTCACTCTTCGTGGGAGAGGTATCACAAGGATTACTATATTTCTCATATTGAGGAGTAAAACTCTTGGGAGAAATGGAAAAGGAACGAGACCGTGAAGAGGAGGAAAGTAAAGACCTAGTGGAAGAAGAAAACTTGGATAATGAAGAATGTGAATAATGTCTAGAAGAGTCATGGTAAGACTTGGAAGGTGAAGAAGAATGAGAGGACTTAGATGATGATGAATGTTTAGAAGAAGGAGGTTGTGATATGATCATGTCTATGATCCTAGCAAAGGCATCTGATTCAATCATCTTTTCTTTTATTTTGGCTTAAGTTTGTCACCCATGAGATATCCAAAAGGACTATTGGAGGAATAAAATTTTTTGAATTGAGCAATGAGTTCGAGATCATCCATTCTCAAGAGAGGTTACATAACAAGATAGTTGAAATTCATGGTTCTAGAAGAGGAGGAATCAAGCATGGAAGTGAAAGAATTGATGAATAGAAGAAGGTAGACTAGATAATAAGAGGAAAAGAATCAAGAAGACATGAAGAATTTAGGAAGAATCATGAAGGAAGAAGAGATCAGATGAAAATGGGAGACTAGGAAGACATGGAAGAAGTAGAAGAAAGAAGACTAAAAGTCATTTTGTGCAATTTGATACCATTGAAATTCATTTGGATGTTGAGCAACATGTCATGGCACCTAAGATCCAACCTAGACTGACTAAGGAAGACTGGGAATGGCAAGAATCAGCTTCAGATTGCAGACAACTATGAGACAACAAAATAAGTTTGTGCGATAGTTTCCAGGCAAGTAGTGCGACTCTTGACCAATGAACGTGAAAAACTCAGTTTGGAAAGCAATTTGGTCAATGTTGTAGGTTGCAAGTACAATTTTTTTGGTTTCAAGAACAATAATATCAGGAAGTAGACAAGTTTGCAAACAGTAGGTGATCAAACATGTCATAAAACACTTGCGCAAGAGCAAAAGCAACCTTGCCAAGACAAACAATTGTGATATCAAAGAAATCAAATCCTATGAATGCTACCGTGATGTTTGAATATGCAAGAATGTTTACACGGGTATATCACAATGAGAACACTTCAAGCACTTTCTAGCCTAAAAAGACAATGGCTCAATACTTAACAACTTGGCCCACACTTGATGTCCCATTGCCTCACACAAAGTGGTTGCCCACAATAGATATTGGCTTTGTTGTGGAAGTGCCAATGACACAACCAAAGGAACACAGATGGTGAGTAATCTTGGGGTGATCCGGGTTATTCCACTTGGATCAATCCTTGCAGCAAGAAGCTAAGCGGAAAAATAGGGTGGCCTCTATCTATGGTTCTTAATAAGGGCTTCCGTTCATAGTACCCCTCTTGCTCCCCAAAGGGACTCCTTACCTTGTGGCAAGTAACGGACCTCACGGCCTCAAGAGTACCTTAAGAATTCTTGCTCAATACTTTCCTCATGGTCACAATCCCACAAGTACTCACATCAAGTGAAGACAAGCACTACATCTACCAAGGTTTTGTGCCCTTGATAGCCTTGAGTTTATAGTGGGTTGGAATAGCCGGCAAAAGCTTGTCCCCACTTGGGTCGTTCCTCTTGATTGCTCAAGAGCAGGCCCACTAAAAGATTCTAAAGATCTAAACAAAAAGTGGATCAACTTATGAGGTTCAAGGATTTTGTTTCACCACAAGGGTGAAGAACATACTCCTTTATCTCAAAGCTTTCTCCCAAACACACCAAGCAAAGTTTAATTACCCTCTTGCTTCCAAAATCCTAAGATGGGTCAAAAATTTTTGGTTTACCACAAGGGTGAAGAGCATACTTCTCCTACCACCTCAAAACTTCTTCCACAAGATATTATGTTCCTATGAAATAAAACAACTAGTAATTGCCACACTTGAAAATGAAATAAACAACAAGCACTTTTTTTTGTATTTTTATGCTTTTTTGGGCAGCCCTACAAAAACTGTTAGTAGCCCTTTAGCATGCAATTTTGGCAAATTTCTCAAGCAAATGTACCTACAACCATAACTTGTTAAGCCCACAAGGTTAGAAAAATCCCAAAATCCAAATGAAATATGCAAGATTCTAAGTGAAATATGCAAGTTAATTCTATCTAATTACAGTAAATAAAAATAGCAAACTGATTAAGTCTAGACTCGGCCAAATAATCTCAAAAAAAGGATCACTACCGGGTATAGGCGGTAGACTGCAGAGACTAGAATTATCACGTGATACTTTTCAGTGTACTGGGGCGATAATATTAGTTTGCGCGATACTTCTCCCTATACCAAGCGATACTTCGTCTGAGACTAGGTGACAGTTTCTGCAATAGACAGGCGATACTTCTGACAGGCAAAGTATCATGCGTGTATATAGAGAACTATCGCATGATATTCTTGCAAGTATCGCGCAATACTCTGGGACAGAAAACCAAAGACCACGAATTAAGCTTAAAAATTATCAAAAACTTGACGAAAAATGCAAAACTAAAGGACAAAGTTAATCTACTCTGCCCCACGGTGGATGCCAGAAATGTACACACAAAAGTAGTGCACTTCTCTAAGTCATTACATCAAAGGAAATCCATGAAAGGGAAACCTTCAATAGCGACCTAGAGCTCTCTATGTATGGAGTTGCAAGATTGTAAAATTGATCTTAGCTAGAGCTAATAAACTTATGACCTTGCTAGTCAACCACACAATGAGAGATTCCAAAATTAAAGACAAGGGCAAAAGTGTCAACATCCTCAAAGAATCAAATGAAAATGCAATGCAAGTAAGCTAAGAATGAGGATGCAAGCTAGTCTATGAAAATGAAAGTGCAAATTAAGCTATGAAAGGAAAGTACAAGTGTTACAATCCCTCCTAATTAAACTATGTGAGATTAATCTATAGCATAAAGAAAGTCTATACTAAGAATGCCATGATTATGCAACTATGAAAGCAAAAAGAAGCAAGCTAAATGAAATGCAACAACAATATCTTCAAAACTTGAATGCAAGAATATCTTCAAAGAGCTCCAAATGACCTAGAAAAACCTGCAGCATAACATTAGCAAAAAAGAGATGGATCCTAAATGAGGAAGAGAACTCTCCTTTTATAAGAAATGAAAAGGAATGGACCATGGAGATTAAGAGGCAAAAGACTTAATCAAGGGTGGAGCTTGAAAGAGGAGCAATCCATGTGCACAAATATCCTCCAATGGGAAAATAAGAGTTGACTTTTGTGTCCATATGAGACAAAAAGTGTTTTTTCCCTTTTATAAAATAAGAATAATGCTTTATTTGTGCAACTTAGGATAAGAGGAAAAGTGGGGGCTTTTTATTTATTAAAAGGGGAGGAAATATTCCTTTTAAATAAATAAAGACTTTAGGATAAAATGGTTAGCCCAAGGCAAATAATTGAAAATGATAAAATAAGATTTGATCAAGGAAATTGATATAATTGATAAAATGTTGATTTTTGAAAATATTGATTCAGGGATTTGATAAATTGCTGAATGGGGGCCCAAAGTCTAGTCGACCATTTTAGGGTGCATACAAATAAGACTAACAAGAGTCAGTGGATTTAAGCCCCATGGAGCTTGTGCACCATTTGAACTTAACTATGTTCACCGACTTTGTCAATGTATCTGCAACAATCTCCTGAGTACCAACCTTTTCTAGATTTACATTTCCATTTCCAACCATGTCACATGCAAAATGATAGTGTACATCAATGTGCTTTGTCCTAATATGGAAAGTAGGATTCTTCGCCAAACATATTACACTCTGACTATCATAGAAAATTGTAATTCTTCATGCATCATAGCCAACATCAGAACACAAATGCTTAAGCCAATCTGCTTCTTGACATGCACGAGTAGATGCCATATACCCTACCTCAATTGTTGATAATGCAGCTACACTATGTCATTTTCTCATCCAACTAACAAAACCACCATTAACCATGAATACATATCCATTGGTGGACCTTCTTCTGTCAACGTCCCCAACCCAATCAGCATCCATATAGCCTCAAATGCTAATTGATCTATTTGATTCAATTGAGTTGCCTTGATAACACAATGCATACTGTGATGCACCCTTCAAATATCTTAGAATTCTTTTCACAACATCCCAATGTGTCTTGCCCAGATTTTCCATAAACCGACTCAAGGCTCCCACTCCTCGGGCAATGTCTAGTCTTGTACTCACCATTGCATATATGAGGCTACCAACAACACTTGCATAAGGTACCCACTTCATGTCTTCAACCTCTTCCAGAGATTTTGAACTGTCACTAACCGAGAGCTTCTTTCCATGTAACACTGGAACTACTTGTTGCTTGCAATCAGTCATATTAAAATGCTCCATAACATTGGTAGTATATTTTATCTGGTTGAGCCAAAGTTTTCTACCAATCCTGTCCCTTCTGATTTCCATCCCCAAAATAAATTCCGTTGGCCCTAAATCTTTCATTTCAAATTTCAAAGAGAATTGAGATTTAAACTCTAAGATCATTCGCTTACTATTTCCTATAAACAACATATCATCTACATATAGAGCAATAATAAATATCCGATCACCTTCACCTTTTTAGTACACACAATGATCAGATTTAGATCTTGTAAAACCCAAAGACAAAACATATGTATCGTACTTTTGATACCACAATCTGGGTGACTATTTCAAACCATAAAGAGACTTTTTCAACTTACATACCAAATGTTCTTTACCTTTTTCCACAAAGTACTCTGGTTGGGACATATATCTCTTCTTCAAGATCACCATGAAGAAATGTTATCATCACATCCATCTGCTCAATTTCAAATTCATGTGCTGCTGCAAGTGACGATATAAATATGATGGATGTTAGCTTAGCTACAAGAGAAAATATTTATCCATAGTCAATCCCTTCGTTCTGAGAATACCTCTTCACAACCAATCTTGCCTTGTACTTCTCAATGTTGCCATCTAGACTGTACTTCTTCTTGAATACCGACTTACACCCCATGGGCTTTCTACCTTTAGGAAAGGGTACGAGATCCCAGGTTCCATTCTTTTCCAAGGACTTCATTTCATCCTTCATTGTTTCCAACCAAGAATCTAAATCTAACATATTAATTACTTCTTTTACAGTCCTAGGCTCATGAGCATCTGTAAGAAAAGCATATGCACAATCAACATTCAACATAGAATAATTAAACCTCTACGGTGAAAAATTGTACCTATCAGGTTGACACCTTTCCCGAGTAGGTCTCCTCACTTCCTATGGTGAAACTTCATGAGGTTCAACATAAGGTTCACGATCACATTCTTCTGAACTTGTATGACTACTTGAGTTCTCCCTTTATTCATTATTGAGCACATATGGATCCTCATTCTCAGGTTCATTTGGAGTTTGAAATATCTCCCTTTTGGAATCTAAAGGGATTTCAACTGCTTCCTTTTTCTTTTCTATCTTCTCTAGCTGGTCTAGTGAGCCAAGTTTCATCTCACGAAAGATAACACTCTTGATGTACAACACTTTTTCAGTGAGAGGGTTCCATAATTGGCAGCCCTTCACACCAATGTCATACTCGATGAAAATACATTTCATCACTTTTTTATCCAACTAGGACCTACTCACATCAGGTACATGAATGTACGCCTCACAACCAAAGACACACAAATGTCTTAACGAGGGCTTCTTACCAGACCACAATTCCATAGGTGTTTTGTCAAGTAGCGTTGCAGTAGGAGAAAGGGTCAATAAGTAGCACGTCATAGCCACCGCTTCAGCCCAAAACTTATGTTTCAAACCAACACTTCCCAACATGCTCCTTTCTCTCTCCATCAAGGACTGATTCATCCTTTATGTTACTCTGTTTTGTTGCAGAGCATAAGGTGTCATCTTATGCCTCTTAATGTCATGATCTACACATAATTTGTCAAAATATGCATTGAAAGACTCACCCCATTATCTATCCTTAAGCATTTAATATTTCTCCCAGTCTGATTTTCAACAAGGCTTTTAAATTCCTTAAACTAAATGAACACTTCTTCTTTAGTCTTTAAAAAAAAGAGAAATGTTCTTCTTGAATAATCATCAATACATGACACATAATATCTTGAATTAGATAAGGAAGGAACATCCACAAGACTACACACATCAGAGTGAATATAGTCCAACAAACCAGAAGATTTTTTAGAACTAGAATAAAGTGAAATATAGTTTTTCTTTTCATAGATGCAATGTTCACAGAAATCAAATTCAAGGTTACAATCAATCAATCCCTCAACAAAAATTTTATTCTTCAAGGTTTTTAAACCTTTCTTTCCAATATGGCCAAGCCTATTTCTAGAGCATTGTTTTCTCAGCAGGAAGTTTAACTTCCATAACATTTACACCATGTGTTGCCATATTAGTTTTATCAGACTTTACAGAGACACTATTACAACATACAGGTTTGGCATCTAACCTATACAGTGTTCCAATGTGTTCACCCTTAGCTAAAATAATAGATCCCCTAGTTATCTTGCAATCATCATGGACAAATTTTACTTGGACTCCAACGTCATTCAGCTTGTTGACAGAAAGTAAGTTTCAAGCCAGACTAGGTATATGAAGTACTCCATCAATTCCCTTTACTCTACCATCGAATAACTAGATTCTGACTCTTCCTCTTCCAACGATCTCCAGTGTGGAGTCACTTTCTAGGAACACCTTTCTTCCATCGTATGGTTCATACTTTGAGAACCACTCTTTATGAGACATCATGTGGAATGATGCTCCCGAATCAAGTAACTGTACATCATCAGACGCAAGCACTGCCAAGGCTACTGCAAAGGCATCAACATCACTATGAGAAGATTTAGTGTTAGAAGTATATTTATTCTTCTTCTTTTTCTCCTCCTTGCAATCCTTCTGGATATGACCTTTCTATGTGCAGTTCCAACATTTTACCTTGGACTTCTTTCCAGGAGTGGTGGATCACTCCTGAGACTTTGACTTTGTGTCCTTACCTTTGTCTTTAGATCTTCTCATACAATGAGAGCCTCTTTGGCCACCTCTGAGGACTTCCTTTACATCTCCTTTGACAGAAGTACAACACCATTTTAAACTTGCTAGTTGTACTTATGATGGCCATTACCAAGTGATACCACGAATCAAACAATGAGCTCAATATTAACATGCAACACTCTTCTTCACTAATGGACACACCAATAGATGTCAATTGTGCAATCACCATATTGAATGCGTTTAGATGCTATACCACAACCGTTCCTCTGTCAATCTTTAAAGAGTACAATTTCTTTCCTAGGAAAAGCTTGTTTACCAAGGATTTTCCTTGATAAATTTCTCCCAACTTCTTCCACAAGGAATGCATTGTTTTCTCTTCATGGATATTCAATAAAATTGAATCTGCAAGACTCAATCTTATTAGTCCTTCGGCCTTCCGATCTGCTAGATCCCAACCTTCCTACTTCACACCTGAAGGATTTTTGTTAGACGCAGTGTTCCACAAATCTCGATCAACTAGCATATATTCAACTTTAAGTTTTCACAACTCAAATTTTGTTCCATTGAGCTTTTCAATGTCCACTCTTCCTTATGTACCATCCATCTCAATATACAGATAATTTTTTTTGCAAACTCCCACTGAAACCAAATTAGCACAAAAGACCAAACCTTGTCCGACAAGGATAACACAACTGACCAGGCTTTGATACCACTTGTAAGGAAAGCAACAATGTGAAAATTCCTTCTGAATGCCAAATTGATAGGGAAATTAACAAGAGTAAATTTCAGAGATGTGCAAATTAATGAAGTATAAAAAATATCAGACACAAGACACAAGACAGAGAGAAACACAAGATTTAACATGGGAAACCCTTCAAGGAAAAAACCCCCCAAGCAACACTTGTATTATAGTAAACAAAATTTAAATACAACACTCTGGATTTTTCACAGGCTCAGATTGCCTTACAATCAACCTGATTTTCATCACATTCTTATGAATCTCACAGTCGTTTATGCACAGTGCAATCCATTACAGAATTCGGTATGTTAACTGTAACGAACAACGAACTTCCATTCGTCCAATTGCTAGGTGTCACCGTACATCATCACCACACTCTAGTGCCATACATGGCACTGTACCTGACATCATACCGAAACTGGCACTGCACCAAACTGTGGTACTTGATCCTCCTTCACTGTACACTGAGTATGTATGTATGATGCCAACATATACAATCTTCATACTCCATACAATGCCAACATGCACAATCTTCATACTCCGTACGGTGCCAACATGCACAGTCTTCATACTACGTACAATGCCAACATGTACAGTCTTCATATTCAGTACGATGCCAATATGTACAACAGACTCACCGTACGGTGAGCTCACCTTCACAGTACGGTGAGGCCTCACCTCCACCATATGGTGGTCTCACCGTACGATGAGGCTTCCCATACTTCATTATTCCAACAAAGTTATGAAGTGTAGAAGCTTAATATTGCAAATATTTGAGGAAAAGCCCAAGTATTGAGACACCCATTCCCTAATAGAATCATTGCAATCATTTGTCCCAATATTGAAATCCATCCTCTATTGATCTCGAACTTGTCTACATATGAATTCTCATTTTCAAGGTTGATAACTATGCATCTTGATAAAGAAAGATTTTTCATGGATCACACAAGAAATCGATAGCAATGATAGAGGGCTTGAATTTTTTATTATGTATTTTAAAATTTTGTTTTTGTTTTATGATTCATTTAGTATGTATTTTTAATATAGAACTTTTAGGTTTGAATTTGATAATTTAATATTAATAATTTATATGTCAATATATAATTTTTTATTATTATATATTAATTTTATGATATATAATATTATTAGTAAAAATATGTTGTGTTTTCAATAATATAATATATGATTTGAATTTAAAAAATTATAGTGAAAACTATAGTAAAGTGGCTTCAATAATTGTTATGATCAAAAGAATATATTTGCTTTTTATTTGCAATTTCAATAATTTTTGTGTTGAGTTTCCCTCTGGTACTAAAATGATGTTGAATGTGCTAGAGACTTGACAAAGAATTTCTTCTTCTAAGAACATTATTTAGAGGTCAAATTTATAAATCCAAAATCTTTATTATCTAACAATGTACTTAGAAAAAATAATATTAAATGCCAACTCTTTTCTTCTTAATATAGGCATGTACTTAAAATAATGCATTTAACTTTGCTTCCTTGTAGGGGATAAATTCATTTTTAGACTTGATACTTCAAAAAATTGATAAGATTAGAAACATTTTTATTTGAAAACAATTTCATAGATTTTTTATTTATGGATATTAAATATTTTAAACTTTGATATTTAATTTAATTTAATTTATGATGAAAACCAGAAAATAAAAGCACAGAACTGACCAAAAGAAATCCTGCTAGCTATCAATTCAATCCTACTTTTCTTAAAAAGCAATGCTGACAAAAAATAGAGAGCAGGAAAAGTACAGAATCAAATGAAACAGTGCAATCTCGCCATCTGAGAGGGCAATCTTGCCAATTGACCCCAAGGCAAGAAATTTATACCTGACGAAGACAGATTCGGGTGAGCAATTTCGCTATTTCTCACAGCATTCCCGCCATTTCTTGAAATTTGGTAGTATGCAAACCTGACTTCTGTCGAAGCGAAAATCAACCTAGAATTTCCATTTTTGCTTGCAAGAAACCAGAAATCTGCACAAACAACACAACATAACACTAAAAATGTATCCTGCTAGGCCTGTAAGATATGTATATAATAAAATACGAGTAAATAAAAGATTGAATTAATCTAATCTACACGCATTAAAATAAACTCTCAAGATTAGACATTAAAAAAAAGCTAATAACGCAAGAAAGTCATTAAAATAATGCAAACAACTCCCAGCCTTCTTTGTTGAGGATATGTCTTTTACTATGGTAGTTTGATATGTATGTTCTAAAGATCAGCCTTCAAGAATGCACAATGAGCTCAATGATTATGCAAATATGATGATGATGGATGCAAGAGATGGTGAAAGCTATGAATTTGATATGCTAAAAGATGTTGATATTATGCTATGATGTATGAAAACTAAGCTAAAATGGATGCAAAACTGAATGCAAATGAGTTAAATGAGCTATGAATTCTAAGAGCAAATTGACATTATCTAATAAATATGCATGAAAGTGGATATGATGTGAAGGAAAATGAAGGGATTACATAGGATGAGGGTGAAAAGTGAAGGGCTTCTAATATGCAACACTTGACATCATAAATGATAAGTGGCATTCAAGAGTGTGACAAGGGGAGGGTATGCTAGGTGTCCATTTTAGAGAGATGTCACAAAAAATGGAGGTTAATATCCTATTTAATAAAAATAGGAATGTGCACACATAAGGGGTGGTTATGATAAGTTTTGTTGGAGGGAGGTTTGAATGGATAAGGTTGGTTTGAACTTCGGGTTAGTTAGTGGGTTGGGGGTTAGATAGAGGTTAAGGAGATAAGGTTGGTTAGGACCTTAGGTTAGTTAGTGGGTTAGGATTGAGGGTTTAGTTAAAGGGTAGATAAAGTTAGGAGTCATGTGACAAAATTGAATTAATTAATTTAATTAATTCAATTTTAGAGCATGGAGGAAGAGGATGAAATAAATTAAATAAAAGAAAGAATTAAATTTATTTATTTAATAGTAGAAATGGAAGGGAAATAATTAATTGAGTGGATTATGGTTTTCTACTAATTAATTAATAGGTTATAGCTTAATTAATTAAATTAATTTAGCTAGGTGGTTACATCAATTGATTAAATAACACACTTATTTAATTAATAAAGGTAACTAGGCTAACTAAAATTAATTAATATAATTAATTAAATTTATGTGCTTACAGTATTTTAAAAAGGTGGATACAAGATCACATTAGAAAAGTCACACGGGTTTAGTTTAAAATAGAAAAACCATCATCATAAAATGTTTAAGTGAGAAGAGTAGTAGTAAAAAAGAGTAGATGTAACAAGAAAATAATCACCTAACTTGTCAACCAAAAAAAAAATCTAATTAAAATAAAAAATGTCAACAAATGGCATTCTTAAGGTATTCTTTTTTTTTTTTAAATAACATAAAAGCATAATAAACTATTTACAAACTATACTGCTTGTATTTTCTGTAAACAAATTTTACCACGTACAAGTTAATAACTAAAGAAAAATATTAGAGGAGAGCCACATATGCAAGCCAACTTTGTGCTTCTTAAAATCTTATGTGAATATTTCAAATCACTCTCAATCTTGCAAGAAAAGGCGCCGCGTGTGAAGAAAGCGCGGCCCAGAGAGAGGCCAGTGAGCAAATTTGAAGATCTGATAATGCACGGTGTAAAGCCATGGGATGATGATGCAGACGAGTTCTACGATGCTCTTGTTCAGGCTCGCATTGAGCTTGACAAAGATATGGACGCCATGAACGTTAAAGATGCCCATTGAATAGCTTTCCATCGCTTTGCATTACCTAGGTTTCTCAAGCATTTGCACTCTAGTTTGTGTTTTTTGTTGGCTTTAGCAGTTAGCCTGTAATCCCCCCCTTTTTTGTAGGGTGATTTGAAGATTTAGCAATAATTTCTGAAAATCACAACTTTGGGGGTTTTGAAGTTTTAGCAGAATGTGACTGATTGATCTTCCTGGCCCTTTGGTAAAATGTCATAATTCAGGTTTCACTGTCCAGTGTGTTTCATAGTTTTGCAAAATCTTATGTTATAATGGAGCTCTATCGGAGGTTCATTTTGGTCCTTTTAGAATAAGCAAATGGTTTTCTGAATTTTTGGGTTTTTCTTGTTTACATTCTGATAAAAGATCATGAAATTGATAGTAAAAATGTTTATCCTAAATCCAAAACCTACAAACTAGTTTGGCAAACATTCTGAAAATTGATAGAAAAGTTGATGGGAAAAATGTTTATCCAAAATTGAAAACTAGTTTGGCAAAAATTAAAATTCGCCGCTGCCCGGGATCGAACCCGGGTCACCCGCGTGACAGGCGGGAATACTCACCACTATACTACAACGACTTCATGCAAAAATTAGACGTAATATAAATAAAATATCGTTCAGCAATAATTTTCCAAAATTCAAGCATCTAATTTTCTGGGATGAAGTTCTAAACATGGAAAGTTGTGAGGTGGCTATAATATGGGATTAAGATGCGTAATTGAAATGCGGAGACCTTAATAACCAGCGCATCATAAATATAATGCCTTTCATCAGGTTTTGCTTCGCCATTCGTTCCATTCATGCAAGAGGCGCTTCACAAGTCTGTTTTCTTCAAACAGAGGCAGAAGCTGAAGAAGGTTGAAACGCTTCATAATTTCATCGATTTGTAAGACCCGGCAGGTGGACCAAACTTTTAGATTATCATTTTCTTAATTAAAAATTCCACTATTTATAAAAATATAACAATAAGTAATTTTATAGAACAATCTTAATTAAAATTAATAAATAAAAAATTAGAAAAACATAAAATAAATTATAAAAAATAATAATCTAAATTTTTAAAATTTGAATTAACTGAGGGTATTGAATAAATCGTAAACTAAAACTTGAAATATACAAGGACAGTTTGAAAAAAAAAAAGTAAGTGTCCCCCAGTAGTTGTTTTTAAATAGTCTTGTAAACCTGCACAAAATTTCTGATGATTTGACTGAACTGACAATATCAGACTGAGCGAATTGGAGTCTCCGTACAGTTTCGTTTGCCGCGCTAAGTATTGGAATGGGAGCTGGCACGGCATGAGGGTATGGATGGAGGGAAAATTGTGGGGGCTGGGGAAAATTGTCGGCTGCATAGCCGGCTCCCCATCACATGCAGGTAATAAAGAACCATTATTAGCCTTACCTAAACCAAACAGTCTCCCGCACCCTGAGCCAGCCAGATCTCAACGAAATATTAAATGTTCTGCATCATCTAAGTGCAGTTAACCTGGACACCCCCATTCATTATGATACATGAAAGCTTATGACGTCAATCTCAGTCAGCATGCATAAGGAACAAAATAACAGCTTTATTGAAAATCCCCTCTTCATCTCTTTACTGTTAGAGATGAACATAAAAGTTTCTTCTTATAAGCGAGATAAATCCAAATAAAGAAAAAACTATTCAATTTTTTACACAGTTGAACATAAATGTAAAGATTTTCTCTATCATAGGAAGATAAATCCAAGTGAAAAGCTATGAAAAAAGCAGTTTCACCATAACAGTAAACAAAGACACTGATATTATAAAATAGGAAGGAAACTGAAATATTCAAATCATTTACATTCTGCCATAGAAAACAAACCCCCAATGTTGTAATGGGGTTACAAGCGCCACACTTAACTAACCTAAGACAACAAAACTAGAATAGTATAGAAAATCATTTGATAAAACTGGTGACTGCAAGCGAATTCAAATAACTCAGCGAGCGTGTTTGGCATCCATGGCGTCCATCTGCCTGTCAGCATCTATGCGAGCCTGCACAAGACCATCGTAGAACTCTTTCGCACCAGAATCCCAGGGCTTTACTCCGTGCTGTAAGAGATCATGATACTTGCTCACAGGCCTTTCCCTCGAGCCAGGTTTCGAGTCCCTTGCATAGCCATTGTCATTGCTTTTAGCTGGAACAGGCGCGGACTTGGACGCAAATTTGGCTGAAGAAGTGCTGCTGTTCTTTGAAGAAGACATGATTACTGACTTACCGCTCGCTCTCCTCTGTTCTGCATGCAAATCACAGGGGATTTTCAGTCAACAGAAAAAGGGGGAAAAAAAAGAAAAAAAAAAAGGAGAAACGCACTTTTTACCAGAGCCGAAGGTAGAAAATGGTATGAAAAAGGCAGGGAAAGAATGGGTTATATTGATTTCTCGGCGTGGGTTGTTGGCGGGAAAGCCTCCTGCATGCTGTCCACGTGCCATGTATCTTATCCTCTGATGATTTTTATTGGAATCGACAGTTTCCTTTGGGGTTAATTTATTAGGTGATTAGAAGTAGCGCTTGCACTTTGTTGTGTAATGAAGAGAATGAGAGTGATCAATTAATGAGGGAGTCATTACCTGCCAAATGTGTGACATAGCTGGAATGTGAATATGGGTGGTTAAATTGTATGCAAGTTGCTGTCATTATGAATGTAAAAGGCAAGTTTCAACATAAGTTTCATGTTGGAGACACGGTCTAAGAAAATAGAAATAACAATAGTCTTCACAAAAAATAAAAATTACTTTGGTATATTTTTTTATCATGGAATAGATATATGAAAGCATATTTTTGGTTGGGATTATTCTAATATGTGATGATATTTACTTATTTGTTGTGTTGAATGAATAATAAGAATATGTTACAGTTTTTTATCATCAATGTTTCAAATCACATTATGTGTTCTAATTATCTGAAACGTTGATGATAAAAAAACTTTACACAATCAAATTTCAAAAGCTACTACAACATTGATATAGATTGTGAAAATTTAACGACTTTGATTAATAAGAACATGTTATTCTTCCTTTTAACACATTAATTGTAATAAAAAAAATTATAGAAATTGGAAAAAAATATCAAATCTATTGATCAACAATTTTTAAATACATTTTATATGTGAAAAGCTATGATTTTTTCTATTCTCAAAGTAAATACAATATAGTATTTTCCTAAATTGTTGACTTAATTTTTGAGGGTTAATCAAATTATTCTAATACCATACACATTATGTCTACTTTTGATCTACATGTGACATAATATAGGGGTTTTAGTATTGATTATCTAGTCAAGATAGCCAAATTTGTTTAGTAGTACATACCGAATACTTTTTCCTATAGTTGTATATTAATAAAGCAAGGGATTTTTAGCAAGGGCCTCGTGGATATCTACTTTGTACCATCTATGTTTTCTAAGCCCAGTTTTGTTAAATAATAATTTGTACTTTAGAAAATTTGGGCTTGAGTTACTAGGGATGTAAAAAAATATAGTTTAATTTGGTTTTGTTGGAAAAAAATAGTACTTCATATTGAATTAAATCTACACCTAGTTTGGGTGTGTTTGGAAGGGACTTGGAGGATATAGTATGGGTTATGGGTTATTTGTATGAGATGTTATGGTGTTTTGGAACGTATCTACATTTCTAGAAGGGACTACAACTTAAATTTTTATGTTTTTTGTATGATATAGTTGGGTGTTTCCGAAATGAAACTACAACTTATGTTGATAAATTATTTTCATGACATATTTGGTTGTTCTAGAACATGAACCTAGACCTAACATTGTTAGATTATTTGTGTAAGATGTTGGGTGCTTTTTTAATACATTTACAAATTACCAAGTTATGTATACGAGATATTGTTTGGGCATGTTATACATTTTTTTACATATGAATGTAGTAAAATATGTTTATGGAGATTAGGTCTATTAGTTAGTATTGACAAGGTACTTTGCATGATTTAGTAGAGTAATATGAATTCTCATGCAAAAGGAATTTAAATAATTGACTTAAACTTAATAATATTTATGAGAATAGATAATTAATGACTTCGATTTTTTGATGTTCACTAAAGAGGAAAAGGGGCCTTGTTTACCTTTTATATGTGAGCATGAAAAATGGTTTGTTGCACAAAAGATTGTAAAAAAAGAATCAACTTAGAACTTAGATGTCGAATAATTGCATAGGAACACTTCAGTTGAAGTATGTCAAGAAAGAGATAAACACATTTTTTGGGTCCAAAAAAAGAAAAGAAAAGAACTTGTCTACCTATGATATGTGAGAATGAAAAAAACTAGATAGTCAAATATTGTAAAAAAAAACTTTGATTCAACACAAAATCAAATGCACCAGTCACAATAACAACTTGAGAAATTAGTGTAAAAGAGTCAAGGATTTTCATCAAGAGAATGAATTTAGGTGGGAGGGGGGGGGGATGTTAATTGGGCATCCTAAGAAGGTAAAAAATTCCTTTTAGAAATATATTAAGTACAATTAACTAGGCAAAGGAATGACTCCCACATTGAATCAAAGATTTCTTTCAAATTTGTAAACATTGGCAAGCACTGTTGGCATTTGATGAAGATGATGTTGTCTTTGATCATGTAAATGTATTGTGGTGTTGTCATTACTAGCAACTTAATTTATTGGAGGTGAAGATCAATGTGATGAAATGTTAAAGTGTTCATTCAATTGGGCAGAAGATAGTGTGCAATGAACAGTCAAATGGATCTGGAACAAGAAATTAGGTTAAGGTGTGCAGTCATAGAGTTAATATCTACAAAGGTATATATCTATTGATACGATCACATTAGTTATCTTGGAGTATTTTGAAAGTTATTGAAGATTGAAGTGGAATTGGCAGTTAGAACAATGAACTAGTGGAAACAGTTGGTTAGATCAGTGTTGCGGTCAAATATTAGTGGTTGGACGACATGTTTTCAAGATTTAATGTTTTGAGCCGACATCAAGGATGTTAAATTTTGTTTTTGGCACGCTCGCACATATGTTTAAGTTGGGTTTAAGAGCCAACTTGTAAAACATTTTAGGGTTCTAGTGCTGACCTAGAACAAGTATATAAATGGTTGTTGCGATGATGTTGTGATGGTATGTGATGATTGTTGGAGATAGTATAGAGGCAAAAAATTTCTCTGAGTAACGCAGTTGATCTGGAATTCATTGGATCTATCATGCATTAAGTGCAAATATCAAATCATTCTTTACTTGTTGATTCTAACAGATTAGCAAGCTAAATCCTTTAACAAGGTCACTCTTAACAGGATGAGCAAGATATTTAATAGGATCAAAGGATAAACCATTTAACATGGTGACTTATTATCTTGAGTTTGAAAACTCCTAATAGAGTAGACTTTAATAGGTCTTCAAATCTCTTAACCAGGCTACAAATACTCTTAACTGGGTATAACCCCAAAAGGGTTGTTGTAATTGGTCCTAGCAGACCTGATTTCCAAGTGCACTAGTGAAATCTTGTGGGCATCATCCCCACACATGGTTTTCACCCTCTAACAAGGGTTTCTATGAAAAATCTTTGTGTCAAGTGTTCTATTGTCTGAATGTTTCATGTGTTGTACATTGTTACTTGATATTTATATTTGCATGTTGGTTAATTGGAAGGATAATTAGTACTAGTTTTATATTTGTGGTTGCATTGATTCACCCCCCTCTCAGTGCCTTATAATACTAAAAATTGGTATCATATCCTAATTCCCTTGAAGAAGCCTGACAACTTGGGTAGATCCTTAAAGGAAAGTATGGAGGGTTTGAGATACAAAAGACAAATTGAGGGAGCTGAAAGGGTGAGTAATCCACTAAAAGATCAATTGAAGTATATTTTAGCCAAGCAAGAAGAGCTTGTTGAACAACTCAATGAGACTCAAGACTACATTCATAATTTTTCTAAACAAAATGGATCTAAGCAATCTGAAGCAACCCAAGAATCCTTGTCTCAAGATAATGAACAACTACACAAGGACAAGAAGAATATCAAGAGGGAGTTAGAAGCATTAGCTATCAAGATGGTTCAAGAGATGGAAGCAAGGATTATTTTTGAAGATGCCCTAAAATATAAGGATCAGGCCCTGAAGGATAAGGAACACAAGATTTTTAAGTCAAAGTAAGAGGTAGGTACCTTGCATGCATATCTTCATGAGACTACAAAGGCACTAGAAAACCTAAGAGAACTCAACATTTTGATGATGAGCAATGAGAATTTGGGAAGAGAGAATGAGAGTCTAGGAAATGAGAATGAATGGTTGAAGGGAGAATTGAAGAATGCCAATGATAAGCTAGATAAATTGCATGAGAGTTCTGAGCAACTTGATGAACAATTGAGAAGGCAAAGAAGAAGAAAGGAAACAACTGGTCTAGGCTATACTGGTCATATTACTTTTGAGATTGGTGAATTTTCTGGAACTAAGGGTGAAAATCCATCATGAGAATTTGCACCTAAGGTAAATACAAGGATTTCGAGTAAGAAACCGTAAAAGCATGTATGTTTCAGTTGTCATAAAGTGGGTCATATTGTTAATGTTTGTAGAAGTAGTTCGGTTAACATGCCTAACACTTTTGATGGGTATTACTATAATTGCAATAAGTATGGACACACTGCATATGATTGTGGATCCAGATCTAGCATTAGATCTAGTAGATTTGATAGATATTTTTATACATGCAATAAATATAGCCACAAAGTTGATGAATGCAAGTCAAGAGTGAATAATCCAAGACCGCCTATGAATCAGAAAAGCCCTTACCAAAGGGAGAGGAAATTCAATGTCACTTTCTCAGTGTGTGGAAACTATGGACACCTGGTTGTGAATTGCAGGATGAGGACAAACAGAGGTAATGTTGGACCATGGAGGTCAACTGGTATGGCATGTTTTCACTATCACAAGATTGGTCATCTAGAAAGAAATTGTAGAATGATAAAATAACCGATAAATCGATTAGAAAATCAAAAGGGAAAACAAATTGTTAACATGGAAGAGACTAGGAATGAGGTGAGAAATATTTGGTTCAGAAGAAGAAGAAGGATGACAACAAGACATCAAGGGGATCCACATCACCATTGGGTGTGGATGGTTTATCATCAAACTAAGTCACCTTTGACTTAGGGGGAGCAAGTATTGTTGAATCCATCTACAAACCCTCATTGCAAGTGTGTAGTAAGATCTATCAGCATATAAATATGCAATAAGATATCCTTGAGATTTTTTAAAAAAATTGTAATGTTTTGATCATTAGTAATGAGGTACGATTCAATTTGTTAAAAAAAAGGCAAGTTCTATTGGTAAGAGCATTTAATGAAAGCATGTGAAGGTAAATAAATAGATAATTTTTATTTCATTCTTACCTTACATACTTTGTGAGTTGTTGTGGAGCGAAATAAGTGCTATTTGAGTTCTTTGCTGAGTTTGAAGCTACAAGAAGACACATAGACATATTCTTCATTACTCTACCCTTATTGTTTCAACAAATATTCAATTGATTAAGTATTGTGGAAGACCTCTTAACAAGAATTTGTGGAAAGTTCATGAATCTGAACACGAGGCAATACTTGACACAATAAGGGTTAGAGATGATCCAGAAGGTTCTCTTGATTAATTTTGGGCAATCTAGAAGAATGATTCTACAATATGGTAAAATGATTTTGACAATTTTGTGTACATCTTCGAGGTTCTCTATGTGCATATTTAGAAGCCAAATCTTGTAGTTCAAAATGACAATGAGATGTAATGTGCATAAATAGATGCCAAATTTTGTATAAAAAAAGGGTTGCCATGTGCATATTAGATGCCAAATTTTATGTAAAAAAGGGGTAATGAGCTATCATGTGCATGTTAGATCACAAATTTTATATAAAAAAAGGGCAATGAGCTGCCATGTGCATATTAGATACTAGTTTTTATGTTAAAAAAGGGCAATGAGCTGTCATGTGCATGTTAGATGTCAAATTTTGTATATAAAAGGTGCGATGAGCTGCCATGTGCATATTAGATGCCAATTTTTATTTAAAAAAAGAACAATGAGTTTTCATGTGATTTTTAGATGCCAAATTTTGTATATAAAAGGTTCAATGGGCCTGATTTGCAAATATATTATTGAAATACATGTATTCAATCCTCACAATCCCTACCTCGGAAGAATCTGGCATTTACTTTTGAACTTTACCTTTTATTTTATACGTTCAACAATAAATAAGTGTGAAATCTATTTAAAAATTTCTTACTTAAACATTAACTACCATTAAGAACATGTTCAAACATATATTTAAAAAATCTATTCTTTAAATGCCATAACATGGATGTGACTGCAAAATCTGAAAATATTTGTATGTACATTCTTAAAAAAGCTCATGTCATATGAAGTAATAGAACACATTAAGTTGATAAGATGGAAAATGTCATTATTGGAATTGATTTAATGATTATATATATTGTTATGAAGATTGTTGGTGCATGAGTACCCAATGAATCATGGAGGTCCAACAAGCCAATGCCCACTTCAAGGTTTCCCAACCCAGTTCAAAGAATGGCCAGATATATCATGTTTCATATTTTATGTATCATATTTCATGTTTCATGTTTCATGTTTCATGTTCCATGTTTCGTATTTCATATTTCATGTTTCATATCTTTCAAACCATTCACCGTGGGATCAAATCATCTATTCCATTAGCTTCAGTTGGTCAAGTAAACACTAGTGACAACCTTGTTTCATTGACGGAGTCCCTCAAATGTTCACCAACACATCTGACCAAAGTGTCTCTAAGGGTCACTAAGCAACATTGGGCGGTGATATTTTTGGGGGCATATCTCAGAGCTCGTACGAGGTATTGACAAATTTTTAGGTGCTACAAGATCATGTTATGGAGGCCTAAAATTGCCCACCTCAATTTTGGGAGATTCCCCTTCATTTTAATTTGGCATCCCTATCTCGATTTATTTCAAAAGTTACAATGTTGCTCAATTGAAATGAGCAACATTGGGTATCTTTCAATCTGTTCACCGTGGGATTGAATAATCTGCTCCATTAGCTCCATTTTTCTAGGTAATGCTAGTGACAACCCCATTCCACCTCTAGAGTCCCTCGAACATTCCCGAGCACACCTGACCAAAGTGTCCCTAAGGGTCACTACACAACATTGGGCAGCAATCTTTCTTGGAGCATATCTCAAAGCTCATGTGAGGTATTGATGAATTGTTAGGTGCTATAAGACCATGTTATGGAGGTTTATAATTACCCATCTCAGTTTTGGGAGATTCCCCTTCATTTTAATTTGGCATCCCTATCTTACTTTATGTCAAAAGTTGTAATGTTGCTCAATTGAAATGAGAAACATTGGGTATCTTTCAATTCGTTCGATGTGGGATCAAATCGCCTGCTCCATTAGCTTTGATTTTCCATGTAAACACTAGTGATAACCCTTTTTCACCCATGGAGTCCCTCAAGCGTTCACAAGCACACTTGACCAAAGAATCCCTAAGGGTCACTAATCAACATTGGGTAGCAATCTTTCTTGGGGCATATCTCAGAGCTCATACGAGATATCGATAAATCGTCAGGTGCTACAAGACCGTCTTATGGAGGCCTAAAATTACCCATCTTATTTTTGGAGATTCCCTTTCATTTTATTTTGGCATCCCTATCTCAATTTATGTCAAAAGTTGTAATGTTGCTCAATTGAAATGAGCAACAGTGGATATCTTTCAATCCATTTGTTATGGGATCAAATCATCTTCTCCATTAGCTTTGGTTGGCTGGGTAAACGCTATTGACAACCCTATTTCACCCATTGAGTCCCTTGAACATTCACGAGAACACCTGACCAAAGTGTTCCTAAGGGTCACTAAGCAACATTGATCATCAATCTTTCTTGGGGCATATCTTAGAGATTGTGTGAAGTATTTATGAATCATCAAGTTCTATAGGACCATGTTATGGAGGCCTACAATTACCCATCTCATTTTTGGGAGGATCCCCTTCATTTTAATTTGGCATCCCTATCTTGGTTTATGTCAAAAGTTACAATGTTGCTCAATTGAAATGAGCAACATTTAGTATCTTTAATCCATTCACCATGCAATCGAATCATCTACTCCATTAGCTCTGGTTGGTCGGGTAAATGCTAGTGACAACTCTATTTCACCCACAGAGTCCCTTGAACGTTTGTGAGCACACTTGAAAAAAGTGTCCCTAAGCGTCACTAAGCAACATTGGGAAGCGATCTTTCTTGGGACATATCTCATAGCTCATACAAGGTATCAATGAATCATCAGGTGATAAAGGACCATGTTATGGAGGCCTATAATTACCCATCTAAGTTTTGGGAGATTCCCCTTCATTTTAGTTTGGCATCCCTATCTCATTTTATGTCAAAAGTTGTAGTGTTGCTCAATTGAAATGAGCAACATTAGGTATCTTTCAATCTATTTTCCATGGGATCGAGTCGCTTGCTCCATTAGCTCCAGTTGGCTAGGTAAATGCTAGTAACAACCCCATTTCGCCCATAGAGTCCCTCAAACATTCGCGAACACATTTGACCAAAGTGTCCCTAAGGGTCACTCAACAACATTAGGCAACGATCTTTCTTGGGGCATATCTCAGAGCTCATGCAAGGTATCAATGAATCACTAGGCTACAGGACCATGTTATGGAGGCCTACAATTACCCATCTCATTTTTAGGAGATTCTCCTTCATTTTAATTTGGCATCCCTATCTCGATTTATGTCAAAAGTTGTAATGTTGCTCAATTGAAATGAGCAACATTGGGTATCTTTCAATTTGTTCATTGTGGGATCAAATCGTCTGCTCCATAGCTCTAGTTGGCCGGGTAAAAAATAGTGAGAACCCTATTCCTCCCACAGAGTCCCTTGAATGTTCGCAAGCACACCGGATTGAAGTATTCGTAAGGGTCACTAAGCAATATTAGTAAAATTGGGTATTTAACACTTTTCACCACCTTTTTCCAAAACACTTGCTAAAAAACTACACTTCTAGATATCCTTTTGGAATTTATTCAACATATCCAAAAACCAGATACCCTTGCAATTCTCAAATGAGGCCAAATGAGCACAAAATAACCCAAATTTACAAAGGAAATATATTAATATGTATGGTGAGAACCCCAAAACATTGGAAAAAATTGAGTTATGATTCCAAACCAAGGAATTTATGGGTTTTAATGGCTATCATGCTCTCATGTTCTCCCAACTCACATACCTTCACTTCCAAGCCTTAAAACCCAGGGCTTTCTTAAAATGCACCTTCCAATCACTTCCAGACTCTAATAAGATTTGGTTCATCATCCATTCAACTTATGTAAATTGATTCCATCATAAAAACATACCACCCTTAAGGAAGATCTCCTAGACCTTCACCATAACACCATCCATACACCCTTTTCACAAGCAAACTTCCACCCCAGGGTATGAACCATTGGTGCAGGAGCATCTGACCTTCATGTGATAGTATTCACTATGTGGGGGGATATCTTAATGTAATAAGGATTTCATGGCCACCTAATTTTTTAATAAGGCCTTTTGTTCCATTAGTCTTTTTAGGTGAAAGAGAAAGTGTAAAATTGGGTATTCATCCATGCTTGGTCAAAGATGGTCAACTTGTTCCAGTGGATCTGCTATTGATGTCAACATGATATTTGGTCAACAACGGGCTCATGTGTCATGTGCGAGGGCACATGAATCACCTATGAATGGTCAATACTTCTAAATTTTCCAAATTTTCTTCTTTGGTGAAATGGAGGGTTGCCAAGTGTACCTTAAGTTTCAGGTGGTATTGGCTATGGCACACAAGGGCTCCTCGGTATTTGGAGATAATTAGAGGCTAGGAATCCCTATGTGACTAGTCATATTATGAATGGAATTGAAGTGCAGTGAGGTTTTATGCAAGGACATGCCCAAAACAGTGATGGGTCGTGAGTATTAGGATCAAGGAGGACCCTTTGGAAGTGTTGGTTTGATTGGAACAAGTGGATGTGATATTGTTCCTTTGTAAATGCATGGAATTAGGCCTAAAATCATAAAATCTAGGGCTTTAGGTAAAGTGCTCAATTGGTGGAATATGTAGTCATAAATTTTAAATCTTATAAGCCTCTAAAAAGGGTATTTGAATCCAAAGTTTTTGTTGGGCTTCTTTGGAAGAATTTTGTGTTGAACTCAATTTAGCCAATTAGGAGGGCTAAAAGCATTAGGTCTCTACTAGGCCTAACTAAGGAACTCATGGTCTGGGGTTTCCAAAACTATACCAAAGGGTCTGAATAGTGTAGTTGGAACATAATAAGTGTGTGGGACATGTCTCTGGCCTATAGTGGTCTTGTGGAAGTGATGATCCTAGTTATCTAAGGTAAAGTGCATAAAAGGGAATCTAGGTTGTGGATATGCAAGTGTAGATGAGGGAACTCATCAAGTGGGGTTGTGGATTGTCTTGGAAGGAGTCCTAGGAGAGGGCTCTAGACAAGTCCAAGCTTGCTTCAAGTCTAGTTGGAAAGATTTGGTAATAGGTGTCTTGTGAGGAGCCTATTGGTGAAAGGACTCAACCTAGGTTGGAAGTGGTTTAAGCACCTTGCCCTCTACATAAACCATCCATTCAATGATCCTTCCTATAGAAAAACTATTTTTAAACATTAATATACATATTCCATCAAACCAATCCACAAGAAACAACAACCACATAAACCACCCATTAATATACATTGTCATATGACCCTTATTTGGTCAATTAGGACAATTTGACACAATAACAAAATCATTACATAGTTTGGCTTTTCATGCCTTATTACATCAAA